>VONZ01000001.1:5357500-6032500 GCA_012976165.1 Labeo catla
CCAGCCCTGGAGAGCAGCCAACGGAAGCAGTGGTGAGAGCAACCCATGCCAGAGTGAGTGCATTTAGTGTGTGGGTTGATTCAGCCTTAAAGTGATAGTTCACCCAAAAATGAAAATTGCCCCCTAATTTACTCACCCTCAAGCCATCCTAGCTGTATATGACTTTCTTCTTTCAGACAAATACAATCAGAATTATATTAAAAATGTCCTGGCTCTTCCAAGCTTTATAATGACAGTAAATAGCTGTTGAGATTTTGAAGTCCAATAAAGTGCATAAAGTCATCATAATAAGTACTCCACATGACTCCAGGGGGTTAATAAAGGCCTTCTGAAGTGAATCGATGCGTTTGTGTATGAAAAATATCCACATTTAAAACTTAATAAACAGTAGTCTCTTCTGCGAACTGTTGTACGTGCGTTTGTAGGTGGATGACATAGGCAAAAGATAATCATTTTTAATCATCTGAAAGCTGAATAAATAAGCTTTCCACTGATGTATGGTTTGTTAGAATAGGACAATATTTGGCTGAGATACAACTATTTGAAAATCGGGAATCTGAGGGTGAAAAAATTAAAACATCGCCTTTAAAGTTTTCCAAATGAAGTTCTTTGAAATGCATATTACTAATCAAAAATTAAGTTTTGATATATTTAGGGTAGAAAATTTACAAAATATCTTCATGGAACATAATCTTTACTTAATATCCTTAAAATTTTTGGCATAAAAGAAAAATCATTTTGACCCATACAATGTATTCTTGGCTATTGCTACAAATATACCCATGCGACTCAAGACTTCAGATATGGATATGTTTCTTACACAAACCCATCGATTCACTTCAGAAGGCCTTTATTAACCCCCCAGAAGCCATCTGGAGCACTTTTTATGATGGATGGATGCATTTTTTGGATTTCAAAATCTTTATATATTTTAGATTGTAAGACGAAAGTCATATACACCTAGGATGGATTGAGGGTGAGTAAATCACGGGGTAATTCTCATTTTTGGGTGAACTATTCCTTTTAATTCCTTTAATTCTTGTTAATCCCTAAAAATTAAATTGCTCTAGTTTATCATGTCATAATAAGTGGTAATAAGTAATATTTTGAAGAAAGTGGCTACCAAACAATTGCTGGTCCCCACTGCCTTCCATAGTATGAAAAAAAAATAAATGTGTAAAAAAAAAAAAAAAACATATATATACATATATAATCAATTTAACAGACCTTCAGTTGATAATAGACATGTCAAGAATTACTTCTTAGGTTCTTGGATGATTCATTCCTAACTTTTCCTCTGTGTTTTCTTTTTTCGTTGCTAAAGAGTGTGAATGTCACGGCCATGCAGAGAGCTGCCACTTTTCCCACCGAGTGTGGATGTCCACAGGGGGCAGTAGTGGGGGCGTCTGCGACAACTGCCAGCATAACACTGTGGGCCGCCGGTGCCAGCGCTGTCGCCCTGGATACCACCGCCACCCTGCCAGACCCCTCAACTCCCCGCATGCTTGCACACGTAAGAAAAGGACAACGAGATCTCAAAGGGCTCTGCCCTTCAATAATTATTCCTAACTGCACATAAATGTTCTTACTTTATTAAAGCACATATGTAGTCTTACTGTAAATCATTTATTGATACAGATTATTATTTTTCTCTCTAAAATACATGACCCTGGACCACAAATTCAGTTGTAGCATGGGTGTATTTGTAGCAGTAGCCAACAATACATTGTATGGGTCAAAATTATCGATGATTTTTCTTTTATGCTAAAAAACATTAGGATATTAAGTATCATGTTCCATTAAGATATTTTGTAAACTTTCTACCGTAATTATATCAAAACTTAGTTTAGTAATTTAGTAATATGAATTGCTAAGAACTTTATTTGGACAACTTTAAAGGGGATTTTCTCAGTGTTTTGATTTGATTTGATTTGCACCCTCAGATTCCAGATTTTCAAATAGCCAGATATTGTTCCATCCTAACCATACGTCAATGGAAAGCTTATTTTTTCAGCTTTCAGGTGGTCTAAATTTCAATTTAAATTAATTAATTGACTGGTTTTGTGGTCCAGGGCAGGGCCAGATTAACACTTTGTTGTACCCTGGGCAACAATATTCAAGGGCCCCATCATCACGACCCCAGGATCACCATAATATGGTCATATATAGAATATATTACTGTAATATACAGTAAATATACTCAATACATCAAATCCTAACTGTCATCATATTTTGATTTACAAATATTTAAATGCTCATAGAACTACAAATCCACTACTATGTCCCCTATCAAAGACATTCACTCACATATGATGCTATGAAAACAAAACACATCAGCATCTGTGTATAATCTGGTAAAATTGACCCACTACATTGAGAGGGAGGGAAGTATCCTCCATTTTTTACAAAAAATGAATAGATAAGCAACCACTTTCAAACCATTGTTTATTTAACAACACTTATTCCCAATAGAAATGTATGGAATTGATAGAGCTATCACAGAAGACAAGGCAATCAAGTTATTAGTCCAACACAAACAATTTGAAATCTGCCAGTTATCCCTCCACAACAATTTACAGCATTTTCATAAAGCTGGCACCTCAAGGAAAAAATAAAAAATAAAATGCAGTATCACTATTTGATCATAAACATTTTGATCCTAAGCTCATTTAACTTATTTTAAAATAGAACAACAACATGTTATAGCACAATTAACCAGTTAAACATTTTAGTGCTACATAAATACACTACACAATACTAAATACACAAAACAATTTCTCTGAAGAAGACAAGATAAAATAAATGCTATATAATCTGGCAAAACACACAACTTTAGTCCTAAATAATGAGGAAGTGCATGTTTGAATTTGAGTATATAGGTATATACTTTAAATTTTCAGCGTTTCTGATGTCCTTTTCCTTTTTTTAATTTTCGCTTCGCGCTCCCACTTAGCTTCTCCATTGTGTCTGATTTTTTTTTCTGTTGTAGCAACGCCTGACGTCACGTAACGCGCTCGGGCTCGGCGTAAGCTTTGACCCACCTCATGCGGACTGACCAATGAGGAGAGGGTCTTAACTTGAGGCCCTCTCTTCATTGGTCAGTCCGCATGAGACTGACTCTCAACCGCTCTCAACTCACGTTCAAAGTCATAGGCAGCGCAGCATATCTCTGTGCAGCGCAAAAGCCCGGGTGGACACTTTGTTAAATATAAAGCGGGAGATTACAGATACAGTATTTTGCTCGTGCCCTTGCTGTCCTGGGCCCTTTAGATGTCGTGTGCCCCTGGGCAATTGCCCAGTTGCCCGTATGGTTAATACGGGCTTGGTCCAGGGTCACATATAACTGGCTCCTCCTCTAAAATGACTTTTGGGTCACTGTTTTCACCCAGTGGATGATGCAAAAAATTTGAGAAAAAATATGAATCTATTCATATTTTTATATATAAAATAAAAATGACAAAAATAGTTAAGAAGCAGCATGCATATCTTATTTTAAAATTGTAGGTGCAACTGGACTGTTGCTGGTTAAGCATTTAAGGTAGTTAAAAGGACTTACATTTCATCTGGTGAATGATACAATATGAAAAATAGGAAAAATGTATTTTAAGATAGAAAATTTGAAAAGAAAATAGGACAAATATACTTAAAAAACACCCATCAATATCTTAGCAACCACTCAAAACTCTTGCTTTCTGCTTTTTTGTGTCAAAATAGTTAACATTGTCATCATTTACAGTGTTTTATTGCCTCCTACTGGTGGCAGTGTGACACGATCCACTAAAGTAACTCAAAAACAGTGTGAGGAGCTAATGAACCCATGACCAAAGATTTTTTCCTTGGCAGGATGCTGGTGTGACCCAGTTGGTTCGGTGCCAGTACATTCCGGCGACGGGACACCATGGTGCCATCCTAGAAGTGGACAGTGCCACTGTAAACCTGGTGTGGGCGGCACCACCTGCAGCCACTGTCTAGCAGGATACTGGGGTTTTGGAGAGGAGGGCTGCAAATCTTGTGTGTGCCCTTCGACTTGTGATCCCATCACGGGTCATTGCCTAGACAGGTCAGACTACATTCTTTCTAATTTTTTCCTAAACATTGAGCACTGAGAATTTCAAATGCAAATATGTGTTTTTAATGACTTAAGTCGGTTTTAAGTGCATACCTGTTGGGTATGTTGAAATACCATTGATTTTTTTTGTCGTATCATTTTGCTTTAACAGCAAAGGCAGTGTCAAGCTTTACAATGTACCAATTGGTGGGAAAATTCCTGAACTGTCCCACTTTAAACCTCAGGAGGACGAGAGGGTGTGGCCTAAAGAACTGGCCGTCTCTGCACTGTACTATACAGGTGAGCTGACTACAGTAACAAAACATTCCACACTAACAACAGCTATTGTGAAACGTGGGAAACTACAACAGGAAATGTGACTTTAGGATGTGGCTTCGCAGAAATGTGGCTTTTGATGTGGTTCCATCAAATGTAAGGCTGAGGTGATTATGAATAATGTAAATGGGTGAATCTCACAAACCTATTTTAGGACAATTTTGCATTGTGGCATTTTTTTCATTACAATTTTCTTGCAAAAGAAAAAATCTTCCAAAAATTTGTGTATGATTATGAACTAACATTCAAAACTAACATTTGAGGTCGATAGGATTTTTTAAAAATGTTTTTTAAGTCTTTCAGAAGTCTTTTAGACTCACCAAGACTGCATTTATTTAATCATAAATCCAGTAAAAACAGTAATATTGTGTAATGTTATTGTGAATTTACAGTTTTTCTCAGTCGCTTTGGTGCATTTCTGAAATCTGAAATGAAATTCTCAAAACTACTTGTTCAACCTCCGAATCATCTAGTCACTTGTGCACATCATAATAGCAGTTTCTCATTCTTTTGAACAAGTTGCGATTGCTTTGGTACATTCATGCAATTGATTAGGTACATTTGTCTGCGTTTTCCTACATTATCAGTTGCTAGTGTCATGTTGCTCAAAATGTATTATATAGTTCTCTGTGCAATAGTCTTACCCCTCAAAACATCTAGTCATTAGTTCATCGTATAAGTCATTACATGCAAAATGGTTGATATAGTTGTCATAAACTGTCAAGTATATTTTGTACACATTCCTGTTAGTCTATTTGTAAATTTGCCATGCTTTGTGTAGGTGAATCTTGACTTTCACTAATAAGGGAATGTAGATTAACCAATAACAAACAAGTTCTCTGAAATTCCTCATAGAGTGCTGTATGCAAAAGCAAGGGGTGATTCCTGTGTTTGCCTTTCTAATTTTGTATTTTCGCTTTTGTGCATCTGCCATGTACAAACGTCTGACAGACATCTGTAAGGTATCAGTTTTACATACACTCTAAAACATAAACATCTTACAGTAAAGACATCTAATAAAAGTCTATTTGACACCTGGTAGGAAACGTGCAGGTAAGCGAACACTCTAAAAAATAAATCTTGCAGATGTAAATGTAGATGTAAAATAGACATCTTAGTGATATACGTGTACTATCAAGGATATTTCTTTTTCTTGTCTATCACAATGACTCTGTAATGTGTTTTTTTTTCTTTTTTCTTTTTTTTGTCCTATCCAGTCTCTTTCAATCAGTATCTCACATACAGTAATGTGTACATTTGTACTTTTGAAATGGATATATGGCACGCATAAGAACTACAGCCTTCTGCATTTCCATTGCTATAGTTTACATCAGGTAATACTAATACAATACACAGTTTGATTGACAACATGACTAAGCATTTTGACTGTCTTGTTTGTGAATAATGACACAAGGACTTTTCATTCTGATGGCACTGATATGTTCATTGACATGCATACTTACTTGTGATAGATGAACTAAAGATTTTGAGTAAGTTACCGGCTTTTGCAGGTAATCCATTGTGTTGTGCTGTTTGTATGAATTGTGTTGAGAAATGCACATACTTCTTTGGAAATGTTAAGGATGATTTGAGAAATGCACCAAAGCGACTGAG
Source organism: Labeo catla (assembly GCA_012976165.1). NCBI lineage: Eukaryota > Metazoa > Chordata > Actinopteri > Cypriniformes > Cyprinidae > Labeo > Labeo catla. The sequence goes on from VONZ01000001.1 coordinate 5,363,499, forward strand.
AAAAACTGTAAATTAAATGTTTTCTGTTTTTAAACATTATAAAATGTAATTTATTCCAGTCAAAGCTGAATTTTCAGAATCATTACTCCTGTCTTCAGTGTCACATCCTTCAGAAATCATTCTAATATGCTGATTTGCTGCTAAAGAAACATTTCTTTTTATTAATGTTGAAATCATTGAAAGTTCTTTAAATAGGATATTTGAAAAAAAGAATTTATTTAAAACTTTTTTTTTGTAACATTATAAATGTCTTCACTATTAATTTTGATCAATTTAATGCATCCTTGCTAAATTAAATTTTGGAATTTATGTTTATTAATGTTAAATATGTTAATATATGCAGAACCTTTTACATTTTTTCTTGTGAATTTTTTAGGGAAGTGCAGCTGTAAGGAAAAGAAGCTGAAAAGTGTGTCAGATCTTTGCAAGATGAAGCATGCATATGGTGAGGCTTTTTAGTGTCTTTGAATCATTTAATTTCATACTTTGAATTGATTCTTTTATCATTTTCTGTCTAAAAATTTAAAGGGATAGTTCTCCCAAAAATGAAAATTCAGTCATTAATTACTCACCCTCATGTTGTTCCAAACACGAAAGACCATCGTTCATCTTCAGAACACAAATTAATTTTTGATGAAATCCGAGAGCTTTCTTAATCTTGCATAGACAGCAATGCAACTACCGTGTTTAAGGCCTAGAAAGGTAGTAAGGACATTGTTAAAATAGTCCATGTGACATCAGTGGTTCAACCATAATTTTATGAAGCTACGAGAATACTATTTGTGCACAAAGAAAACAAAAATAATTCTTCTTTATTTAACTATTTTAACAATGTCCTTACTACCTTTCTGGGCCTTAAACGTGGTAGTTGCATTGCTGTCTATGCAAGGTCAAGCTCTCAGATTTCATCAAAAATATCTTAATTTGTGCTCCAAAGATAAACAAAGGTCTTAGGGGTTTGGCATGACCTGAGGGTGAATAATTAATGACAGAATTTGTATTTTTGAGTGAACTATGTCTTTAAATCACATGAAAGAATTAACTGTTTGTGGCATTCGTAGTGATCAAAGCCAGCGTGCTGTCAGCTCATGATAAAGGCACACACGCAGTTGTCCTGGTGAAAGTACGTAAGGTGTTTCGCTCTGGAAAACTGCCCCTTTCCCAGGGCACGCACAGTCTCTACCCACTCTCCTGGACCAGCCGTGGCTGCACCTGTCCCATTCTCAACCCAGGTACAACACCCAGCACCTACTCAGGTCACAGCTTTGATTCAATCAAGTCTTGCCTTTACAGTAATACCTATTTGGTCTCCATCTATAGGTGGGAACTATCTACTGGCGGGTCCTGAAGAAGTAGACTCAGGACGGCTACTGGTCACCATGCAGAGTCTAGTAGTCCCCTGGACCCCCATCCTGGGCTTTCAGGTCACAGAAGCACTGCATCAGGGCTGCCTATGAGCAAGACTTACTGTACAGTAGCACAACACTTGAAAGCCCTCACTTGAAATGATGCCATTGTACCAAAGCAGGCAGCTGGATCCTAAATGGACCATGACCGCCAGATGAAACTGAAATGGAATGTGGGTAATTACCAGAAACAGGATTCATGAAGTAGTTGCATGGCAACATGCACTGAATAGTCACTTAAAAGAACTGTAATTGTCATACAGTGCAACTTAAAGGGATAGTTCACCTAAAAATGAAAATTTTGTTATTAATTACTCACCCTCATGCCATTCCAAACCTGTAAGACCTTTGTTGATTTTGAAACAGAAATTAAGATATTTTTGATTCTCTCTGATCCTGCATAGACAGCAAAGGTTCTATCATGTTCACGGTTCAGAAAGGTACCAGAAACTTGGGGTGTGCGATATATATCGTCTGCAATAATATCGTAATTGATGTTTTAACGATGTTCGATTTGACATTATCGAGTATTTTGCAAAAACCATTCAAAACACATACCGAGTGCATTACGTGAAGTCTAGACTAGTGCCTGTAACGTTATGCATTAAAGGAGAAGTCCACTTCCAGAACAACAATTCACAAATAATTTACTCACCCCCTTGTCATCCAATATGTTCATGTCTTTCTGTCTTCAGTCGTAAAGAAATTATGGTTTTGAGGAAAGCATTTCAAGATTTTTCTTCATGTAATGGACTTGATTGGTGCCCTGATTTTGAACTTCCAAAATGTAGTTGAAATGCAGCTTCAAAGGGCTCTAAATGATCCCAGCCGAGGAAGAAGGGTCTTATCAACCGTGATTCTATGAAGCTGCAAGAATACTTTTGGTGTGCAAACAACTAAAATAACTCAGAAGACAAACAAAGGTCTTGCAGGTTTGGAACAACATGAGGGTGAGTATTAATGACAGGATTTTAATTTTGGGGTGAACTATCCCTTTAAGCAAGGCTCTTCACAAATAGTTCATCTTGGTGGCTGTTGTCCTGTGGATATGACAGGACATGGATATGGTATTCATAAGACTTTTATAAGATTTTGTACTCATTCGCTGTAGTTTTTAGATTATCGTCATCAAAAACTAGTTTCTTGAAGATACAAATGGACAATTGATAAACACAAGGCAGTGAATCCAAAGAACTGCAGGACATTTTTGAGATTCATTCACAGTTTTGTATTTTATTTGCTTCTTGTTTTACTACACTTCAGTCAAGTGTTTTTAAAAATGCATTTGAATATGTCACACAGTTGAAAAAATGAAAAACAAAAGGTATGGACTGACTGATTCAGAATCTTCCAGTGCTTATGCATGATTTGGACTCAGTATCTTTTATTAAAATCTTTTTCAGAAACAGACATACCACAGATGAAAAGATCACATTAAGGCTTTGAATGACAAATCAAACCCAGACACTTTTTGATAAACAGATTTGCAAATATTGTTGACTGAATATATTAATAAGCCACATTAGCTTAAACATACCACAGAGTTACAAAAATGATCAGAAATCAGCGCAATGTTTTAACACTTTTTAATGTTAGCATGTGGAAAACGGATCAAGAAACAGCCCTCAGTGTTAAGATACTTCAACTGAACAAAACCTACAAGTCTTTGGAACAACAGATATTTGCAAGTTCTTACTAAACAGAAGATCTGCTCGTTTATTGGTTAACACCAACAATTATGCATGTATCATCAGCTGACGGGTAAGGCTACTGGTTTACTCGCTCACACCCTATAATGTCTGTACTTAGTGTGTAGCCTTGGGCTACATGCATTCAAAAACATTTCTTCTTCATGTTCTACAACAAAAACAGCGCATGAAATGTTTATAGACTTGTTATTTGAGTATTCACTCTCAAAAAACTGCTTAGCTGTGAAGGTACTGTGCCAAATGGCCTTTGATCTGTTGTAGTACACAAGTCAAACAAGCTTGGGTTGTGGAGCAAATAATAACCAGAAAATACAAGGCAGGATGATTCAAATGGCATCTAACTCACCTGCCAATCATACAGATCCTTAAAACTCACTTTTGTAGGTCCCTCAAGTGCATGTTAATGACATTTTAAATCACAAAACCTGAAGAATAAGGGCTTCCCGAATCTCTGTGCATCATGCAGTCTGGTGGAGAGCATTGATATTGTCTCTTCATACTCGAAAATGGAGCCGTCTCTGTTGTGAGGTGTGGAGGAAATGACGGGAAAAATAATATTAGCTAGCTGCTGGGTTTTCTGTGGCTGCTGGTGTGGAATCAGGAGAGGATGCAGGGAGAGAGTCAGTGGGTGTATTATCGGCCCCGCCAGAAGGGGCGCTGTCGTTGTCGTCTTCCTGAGGGTAGAGCTCAGGATATTTCTGCATACATTCCTGCATACTCCTGAAGTTTTCCACACAGTCGGAACCTTTTATCTCCTCTGTGCTATAGTGGAAACAAGAAAAGGCTTCTTTGAACTGCTGTCCACAAGGGCCACTAGCCATACCGCCTAAACACGGGCAGTTCCAGTTTATGTCACCATTAGGGAGAATAAGACCTGTAGGATCAAATGAAATGGGGTTTAAAAATGAGTATATCTGGCTAAACTATGCCAAATCATAATTTTTTATTCAAGGATTACTATTCTGAATTAGTAGACCTGTTCAAAAACTTACCGTGATCTTCATACGGATCATTTGGGTCATCTTCGATGAGCTCAGCATTACTGGGTGCTTCATGATCCTCCTTGGTGACAAATATGATGCGATCTTTACCTAGTGAGAGACAAGAAGGAAGTTATATACAGTGTTATCAAATAGTTTTGGGGGGTGGGGGGGGATCAGATATAAATGCTGATCTCTGGATCTTTGGTGAGCAGAAGAGACTTATTTAAAAAACATTAAAAATCTCTCTCTCTCTCCCTCTCTCTCTCTCTATATATATATAATTCACAAACTAATTAAAAAAAATTAAAAAACTGCTAAATAATTATTAAAAGTTTTCTTTAAAAAAAAAAAAAAATTATATATATATATAAAACACTATAAAACCATCCACAAACAGTTAAATATTAAATAAAAAAAGTTTTGTTTTAATACATAGTATGTAGACAAGAAATAAATGTCTTTTTGTGTTCGATTTAAATAAATCGAACATTCTAACAACTGCAATGTTATGTGTTTATGTTCATATATTATTATTATATTTCCATAACTCATTATGTGCTCATAATTGATCAATTAACCATTTGGTGGACATTAGGTTATGAACTCCCCTGGTTATGACCTTGCAGGCACCTGCTACATGTAGGGTGACACAACATGGATATGATGACTGAATGACTACATCATCATCATAAATCAGATATATGACTCATGGAAAATGTATTGTATTACAGTAGAACTGTATGTTTTACTAAGCGCTTGCTGACTCTTATTAATTCTAATTTTCATCTGTAATTCCATCATTAATTTACTAATTCATCACCAAACTCACTACACACATACAGTATAAAATAATACACCACGACACACTTGACCACATCGGAAAAGATTATCTGCAGCGCATTAATATCAAATAATTCACTGATATTATCAAGCATGGCTGGTCAGAGTGACTTTTAAGGACATGAGCATTAGCTGCACCGCTAAACGTCATTGAAAGATGGGTATAAAATAAGTTTAAACGGTCCGATTTAGTTTAGTCATACCTTCCTGCTTGCAGTACGACATGTCTACTGACAGATCCGTTTGGTCGCCGTTTATCCGGTCAATGAATCTCAAACACCGGTACAATGATCAATCCACACGCCTGTTAGATCAACTCCAGCATGGAGGCAGCTACAGTAACCACGTGACGTCACGGCCGGAATACATCAAAATAAAAGTCACTCATGACATTTCAAAATAAAAGTAAACCAAGCGTTTCTTCTTCGTTTTCTACTTTTCAAATATATACATATAAATTCAAATGTATGCATACAGATTATATTGTTTTATTCTTGTCCAAGATCCAGATTTCAGTCTTAAACTATGAAAGTCCATCTAAAAAGAATTACTTCATTTATAAAACTATGATAATCCAGCCAAAGAGTGAAGTAAACTTATTATGAAATTAATTTATATACATTTTAAAAATTACGACAGTCACTCAGTTGTGTTGTGGCATCATTTTCACCACAGTCTCTGATTTTTCACCCCTAAAGGTAGTTTGGGTATTTGTTTACTAAAGGACAACACTAAAGAGACTGCCTGAGACATATGATGTATGAAGAATATGAAGGAAAATCAAGGTAAATATCACTTATCAACAGGATATTTTTATTTTGAGGAATTTTTAGTCTATTTAGTCTGTTATCTCTATTTATTAAATATTGTGACATTGTATGCATTCAGGATAAATATACAGCACGCTATGACATGGACTTTAGCAAGACAAATAAGTATTTTAGGCCATTTTAGTCCAAAAATGTGATGTTCGTGACTTTTCATAACAATCAGAGTAAAAAAAGATTCATGTATATGTTTTATTAGACAGATATCTTAAATATCATTGTAGGAGTGTGAAAATTATTATTTGGTCCACTAATATTAATAATAGGTTTAGCTTACATAGTGTAGATGACTCAACTATAGCGGACTGATTTTATTCCTGTCTTATTCTTTTAAAACAGGCCTGTGTACCGGCTGCCCAGTCTCTTATGGGAATCTCAGTCCTGTGAGACTGAACATTTGCAGCTATTTTACTGTCATGCCCTCAGACTTCACTGACAGCTTGTCAGGAAACAGCATGCAGGCTGTGTTTTACTAATTAACCAAAGCACCTGAGGTGAACTACAGCCCTGTGCTTTACTGCTGACAGCTTTTTATCCACGCACCTCATTACAGAAGATGGATACGGAGGAAAACAAACAGAGCCTAATACTTTTATTGGTATTTGTGATACATTGTGTAGTTGTAAGGTTTTAAAATTGATTTTTTAATGTAAAATGTTTTCTAGAGTTTGAAATTGTATTGCTGATTCTTAACTAACTGTTAGAAATGGCATAGAAACAATTTTAACGTAGAACTTGCTATTAAATTTCACAATAAAATAGTACTTTCTTATAAAACGTATTCTAATACTCATTTTACTTAGTTTTTGTTTTGGTAAAACTATACATACAATTGAGGTCAAAAGTTTACATACACCTTGCAAAATCTGCAAAATATTAATTATTTTACCAAAATAACAGGGATCATACAAAATGCATGCTATTTTTTATTTAGTACTGATCTGAATAAGATATTTCACATAAACTATGTTTACATATAGTCCACAAGAGAAAATAATAGTTGAATTTATAAAAATAACCCCGTTCAACTGTTTACATACGCTTGATTCTTAATACTGTGTTGTTGCCTTAATGATCCACAGCTGTGTTTTTGTTTAGTGGTAGTTGTTCAAGAATCCCTTGTTTGACCTGAACAGTTAAACTGCCTGCTGTTCTTCAGAAAAAAATCCTTCAGGTCCCACAAATTCAGTGTTTTTCCTCAGCATTTTTGTCTATTTGAACCCTTTCCAACAATGACTGTATGATTTTGAGATCCATCTTTTCACACTGAGGACAACGGAAGGACTCATATGCAACTATTACAGAAGGTTCAAACACTCACTGATGCTTCAGAAGGAAAAACGATACATTAAGAGCCAGGGGGTGAAAACTTTTGGAATTTGAAGATCAAGGTAAATTTATCTTATTTTGTCTTCTGGGAAACGTAAGTATCTCCTGTAGCTTCTGAAGGGCAGTACTAAATGAAAAAAAGAAAGATATTTAGGCAAAATAAGAAAAATGTACACATCTTAATTCTGTTCAAAAGTTTTCACCCCCTGGCTCTTAATGTGCTGTTTTTCCTCCTGAAGCATCAGCGAGTGTTTGAACCTTCTGTAAAAGTTGCATATGAGTCCCTCAGTTGTCCTCAGTGTGAAAAGATGGATCTCAAAATCATACAGTCATTGTTGGAAAGGGTTCAAACACACAAAAATGCTGAAAAACCAATGAATTTGTGTGACCTGAAGGATTCAACTATTATTTTCTCTTGTAGACTATAAACAGCTTTTATGTGAAATATCTTATTCAAGTCAGCACTGAATAAAAAATAACATGCAATTTGTATGATCCCTATTATTTTGATAAAATAATTAACATTTTGCAGATTCTGCAAGGTGTATGTAAACTTTTGACCTCAACTGTATATATACATTCACCGTATTTACCACTAGGTGGCAGTATCTGCTGTTTATCACCTTATGATAGCGAGTAGAGAAACATCTGTTTGCTGTGGTTAATATCAAAATATAAAATTAACACAAGAAAAAAAGGGAAATATTTTCCATCCACTTTACACCTCACCTGCCTCTAAATCTTTTTCATCGTTTCCTCTGGCTTTCCCCGAATGTCTTTTATATTTTACCCTTTGATGGCATCTGTTCACTTTTTCCTGTGTTGAGCTTGTATCAGCTTATCTGGTTTTGACATGGAGAGATGCTACATTATATCTGCAGGGAAGGAAATGATGTCACACCTCTCACCTTCACTTATCATTGAGCGCTGCTGGCGTAGGTGGCGAACATAATTTTGTGTTAAATGTAAAACAAAATCGTATGAGTTTGGAAACGGCATCAGAACTATTGCTTTAAACCTATATTCTGAACCTGTGTGGTCGGCTAAGCTGTCTGTTCAGATAAAGGCGCTTTTAGGATATGATGAATATGAGAGATAATTACAACGTTTTAAAGCTAGAAATCCCCTGCTTTCGTTTACAAAACAGCTATATTGTGTGTGTGTGTGTGTAAAATAAATAGAGCATTCTTGAATTTATTGAAGTTGTGTAGGCGGTCTGTTACTTCCTTGGAGCGGTTTTGCTCGTTGACTGGCTATCTTATGTAATTGCTTCTGTCTGTGTTGTGTTTGTTGGAATCGCTGGTTAAACTATCCCTTTGTTATTTGCTACATGTGGGTGCAGATTCTCTATAGCTGTTAATTCTTAAAAACCATGTAATATTAAATTCAGTCTAAAGCAAGGAGTTAAAGAGAAGACGGATTTTCACAGATTGGTGGGTGGCTGGTTGGCAATCTCACACTTTGCCTTTCTTCATACAGCCTGAGTCCCCAGACGTTGCCTCATGCATGCTCTGTTCCATTCTTCATGATCTGTCCAAAGGAGTGTAAACCAGGCCATTGTGGATGGACAATTGATTTTGTCACAAGTGGGGAAAAATCCCCTACTGCTTTTTTATTGAGCAATATCGTACATGTTGGATGGATGCTCTGTTGTTTTGGAGAAATGCATTAAAATTCACTACACTCTAAAAAAATAAAGATTCAAAAACGTATTTTTCACATCATTAAAACAAAAATTAAGATAATTTGATGAAATCCAAGAGCTTTCTGACCCTGCATAGACAGCAACGCAACTGACACGGTCAAGGCCCAAAAAAGTGGTAAGGACACTGATAAAATAGTCCATGTGACATCAGTGGTTCAACCTAGTGTTACAAAGCTACGAGAATACATTTTGGCACAAAGGAAACAAAATGAACAACTATATTCAACAATTTCTTCTCTTCCGTGTCAGTCTTTGACGCATGTACACGAGAGTACCTTCATAACATTACAGTTGAATGTCACATGGATCACATACTTTAGCAAAGCCCTTGAACGTGTCAGTTGCGTTGCTGTCTATGCAGGGTCAGAAAGTTCTTGGATTTCATCAAAAATATCTTAATTTGTGTTCTGAAGATAAACGAAGGTCTTATGGGTTTGGAATGACGTGAGGGTGAGTAATTAACCTCAGAATTTTCATTTTTGGGGTGAACTATCACTTTAAATTTTTAAGAGTGTATTTCAATATTTAAACACTTTAACATAACAAATAACCAGGGTCTAAAAATGAATGGGTTCTGTTTGACCTTTATTTTTATTCTCTTGCCTAATGAAATCTTACCACAATTATGAGGTCTCCTTTTCATCAACCTTTACAAGAAAAATGAAATTGCTTGGGTCTTGCCATCAGATTAGTTTGGGCTCAGAAGCGTATCAATTTTCTTCACCTTTTCTCTATTTTAACACAACCCAGCACTTCGTTTCAGTTCTCAATACAGTTTCAGCAGTAGCAGTGTTTATGCTTAGGGGCTATTGAGGAATTTATTAAAAATGAACCTGAAACAAATAACTCAGAGAATCAGTGCTCCCCATGACCTGTATTTAATTCTCCCTCATCTTGAAGCAGCATGGGGTCAGCTAATATTTTATAGATTATAGCAGAGTTGTAGCGCCTATGGCGTTCTTTGTTCTTTTCTTCAGTCTGCACCCATAGTCTGAAAGGAAGACTGTCCTGTATATTATATGCTGTGACAAATCCAAATAATATCCAGGTGGCCGACATACAATACTAGCAGAGACTTCAAGCCATTATCCAGAGTTATTGATTGTGGTTTTGTGGCTTTGCAGCAACTGTCTGTTCTCTGTGTATTTATGATAACTGGTTAAAACATTTCTCCACAACTGTCTGTCTGAGAATAAATTGTGGTAAGAGTCAATAAAATGCTTTTAAGCTGTACGTTTGATGTGATAAATGCAAGAACATGTGATGTTTTTTTTGGACATTTTTTCTATAGCAAAGTTTATTCTATCACAAATCTATTATATAATCTATTGAGGCCTTTTTCATTGCTGAAATGTCATGATTTTCTCTGTGCGAAAACTGCATTGGTCAACTGATGACATCTTTGATTTAACAGGAACACGTGTCTGTCATAACCTGTTAAATCATTCACATCCTCTTTGACTTCACTGCTGCATGAGCTTTGATGAAATCAGCTTCACAGGGCAACTTCAGATAACCTTCCTCTCTTACTGGCAACAATTGTGAGTTTTGGTCCTGTTTATCAGTTCTGTATTTCTTAATTGTGTCATACATTTAGACCAAGCTGGTTCATAATTCATGATTGGGATTCAAATCGGTGCACTGCCTGAATAGAAGCAGTAAAACAGTAAATAAAACAGGTGGTGGAATATTAGTTGCTATGTCCTGGTTGGTTGCTAGAGTGTTACTAATATCTGTGGTTCCTAGGGTGTTACCATGTGGTTCCTATGATGTCCTGGGTGGTTGCTAGGTTGTTGCTATTGTGGTTCCACAGTTTTGCTAATGTATGTAGTTAATATGATGTCCTGGGTGGTTGCTAGGGTGTTACCATTTGGTTGCTATGGTGATCTGGATGGTTGCTGGGGTGTTCCATGTGGTTGCTTTGATGTCCTGGTTGGTTGCTAGTGTGTTACTAATATCTGTGGTTCCTAGGGTGTTACCATTTGGTTCCTATGATGTCCTGGGTGGTTGCTAGGTTGTTGCTATTGTGGTTGCTATGGCAATCTGGGTAGTTGCTAGGGTGTTGCTATTGTGGTTCAATGGCTATGCTAATGTATGCTGTCGCTAGGGTGTTCTGGGTGGCTGCTAGGGTGCTCCATGTGGTTGTTATGATGACCAGTGGTTACTGTCATAGTTTAAGGGCTTTGCTGTGTAGTTGCTATGATGTTTCAGGGTGTTGACATGTGGTTGCTATGGTGTCCTGGGTGGTTGCTAGGGTGTTGCTATGTAGTTGCTGTAGTTGTAGTTCCAGAACTTGGTTATGTGATTGGTATTGTGGTTCCAGGGCTTCACGATGTGGTTGTTACAGTGTTCTGCGTGGTCACTAACTTGCTAACTATGTTATGTGGATACTATAGTGTTCTGGGTGGTTACTAGGGCGTCCTGGGTTGTTATTGTAGTTCCAGGGCTTTGCTGTGTGGTTGCTACGGTGTTCTCTGTGATCACTAATTTTATATATTGTTGCTATGCAGCTGCTGTGGTGTTCTGGATGGTTACTATGGTGTTCTGGGTGGTTGCTAGGCATTTGCAATCATGGGTTCTAGGGCTTTGATACATGGTTTCTGTTGTGGTTCCAGGGCTTTGCTAATGTATGCATTTGGTTTTCTAGGTGGTTGCTAGGGTGTTGCTATGTTGTTGTTAGGGTGTTATGGGCGGTTGCCAGAAAGCGGTTACTATGGTGTACTTTATTATTCCAATGGAATTGCTGTGTGGTGCATCTCTTTTCATCAAAGCAGAATGTTTTAGTTACCATTTATTTCTGTCACACAATTAATGCAGGATGACTTGATAATAATTGGTAATGGATATTACTGTAGTATAAAGTGTGATCTGGACTTGAGAAACTGATCCAATAAAGTTTGAAGAACACTGTTAACACTGAGTTTCCTTATTAATGACAGAAGAATGAGCTGAATTCTTAGTTTTCTTTCCCACTCCCCCTTACAATCCAGACAGCCATCTTTCCAAGACAAAGAGGACTGCTGAGCTCATCAATCTTTGTGCTAGTGCAGTTCTCCGCTAATCTGAGACCCCTCTGATTCGTTCTCATAGAATGGAAAGGTTAAGGTCTTTTTAAGGACAGCAGTTCTCAGATGAATGTATGCCAGTGTCCCACAGAGGCCACCGAATCCCTTGAGAAAGTGGGACACTGTTGTGGAACACAGATAGTCACATGAGGGCATTTGATCCTGGCCACTTCCAAAGAGATTGATTTACCAGAAAGCGATCATTAGTTACAATGGGTTGCAAGCGGAGACTCCGCTTCTGGACACGTGTTTCTCTTTCAGGATCCCTGAATAGTCGACAACAGATGATAAAAGTGCCACATTAGCTTGGCTGTCACGATTCCTCATTTTAATTCAAGTACTTGATTTTTTTTAAAAAAATTCTGCATTGCATTTTGCCCGTGTGGAGGACCCAGCAAAAATACCGGAAGTGCACATTCCACGAATGTGAATCCATAAAACGCGTTATTAAACCGTTTTCCAAGGCTGCATAATATATCAAACCCATTTAAATCATAATACAGCATAACCCTATTGCGAATTCAGAAACACTACGATTCAATTAAATAAATGTATGAGATGCAGGATTAATATGTGCGCTTTAATTATTTACATGCCTGTAGGTTATGTACGTGCGTGTCATAGCGGTTCTGTTATAATTTACATGAGTGGAGCGTCTCAAAATCCATCTCTGCATATTGCTGTAAGTTTGGGTTTATTACAAGTACACCATTACACGTGCACCATTTCATCAGATTTGTGAGGTAAATCATTTATAAACCTACGCAAACACGGGAGAATACATCGATCTCATTATCAATATGCTAACTGTTTATCGCGATTTCAAAATAAAAGCTCAAACCCTCACTCCGAGTTTACACGTTTTGATGTCCACAAATTCAAGAAATGACAGTGGCTGTACGATTTCTGTCCTAAAGAAATGGCCAAATATTAAAGATTGGCGCCCTCTGCAGTCATTTTTTATAATGCTTAATGTGAATTTTAACAGTTTTGTTCAGTAAAACCGATTAATTACGTGCTATTGATACTTTATTTTAACTAATTATTATTGCCTCATTGCTATTATATGTGTAGTTTAAGTCATTGTAAAGGTTTTTGTTCACTTAGGTCTATTTTTTATCTCAAAACAATTAATTGTAATTATCCGATTACTTGATTAATCGTCAGAATAATCGGCCGATTACTTGATTACCAAAATAATCATAGGTGCCAATTTCCTGTTTTAGTAGGAAGTATTCCAGCACAGGAATAGCCAGGCATGTTTAACACTCTCACTTGTACCTTTGACCTAATTGAAATCACTTGGACAGTTTTAATTTATTGTGCAAGACAAATCTAGACACATTACACAGGCATAATTCCTCACATCCCCTCCCCGCTGACCCTTTGGAACAGTCTGTCCTCGGGTGGCTCTGTTTTGTAGTTTTAGTACTCTGGCTTCAGTTCAGTGGGAACTTGAAGAGGCTTTGGATGTCTCAGTGGAGGGTGTTGAGCCACCGGCGGTCACTGCAATTTTTCCTTGTCTGTGTATTGTGTTATGAGCCAGGAAAGAGGCATTTTGTGTGCTAGCATTAAACACTGAATAGTATTTGAGTATACACATAAAACGTTTGATTATAGACTGAACTCCTACCACCACTGGTTTGGAATAGGCTGTTTTAATAATATAATAAGAGGTAATAAGAGGGTTCATTTCCTAACATCCATTTACAGTGTTGGTCAAGGTTTTCGTAGCAAAAAAGTGAATATATATATATTTTTATATTATATATATATATGGGTCACATAAGGATTTTCGACAGGGCAAGTTTAAAATACAAAAAATAATATCTGTTGTAACATTAAGAATGTTGTGTACACATAAATTAATATTAAAATTTCAAATTAAGTGATTTTAGTGTTTTTTCATCTCGACGAATTGGCCATAGCCTTAAGAAATGTCATGTGGTGCGACCATGATTTATATTAAAATTAATTTATTTCCTTAATACGCTTAACATTTTTTAGATGTTCTCTGTAATTAAAGTGTTTAGAAACAAAGTATTTGCATTTATTTTGAGTTTTTGTAAATAATGATCTCATATTTTTGTTTTATAATGTCAGAGTTACCTTCTTAAATGTAGTCAGCAGACTTATTTTTCCTGTAAATTGCAAAAAACTGATAAAAATATTTTTAAAATATCGATCATTTAAGTATGCTGTAGCAGTGATCATATTTCAACCACAGAAATTAGGTATTTTATTTTTATTTTAATACAGTTATTTCTATTATTGGTCAAAGGCCTTATATCATTAAAAATCTATTTAAAGAGATGTGTGAAAAGTGCAGCACATGGCATTAACTGCACCCCAGTTATTTCTGAAATTTGCTTAATCTTGGCTGCTTAATTGACCCTTCGCTGGGAGTTTGATTAACAGGCGATTCGACCAATCATAACACCAAATATGCTGTTTTGTCCAGACAGATAGATAGATTATAGATTAAAGTCGGTGGACTTAAACTTGAGAAATTGTGTGTATCTTGTCACAGGTGAAACAAGATACCTTCTGAGGTTCATTTATGTTTATTTTGTGCTATAACTAGTAAAGATGAAGAGATGATTGATTCATGTGGCGCTTGAACTACAGCAATCTGTCGGGACAAATTAAAGAGCCACAAAACAGTATTTGTTGTTTGAATTTGTTTAAAAAAAATGACTAATTTGAACACATACACTTTGTTTCATACCAAAAGTAACAAGCTCTGTCTTGTATGTCGTCACATTGTCAGTGTCCTCTTTGCTCAGTGATGTATTTTTCACTGTATGATGTGTGGCATAAAAGTGCAATAGTTTGTCAGATGTAGCAACAGTAACTAATTACTAATAAATGCATAATTACCTAACTAAAATTATATTATATATTTTTTGCATTGTTTTTCTCATATTGTACAAAGGTTAAACTTAAACCATCTGAAATGACCCAAATTGAATAAAAATCTATTCCAAATTATACTAAAATGAAGTTTTTTATATGTATAAACCATCGATTGAATATAACAGCACAAAAACTGCCAATCTGGGACATATATCTATATTTGAAAACACTCTGCAGTGGTCGCACCACATGATATTTTTAAATTCAGTCAAAATTTACAAGCACAGAATTGGCCACCTAAACAAAACAAGCTAGCTTCCCACAAAAGGTCACTATTTAATTTATAATAATAATAAAAAAAAAAACTTAAAGAAATATCTTAATATCAGACCACATGATATCCAAATGTGGTAAATACACCAGCTGTTAAAAAAGGTTGTTTTTTTGCAATTTGCAAAGTCTTATCTTTGAATGGATTTCAACATAAAAGTCCCAAAATGGTACTTTCTTGATGGTCGCACCACATGATATTTCATAAAATAAAAATCATCGGACATAGTTTGTTGTATATTATGATGGAAATATAAATACAAATGCTTTGCAATTTTATACAGGATTACAAATCACTTTGGAAATAATGCCAAATAATGCAGAAAATTAATCTGAATAAATTACGGGTAATTTCAAAGATGTTTCCAAAGCAACAGTTATGGCCAGATGGTCGCACCACATGATATATACATAAAGGCTGCATTTATTTGATAAAAACATTAATATTGTGAAATATTATTGCGATTTAAAATAACTGTTTTCAATTTGAATGCATTTTCAAATCTAATTTAATCCTGTGATGGCAAAACTGAATTTTCACCATCATTACTCCAGTCTTAAGTGATCCTTTGGAAATCATTCTAATATGCTGATTTGCATTTTGCTGAGACATTTCTTAGATTATCAATGTTCCTGTTCATCAAAATGGCAACTCCTTAGCTGATGAAAATCTAAATTAAGCCCGAATCTCCTACAACGTTATAGAGACGGCACTTTTGGCCATTTTTAGCTTTTAGTTTGACTGAAGCAACTAAAACAGCTCATATGTTTTTTATGTGTAATGTGGGGTGCTATGCGTTAGTGTATTCATCTGTTTGATATCAGTTAATAAAAGTGTTTTCATAGAGCATCAGGTTATTTTATTTCAAAGGATCAATGAAATTTTCATTTTATGATCCATTTAAATATTCTACCTCTGCATGTGTTGCATTTTGGCTTTATTTGAATGTCCCCGATAACCCTGAAACAGTTGAGACACAAAGAAAACATGTAATACTGTATATAATAAGCCATGTAGGAGTGATTCAAGCCGATAGTTCAGCTTGCAGCTGTCTAAATGGTCAACATCTGAACCCAATAAACTCTATAAAGCGCAGACACAGACTTCATTTGTGGAAGATAACTTTTTATTATTTTTTTAATCTGGTTTTACCTGCGAGACTCTGTGGGGTTGCATTTTATCCGATTCTATCTAAATAAACCCACTGTGTCTCACTAGACAGCTTCGATTTTGGAGACTTGAAGTTTTGCCCTAAAACTATTTGACCTGATTTCTTTCCTCAGTAACCAAATCCATTGGATAAACTCCAGGCTTTGGATTCATTTTCTGTGTAAATGGAAACTTTTCATTTAAAATGTATCAGATCACCATAACAGGATGTTACAATTTGTGTACAATGTATCATAGTTCAGATTGTTCAATTGTTACCACCTGTATTTGTTGCTACAATCACAGTGTTTGAACAAAAAAAGTTTGAATTGAAAGGAAAACGAGTGTTTGTACATGGATAATTACAAAGCTTTCATGTAACCTCTCATTTCAGAAATACTATTTTGGGTATAAAAACAAAACACGCTTTGAGCTTTGGACAAACTGATGAGATGGGTAATTTGTCATGCCAATACTTGTTTTTAAAGACACTGAGGTTAATATTGCTCATGTTTCCCACAGTTTTTACTACTGCAGATTCATGCTTCTCCCACTACACGTTCCTCTCATGTGATGTTACAATGGATCTGGTTGGAAAAGACTCTTTTGTATGGCTTTCTCAGTGGGAGTAACTCTGGGTTTGGGTTGTGTTAAGTCTTTCTAAGAGGCAGTTTGTATTTTTTGGCACTTGCATTCTTCTCATGAGTGATGTTTGGCTGGATTAGACAATGTACAGTATTTAGACAAATTCATTTAATTGCATTAGATTATATCAAACCAAGTGGAACTAACTTCACTTTTCTGAGCTATTTATGCAATTATTTTTAGCCAGCACATTAACTATGAATGTGATCCAGAATTGTTTGCCAACCAGAAAGAGTCCAAATACTTTTTATGGTTAGTTGAATGGCAATATGGATGATATATTTATTGTTTTACAATTTTATAAAGCTTGCAAACTTGACATGAGCGTCATACCTCAGATCAGCTGAAACAGTCCGACCACCATTGTTTCGATGCCAGAGCAGGGATGTAAGTTAGACAAGAATATCTCCGATTGAGCGATTGAGGTGTTGTGTTGCTGGATGTAATAATGAACATAGTGCTCCTTATTTACTCCTGACATCTGAGCCACTGAAGATGCAGTGGGTTACATTTGTTTGTGAAGGGAATGCGCCTCCCGATCTACATAAATGCGTCTATGTTCACGCAAATCATTCATGATTCAGCTTCATTTACAGCAGAAGTGAGTATAAGGGAT
Organism: Labeo catla; assembly: GCA_012976165.1. Taxonomy (NCBI): domain Eukaryota; kingdom Metazoa; phylum Chordata; class Actinopteri; order Cypriniformes; family Cyprinidae; genus Labeo; species Labeo catla. The sequence goes on from VONZ01000001.1 coordinate 5,380,960, forward strand.
TTTTATACTTTCCTAATAACATGCTAGTAAGCAAGTTTCTCAGTTAAACGCAGCTAATAAACAGGCTCGTCACTCCACAGCGAGAAGAGAGGGGTGGGGCGAGCAGAGCTCATTTGCATTTAAAGCAACAATCCATCAGAATGGGTTGATTTTTGACAAGGTATAAAGGGTGTTGTTTTACACTACCATTGAGAATTTTTAACCAATGTATATTATAGACTTCTCATTGAGACCCTAAAGAATCATATAATTGATTGGGTTTTGCTGTGAAAATCTGGCAACCCTGCTCTGGACCACAAAACCAGTCATAAGGGTACATTTTTGGAAACTGAGGTTTATACATAATCTCAAAGCTAAATAAAGACGCTTTTCATTAATGTATGGTTTGTTAGGATATAACAATGTTTGGCCGAGATACAACTGTTTAAAAATATGGAATCAGAGGGTGTAAAAAAAAAATTGAGGTAATCACTTTTAAAGTTGTCCAAATGAAGTTTTTAGTAATGCATATTAAGTTTTGATATATTTACGGTAGTAAATGTACAAAATATCTTCATGGAACATGATATTTACTTAATATCCTAATGATTTTTGGCATAAAAGAAAAATAAATAATTTTGATCCATACAATGAATTGCTGGCTATTGCTACATACCCATGCTTATGACTGATTTTGTGGTCCAGGATCACATATATGACATTCAGACATATTTAAGTGTTGCATAATGCTTTCCAAATGCTTTTCGAAGATGATGAATGTCACATTCAACATTTTATTTCTCTTTTTGATGTGTGGTTTGTATAACCACAATAGATATGACGGATTTGTATTGTGTAAGTTGCACTTTTGCTGATCTGAAGGCTTGAAACATAATCAATCAGAATCTGAGCTTGTGTTCCCTAGCATTTCTTTCATTTTAATAGAGTAAAAACGTGTCACATAATGTTCCCTTGCACAGTTAGATTGTTACGCAACGTGACCAAGGTCTTAAATAAATTCACAAATGAAATTTATTGCTTTGAAAAATTTGTTCTAGACATCTAATATCCTTGGAAAGTCTTGTAAACTATTTCTGAATGGCTTTGAATAAATTGGGGTAGGTGGTGGCGTAGATGAGGTCATATTTACCGTAGCATGAACCGCATCACCTCGCTGAACTGTACTTCTATTTCCAGCAATGTCAACATCACCAGGTTCATCTATAGCTTTCCGCAAGCACCTACACTTTTATGGTTTTGTACATTTCCAACCATCCCTGTTTAAATTTAGCATGTTTTTATGTCTCTGTTTGTGTTTGCAGACGTCCGTAATCTTTTAAATCTGGACTTGTTCAGGTTTTCATTTGTGCTTCACTTTCAATCGAATTCCAGCCGCACTCTCGGGGCCCCCCGGGGCCTCCTCGTCATGTCTGAGCCCTAATAGAGGTGCACCTGGCCTGCTTGCGGAATTCCGCACACGGGGTGGAACAATGCTCAGCGGTTCTTTGTTCCCAGTGGAGCATCCGAGCACCGCAGCGCGAGCCGTGTGAAGACCTGAAGGGGGAGCGAGGGGGTTTGAGTGGGTGGGTGGGGGGGTCTGCTCTCTGAACTTACTCTGTGAAAGTGATCTTCGACCTTTGATATCCAGAGAAGAACAACAAACATGACGTTTGTGGTATGACAGATGTCTAATGTTGATAAACCGTTCAAAGACTGATTGTGCTGCTGTTGTACACTGTATTATGCAATGTTTAGAGGTGCTGCACCTTCTTTTGTTCCATTTCTTAGCACTAGATCTGAGAGCTTTTATAGTCTCACATGTTTCTGGGTATTATAGTAACCCGGAATAACCTTCAAAGTCTTTGCTGCTAAAGTTGGATTTATATAGGTGCCTGTATAGCTATGTTAGGTAGAACTGCTGTAAAATGAGTACATACATGAGTCAGTTGGTATTACTATATTTAGTTACTATTATATTGAAGGTTCACATCATAATACCAAACTAAACTATTAGTTAAATTTAACTTTAAATTACATAGGCTAATTGCTTAAAAAAACAAACCATCACAGAAAATTCTAATGATTTACAATACAAATACCATTACAAGCATTACAAACCATCACATTTTAACCATTAAAACCATTAAATAATGGTTTTCTGTAGTGTGTTTTGGGACATATTTCATTAGGATTTATTGGTTTTAACAAGCCACCAATAAAAGGTTTTACAATTACCAGAGACCAACAGGGTCTATTACAGTTTCCATTAAAACCAATACAAGTCCCATTATAACCAGTAAAACCTTTACAGATTGTTGTGATGGTGTCTATTGTTTTTTTCAGCAGGGACATTTCTACTCCAATTCATTTTGAAATATAAACATTTAAATGGTGGCTATCATAAACACACGACGGATTTATTCAAACTGAAGAACAGTAAAAATTATAGCCTAATAAATGTGTTATATGGTGCGTATGTAAAAAGTCTCCTCTCTAGAGTTCGTTTAGTTTGTATTTTAGCTGACTAATACATTTATGGTCACAAATGTTTGTTTTTTTCCTGAGGTGAATGTGACCTTGTTTACAAGCTGTTATATTAATGTCTTTCCGCGGTTGAAACACAGAATGAGCGATTACATGAGACAGGATACAGATTTCGATAAGTTGTACTCTTTCTTTTAACATACCTTAGGATGTTTATTCATATTTATTTGATGCTGTAACTGATGGAGAAGATGATAAACAGTGTTAATAGCCTAATAGTTAGCGCACTGACATATAGTACAACTGCACATCTGGCGACCTGAGTTCGAGTCCTGACTCGTGGTCCTTCGTCTATCCCATTCCCAACTCTCCACCCCATGCTTTCCTGTCAATCTCAACTGTCTGTTAAAAAAAGCATGAAAAGGCCAAAAAAAAAAAAGTAACAAAGCTTATCGTGATTTATTGGATGGGAGGAACGCTAAAATGCTCTGTTCATTAACTGAAAACAGGCTAGGCTTTATTCTTGGGATTTCAGAATCAATATAATTTCATTAAAATGAGAATTGAAAAAGTATAGGACAACATGAGAGTGAGAAAATAAGTTTCAGATTGAAGTTTCAAGTTTATATTTATTTTGGGCATTCACTAATTTCTGCATTTACATAATAAAATACTAAAAATACAAAATGCTAATGACTTTTATGTCTTTATGGACACAAGGCCAATTTAGCTCTGTTATGTAATATGAATTCAAAATGTCTTGGTTTTAAGGCGTAGTGCCAGAGGTCTTGATTAACATAAACCCAAAGTTGTCACTGTCAGACATGATTAGTGTTTCACTATTGTTTAGTTGTAAAGCCTGCTTCTGTGCAAAAAAGCCACGTGGCAAGTGTTTTTCCATGACTACGGTATGAAAGAATGGTTTAGATTAAAATCTCTGCAATACAGTATTATAACCCACACCTAACATGGTAATCCGGCCATATGGCCACATAATCCTAATGGTTTCTGATTAAAATAACAAAACAAAATATTTGGTTTCTTTTCATTGTTTAAAAAACCAAGCGAGGGATTACGTAATCATTCCAACAAAATCTCATTAGAATTCTGTATTATACACTGTAAGCATTTCCGAGAAATGTTTCCCTCTCAAGAATTGTAAAAAATGCCCTCCCCCATCAGAAATTGGGGTGGGCTGTAAAAACTGACCTCGATTGAGTTTGATCGTTACGTCAAACAACAGGAGTAGCACAACATGTTCAATGGAGTTAATTATCTGTGCTGGATTATTTTCTCCTCCCTCGTTCTCCTCATTAGGGGTGCTGGACCAAGCTGCGGCAATGACGTTATAAGTCCCCATTTTTACCTTGTCGACGGTTGCATCATACCGAAAGTGTCACGCTGCTGGTTAACGGAAATGTGTAACGGATCTGAATTTACATGAGTAGTACATGTTGTGGGTGGGATGTGCAGCCTACTTGTGTCTAAAGTAATTATCTCACCCTGGCAGTGGCCTGCGCCTGTTGCGAACATGAATCAAAGCAGGGGTAGCCTACAGTCAGAGAGATTTAGCAGTCACTTTTAATCAACTAAAAAACATGAAAACTTAAGCTGTAGTGTTTTTTTCCATGTTTAAATTGTCATTTAGTAGCAAGTGAAAATTGCTTACAAGTAAATCATACACCATTTGTTTCCATTGTAGCATATTATTTATGCTTTGTCTAAGTAAGAGCAGCATGCTGTATGATATTTTACTGAATGTGAATTATAGTAAAAAAAAGCATGAAAGCTTGCATAGAGTGTAAAGTCTTGCATACAAGACTTTCTGAATGTATGTAAGCAGTAGGCCATTTTAAAAACATTTAAAAGTTGAAAAATTAGGGAGAATTATGAATAATTTATTGCTACCGTGTAAATAATATGTAATTATGTAATCCATAAAAAGTCTGATTATGAGTATTTTACAATGTAATTTAATCTAATTACATTTAATTTGTAATCCAGATTACATGTAATCAGTACTACCCAGCTCCTCATATAGTGTAATTATAAAAAATAAATAAACATGCACAAAAATATATTTAATGTGTAAAAGTCATTCAAAATATACATTCAAAATAAAAAAAGAAAATCCTCCAAATGTCTTGAAAGGAAAATACAATATCCTTTTAAATATCTACAGTTGAAGTCGAAAGTTTATATGCACCTTGCAGAATCAGCAGAATTTTTCAGAAAAATCCTTAAGGTCCCACAGATTCTTTGGTTTTTCAGCATTTTTGTGTATTTGAACCCTTTCCAAAAATGACTGTATGATTTTGAGATCTATCTTTTCACACTGAGCACAACTGAGGGACTCATATGCAACTATTACAGAAGGTTCAACTGCTTACTGATGCTTTAGAAGGAAAAACGATGCATTAAAAGCTGGGGGGGTGAAAACTTTTAAACAGAATGAAAATGTGTACATTTTTCTTATTTTGCCTAAATATCATATTTTTTTTCATTTAGTACTGCCCTGCAGAAGCTACAGAAGATACTTACATGTTTCCCAGAAGACAAAATGCGTTACATTTACCCTGATCTTCAAATTCAGTACCCAAAAATGCTGAAAAACCAAAGAATTTGTGGGACCTTAAGGATTTTTCTGAAGACTAGCAGGCAGTTTAATTGTTCAGGACAAACAAGGAACTCATGAACAACTATCACTAAAAAAAAAAAAATATATATATATATATATATATTGCGCAAGGTGTATGTAAACTTTTGACTTCAACTGTATTTCAGTGCACATATAGAAACATTAAAACTCCCCTTATACTTATAAAAGGTTGAATCTGAATTCTCATAATTCCTAGTAGTGAGGTTGTTAAGGATATGAGTATTTCGGTCTCCGGCTGTGCGGAGAAACACAGTGGCCCCTTTAACTTTCCCCCAAAGGCTGTCCGGAGATCCTCACTGCTGTGCTACATGTGTGATATGGACGCAGCTGTACTGACGCACCTGGGACCAGTACAGCAGGGCACAGTGGTTGGGGATATGCCTCTGCCTTTAAGATCTCGCTCCCCATAGCCCCGGCACTGTGTGACATCCACACTCAATATTAAACCGGTCTTTGAAGTCATCGAATTGTTGGGGATTTGTCGCTATCGTATATCCTCGCTATGCGGCCACATGCCGGATATATGACTTGTGTGTCTATCATTTCCTTTAAGAGCCATACGTTGCACACATGCTGTCACCCCTTCTATAGTCCCTCTAAAACATGCAAACATACAGAGTTAGATGCTGCTTACCTCTCCAATAGCTTGCAGGCCTAATGGATCCCATAATGAACTGTATCTGAATCCAAATTAACCACAATTTTTCCTAATCAACAGAATGCACATGCTGTAGAAAATTTGAGCCAGAGAGAAAAAAAGGCTGTTCTACATCACATCCAAATCATTACAGGATGAACTGTGGAGAAAAACACTTTCACAGGGCTTTTAGATTATACATTCAGACATCTAGAGACTAGAGATGGCAAAAATGTAATGTGTAAAAGTTACCCTAAATATCAAAATATTAAAATGTAAATATTAAGCAGTTGAAGTACATATTGCATAATTTTAGAATGTTGATATCAGATATATAAAGTTAGTGAAACTAATTCAATATTATTAATATTAAAAAAATGTCTATTCACCAAAACAAGGTGTATTGTAACCAAAATGCAAAAAGCATTTTGTTTGTCATGTGACAACCATAAAATCAGGACATTTTTATTATATTTTTTTTTCTTATTTTATGAATTAAAACAAATAAATTAAAAATCAGATATTTATGATTTTATGCAAAAAAACTTTTTTTTTATTAAATAGGAGGAAAAGAAAATAAATAGAAAACTTTGATATCCTGGACAATATTATATTATATTATATTATAATATATTATATTATATTGTATTGTATTATATTATATTATATTATATTATATTATATTATTTAGTGGTTTAAAAGTAGTTATTTCTTTAATGGTTACACCCTTTTGTACATTATTTTTTGAGTTATTAAATCACAATTTTTGGAATATGTTTATGTTTTTCAAGTTAAAATACAGTTAATATTTTGCCAAATCACAGAGCTATTATTATAAATGTACTAAAAGCATATGTATGTATTATAATATTTAATAAAATGACATTCAAAGTGACAGTGAGACAGGTGCAGCATAGAAATTATATAGATAGATAGATAGATAGATAGATAGATAGCTCTTTTTGTTATAAAATTGTTAATATTTGACACAGTTACATGTGATGTCAGTTTTTTAGCATTTAGGATGACGATAAACGGCTCTTGTCTCTTTTCTTGCGTCCATCAACACTCCATCAGCAACACAGCAAGAGAGCGGTGGCAGGTTGTGTATGACTGAATTCTGACGTCGCCCCCATTAATACCTAGTCGACCAATCAAAAACGAGCGGGCGACGCGACGCGCCACAGGCTGAACGCACACGTTACGCGCTTTAAGGGAGCGTTGCGTCCAATGTGACGCAACTCCATGGAATGATTCTATTGGTCCCGGTTCGGTCTAGACAATCGGAGGCGGGGAAACTGAAGAGTCGTTACAACCCACTTTAAAAACCCGTCAAAACCGACTCACGGGCTTCAAGTCAATGAGAATAACGGCAGTAATTCATAGAGGACGGTCCTCACATCCCCATCCTCAAGTTTTGTGGTGTTACATGTTTTATCTGAGGTAAACTACGGGGAGAGCTTCATCTGAAGGACGTTTCTCAGTTATTCATCACCATCAGAGAAAATCCGTCCGGTAAGACTGAACGTTTTTAATATTGTGATACGGTTCGTGTAATTCATTTCATCTGTCATAGATACAATACATGTCGTAGTTTCATTTATTTTTAGTCCGTTGTGACCCACATTTTAGTCGTAGTCCTTATAACAATGCCATTATTATTTCTCAAAGGACATATGTAAAACTATTTCCCCTGTGACAGATGACCACCTACACTAGACGTGGATTTCTATATAATAATTTGTTATACGTCTGATAATTCATTGTGTGGTTTATTTGAACGTAAGTGTGTAAATACTTTCTGTCCCTTAGTAACAACAGAAACTTTCCTGTCTGTTAATGTCTCAAATCCTGGTGCTGTGTCTACCTAGACAGCATTTTTGGGCATCTTGGGTGCATAATCAGCTGAACTTAGTGAATTCCTGAAGAGGAAGGCGTCTGCGATGCCCCAAAAGTCTGAACTCGCCCATGAAATCCAAAAATGCAGTAGGCTATAGGCAGCCCAGTAGGGTTTGAGAGACACAGTCATTGATGAAATGCTAGTGTGCTGTAACAGTCTGCTTGGAAAAAAAGAAACATAAGTCTCACTGATAGGCCTATGCTTTGGTTTGGTAAAAAAAAAAGTGTTTGGTAAAATTTGTGAAACTAATTCAATTTGATTAATATTTAAAAAATGTTTATTCACCAAATCAAACTATATTGTAACCAAAATGCAGAAAGTGTTTTGTTTGCCATGTGACAACTAGAAAATTGGAGGAAAAAACCTTTAGAACCTTATGACTGTGTGGCAAGGTCAGTAAGTTTTTTAGATAGTCAATATTTATGTTTTTTATGAAAAAAAGAAAAATTAATTGGAGAAAAAAAAGAAAATAAATAGAAAACTTTTATATCCTGGACAATATTATATTATATTATATTATAAGCCTGCATTTATTTGATCCAAAATGCAGCTAATACAGTAATATTGTGAAATACTTCTACTATTTAAAAATAACTGCTTTCTATGTGAATATATTTTAAAATGTAATTTATTCCTGTGATCAAAGCTAAATTTTCAGCATCATTACTCCAGTCTTCAGTGCCACATGCTCCTTCATAAACCATTCTATTATGCTGATTTGCTGTTCAAGAAACCTTTATTATTATTATTAGCAATATTTAAGAGTTGAGTAAATTTTTTCAGGATTCTTTAATGAATAGAAAGGTCCAAAGATCAGCATTTATCTGAAATAAAGAATTATAGAAATTAATAATTTTACTTGGCAAGGATGCTTTAAATTGTAAAATTGTACAAAATGTTACAAATGTTACAAAAGATTTCTATTTCAGATAAATGCTGTTCTTCTGAACTTTCTATTCATCAAAGAAACCTGAAAAAAATCTAATCAGCTGTTTTTAACATAATAATAATAATAAATGTTTCTGGAGCAGCAAATCAGGATATTAGAATGATTTCTGAATGATCATGTGACTGGTGCAATGATGCTAAAAAATCAGCTTTGAAATTACAGGAATTAATGACATTTTAAAATATATTCAAATAGAAAATGTATTTTAAATAGTAAAAATATTTCAAAATTTGTACTGTTTTTGCTGTACTTTGAATCAAATAAATGGTGAGCAGAAGAGACTTCTTTAAAAACATTAAAAATCTTACTGTTCAAAAACTTTTGACTAGTAAAAAAGCAGTTCTTTCTTTGATGGTTACACCACTTTTTACATTATTTTTTTGAGTCATTAAATTACAATTTTTAGATATTTTTTTACACAAAAGTTACCTTTTTGAGAACTAGCTGGCTGTTGTACGTTTATAACTAGTAAGTTTATACCTCACCTCTCTCTGTCATCTAGTTTTTTTTTTTTTTAATATTCACTTACATTTTTACTGTATGAATAGACAAGAGTTACTGTGTGCACCTGTGCCTTTGTGTAGTATCATCCCAGAGCGTGTAGATAGCAGATGCGACCCAGCAGAAGTGACCTAGGTGAAGCCGAGATATCCAGTAACGTGTGTTCACTCTGTAGAGCACGTCAGGTGGTTGAGGTGGTAGATTAAAGCACAGAAGGTGCTGTGCTCTAACCAGTGATTAGCTGAGGAAGAGTGAAAGCACGATTTCCCTGTCTCTCTCTCCTTCTCCTTCTTCCTTTCTCTTTAGGTCTGTGCAACCACAGGGGGCGTTAGACAGAGCATAATAATCACATCTTCACTTCAAAAGAACTGATTCTCTCTAATCCTGTCATTTTGAATGCACCCCATCTTAGATGTCTTAGGCTTGTTCTTCCCGTGTCCCAGTTTTCTAAAGTGACATTTCACAGATCAAGATAACAGGTGAATACATGAAATATGATTCTTATGTATACGTTGACGTACATTATTACTGGTTTTCTTATTGTATGTCTTTGAAATGTATAGAAAAGCCATTGGACACTAATCACGTTTAGAGTTGTTTAAAAGATGGTTCAATAGCCTCAACAAATGTTATTTATTCTTATCCTAAGGCATTTTGTGATGGCTATTTTGTATTTGATATAGAATTCAATTTCAGTGAAGTCACACATTAGAGGTGATTTACTAGGACGGGTGGTCAGATCTGAACCGTTAGCTTTAGTAGATTAGTCTGGTGTTTAATTGTTTGTGACATCAGTACAGCTGGTTTTTAACTACTCATGAATAAAAATGAAAAGCAAACATCATTTATTTGCTTAATAAGCATGAAATGTGAACGCTAATGTGCTGCAAGAGTGTTTGAATACGTAAAGAAGCATGGATTCACTACTCAAGGTGACTTTGTTCTTCCCAAACGAATAGTTCCCTCAAAAATGAAAGATTTGGAGAAATGTAGCATTACATCTCTTGCTCGCCAATAGATCCTTTGTAGTGAATGGGTGCCGTTAGAATAAGAGTCCAAACAGCTAATAAAAATACACAATAATCCACAAGTAATCCACACGAATCCAGTCCATCAGTTAACGTCTTGTGAAATGGAAACCTGCATGTTTGTAATATATTGCTTTCAAGTTCATAATAATGGTTCCTTCAGTGCAAAAGTCATCTTGGTTGAATCAGGAGAGAAATATGAACAGATCAAGCGCTGTTTACAAATGAAACCAGTTTTAAACAAATGTTGGTGGACTTTGATGTGAAAGAACAATAGGGGATGATTTTTTCATCAGCTGTTTGGACTCTGATGGCACCCATTAACTGCAGATGATCCATTGGTAAGCAATTGAGTGAGTACATTTTCAAATTTTCATTTTAGCAAATTTCATTTTTGGGTGCAATGCATTTTTTTTCAAACTTTCATTTCAAACTCCAAGTACTTTAGATTCAGTAGTTGCATAACAACATTGCTTAGCACTCTTCATCCATGTTAAAATTAATGCATTTGTATAACACAATAGAGCCAAAAAGAAAAAGAGCATGTTATTATACACAGATACAGGGCAGCTGGTCTGTTATCTCTGGTTTTGTTGAAAGCACTTCACATCCCAAGCAGATTGTGAGTGTTGATGTGACAGCTCTCAGTAAGGTCAATTGTATGCTTGAAGTGGGCTGAAAACACAGAAAGGACCTCCATTACTGCATAATGTAAGACGTCTATTGTATGAAGCCCTATTTGTGGATACTTGTTTCGTTTCACAGTTTATACAAACATTTATCGTAAGCAAGCCATGTGCGTCACTTCAGGTTTTAAATTGATTTTTGTTAATTATTAAGTAGGGACGACCAGGGAGTGTTGTAACACGCAGTGAGTTGTAACACAATCTGTTTATTCAATTAGATATGTGCTACACGGTGACTTCACTATCACATGTGACCAGGACCCTCCAGAAGTAATAGGAGAAGTTGTAAATGTCAAGCTGCGTCTGAAATCGTAGGTACTTTTGACATTGTCATGCGTCCTGCCAGAGTTGCTTCACTGCCATTCACAACTCTTCTCCCATGGCTTCATGGAATAGTGAAGTGTCCACTGAATGAGCACTCCAGAATTCGGCGGCAATTTCAGACTTTTTTACCAACCTGATCTCATGACGAAAACATACCTGGGGGGGATTTTTTTCGCAAGATGCAAAAGGCATACCGGCATAAACGTTTCACGACATATTTGATGTGAAATGTCCACTGAGTGGCGCTAAAAGAGTGTTTGTTTTTTCCTTGGAACAGATGAACGTACATATGGTACATTTTATGTGACGTCGGTTTTGTACGTGTCGCCGCAGTTCTGACTTGAAATGTACGTTGAGTGGCGCTGTAACCCTAATGCTCCGTGACGTTTTATAATTAAAACTTGATAACGTACCATCTGCACTACACCTAACATATCTGATAGTATGAACAGTGTTGCCAAGTCTGCAGTTTTCCCACGGAATTGGGCTACTTTAACACTACTTTGTTTTTCATGTCCGTGGGTTGACACGACCCCAGTAACGTAATAAATAGTCCCCGGAATGCTAATTTTACCAGGGGAATCCCGAAAAGCAATTTTTGCTTGTTGGACCTCCCTGAAACGTGACTGGGCTACGTTTGGGCTGGTTTTGAGTAGCAATTGGGTGGGTTTTGTTGTAAAACCTGGCAACTCTGAGTATGAACAAAAGCGAATGTGGAGTAAAAATGCAATCGCAAGCATGCTGTTTTAGCTTGTTTTTCAATCTCACATCTTTCAGCTTTTCCATCGTGAGTCATTTTTTCATGGGATTTGTACCCAAGGATTCCACATCCTAAGTCCAATTCTGCGCCGGCTGAGCTATTGAGCAAGTTTGCAATGCCTGGAAAGTGAAACATATGGAGCTGTAATCATTAATGCGTATGAAAACTATTATAAGTACTTGCTGTTTTGCCACCTCTAGTGTTAATTTCTGTTGGAAACTGCAGTGGTATGTACTTATTGGTACGTATTTCACGTCTTGCGAAAAAGTTCCCACAGGTACATTTTCATCATGAGATCAGGTAGTTTTTTTACATACTGTTTTCGCCTATTATTTGGTATGGAAGTGAGTATATTCAGATGTGGTGTCTGTGTAGAACTATAAAGAATGTACAGTAGAAAAAAAAGTTTTTTCCCCTATTTTATTGGCTGTTTTGCATCAAATATTTTCTGATTGCATGCTTACAATTTTGAATAAAAAATTAAAAGTAAAAAAATAAAAATCTTGGTGGGTTGCATGTTTATTTATATACAATAAATTCATGCACGAAATCTACAAAATTGAGTAAGCCAGGTTTCAACAAAATCACTTGATACTTTAAGATGGCTTACTGGTGTATTTTGTGTAATGGTTTAGTTTGCATGAATTTGGTTAATCTCAGCTAGCTGCAGTATCGTTTTATACTGTATCGTGATTGAGGTGTTTGTGTTGGCAGAGCTCTTGTCTGTGTTATATCATGGGTCGTTGTCCAATTTCCATCTTTGGCAGTTATGTTTCAGCATTTCTTGCAAACTGGCCACTGAGGTTGTAGATCTGTATCGACACTGTAGTGTTGGCAGAGCAGCATTGTCGCCCAACATTTAAATTTAGCCAGAGCAGTTTTTCTGGAGTCTAGCAGTCTAACTGGCTCAATGAACGATTGTTAATGCATTCATACTGAGTGCATGATTCAGCATCCACAGGAAAACTAGATTCAGATTCTTTTTTTGATCTACTGAATTTGAATCATCTGGTCTTGTTTAAACCAGCTGCTATATGGGTAGTTTTGGCAGTAAGTCACATGTACAGTAATGCTTTTGGACACAGGACACAGCAGGGCTGTTTTAAAGAGGTAGTTTACCCAAAAATGAAGTGTGTTTCTGTCATCATTTACTCACCCTCATTTCAAGTCTGTGAAAAATAACACAGGAAATGATGATCCATTTAATATAAAGCTTGGATTCCACTAGTCCACTACACTATACTAAAAGCTAGTGTTGCTTTCGTCAACGAAAATTATGACTAAATATCGTCGTCAACGAACCTTTATCACGTGACGAAAACGAGACGAGACGCAACGTAAATGCTGGTCGTGTGACGATGACTGTAATTAAATGTATAATGCAACATTGTTGACGAATAAAAACGAGACTAAATGTGGTTTACAAAATAAAAACTATGCTAAAATGTCTCTTCATTTTCGTTGACCAAAACGAGACGAAACGAAATGTTATAACGTTATTTCGTTTTGTTTAGTCGCGTTATTATTATTATTTTGCAGTATTTCTGAAGTGGGCTGCATCATGTGGCACTGCGCAGACGCAGGCGACGTCACTTCCTCAAGCCCCACTCGCGGATCGGGGGGGATTATAGGCCTGAAATTACAATTATTAAGACTATTAGACAGTTATATACCGTTATCAGCACATGTTGAAGTAGATTCGTGTCTGAGAGAATATGCGCCGTATTGCAGCGTTAGAAAACTCTGTCAGTTATTTTTTACTTTCACTTTCTATATAGTGAATTGTAAAGTTAAAACTGAAGTTAAGACGTTCACCGGCATAACTATTGCACAAAGTTTGATATCCATTGGCTCGCCTTCATCCCACTGCGCAATGTGACGTCGTGGTGACGTCTTTTCCATGTCATTTTTGGACGTCCAATTTCCGTCCATTGATGGGGTTGTTTTGTAAAAACATATGGGCTACCAAATAAATAAATAGTAATACAGATAATAAATCTTGTTTGTTTATAAATAATCTGTATTCATATATATAATCATGTTGATAGGCTCTATTTTGTAAAACACATTTACTGCAACTGCCATAGACGTCCAAATGACGTCCAAGTTGGGTAATGGATAGACGTCCAAATAGTGGACCTAGTTTGGACGTCGAATAGATGTCCATAATTGGTCATGGACCGACGGACCCAATATAGACATGATCTGCACGTCTATCCGACGTCCAATGTTTAGTGGGATGGTTTAAAACAGAAATACTTACAATATAGCGACGTAACCGTAAACCCCCATGCGTATGCATCTTAAACGCAGGGAGAGGTGAAGGAGGAATCAACTCGGTCTGCCGCTCTGTCTGAAACATGTCTTTATGTTTGTGCGCGCTTCGGGTGTATGCGAGAACAGCGCGCAAGTAACGAATCGAGTTCTGTTTCGTTTCTTCTTCTGGTGGTTTTAAATAGCTTGAACATGTAAATTGGCAAATTAACCTGCGAAATCACATGCCGAACGGTGGGGTTTTGACCTGGTCCGTACGTGTCGACTGCGATCTGTTTAAGCCCTAGTAGGCTATATGACACATCAGAGCCAATGCTTCAGGGAAATTGCTTTGCCGGTCCAATGGCAGACTCCAGCGAAAGTTTTGTGTTCACCGTTTGACACACACCAATCACGTGCGCATATTTGCATCTTGACTATACTACTAGGTACTTATACTACATTGACTGGGTTAAATAGAATTGCATTACTGAAAAGAGACTAAAATACAATTTTCATTGACTAAAACTAGACTAAAATGTCATCAGTTTTCGTCGACTAAAACTAGACAAAAATAGTCATGGATAATTATGACTAAAATAAGACTAAAATGCTCAGACTTTTAGTTGACTAAATCTTGACTAGACTAAAAAGAGTATGAACATGACTAAAACTAATAAAAACTAAACTGACAGCTTCATACAAAGACTAGACTAAAACTAAAATTAAAACAGGCTGCCAAAAACAACACTACTAAAAGCTTGGAGTCAGTATTTTTATTTTTTGGGATAGAAATGATAGAAATTAGTACGTTTGTTTAGCAAGGATGTTATAAACTGTATTTATATTTCAGATAAATGCTGGTCTTCTGAACTTTCTATTTATCAAATAAACCTGAAAAAATATACTCGGCTGTTTTCAACATAATAATAATATTAAATGTTTTTTGAGCAGCAAACCGGAATATTAGAATGATTTCAGAAGGATCATATGACTGGAGTAATGATGCTAAAAATTTTCAAATATATTCGAATACAAAGCAGTTATTTTAAATAGTAAAAATATTTTACAATTTTTTGAATCAAATAAATGCAGGCTCTATGAACAGAAGAGACTTCTTTAAGAAAACATTAAAAATCTTACTGTTTAAAAACTTTTGACTGGTAATGTAATTCTAAAAACGTCTCTCTCTTCATTTCATAATACATGAACATATGTTATCCTCAACATAAGAATAACTTTTAATATTGTTAATAATATTTCAAGACAAACACTGGATTGAATTAACTTAGATTTATTTGATTATCTATACATCATTTAAAAAAAATCACATTAAAATGTGAGTATCAAATATGATTTCATTGTATTGTATTGCATTGCATTATGTGTTTGATCATAAAACTAGCATTTAAATATCATCTTACAAATTACTGTGAGATATAGAGGGACAAATTATAATTGTTTGCACATATACCTTTATAAAAGATCTCATTAATTTACATTATAAGATATCTGAATTTCATCTTACTTTTTGGCCGTATAAATAAAAAATCTGCATCTCAATTAAATTTTAGGTGTTTTTTTTAGTCTTTGGGTATGATACTGTCCCTATATCATACTGTATGAGCTGATGTATCAAATATACTGATGTATGAAAGATACATCATTTCATATGTCAGGTTTTATAAGGTTACCAAGTCATAATTTCTCACAATAATTAAAATGCTTTAATTCACTTTCAATGATTGGACAAAGGATTTGATGGAATGTGACTCCAATTACAATGCCATTAATTCTCACCAAGTATGCTGCAAGTCAATGAAACATTGTCTCTCTCTACTCAACCAATAGTGTTATTGTCAAAGAGGAAATGAATGCCTGGTATCCTTTGTCATGAGACCTTGAATGTGATTGGGGGTCACTTGACGTCAGCTGATCTTTGGCTTCTCATTGGTCGCTCTGGTTCATCAGACATGCCAGCAGTATATAGATTTGCCATCTGGTCGCGGTGACATCCCCTCACGATGTTCTGCTCTCACCACGTGACTCAGGAGAAGAACATCAGGGAAGACAGGAGAGGGTGTCCCTTTGTTTAGGGCTGGTGTGTGGACACTGGCACGGAATGGCGTTTGATGGGCCGACCTGAAACGATACGCCCTGTTTGGACCACTGTTACTCTCTTCTATTGTTGCAGACATGCCAACATGTGGAGGCTTCCCTCATCTGCCGAGCGCCTGACTGACCCAACACTGGCTCAGTGTTCTCCTCGAGTCTCAGAGCCACACAATAACTTCCTAACAGCGAAACATGCCCCTACACACCGGAAATAACAGCTGTGTGAAGAAAATGTGCAAAGTGAAAACAAATACGGTCACAGCCTTTGAACCTGGTAAACTCAAATAAAATAAGGCACATTCTTATTGAAGATGTAGCCTTTTTTAGTGGGCAGGATATAATTACTTTAACTTGATTGTTCCAGATATTAATTATGGGACTTAGAGTGAGTACTTTTTTTCTTGCTGTCAGTCTCTCAATGCTTCTAGCCACTTTATGGCACAAAAGTTAAAGTCATTACATTATATAATAACAAATTATCAACTAGTTACTCACCTACAGGTTTTTCAAGCATTTGAAGCAAAACATTTCACAAAATGATTTTGATTTCGGAAAAAAATATTTACATGCACCTTGCAGAATCTGCAAAATGTTAATTATTTTTGCAAAATAAGAGGGATCATACAAAATGCATGTTATTTTTTTATTTAGTACTGACCTGAATAAGATATTTCACATAAAAGACGTTTACATGTAGTCCAATAATAGTAGAATTTATATAAATGACCCTGTTCAAAAGTTTACATACTGTACGCTTGATTCTTTAGTGGTATTTGTTTATGAGTCCCTTGTTTGTCCTGAACAGTTAAACTGCCTGCTGTTCTTCAGAAAAATCCTTCAGGTCCCACAAATTCTTTGTTTTTTTTGTGTATTTGAACCATTTCCTAGAATGACTGTATGATTTTGAAATCCATCTTTTCACACTGAGGACAACTGATGGACTCATATGCAATTATTACAGAAGGTTCAAATGCTCACTGATGCTCAAGAAAAGAAAACGATGTATTAAGAGCCTGGGGGTGAAAACTTTTGGAATTTGAAAATCAGGGTAAATTTAAGTTATTTTGTCTTCTGGGAAACATGCAAGTGTCTTTTGTAGATTATGAAGGGCAGATCTAAATGAAAAAAATGATATTTAGGCAAAATAAGAAAAATGTACACATCTTCATTCCGTTCAAAAGTTTTCACCCCCCAGCTCTTAATACATCGGTTTTCCTTCTGGAGCATCAGTGAGCGTTTGAACCTTCTGTAAGAGTTGCATATAAGCCCCTCAGTTGTCCTGGTTATGGTTATGTTTCTCAGTTTCTTTTCTAACTTTTTTTTCTTTTTTGACTGATATATCAACTTCTGTGCAGTCAGGCAGTAGCATCTAATCTCTGCGTTTCTTATGGCCTCACATGCTCTCTTTTTTTCAAGACATCATCTTATACAATCTGGATTAATGTGACAGCTTGCCAGCACATCACTTTTTCCTTCCCTCCTTTTTCTGACATTTATTTATTTATTTACAGCTTAGTAAAGTAATGAGATCTCTCAGTTAGTCACACTTTTTAATCTGTCCCTTCTCACTGGATAAGGCTTTATTCTTCACACAAGGGTTTCCTCCAAAGCCTTGTGACTTTAAACAGGCCTACAGTATCTCACATTTGTTTCTTATTTATAGCATTTACACCTGCAGAAAGTGTTAATTAATAAGAAGAGTGTGAAATAAGACATAAACAGCTACTGAAAACAGAGAGCAACATTATGGGACTATTTCATAGTACTTTACCTAAATCTGTTGTTAAAGGATTAGTTCATTTCCAGAATAAAAATTTCCTGATAATTTACTCACCCCATGTCATCCAAGATGTGCATGCTTTTCTTTAGTCAAAAAGAAAGTAAGGTTTTTGAGGAAAACATTCCAGGATTTTTTTGTCCATATAGTGGACTTCAGTGGTGGCCAGCAAGTTGAAGGTCCAAACTGCAGTTTCAATGCAGCTTCAAAGGGCTCTACACGATCCCAGCTGAGGAATAAGTGTTTTGTCTAGCAAAATGATTGGTCACTTTCTAAAAAAAAATAAAAATGTATATACTATTTAACCACAAATGCTCGTCTTGCACTAGCTCGACCTCACGCATTACATAATCACGCACGCATGTAGTAGGCAGATGTACTAACCCAGTGTTTACGAAGCAAACATGCAAAGTTAAACGTCCCTTTACAAAAATTATAAAACAACAATGTTGGATGATTTTGAAGTTGGGGGAGAAAATGAGATGGAGTTTTTTACCCTACCCTACCTTTTTAAACCAGAGTACACAGGCAAAGAACTATCCACGTGTGACTTTTCCAACATGATCCAAGTCCAAGACAAGCATTTGTGGTTAAAAACTATATAAATTTTAGTAATTAAAAAAAAAAAAAAAAGATTGATCGTTTCACTAGATAAGACTAGATTGTGTAGAGCCCTTTGAATCTGCATTGAAACTGCAGTTTGGACCTTCAACTCGTTGGCTCCCATTGAAGTCCACTTAATGGAGAAAAATCCTAGAATGTTTTCCTCAAAAGCTTCACTTTCTTTACGACTGAAGTAAGAAAGACATGAACATCTTGAATGACGTGGGGTGAGTAAATTATCAGGAAATTTTTCTTCTGGATCCAAAACCTAGTGAGCTGCATCCCAACTGAATTTGGAACCTCAGTAACTGATTTGAAACTTTATTCATAGGCAGCAAATATAAAAAGAAAGGTCGACTATTTAAAGTCTACTGTTTGTAAGCGGTCTGTGTTTTACGTGTGCTTGGTTTGTGCATGTGTGATGTTAACTCTACTACCTGTGGCGATCTCAGTGTGGGAACCTGAGCAGCCCCGACAGGATGTGGAGCACAGGCCTATAAATAAATCACATTTGCAATGAGTCACTCTCCACGCTGCCTCCGGGGAAAGAAACACAGAAAGAGTTGGGGGTGGAAAGAGGGAGTAAAGGAGAGAGTAGGGGTGGGAAAAGAGGCCAGTCGAAGCTCATCATTTATGTCAGTGCCTGATGTCTGTGATGTCTCCAAACCCACCACCGTGGCAGCCGACTTGAGACATGAAAAAACTCTTCACCGGGATCCGACAGATTCATTCTGAGCCTGAAGCTTCTTTTGGAGATGAGAACGAGTGTTTGCCTGGGATGAATGAGATCGGCTAAATCTCCCTGCTGGGAAGCTGCACTGGAAGCATGTGACGTACCTTCATGTGACGACTGTCCCCTCCCATACAAGATGCACCTGCATGCATTATTTGTTAGTCTACAGTACATTTGCATCATTTAACAATAGAATAAACTGTATCGTTTTTTGTTTTACACTACCTTTCAGAAGTTTGTGGTCAGTAATATATTTTTTTATTTACATTTAAAAAATAGCAAATCTCAGTGACACTGAAGACTGGAGTAATGATGCTGAAAATTCATCTTTACCATCACAGGGTTAAATTTCATTTTAATTTGTATTAAAATAGAACAGTTATTTACTTTTTTTATGTTTTTACTGTACTTTTCATCAATAAATTCAGTCATAGTGAGACATAGAGACTTAATTTACTAAAAAATACCTTACTGACTCCAAATTTTGGAACAGCAGTGAACATGTTCATGTAATTTGTCAGATTAGAAGAGGAACGAAGGGTTGACAGTTGACGTCTAAATTGGTGTGTTTGGAATTAATCTCCGTCAGACAGATCTCATTAATCACAGAGTCCTCAAATCCTCTCTGGATGAAGGGAAAAGGAGGAGTGAAGTGCAATGCATCAGACTGTGATCAGCATGAGAGCAAGTGATGACAAAGGACACTTGAGTAGCTCTGATGTTTTCACTTTGATGTTTTTGATTATTGATGCAGTTTGACATGATGCATTCCACTTCCACCCCATGTAGATTTGCATGCACTTGTAGCCTTCTTGTGAGGGCCGACCCTGAGCCTGTGTGGTGAACGTTATGAACTAGGGCTGCTTGATAGTTCACCCAAAAATGAAAATTACCCCATGATTTACTCATCCTCAAGCCGGGTGTATATGACTTCTTCTTTTCAAAGAGTACAATTGGAGTTATATTTAAAAATGTGCTGGGTCCTCCAAGTTTTATAATGGCAGTGAATGGCTGTTGAGATTTTGAAGCTCAAAAAAGTGTATCCATCCGTCATAAAAAGTGCTCCACACAGCTCTGGGGGGTTAAAGGAGAGCTCCACTTCCAGAAGAATAATTCACAAATAATGTACTCACCCCCTTGTCATCCCAAATGTTCATGTCTTTCTGTCTTCAGTCGTGAAGAAATTATGGTTAAGGAAAGCATTTCATGATTTTTCTCCATATAATGGACTTCTGTGGTGCCCACGATTTTGAACTTCCAAAAAGCAGTTTAAATGTGGCTTCAAACGACCCCAAATGCGGTTGTAAACGATCCCAGCCAAGGAAGAAGGGTCTTATCTAATGAAACGATCTGTAATTTTCATTAAAAAAAAATACAATTTAAATACTTTTTAATCTCAAACGCTTGTCTTGTCTTACTCTCCATGAACTCCATGTGTATTCTGACTCTAGACAGTTAGGGTATGTCGAAAAACTCCATATTCATATTTTCTCCCTCTTCAAAAATTTTCAAAAATCATTTCAAAATCATCCTATATCACTGCAGAAGCACCGACCCAGTCTTTGCAAAGTGAACATGCAAAGAAGATCAAACACCCTTAACAAAAAAGGTAAAACAGTGATATAGGACGATTTCGAAGTTGAGGGAGAACAACAGATGGGAGTTTTCAGACATACCGTAACTGTCATGAACCGGAACAAAAACAGTCAGTTTTTAAGCAGAGTAAGACACGACGAGCGTTTGAGATTAAAAAGTATATAAATTGCATTTTTTTAAATGAAAATAACCAATCGTTTCGCTAGATAAGACCCTTCTTCCTCTGCCGGGATCATTTACAACTGCATTTGGGATCGTTTGAAGCCGCATTTAAACTGCATTTTGGAAGTTCAAAATCGGGGCACCATAGCAGTCCATTGTATGAAGAAAAATGCTGAAATGTTTTCCTCAAAAAACATAATTTCTTTATGACTGAAGAAAGAAAGACATGAACATCTTGGATGACAAGGGGTGTGTAAATTATTTGTAAACTGTTGTTCCTGAAGTGGACTGATCTTTTAACCCCCCAGAGCCATGTGGAGCACTTTTTATAATGGATGGGTGCACTTTATTGAACTTCAAAATCTCAACACCCATTCCCTGCCATTCTAAAGCTTGGAAGAGCTAGGACATGTTTTAATATAACTCTGATTGTATTCGTCTGAAAGCAGAAAGTCATACACCAAAATCATTTTTGGGTGAACTGTCCCTTTAACATCAGTAAACCATCAACAGAATTTTTCCAGTGATATTTAAGGTGTTCTTATCATGGCGGTCAGAAAATATATTTTCATCCTTGACTCGTTTGTTTATGTCTTGTTTATGTATCCGTTCCCTGCACAGCTGACTGTTATCTGTACACTTCAGCATTAGCCTTGACAGAACGTCTGCTCTTCATATCACAGGATGAACGGTGTGATGCTAGCGCTATACGTCTCTGCTCTGCTGTCACATGACTAAGTGTGAATGTTCTGTGCTATTTTTGACGCAAATGGAGTCTCTGGATGTTTATCCTGCAGTCAGGCGGGCATGTGATGCAGTTTTAATCCAGTTTAGCCCCTGTGTGACGGCTTGGAAAAATCCAACAGATTCTGCACTTGTGCGAATGTGTGTGTTGGTGGCGTTTGTGGAGTATGACTCATTTAAATCGTTGCTGTATTAGCTGCACTTCTAAAATGGGAGAGAAATATCATTGTCAAGATCTTAGACTGTCCTCTGTTTCACTTGTGGAGAGATGTGGTATATGATTATACGAACTTATATATATTAAAGGGATGACTTTTTGATGATTCACTTGGAATGAAAATCTTATGTCATTCTGAACCTGTATGACTTAATTTCTTCTGCATGTTTCTGCTCTTCTCCATATGATGTGAATTGAATTGAGCTCTAAAAATCTTAGAAATATGTGCATTATATGCATTACCTCTGCACCTCTCATTCACTTTTCCATATATGGAGGTATTAATGAGGTGTACAGATTACTTTTTATGATGCTTTTTGTCGTTTTTGGGCCTTGACAATATTAGTTCCTGCTCATTACATGTGAAAAATCTGCTCGGACATTCTGCAAAATTACTACTTTTGTGTTTTCCTGCTAAAGAAAGTCATTCCAATTTGAAATGAGAGTGAGAAAATTATGACAGAATTTATATATATATATATATATATATATATATATATCTTTTTTTTTTCTGAATAGAAAATCTTATTGATTTTCAGAAAGGAAAGAGCAGTTCAATTTCCACGATTTATAAAGCTAAAACAAAAACTCCCAAATTTTTTTTTTAGTAATAACCTGATTCATTTTTCTTGGAATATGGTGAATATGACTGAATACAGTTAATCTGAGATTATAATCCAGATGGTAGGGAGGACTGTTCACAGCAGGTCCAAATCCTTTATCAGTTAATTAAAGACCTGGGGCTTTTGAATATGCAATTAGCCTGGATATTACAGTGCAGGTTTAACGAAGTGAATAGCAGAGGTGTGTGAGTATATGCCAGTTACAAGCAGCTGGTGCATCTGTAAGTAATCACACAGCAGGGATCCTTTAAAAGAGCATGACACCAAACCACGTACATGACTCACGCACATCTGAAAGATGAGGGCAAACATTCCAGAGCTGTGTAAACCCCTGGACCGAGTGACGTCCTGATGCAGCTCTGCACACGTCACTGATGCCGTGGAGTTGCATCAGCTGTCTCACATGGTCTCGCTGCGCTAAGGGGGTGCTACATTTTTCTGTCTACATCTCTTTTTTCTCTCTTTCTGTCTCATTTTATCTCATCGTTCTTTCTGTCTCACTTCATCTAATTTTGAATTCACTTTTGTAAATACGATTCTGGGGTTTTTGAATGCAAAGAGATATTTGTCTCACATTATTTGGGTCATGTTAGGACTGTCTCACCCTAGAAGATCATGCAGTGTCCTAATGTCCCCAGGTGAGGTGTATGGAAGCCTGTTTCTGCCACTTAGTAAAAATTAAAAAGGGTAATTTATCTCAAATCTGAAATTTTTTTCCTCAGATTTGCGTGAAACAAACTGGCAATTCTTTTTTTTTTTTCTCAGCATTGTGATATATAAACGTGGAATTCTGAGAAATAAAGCCACAATTCTGAGATATAAAGCTATAAAGCTTTACAAACTCACAATTCTGATTTTTTTTTTTCACTCAGAATTGCGAGTTTCTATCTGATACAAACTGGTAATTGTGACTTTTTTTCTCAGAATTGTGAGTTTATAACTTGCGATTCTGAGTTTATATTTCACAATTCTGAGAAAAAGTCAGAACTGCCAGTTTATAAGCAATTCTGAGGGAAAAAAAACAATTCTCACTTTATAAAACACAATTGCGAATTACTTAGTCAGAATTATAAAAGATATAAACTTGCAAAAAAACACATATCAGTCTTTTCCCCCCTTAGAATAGAGTTTATATCTCACAAATATGAGAAAAAAGTCAGAATTGCGAGATGCAAACTTGCATTTGTGAGAAAAAAGTTTGAATTGTGAGTTTATATCTCACAATTCTGACTTTAAAACTCGCAATTGTGAATTGTGAGACCTTAACTCGCTATTGTAAGTTTATACTGTATCTAACAATTCTGAGAAAAAAAAATCAGAATTGCGAGGTATAAACTTGGAATTGCGAGAAAAAAGTCTGAATTGTGAGAAAAAGTCAGAATTGCAAGACGCAAACTCGAATTTGTGAGAAAATAGTCTGAATTGTGAGTTTATATCTTAGTATTCTGACTTTAAAACTCACAATTGTGAATTGTAGGATGTTAACTGGCAATTTTGAGTTCATACTGTATCTAACAATTTTGAAAAAAATTCTGAATTGCGAGATATAAACTCAGAATTGCAAAACAATAGTCAGAATTGCAAGTTTATATCACAGTTATGAGAACAAGTCACAAGTGCGAGATACAAACTCACATTTATGAGAAAAAAGTCAGAATTGTGGGTTTATATTACAAAGTCAGAATTGTGAAATACAAACATGCATTTGTGATTAAAAAAAAGTCAGAATTACGAGATGTAAACTCTCAATTGCGAGAAAAAGTCAGAACTGTTGAAATTACCTTTTTTTATTCAGTGGCGGAAACAGACTTCCACAGAGAAGTGCTTAAATTGATCGAAAGTGACAGTAAAGACATTTATAATGTTACAGAATATTTGTTTCAAATAAATGCTGTTCATCAAAATTCTAAAAAAATGTTTTTCAGAAAAATATTAAGAAGCACAACAGTTTTTGACAGTGATTCTAATAATGTTATAAATAATAATAATTAATGTTTTTGAGCAACAAATCAGCATATTAATGAATTTTAATGGATCATGTGACACTGAAGTATATATAGTTGAATATGGAATAAATTGCATTTTAAATATATTAAAATCAGAAATTGTATTTTTTTATTATTTCACAATTATTTCACATTGTTTTTTTTGTTTTTTTAAATAAATGCAGCCTTCGTGAGCATGAGAGACATATTTAGAGACCAGAATATCATAGAGACTTGTGGGTAGGCTTTTTTGACATGAGTTAGTAAGCAACCACCTAGCCACCTCCCAGAACACCCTAGCAACTGCCTAGAAATGGCCTAGCAATTGCTCTGACCCCCCTTAACATCCTGGCAACCACCCACAATAACATTACATTTTCTTCTTGTAGTATAAAATGTATTTTTAATCTCTCTGTTTTAACCTCTTGCTCTAATCCATTCTTAGTCGATTTCTTCCTCTTTCACAGTCACGTTTTCACCGCTGTTGAATCCCGTGACAGAAAGGGATGAACCAGTCCTAATAACAGTAATTTATGGACACTTTAAACACATTCGTAGGCTGTTTATAATGAACCTCGATGTGTTGTTGCAGCACTTCTAATAAGTGCTTTTCACAGCCACAGAGCTAAATCAGTTCTTGACAACACTACATCACGTCACAACAAATGCAGCGTTCATGCTTTTTTGCATGTGACTGCTTGATGCCATGCAGACATAATGAGCACAGATTAGCATGTCCCCCCTCTTTTTGAGTACGTGGGACATTGTTATGTCAGCAGGAAAGCGATGTATGACTCTTCAGAAGCGTGCGGTCTGTACTAGCGGGTTTAGTCTAGCAGTATTTAATCCGTGAATAAACTTCTCATTATTTGAGAAACTTAAGCTATGACCCAGTTGGCAAAGCTGGTTCTTCCCCAGTGTGTTGCCAGACATCGGAGTAGAATGAAAACAAATTCTGTTTGTGTTTTTTAGACTCGGTTGAAAGTCGTCGCATGATACGGTGCAGAGCGAACGCAGTGGCTATTATGTGTTTGAATGTGTGACAATAGGACCTGTTGCGGTTAACTCAATTGACTCCGCCCTCAGTCTTGAACTCCTCCAGCCAATCACGTTTAACCGTCTATTTGTTACAGTCAGTCAGGAGTGCATGAAGGACAAGGCACAGACCTCTGCCCCCATCATAGTTCCACTTCCCATTTCATGAGACATTCCGAAATTTAAGGTTCACTGTTTTTTTTTGAATTAGGGAGCCCGATGAATTACCTTTTCAGCCCTTCGAGTGCCCTGGCGAGTTTGAGCCGAGGAGGCCCCACTGGTATAATGACGCTTGGCACAATCACCCTTCTGTTCCTCCAACCCTGTTCCCAGGAAACCACACAGCATGCACAATTGCGTACCGTGCTTTGCTGCCCAACCACATTGCTCTCGGCGTGGCTGCGCAGCAAGCCGAGTAACGTGGCATCTTGCTGGATGAACCAGAGTTTATCTTCCCAGAGTTCACACAGATTTGATTATTAGTTCACGTTTGCGGGGCATAGTGAAGGGGTACAAGGCAAAAAAGGAGCTTGATGGAGGGGGAACTTGAGGTTATGCCAGCCTGGAGTTTCAAGCATGAAGAGAGCATGCCTGTTATGTTAAGCTTCTCCTAATTAAAAGCAAAGGATTGGAAAGAAAGCAGCAAAAAAAAAGCGAGATGAATGGACAAAGGACCCAGAACTGGTTCTGAGCTGGTCATAGCTGGTTCTGCTGGCTTTCATGGCCTTCCTCAATGGGCCCACTGGTTTGGAGTGTAGGTTCCCTCCCCTCTTCTTCCCCCCTACTTCTGTTTATGCTTTGTAGCTTATGTGATACTAGGGCTCCATCCTTTCAGATCAGGATTGGGAATACCAGGGGGCCAAATGGGAGCCTGGAGACGCATGTCAGCTTGTGCTTTCAGGACACAGCACTCCAACAGGTCCATCATAAGCAGCCACAGGGAGTCAGGCACCCATGAAGGCAGGAAGAGACCACAAAAACAGCTATAGAGACATCAGGAGCCATATAGTGAATGGAGGAAAGCGAAAACAACACTGCTCAGTAGAGTCAGGAAAGTGACGACTTATTCAGTTGCACGGTGTCGTGCAAAAGGTTACCGGCTGTTTGGAAAGTTAATTTGGCAGTGGCAGAGGTTTGATGGAGCTGTTTTGTCATGCAAGATGGAAGAAACAAATGAGAGAAATACAGAGAGCCAAAGTCATAGAGGAAGTTCTGTCTGTCACTGAGGCCTTTTTTTAATTTTAAAAAGTTTGTCTTGAACCTTCCTTTTTGTTGTTAAAAATGATAGGGTACAGCAGGGCTAAAAGCACAACCTAAGAAAAAATGTGCTATTCATTGCACCCAAAGTGTATGATTGCAGAAAAATATATATGTTTGTATTAAACAATAAGTCATACCAGTTGTTTATTTTGTTTAAAAAAATCTTATAAATGTATGAGATGGCAAGGGGGCTGTTTACCCCACACATGGGGTAAAAGGCACAAAGTATTTTCATAAATAAAAGAATTAAGTAATTTATTACAGATTTACAGCGGTAACCACAAATTATATTTTATTATATAATATGTTTTCAACATGGTTTCATTCTAAACATGGTGATTATCTCTAAGATGGACACACAACATAATATATGATATTTACCATTTGAATCTAAAAATGTCATGTTAACAAATGGAAAAGTCAGCCTTCTATTAATTATCATGTTAATTATTGTGCCTTTTAGCCCCAACAGCAGGGGCGCTTTTTACCCCAAATATCATACTTTAAATATTCTTTTGGTATTTAAAAATGGCTGTTTTAATTATCTTAAACAAAACTCAAATGAAAATCATTAAGAAGACCCTTGTCTCAATATATATTCAAGAATAAAATATTAGATCAAATAAGCACAGAATCGACTTTTGTGCTGCTGCACGTGATCGCGTCAAGGATCAGCCAAATATGCATGTGTTTTTTTGAAAAGCGGATGTTTTGGAAGGTGCTATGCCACGTTTTTCTGCCATGTAGTGGTTTAGAGGAAAATAATATCAAAAGCGCCTTTTACCCCCGGGTGCCTTTAACCCTGTTGTACCCTACTAATTGATTAACATGAATGACAGAAATCAGGAATATTAGACTGCTCTCACTTTAAGAGCTGCCCGGATCCAGTATACTGTTACACATGTGTTTTCTATCTCAACTGTTTACTTTCACTTAAGTTAGACCTAGACCATAGACCTAAATTACTGTGTTTACATGGATACTTGCAAAGACGGGCATTTTGATGTGTGTATTTGACCGCTCAAGGCCTAAAAAGTGGCAAAAATAACTACAAAAATAACAGCGTCTGTATATTGTGAACTGCTGATTGAGTTTCAATGACTTAAAATCACTTGTTTTTAAACAGCAGTGCTTAAAAACGTGTGCAAATAAAAATGACCACGTGAACATGTAACCTGTAATGAATCGTCAGAGAGGCTGGGATCCATATGCAGCACTTTATTAACGTAATCAAACAGTCCAAGGTTAAACAACAGCAAACAATATCCACAGAGGCGGGGCAGAATCATAAACGTTAGACAGGCTGGGGTCGAGGCAGGCAGCTAGCAAACACAATCCACAAAACAGTCCAAGTCAGCAGTACAGAGAATAATCCAAAGCGAGAGACAGGCAAGGGTCGGCAACGAGTGGTAGGGTAACAGGAAAAACGCTCAGTAATGATGGCCGTGGCAAATCAAGACTTCGCGAGGATGAGGTGTGTGCGTGTGGTTAATATGGGCTAGTAAATGAGGTGCAGGTGTGTGTGTGTGTGTCAGTCCCAGGGAAACGGGCCTATGGGAGAAGGAGTCCGAGTAGAATCAAATCAATATTCCGGGGAAGTCTCCCTCTGGTGGTGAGGAGGAGGAGCGGGAGTCTCCTCCGTAACATAACCACAATAGATGTGATAGTCGAAAATCTGTACCTGTTGACAAATTTCTATTGGTTATTCATGACAGCATGTCGCCCACCCCTATTATAGAGTAGATCACCTTAATGCATGTTATAGCGCCCCTAGTGGAAACGTTGTAAAAATGCAACTCAAGCTTGAGCTTAAAGTCAGCATGACATCAAAATGGACAAAACTTATTTTTCCATGCAATATTGCAGTGTTTATTATAAATAATTCATATACACTGTAAAAAAAACAAAAAACTAATTAAGTCAACTTAAAATAATTTGTTACCCTGCAGCCTTTAAATTTTAAGTTTAGTCAACTTAAATAAGTTTAGTCAACTTGAAATGTTAAGTTGTACTAAGTGAAAACTTAGATATTTGAGTTGACTAAACAAACAATTTGGTTTGTTAAACTTTAAATCTGGGTTAGTCAACCAGCTGCCTTAAAATTTTAAGTTGAATGAACTCAAATATCTAAGTTGTCACTTAGTACAACTTAACATTTCAAGTTGATTAAACTTTTTTGAGTTGACTGAACTTAAAATTTTAAGGCAGTTGGGTAACAAATTATTTTAAGTTGACTCAACAAATTGTTTTTTACAGTGTATGCACATCATTATTGTTATTTTTAACTCATATGCCCTGGTAACCCAAAGATCCAATCTTTTCCTGATGTACAAAATCAAGTGCCGCCCTCCATTTTTTTTTTCCTTTAAAAAGTAGTTTCACTCGGATATACATTTCCATTTAATACAAATTTCACAAAGCAACAACATATAAAACTGATCTTTTGTAGATGTTTATGTACCTACATAGAGTGTGTTTTAGGCCTCATCTCATCTCTATCCTATTTCAAGGTCTTACATAATACGTACCTTCACTGCTCCATTTTACTCAGATGAACAGACTATGTTTCCTTTAAACAAGCTGAGATTAATATGTACTCTTTTTTGCATCCTTTTCTTATAGGCAAACAAGGGACCGACACCAAGTTTCTCTATAGATCTTTCTCTCTCACACACTCACACTTGAAGACCGAGAATAATCGCTCTGAAAGCATGGAGCCCGCTGAGATGAACACTATCCCCAATGGGAAGGGGCACGAAGCTGGCGAGGAGACAACCGCGATTGCAATAAAAAGCCAATCAGAAGATGCAGCTCAGTAAGTATTCGCTCAAGGGTGCAATATAATGTCTGTCTGGTTAAGGATGGTTTATTGTCAGTCATCCAATGTGTATAGATTTTCAGTTTCAGTTGACATAAGCATTATCATTCAATCGATCATTCAGTTTATCTTAGAGGTGCCTTAAGCTTTTGGCAGCGCATATATACAGTATGTGTGAACATCAGTGTGTGTTTTTGCAGTATCTTCCAGCTAGCATTAAGCATCCAGTCATGTCATCTTAATAAGGTGAAGCCTGTCCGTCATCACAGTCCTAAATGTCACCGAACAGCACAGTTCAGACATCACTGAGCACATTCAGTAGCACTGATGTTATGCTTTCATAGCTATGTTCAAAGCTCCAATGTGTCTGTGATTGTGATGTTTTGTGCAGATTAATGTGTATGGGTGTTTCTTTAACTACAGGAACTTTCTGTTATTAATTACTCACCCTCATGCTGTTACAAACCCGTAAGACCTTCATTCATCTTCAGAAGTCAAATTAAGATTTTTTTTTATGAAATCCGATAGCTTTATGACCCTGCATAGACAGCAATGTAACTGAAACTTTCAAGGCCCAGAAAGGTAGTAAGGACATCATTAAAATAGTCCATGTGACATCAGTGGTTTAACTGTAATGTTATAAAGCTAAGAGAATACTTTTTGTGCGGAAAGAAAACAAAAATAACGACTTTAGTCCACGTTCAAGAAAGTACCACACAAAATGTGTCAAAACTATAATTTCCACCAATTTCCATCATTTTTCTCCACAAGACTTAAAAGTGCCCATAGTTGAAGAAACACCTGTATGTTCTTTTATATGCAAAACAAAATCACCCTGCATGTAGAAGAACTGCTCGCCTTCACAAAAGCAACTGAAATGTTTCTCAACTAGACATCACTTTTCCCTGATTGTGGCCCACATGCCTTCGGTAGTGTGTTTATCTATGGGTGTGTTCATTATGATTTCCCTGTCTCTTGTGCTTTCGTGGATGCGGCTCCTACACTGCTCTGTAGGGAACTTGTTCCAAATAGCACTGAAAATGCCAGGTACGTCATGCAGAGAGAGTAATCGTTAGCAAACCAAACGGTTATTTTCTACAGCTGTAAATAAAGCACCATCCCTAAATCAGTGTTTTGGTGGCATTAACCCTTTAGTTAGTTTGCAGTGATGGTGCACCGTCAGGCGATTCTTCATGGTTGTCGTGTGTTTTTAGTACCGACAGAACTCCAGGTAATGCAGAGGCAAACCTGGCGGAAAGCTCAGAGTTCCTGTCCAACGCAGATGACAAGAAAACCCCTCGCTTCACGGACGTAAGTTGAGCTTTTGGTAAGATTTTATGTATGTGTCAGAAAAGATCATAATGTTTTTCAAATGTGAATGTGTAAATTAACTGCTCTGTTTTTCTTTATAGTTTGAGGGAAAGACTTCTTTTGGGATGTCCGTCTTCAACTTGGGAAACGCCATCATGGGAAGTGGAATTCTGGGATTGGCCTATGCAATGGCTAACACTGGCATTGTCCTCTTTGTGTAAGTTACAGTTTTAGGTCAAACTCTGTGCATGGCCCTATGAAAACATGGACGGAATCGCAAAGTCCAGTCATAAAAATGGAATTTACTGTATAACACGGAATGTCACGGAATTTGCCACATTTGGGATCAATAAATCAAAAGTATATTAAGCCATATTATATTAATATTATATTAATATTAAGCCATAAAAAGTCTATTTAAATATGAATCCTGCATGTCTCTGTGTGAATGAATGGCGCAGATGCGCATTTTCATTTACTACACACATAAACATGAAGTACATGAACACACAAATATAATCCCTAGAACTGCTCTGAGTCACTTTATGAGCATTTTACTGTTTCTTTTGAGAAAAACTTAAACTGTCATGTCATATACAAACAGAAGTTCTTCACAGCAACCCGTCAAAATATGTTTGATTTAGCTTGAAGAAATTGTGACAGAAATACTGTATATTACTTAAAATGTAATGATAGTACTACTACTACTACTACTAAAATTAATATTAAAACATAATTTTTTAAAGAAAATATTTACCAGAGAAGCACAGTACACAACACAGTATTTTTGAAAACAAAAAAAAAACAAAAAACAATATATATATATATATATATATAAATATATAATTGCAAAAAATATATATTTTTTTATAAAATAAATGAATTAGAGATGCTTTTAATTATTAACATTTTGTGAAAATTAATGGAAAATACACAATTTGATTTTTAAAAAATCTGAATTTGAGGGGAAAAAAAACTTTTAATAGAGCCTTAAAAATGTTATTTTTGTCAAACTTTTAATTGTTTGCTGTTAAAATGTATATGTTTAATGATATCAAATAATTAGATGTGCTTTTTGGTTATTATTTTAAATGTAACCTTAAAACACACAAAAAAAAGGAAGCCAGAAAAATTATAACAGAAAAAACGCCATTTGGAAAAAAAATAAAACGGAATTTGGGAAAAAATAAAACAGATTTCATAGGGCCGTAACTCTGAGCTAGAATTAATAAAATCATTGTGCATTTGATACCTTCGTAAACCACTTTGAGGGATGTTCTTCATGGAGCCATCGATGCTAATAAAGAACCTTTATTTTTAAGAGTGTATATTTGACTCAATGTACACTACTGTTCTAAAGTTTGGGGTCACAGTAAGATTTTTTATTATTTTTTTTTTTAAAGAAATGAATGCTTTTATTCAGGAAAACTGATCACAATGTCACAGCTTCCCTGCAGTTTATTATGATCTGTGTTAATTCCATTCTGTGAACTGGTTCTCCCGCTG
Source organism: Labeo catla (assembly GCA_012976165.1). Lineage (NCBI taxonomy): Eukaryota > Metazoa > Chordata > Actinopteri > Cypriniformes > Cyprinidae > Labeo > Labeo catla. Next base: position 5,413,605 of record VONZ01000001.1, read on the forward strand.
TATTAATCCTCTAGTAAAGCAGCCTTTATTGGAAAAGTCAGATTGCCGGAGAGATTTGTTTCCTGACTGACCTTCAGTAGAGCTGAGCGGGCTGTACCAGGACGCTCACTGTGCACGGGAGCTCTGCGTTCACGGCAGGCACGCTGTATTACTTTGGTTAACAAAGGGTCTGTCATCTAGTTATGATCTAATGGTCTGTGCTACTTATCATGGGCTCTCTGCTGTGATCGTAAAGATTACATTGTACATGCTTTATGAAAACCAGTCAGGCCTTTTAATCCGGGTTGAGCAATGTACAGCGGATTTTTATTTTCCGTTCTGGGAGGGCTTTAGGTTTGAGCTGTTTGGTGTGACTGGGGTTCAGATATTTGGCACGATTAAACTTTCTGTACTCCCGATTCTCTAGTACATTTGGTACCTGTCTGATCTGAGAACTGTTTCCCCAGTGCTGATTGTGGCTTCGGGCTACTCATAAATCAATCCCAGACACAATTTAATAATGCAGCTAATACTCCTTTCAATAATACTGCAGCTCTTAGGAATGAATTCATGAGGTTTATGAGAGGTTCTTAGACCTTGCTCTTGTGGAGACTCAGGATGTGATGTACTGTGTGGTAGTATAATAACATTTTCTTTGTATTCTTCTATATGCTTTATTTCTTTTATGATAAGCATTTTGTACTGTATATGCTATAATAAATTTTCCATAGCAGCATCTGTGCTGTTTATTGTTGTAAATGGTGTATATAGATGAAGACAGAGGACAGATTCTGCAATGTTGATGTTGGCTTTTGTCCGTGTGAGCTGTGGGTTGACTTCAGGCTTGATTTTGTTGTGTCACTTCTAATCTTGAGAAATGCACAACATCACAAACAAGGATAACTTATGAATATCCAGCATCACAAAATGTGTGGAGTTCCTATTCCTCTTTTCTTACAGGAGTGAGATTAAATGGAGAGCAAACAGGCTCCTGCTTTACAGATTTCTCCTGAGAAAAAGACCCCAGTAATCTTACATTTGTCTCGATTTCAACAAACTGCAGTAAATCTGCAATTTCTGTATGATTTGAAGGAATAATTCAACCGAAAATGTAGCATTATGTCACTTGCTCAGCAATGGCTCCTCTGCAGTGAATGGGTGCCGTCAGAATGAGAGTCCAAACAGGTGATAAAAACAGATTTGCTTTGAAGGAGAAACATGGGATAATGTTTTACCTAAATTAAACTTATGTAAGGACTCCATTGATTGGCTTTGAAAGAGCAGGTCTTTGTGCAAGATTATGACAAACAAAGATCTCTAACTTTTGCCTTGAAATTTGGCCTCCTGTGGCTTACTGCGAAATGTTATTGCTCAAGGACATGCATTTATAAGTAGGAGCAAGAATTGTGTCATGCAAAGTACATGGATCATGGATCGACCCTGGACCACAAACAGTCATGAGGGTCAATTTTTTGAAACTGAGATTTATACACCATCTGAAAGCTGAATAAATAAGCTTTCTGTTGTTATATGGTTTGTTAGGATAGGACAATATTTGGCCCTAGATACAAGTAGTTGAATATCTGAAATCTGCAAACCAAAATATTGAGAAAATCTCTTTTAAAGTTGTCCAAATTAAGTCATTTGCAATGCATATTACTAATCAGAAATGAAGTTTTGATTTATTTATGGTAGGAAATTCACAAGATATCTTCATGGGACATGATCTTTACTTAATATCCTAATGATTTTTGGCATAAAAGAAACATTGATCATTTTGTCCCATACAGTCTATTGTTGGCTATTGCTACAAATATAGCCATGCTATTTAAGACTGGTTTTGTGGTCCAGGGTCACATATGCCAAAAAGTCAAATGAATATCTACTATGATGATCTGCTGTAGCGCCACGCTCAATTAAAATTTCATGTATTCGTTCTCAATTAAAATCATCTTTAATAGCCTCAGTGACAGAGTACTGCTGGAGTCTCAATTAACAGTGTGCCACTTCTCAGAGTCATCCACTTCTTCCTCCATTTGCTATTCATTTAAAAACTGATGAAGCCACTTGGGTAAACGGTTTTCAATAAAACAAGAAACACGTCCAGACGCTCAAGAGTAAATTGTGTGAGATACTAAATTAACAGTCATTTGTCTTCAGGTTCTAACAAGACGTTCTAGCAGATCTCAGATTTAAAAATCCTAATATGGCAAATTATTTGAGAGAAATGTTGATTATTTATGCATTTCATTCTAAGATGAAATTAATTAACAGAAAATGAATATTAATTTTAAAAAATGTTCTGTTAAAAATGTATAATGTTACTGATTCTTTGGTTTTCCAGCATTTTTGTGTATTTGAACCCTTTCCAACAATGACTGTATGATTTTGAGATGCATCTTTTCACACTGAGGACAACTGAGGGACTCATATGCAACTATTACAGAAGGTTCAAATGCTCACTGATGCTCTAGAAGGAAACACTGAATGCAATTGGAAAAAAGGAAAAACAATGCATTAAGAGCTGGGGGGTGAAAACTTTTGAACAGAATGAATATGTGTACGTTTTTCTTATTTTGCCTAAATATCGTATTTTTTTCATTTAGTACTGCCCTTCAGAAGCTACAGAAGATACTTTCAGAAGATAAAATAAGTAAAATTTACCCTGATCTTCATATGCAAAAGTAATGCATTGTGTTTCCTTCTGAAGCATTAGTGAGCATTTGAACCTTTTGTAATAGTTGCATATGAGTCCCTCACATGATTTCATTTTAGTTAGGAAGTTCAGAAGGTTTTGAAACAGCTATAACTGCTAAATTAAGCACTTTTTCTGTGTAGTTTGTAGCTTGGATGATATCAAATACCTCATCAAAATCAGCTGCTAAAGATGATGATTAGATGCTGAACTGATCACATAGTGCCTTCATTCAAGCCAGCTGCATCCACTAACAAACTGCAGCTGGTGAACAAATCGCATATTCTGTCTCCGATTTTTTGAAGCTTTATAATCTCATAATGCTGCCTCCTCCAGCGTAATTTGTTATTAAACGTGTGCGATTAGCTGTGCTAGTTGTGCTCCACTTATTTATTAAATACGAGTGGAATGTTAGTTAAGGCTGGGAGGGTGTTTTATGCTGAATATCCATTTTAGAGCTCGTGTGAGTCAGAGCCCCATAGTTTTCAGCAGAACTGCACTCGTTGACTTCTCCTCCTGCAGTTCGGCCACGTCACTTGGAAAAAAAGAAGGAAAAGGGAAAACGTGAGAAAGTGCGGAGTTGAAACTGAGTGCTTGGCAGAGAGGGTGGTTAGGCCTGGTCAGTACAGATGCCAAGACATTCTGGACCTAGAAAAAGCGACTAAACAGGACATTTGGATGGGGGAAAAAGAGTCAGTAGAGCGTATTTCGGGTTCCCAGCTTGAGATGTTTGTCCAGATGTTGGCAGCTGGAGGGTGCCATTGCGTTTATGGGTTTATCTGGGACTTGCGATTATGCCGTCTAGTATTTTTCCATCTTACCTCTTTTCAACTCTTAGAGTTAGGCCTGCGTTTTTTTTGTTTTTTTTTTGTTCTACCTTCTATACACTACCAGTCAAAAAAAGATTTGTAATGTTTTTTAAAGATTTTTTTTCTGCTCACCAAACCTGAATTAATTTAATCCAAAATACAGCAAGATCAGTAATATTGTGAAATATTTTTACTATTTAAAATAACTGATCAAATTAAATTGATTAAATTGATCAAAAGTAACGATATTAGACATTTAAAATGTTACAAAAGATTACTAATTCAAATAAATGCTGTTCTTCTGAACTTTCTATTTATTAAAAAAAACCTACTCAGTTGTTTTCAACATAATAATAATAAATTGAGCAGTTTTTTGAGCAGCAAATCAGAATATTAGAATGATTTCTGAAGGATCATGTGACTGGAGTAATGATGCTAAAAATTCAGCGTTGAAATCAAAGAAATAAAATTTTCAAATAGAACACAAAAAAAGTAAAATAGTAAATAGTAGAAACATTTTACCATTTTTGCTGTACTTTGGATCAAATAAATGCAGTCTTGGTGACCAGAAGAGAATTCTTAAAAAAACACATTAAAAATCTTACTGTTCAAAAACTTTTGACTGGTAGTCTATATTAATTTTATAAACAGCATATTTATATTCACATATGCAGTGAAATTGTTTAATTATTTAATTCTAAATTACTGTAAATTATTCAGTTATAAATACAAGAAATCAAATAATTCTAACTTGCTGTCAATCAGAAAAAACAATAAATTTGATACAATAAATTTGATTTATGTAATTTATATAGAATACCTAATTTAATTATATTAAAAATATCAATAAAAACTTTCATCACATGAAGTTTTTCACAAAAATAAATGAAGCTTTTATCAAGTATATGTAGCTTTAATGCAAATATCAAAAAAAAAAACAGCCAAATGTCAAAAGTTTAGATTTAATTGACAAAAAAAGAAGCTTTGAAAATTAATCATTTAAGGAGTGTAAAAAGTTGAAATCAGGACTGGACAAAATAATGTCTTTAGAATCATTTATACATAGAATTTAAAGAATAGTTCAGATGAAGACAGAAATCATGTCTTTGTGGAAGTTTTTTTTTTTGATAATTAATGGACTTTTTCTTACAAATGGTTTTCAAAAGCAACAATGCTGCAGAACGTACATATTTTGAAAAAATATATGCGAATCCAACAAATTCCTTTTCATGACTGCTTTTTCTATAGTTGTCATTGATATATTTAATTTCTTGTTTTTAACCTAGGATGTTACTTTGTGTCTTGAGTGGGATCCTAAAATCTTTCAGTTCTGTGCTTTTGAGCCAATAGCTGTTGTAAAGTACTCTATAAATACCACACATAACCACAATGGTGCTTGACAGTGACGTGGTTCCAGATGCATTTATTTTGTCTTTTCTGTCTTTCAGAATTCTCCTCACTGCTGTCGCTGGTCTGTCTGCATACTCCATTCACCTGCTGCTAAAATCTTCAGGCGTTGTGGGTGAGTAGGCTATTTCATTTCACTGACCCGCTACCAGTTTAAAGCTCTCCTCTGTTGTTAAGAATATAATTTGGATATGAAAACTGTTCCAGAACCTTTGCCCTGAGCTAAAATGAAGAGCCAGTTTAGATGGAGGTGTTAACTGATGTGATATTGCTCTTGCTGTTGGCTCAGTGACCATCTGCCTCTCTCTTCTGTGAGAGATTTTAATTGGCCAGAATATTTCTAGTGTGCATTAGGCTAAAAATAGCCAGGCGTCTGCTGTGCTTGATCAATTGTGACTGTCATTGTCAGTGCTATATCAACTATAAGCCCATGGTTACGTTGTTTCCCCAAACCTATGTTGGTTACATTATATAATGTATACCATGATATACATATTACTTAATGACAGTTGTTTTCAAGTGATCAAACAGAACATGAAAAAACAGTTAGTTTTATTTAGAAAAAGACTTGTTTGGGATATTATTATTATTGTCATATGCTGTTTTAAATTTATTATTGCTATTAAGAGGGAGAAAAAAGATATTTTTGGGGTCTAGCTGTACCTTACATTTGGGCAATGTATGGATTTCACATCTTTTTTCTTTGTTGTCAGGCATTAGAGCTTATGAACAACTGGGCTTTCGAGCCTTTGGCACACCAGGCAAGATGGCTGCCGGCATTGCAATCACCCTTCAGAACATTGGAGGTGAGACTTTGTCAAACGTTGTGTCTCAGGAGACACAATGTATTGCTTTGTGACCTGTCAAGGACACAGCACACATATACACCCCTGCAGATAGAGTGACTGGACTTAGATTGCCAATGTCGGTCAGACAATCTAGGTCATCATTCTGTTATTTGTTATTTCTTCACTATCCTGGTGTATACACTACCAGTCAAATGTTTTTTAACAGTAAGATTTTTAATGTTTTTTTAAAAAAGACTCTTTTGCTCACCAAGCCTGCATTTATTTGATCTAAAATACAGCAAAAGCAGTAATATTGTGAAATATTTTACTATTTAAAGTAACAGTTTTCTATTTGAATATATTTTAAAATCTAATTTATTCCTTTTAGCATCATTACTCCAGTCTTCAGTGTCACATGATTTTTCAGAAATCATTCTAATATGCTGATTTGCTGTTCAAGAAACATTTTTTTGATGATATTATCATTGTTGTTATTGTTATTATTAATATCAATATTTAAAACAGTTGAGTACACTTTTTCAGGATTCTTTGATGAATAGCAAGATCAGCATTTATCTGAAATAAAGCGAGAAGGGAGAAATTATATAAATTAATACTTTTATTTAGCAGGGATGATTTAAATTGATTAAAAGTGATGATAAAGACATTTATAATTTTACAAAATATTTCAGATAAATGCTGTACTTCTGAACTTTCTATTCATCAGAGAAACCTGAAAAAATTCTACTCAGCTGTTTTCAACATAATATTAATAAATGTTTTTTGAGCAGTAAATCAGAATATTAGAATAATTTCTGAAACATCATGTGACTGGAGTAATGATGCTAAAAATTTAGCTTTGAAATCACAGGAATAAATTACATTTTAAAATATATTCAAATAGAAAACAGTTATTTTAAATAATAAAAATATTTCAAAATACTTTGGGTCAAATAAATGGTGGCTTGGTGAGCAGAAGACTTTTTTAAAAAACATTAAAAATCTTACTGTTCAAAAACTTTTGACAGATGTAATTAATAAATATAAAATAATTAAAGGGTTAGTTCATTAGACATTAATTACTCACTTTTATGCTGTTCCAAATCCGTAAGAGCTTCGTTCATCTTCGGAACGCAAATTAAGATATTTCTGACCCGACACAGACAGCAATGCAACTACTACATTCAAGGCCCAGAAAGGTAGTAAGGACATTGTTAAGATAGTCCATGTGACATCAGTGGTTCAACCGGAATGTTACGAAGCTACGAGAATACTTTTTGTGCGCAAAGAAAACAAAGAGAGATCGATGTTCTAGCAGCACCATACAGATGTGTCATTGCACTCCTGACACTGAAGAGAAGAAATTGTGGAATAAAATCGTTATTTTTCTTTTCTTTGCACATAAAAAAATTCTCTTAGCTACATAACATTACGGTTGAACCGCTGATGTCACATGGACTATTTTAATGATGTCCTTACTACCTTTCTGGGCCTTGAATGTGGTAGTTGCTGTCTATGCAGAGTCAGAAGGCTATCAGATTTCATCAAAAATATCTTAATTCGTGTTCTACAGATGAACGAAGGTCTTACGGATTTGGAACGACATTAATTAATGACAGAATTTCTATTTTTTTATTACATAGTTTTTCTTTTATATTGCTTTGTCTTTCTGTTAATGTTTTTTTTATCTACAGTGATGGAAAAAGACCCTAAGCTGGTTGGCGTTTGGTGCATGTTTATAAAAACTAAATATAGAACTGATTCTCTTCTTTACTGTGACATTTGCTTCCAGGATAATAACCACAATCCCCTGGAGTGAACGAATACGTCCTGGATTAGATTGTTTACTGCATATGTGAGTGTGTGTGCGCGTCTGTGTGTGTGTGTATGAATCTCACAGCCATCCTCTCTCTCTCTTTCTCCTCTCACAGCCATGTCCAGCTACTTGTACATAGTAAAGTATGAGTTTCCACTGGTTATCCAGGCTTTTCTCAAGGTGGATAATCCATCAGGGTGAGTACACATGTCTGCGTGTGTTTAAAGTTGTGTTTTAGTTCTCAGAAAGTAACACAAATACATCATCTTGTTTTTTCCACTGTTTATTGGCCACATTAAGACACTTTATTACCACATGACCCGTTTCAAGCATGTTAAGGTATGAGCACGCAGAAAGACTTACTGGAAAGACAAATAAAACGTGAGATCTGTTTAATGTATGCAGCTGTTTTTACTAGATGACAGTGACACTAAATGGAAACCAAATGAAGTCTGCTGCTTGAAATGTTTCGCTTGAGAAAAAGACAAAGTAATGTTGCACAAGAATACAGTAATATTGTAAAATATTTGTAGAATTTAAAAGATCCATTTTCCATTTGAATAGGTTTTAAAATGCAATTTATTCCTGTGATGCAAAGCTGAATTTTCAGTAGCCATTACACTGTAAAAACAACAATAAAACACAATTTGAGCCAACTTAAAATAATGTGTTACCCTGCTGCCTTAAAATTTTAAGTTCAGTTAACTCAAATAAGTTTAGTCAACTTGAAATGATAAGTTGTACTAAGTGAAAACTTTATATCTGTGTTGATTAAACTAAAAATTTTGTAAGTGGTTTGTTACCCAGCTGCCTTAAAATTTTAAGTTGAATCAACTCAAATATCTAAGATGTCACTTAGTACTTAACATTTCAAGTTGACTAAACTGATTTGAGTTAACTGAACTTAAAATTTGAAGCTAGGTAACAAATTATTTTAAGTTGACTCAAGTGTCATGTTATGATTTCTGAAATATCATGTGACACTAGAGACTGGAGTAATGGCTCCTGAAAATTCAGCTTTGCAATCAAAGGAATAAATTACATTTTAAAATATATTAAAATAAAACACTTCTCAGCTGTAATAATATTTCACAATATTACAGTTTTTACAAAATGCAGCTGTGATGAGCATAAGAGACTTAAAAACATTCAAATAAATTAATCATTTCAAACCTTTGACCAGTAGCATATATGAAACACAACTAAGAGCTCCATGACAGCAATAAAAATGTCCTTTGAGCAGAAAAATGCTAAGAGAGACAGAAAGCAGTGTGTGGGCATGTATTCACTGAAAGGCCAAAGGGGAAAAAGGTTGTTTGATTAGTCGAGTCTGCAAAAGCACCTCTTTCAATGGCATTTCATTTTCTTTTTACAAAATACCAGCCTTTCATTGTGGGCATGAGGGTGTTAATGCTAGCAACCACATCAGTTTGGCCCCTGGCAACGATTACTGCCAATTTGTGTCTGTGTGTGAGCTGTGCAGTTTCTCTCAGATCAATAGGTCCCTGAGGATTTCTGAGTCACCCAGTAAAACCCACCAGCGTAATTGTGTGAATATGTTTGCGTGTTACAGGAGAACTATGATAGATGGACTAGATCTGATGAGAACCAGTTTGTATGCGTGTGAAGGTTTGATCTCTCCTGACTATAACACTCTGTTGCCCAGCCAAGGAGATGTGTGTGTATGTGTGTGTGACGGTCCGTGACGCAAGCCGACTGCAGATGCAATGACTGGAGCTCGGCCTGACAGAAGGCCTGTGCGCACACTCTGGAGGACACCTCAAAAACTCCACGGAAACGACCTTTGGCTGCCTCATTTGAATTCCTCACCTCTCTAGGCGAGAGAGGAGGATCACGACGCAGTAAACAGTGACTATTCATTTCGGTTTTAGCAGGCAGTGCCCATGAATCTACATGTGTGACAGTCTGTGTAAATTAACACCAGGAAAGTTTTATAAAAGGAGTTTAGTCAATATAGACACTGTATTTAATTCGACACAAGAATAAACTTGTCAGCAAGTAAGACTAAATATATCAAAAATATGTGATTATGTGCACAACCATTTAAAAGTTTGGGGTTGGTACGATTTTTCAAATGTTTCTGAAAGAAGTCTCTTATACTCACTGAGGCTGAATTTAATTGATCAAAAATAGACTAAAATCGGTAATATTCTGAAATTTTATTACAGTTTAAAATATCTGTTTCAATATAATTTAAAATGCAATTTATTCTTGTAATAGAAAGCTGAATTTTCAGAATCATTACTTATGTCTTTAGTGTCACATGATCCTTCAGAAATCATTCTAATATGCTGATTTAATGATCAAGAAACAACATCATTATTATTAATGTTGAAAACAGTATTATATTATTTATATTTATTAAAACAGTAGTATATTTTTGTGGAAACCGTTATGTGTTTTTTAGGATTTTTTTAATTAATAGAAATTTCAAAAGAACAACATTTATTTAAGACAGAAATCTTATTTAATATTATTAATGTCTTTACTGTTACTTTTAATTAATGCATCTTTACTGAATGAAAGTACAGTATATTAAAAAAACTTTCTGACCACAAATGTTTGAAGGAAATACATATAAAGAAATAATATCATAGCTAGATAAGGCAACATATGTTTTTGCATAACTTTAACTCATCAAAAATAACAGCTTAATTTTTTAAGTTACACTCCCAGTCAAATGTTTTTGAACAGTAAGATTTTTTAGTAGTCTCTTCTGCTCACCAATCCTGCATTTATTTGATCCAAAATACAGCAAAAACAGTAACATTTATATAACAAATATTTTTGCTGTTTAAAATAACTGTTTTCTGTTTTAATATATTTTAAAATATAATTTGTATTATTATTATAATAATAATTTGTTGAATTTTTAGCATCATTACTCCAGTTACATGATCCTTCAGAAATTATTCTGATATTCTGACTTGCTGCTCCAAAAATATTTATTATTATTATTATTTTATGTTGAAATCAGCTGAAATTTATGCAATATCTGCATTTATCTGAAATAAAAATGTTTTGTAACATTATAAAGCATCCTTGCAGCAAACAATTATACTGACTCCACATATATATATATATATATATATATATATATATGAATATATAGATATATTCTATATATATATATATATATATATATATATATATAGAATGATTTCTAAAGAATTGTGTGACACTGAAAACTGGAGTAATGATGCTAAAAAAATTAATCACAGGGGAAAAAAATTATTTTAAAATATATTCAAATAGAAAACAGTTATTTTAAATAGTAAAAATATTTCAGAATTTTACCGTTTTGCTATGCTTTGGATCAAATAAATGCAGACTTGGTGAGCAGAAAAAAACATTAAAAATCTTTGACTGGTAGTGTATATGAGGTTCAACTAGTCAAGTTTTGAAATGTTGAAATCATTTCCAACTAGATTATACTTGGCAGCAAGTATAGTAGGTAAACTTTTTTTATAGTTTAGATATCTTTGCTAGCAATCAAAACATTTTTAACAGCAATTTGGTTCTGATATGTGAATGATAGCAATGCAGATAAAAAACAGAAAGCTGTTGCATGTGTTAAAGTGGCTATTTTCTTCTCTTCCTGTCTTGCTCTTTGGCAAAGCCACAATTTGTGTGCTGTATTTTAAGCCACTTTGGTAAGAAAGTTGGTTAAGAGCGAGCATGTAAATGTGCCCATTTATTCTGCACCCAGACATGTCCTCATCCAGACTAGACATGGAGGGGTGAGTGGGGTGCAGAACTGTTGAGAGAAAGTTAGTGTTTAGGCAAGTGTTGGCATGCCTTTCAATGGCTGACTCACACTACTGCCCATGTGAAACTTCTGAACATCGCACATGGATCCTAAGCCAACCAGTACCACAGTCTAGCACCTTCTCCTCCAGTTCAGCTTGACCTCCTACAATAACATCACTGAGATCATAGTATCTGAACTTAATAAAATCTACACTCCACTGAACATCTTTGGTTTGATAGAGTCGTTCTATTGTCTCATATCAAGCTGAATTTCCGGGCAGGGTAGAGGCCGTCCTTAATAAGTCTCTCAGTCTTTGTCGTTCAGAGCTTCTTTGAGAGATGCCTTGTTTTTGGTCTTAATGGGGGGCAGAATAACAAGATTAACAGCTTTAGGACGAGTTAGAGAGAGAGAGGATTTCCTCTAAATTGGCCTGTGATTGAGCACAAGGGTTTGGGTCTAAATAGATGATCGGTCACACATCACATTTAAAAGGAAGGGCACTGATTGCTCCCCCAAAATAATCACCACCTCCCTGTCCCGGTGTTGTTCAGCAGTGTAATTTATGCATTGCACTGTAAGCCGTTTAAGCAACATACTGTAGTAAGCAGTCACTTATTATTATGAAAATGTAATGCATTTGTAATAATTAATAAGAGAACTTCTGCTCCATATGCAAATGCCCAAGGGAAATGTTAAATGGGTCAATATTTGTTAAAGCAGTAAGACACTCCAAGCCATACAGTGGTTTCATTAAAATTAATGGGTGCTTTTTGGCCTGAACTCTCTTATAGAAGTTCCAGAATGAAAATTTCCTGATGATTTACCAAACCCCATGTCATCCAAGAAGTTCATGTCTGTCTTTCTTTAGTCGCGATAGAAATGTTTTTTTGAGGTAAACATTGCAGGATTTTTCTCTATATAGTGGACTTCAATGGTGGCCAACGGGTTGAAGGTCCAAATTGCAGTTTCAATGCACACTGTAAAAAAAAAAACAACTTAAAAAAGTAAGTGTTTGTCCTGCCTTAGAATTTTAAGTTTACTCAACTCAAATATCTACGTTTCATGTAGTACACCTTAAGAATTCATGTTGACTAAACTTAAAGGCAGCACAAACAATTTTTTTTTTTACAGTGCAGCTTCAATAGGCTCTACACAATCCCAACTAAGGCACAAGGGTCTCATCTAGCGAAACAATCTGTTATTTTCTATACTTTTAACCACAAATGCTCGTCTTGCGCTAGCTCTGCGACGCGTGTCTTCAGGTGTTGCATAATCCCATTGGAAAGGCAGGGTGAAAATCTTTAATTTTCTCCTCCAGCTTCAAAATCCGACATTGTCATTTTACCTTTTTTTTTACTTTCTTTGCATGTTCGCTTTGTAAACACTGTGTCGGTACTTCCACCTACGACATGTGTGCATAATTACGTAATACGTGAGGCCGAGCTAGTGAGCTGGTTAAAAAGTATATGAATTTGTATTTTTTTTTTAGAAAATGCCAGATCGTTTTGCTAGATAAGACCCTTATTCGTCGGCTGGGATCGTGTAGAGTCCTTTGATGCTGCATTGAAACTGCACTTTGGACCTTCATCCCGTTGGCCACTATTGAAGTCCATTATATAGAGAAAAATCCTGGAATGTTTTCCTCAAAAACCTTAATTTTTTATTTTCAACTGAAGAAAGAAAGACTTGAACATGTTAGATGACATGGAGATGAGTAAATAAACAGGAAATTTTCATTCTGAAAGTGAACTTCTCTTTTAAGCATGGTAAACAGCACTGATTGAGTTTATAAAACAACAGAAACAGCAATACGATTAAAAAAAACTACATGTACAGTGAATAAAATGCATCAGTATTATCAATCACAATAAACAATTCTTCCATAAAATAAGCTACTAAAATTCAGAATGTAAGAATCAGTGTTATTTTTGTATTTCGTATACTGTATTTATTCATATTTTATTATTTTTATATTTTTCTGTTTTCATTTTAAATTTTAGCCTAAGTTTTAGTAATTTCATGATGTTTTTTTCTGTTTAGCTTTATTTTTATTTCAGTTTTAGGTTTTGTAATTTTAGTACTTTTTGAACTTATTTTCGTTAGTTGCCAAGGAAACATTTATAATTTGATTTAATTTTATTTGTTTTGTTGTGTTTTTTTTTTTCTTTTGGTCATCATTTATTTTAGTTTTATTTAAATTAATTTATAACAGTTTTAGTTTTAGGTTACAATAACACAGGGAAGAATAATATCTGACCCTCATTTTTATCTGACATAAACTTACAAATCAAAAGGAAAGTATCCTTTTTTACCTATTTTGTTAATTTACATTTTTTGTTGTATATGTTCACTGTCATACAGTAGAAACAAAAATTACAATCCTTATCGTCTTTCTCACCATTGTAAGTAAATTTGCCATCCTGATCTCATGACGAAAATGTACCTGTGGGAACTTTTACGCCATGTACTTTTTATGACATATTCGATGTGAAATATCCAGTCAGTGGTGCTAAAAGAGCGTTTGTTTTTTTTCTCGGAACAGATGAACGTAAATATGGTACATTTTATGTGACGTTGGTTCTGACTGTAAACGTCACCATTGAGTGGCGCTATAACTCTAATCCTCCACGACGTTTTAAAATAACGTACCATCTGCACTACACCTAAACCTACCAGACAGTACAAACAAAAGCAAATGTGACGTAAAAACGCTGTTCCGAAACATTTTCTGAAACACATGAAGCTGTAATCATAACTGTGTACGAAAACGGTTACAAGTGCTCGCTGTTTTACCACCTTTAGTGTTAATTTCTGTTGGAAACTGCAGTGATATGTACTTATTAGTATGTATTTCGTGTCTTGGAAAAAAGTTCCCACATGTACGATTTTGTCATGAGATTACGTAGAAATTTTTATTCACACAGAGTTATCAGATGTGGATAAAAGGTTATTTTAAAACATTTATAACCCTGTTTTTGTGTCTCTCTTTGTTCTGTGATGTGTTTGACAGGGAGTGGTATTTAAACGGCAATTACCTGGTCGTCATTGTATCATGCACTGTCATCTTGCCACTGGCTTTAATGAAGCAGCTCGGTAAGTCGTCTCATCACCCCTTGTTCTGCTCACCTCTTGTCTGCACATCTGCATTATGTATTCATAATTATTGCATTATAAAAGTATTACCCAGATCAGACTGCTCACAGAGGTGTTGTGGGTAATTGTGTTTCAGGGTACCTGGGCTACACAAGCGGTTTCTCCCTCAGCTGTATGGTCTTCTTCCTTATTTCGGTATGTTTGTTGCTCTTGTTAAAGAAATAGTTCACCCCATTATAAAAATTCTCATCATTTGTGTGTTCTCATGTCCTCCCATTGTTTTCTGTTATTCAAATAAAAAACTGTTATCTTAAATAGTAAAAACACAAAAAAAACAAAATTTGCTGTTTTTCCTGTGCTTTGAATCAAATAAATGCAGGCTTGGTGAGCAGAAAAGACATTAAAAATCTTACTGTTCAAAAACCGTTGGTTGAGCAAAAATTGACAAAGTAACTGTCAACATTGTGTTTAAAATGTTGCACAATATTAACTTATTGTTTATCTAACTGTTGTATGATAATCTGAACAGAATCACTCACGATTGTGCAATATTGCTGAAATTCATATTGTTTTGTGTTCGAAGACGTCATTCTGATTTGAAACAACATGTGCAAGTAAATGATGACAGAACTTTCATTTTTGGGTGAACTATCTCTTTAAATGTTTCATTCAGTTGCCATGTGCTGCTTAGTATTCCAATCACGAAGAAGTAGTCTGCTATTTTGAAATTTCTCTTTGAATAATGGTGCTGAGAGCGTGAAAATTAATATTTAATCTTGATACAGTTCCAATTAGCAGTTTAGAAGTCTAGTACGCTGGGGGATTTTGGATGTGCTCATGTTTTCCACCAGCAGGATCAGCGTGTGATGTTGTGTGAGAGTGTCTTGTATTTTTAGAGTGGGGTTGTGTTTGGTGCACCTCACTGACCTAGTTTTGGAGGGCAGCTTTAATCTTTGCACACGGCTCGCATTCTCTGTCCTCATGCTGGTGTGTGAGTGTGGCATTGGCTTTGTCACATCTTCGTGTTGGATTTATGAAACCGTCCAGTCTTTACACCTTGGTCCTGTCTGTGTATGATAACATTGCCTCTTTCTTCTTCTCTTGAGTCATCATCGTTGCTGTGAATAAAGCACCAAAGAAAAGACACATGGCGACAGAGCCACCTTAGCATGCTCTCTCTCTCATACGACTGGTCATGTGACACTGAATAACAATATAAAGCAGTGACGTGTACCTTTCAGGATTAAGGGGTCATGTCATGAGAAACCAAGCTAAACCATGTTTAAACAACAAAAAGCAATACAATATATGTGACCCTGGACCACAAAACCAGTCATAACGGTCAATTTTTTCTAAATTGAGATTTATACATCATCTGAAAGCTGAATAAATTGCTTTCCACTGTTGTATATCAATATTTGTCCGAAATGCAACTATTTGAAAATCTGAAATCTGAGGGTGGGAAAAAATCAGAATATTGAGAAAATCACCATTAAAGTTGTCCAAATGAAGATCTTAGTAATGCATATTACTAATCAAAAATTAAGTTTTGATATATTTAAGACTGATTTTGTGGTCCAGGGTCACATATGAGCTTTAAAACCATCTTTTAAAACTTTTTTTTTGAGTATCATATTTAATACATCAGGCTTTTATGACTTTTATGATATAGTATGATATCAGAGAATATGGAGCTCAACATAGGAAGAAAAAAACAAACTACTAACATAAAATGCATATAAATATCAGTTGTCACTCTATATCTCCCATTAATATGCATTAGTAAGAGGATATTTGAATGCTTAGTTTTATAACCAAAGTGCTGTAGTTTCTTTTATTGTGGGCCAAAACATATAATGCAATGTAATACAATGAAAAGAGAACAGATACATGATAATGACAAATTAACAGATAAATGTTCCTCAAAAGCCTGATGTAACATATTTGATACTGCCCGTTTTGACATGATTTTTAAAAAAATGATATGGATAATCAAATATAAAGTTGATTCAATCCAGCAAGTGTTTATCTTGAAATATTACTAAGAATATCAAATGTATGCTTACATTTACAGTACCAGTCAAAAGTTTTTGAACAGTAAGATTTTTAATGTTTTTAAAGACGTCTCTTCTGCTCACCAAGCTTGCATTCGTTTGATCCAAAATATAGTAAAAACAGTAATGTTGTGAAATATTTTTACTATTTAAAATAACTGTTTTCTATTTGAATATATTTTAAAATGGAATTTATTCCTGTGATCAAAGCTGAATTTTCAGCATCATGCTGACTGGTAGTGTAATTCATAAAAATGTTTTTACACCAAAGAATTATACTAAATTATATAATTATACTAAAAGATCTTGCTAAAATAAATCAATAAAATTATTACTTAGACATCAGAACACATGTACAGTAGTAGATTGTGTATAACAATTTTTGATGTTGATATTTTAAAATTGTTTAGAAATCAAATATGACATGACCTGTTTAATTATGAGGGACAGAAAGTGAGTTTGAATTCATCATGAAAAACATTGTGACTAACTATTAGTGGAGCCTAAGGAGAAAAAATGATTAAACAATAACATGAATCCGTAATGACTAATTGCATGATTAGCGCAACCTGTGCAAGACTTGTTAATTACTCAATCTCTTGTCTTCCTCCAGGTGATCTATAAGAAGTTCCAGGTGAAATGTCCTTTTGAAGACTTTTCCCATAACAGGACAGTGTTGGGCTTTAACACCAGTGTGGCGGCTGATCCCGGAGGAGTGGAGATGACCCATGAGGCTGACCCTGCCTGCACCCCCCGCCTCTTTAACCTCAACTCGCAGGTATATTGTTGAATAACTTATGAATATAACTTATGAATAAATCATGCTGTTACATTCTTATGAGTCATATGATATAATACTTTCAGCCAAATCAAATGACAAACACTGTATTTCCCAATAAACCATTGTATGACTCGCATATATATGGACTTAATCCGAACAGCCATTTGCATATCAGTTCTCAAAGTGAATGAAAATCTAGATTTGCATTTTTCCCCACATACGTCCTTTACTGCCAGACTGATAAATGTGAAAGTCTGTAGTCAGGAGTCTTCGGCTCAGTCCGGGACCGGCATTTTAAATGAGCCCAGGCCTGAGCTCCGTCCAAGTCTGACTTAATCACAGCTACAATTAGCTCTCTGTAATGTGCTACAGTGTTTAATGGGCTTTAAAGTGTGGGGTTTGGGGTTTATGGTTGCCGCTGTTGTATCCATGGTGATGTGACGTGGTTTGGTCTGTGTGTTTTTTAGACGGCCTACACGGTTCCCATCCTGGCGTTTGCATTCGTGTGCCACCCCGAGGTGCTGCCAATTTACACAGAGCTGCGGAAGTAGGTGGCAATTTCTTTCACAGGTCTAGAATTGCAGATGAGTCACGTTGTACATATGGATGCTATTACACTGTGCACGGCTGCCCATCTGCTTCACTGTCCAGAGAGTTGCGGTTTGACCAGTCTGGAATTAACATATTTACTTACAGGCTTTCAGGGAATATTAAGCATTCAGTACAAGTTAAGGCCTAATCTAAGGGTGCAAAACAATCAATGTATGAAATGTACAAAATATCTTCATAGAACATGATATTTACTTAATATCCTAATGATTTTTGGCATAAAAGAAAAATCGATAATTTTGACCCATACAGTGTATTTTTGGCTATTGCTACAAATATGCTACTTATGACTGGTTTTGTGGATCAGGGTCACATATCAAAGGTTTTTAGCGGAGACTGAAGTGTCTTGACTGTATGAACCGACATTTAGGTTTGTGTATGCATTAGTCTGACTATTTTTTGTCACATCCTTATATTCTCTGATTTCAGCCCCACAAAAACAAAGATGCAGCACGTCTCCAACATCTCCATTGGAGTCATGTACGTCATGTACTTCCTGGCTGCTCTGTTCGGGTATCTGACCTTCATTGGTGAGGCCTATTATCATCATTCCCTACTATATTTGCATTCTTCACGCATTTAGTGACAGTTCCTGAGCAAAGATAGAAAATGAGTGACAGCAAGAAGTGACAGTAAAAATATTAGTCAGACTGTAGTGGCATTTGTACAATTAGTAACATATTAAGCCATAAATACTTACAGGTGAGCTGAAAAGTTTACAGAATCTGCAAAATGTTAATTATTTGACCAAAATAGGAGGGATCATACAAAATGCATGTTTTTTTTTTAATTTTGTACTGACCTGTATAAGATATGTCACATAAAAGATGTTTACATATAGTCCACAAGAGAAAATAATAGTTGAATTTATAAAAATGACCCTGTTCAAAAGTTTACATACACATGATTCTTAATAATAAATGTGTGTTTTTGTTGTTTAGTGATTGTGATGAGTCCCTTGTTTGTCCTGAACAGTTAAACTGCCCGCTGTTCTTCAGAAAAATCTGTTAGGTCCCACAAATTATTTGGTTTTTCAGCTTTTTTGTGTATTTGAACCCTTTCCAACAATGACTGATTGATTTTAAGATCCATCTTTTCACACGGAGGACAACTGAGGGACTCATATACAACTATTACAGAAGGTTCAAACGCTCACTGATGCTTCAGAAGGAAACAGGATGCTTTGAGAGCCGGGGGGTGAAAACTTTTTGAATTTGAAGTTTAAGGTAAATTTTACTTACTTTGACTTCTGGGAAACTTGTCATTTATATTTGGGCAAACTAATAAGAAAAATGTACACACCCCCAATTAGGGCTGGGCGATATGGCCAAAAAATGATCACAATAATTTTTTTTCATATCAATCGATATCGATAATTATCATAATGAATGTAAAATTTTTATTTAGTTTGGAAGTTTAAAGGCAGATTTTTGCTACAATGTGAAAGTTGTAAAAACCAGACGTTAAAGGTGGCTTTAAAATATTCTTTATGGTCATAACATGACAAACACTTCATGTTTTTTTAATTCTTCACACTTTATCCTTAACAAAATAATTTCTTAGTTTTGCTTGTTTTATTGAGTAATATTGTTTCAAATCAAGAAATACCTGATAATCATAATAATAATACATTTTTGTCTCTTGGAAATACATATTTTTATATTAGTTTGAGTTAGGATGCATATGTAGATTTTCATGTTCATTATCAAAATCAGTAATATCTGTAAAAATTGTAGCAACTTCATTTTTATATGGTGAAATTTAAATATTATGGCTGTTTGAGGGTTTTTGTTTTATTTATTTTTTAATTAACCATTGCTCTTCCATAGTATCATCCATAGATCATGATAATAACAGTTGACACCACAAATATAGCACCTCAATACCATGGTAAAAATGTAATATGGTTCCTAGGTTTGTATGAAAAACAGTAATCTAAATACATGTAGTATTTAAATGCATAAACACTATAGCTTAATCACAAAAAATATTGTAATTATATTCCACTACTCCTTCAATACACTGAATACATGTCTACATTAATAATATAATAAATTCGACAGAAATATACCCAAGTTTCTGACACAATACCACTGTGCAGTTAGTGCTACTACAGTAAATCTATGGTAAGTTAAACGATGGCGATTTGTAGATTAAAAAGCCTCATGACTGTACCGTTGCACACAGTGTTTCTCCTGTTTGTCAACGCTGTTTCATCTGGCTATAAACCGAGTCATTTGTGTTTTACACTGAATTCAAGCACTTCACACTAGTGCTGTAGAGACAGAGACTCATCAGCGAGTGCAAAAATCTTCTCTTGTACGTTCGCGCCGTACCGCGCCGTTTGAACTTTGATCCGTCAGTGTGAAAAGATGGCTCTCAAAATCGTAGTTATTGTTGGAAAGGGTTTAAATACACAAAAATGCTGAAAATCCAAAGAATCTGTGGGACCTGAAGGATTTTCCTGGAGAACAGCGGGCAATTTAACTGTTCAGGACAAACAAGGGACTCATGAACTGCAAGGTATATGTATAATTTGACCTCAACTGTAGATGTAGCAGATAGGAAGGGAACAGAATGCACTGCACTATTTTAAACTCATATCTTAAAATGCTTGTGTACATAATCCAAAAATGTAAAACTGCTGCAAATAGAACATACAAAAACATGTCCTGTGTGAACATTCTCTAAGAATTCCAATCAAAATGCAGATGTTGTGCCAATAAAGAGGCATTAAATCCCCAACTGTTTCCAAGTCTCCAAACATTTCATGTTTCATTTTGGTCAGGCTGTTGACTATATCAGGCCAAAGATAACATTCACAAAGTCTGATTTTGGACTTGCTTGGATGGCTAATACAGAATAAATCACACATATATGGCCAGGGATGAAGAGCAAGGTTGAAATGTTGTATGTAACAGAGCAAGAAGCAGCAGGGAATGCTAGTCGCCACAATTGCTGAAGGTCATTTGGTCGTTCAGGACAACTCCCTGCCTTTTTACACGTCAGGAGGAGACAGCAGTGTGACTCAGCTGAGATGGAGAGAGTGGAGGAGGTTTTGTTGAGGAGATAGAGGAGGTGAGACCTGTCAGGATGGATGTGCTGAGTGGTCATTCAAGTTGAGATGTCAGAGGCCAGCTGAGATCAGTGTGACTGCAGCGGTAAAGAGGCAGAAAAGAGTGTATTTTCTCATTTTAGGGGGAGGATTTTAAAGTTCACCTTCATGTTTTAAAGCTTCTGAAGCATGAGCAGATTGAGACCTGCTTAGCTGTCAGCATGTGTTTGCTGATGTCACAGATCTAATCATCTGTTTTAACAAATCAGTGTTGGATGCAAGGTCATGTTGAAGTTGTATTAGCACTCCATCTAGTGGCTATTGTGAATTAATAAAAACATTACCAATGCTAGCAGGAAAAAGAGTAATCTAATGCAGTGGTTCTGAAACTGTGGTCAATGAAAATCAGTTACACAGTGAGTTGATTTACATACACTACTGTTCAAAAGGTTTGTCTTTTTTACTTCCCACGGTAGCATTTTTTCTTTTTTTGAAAAATAAAGTGAAAACAATATTATTATAGTTTACAATAATCATTTTTAATTTTAATACATTTTAAAATGTAGCTTATTCCTGTGATGCAAAGCTGAATTTTTTTTAGCATCATTACTCCAGTTTTCAGTGTCACATGATTTTTTAAAAATCATTATAATGCTAAGAAGCACTTTTTAATTATTATTAGTGTTAAAAACGGTTCTGCTGCTTAATATTTAAATAATGTATTTAATATTTAATATACATATACACTGCCATGTAAGTGTTTTTTCTTTAATCAGTGCTGCGTTTATTTGATCAAAAAGACAGAAAAAAACAGTAATATTGTGAAATATTATTGCATTTAAAATAGTGGTTTTCTATTTTAATATACTTTAAAATAGAATTTATTGCTTTGATGCAAAGCTGAATTTTCAGCATCATTACTCCAGTCTTCAGTGTCACATGATCCTTCAGAAATCATTCTAATATGCTGATTTATTATCAATGCTGGAAACAGTTGTGATGCTTAATTTTGTTTTGGAACCTGTGATACGTTTTGCAGGAGTCTTTGATGAAAAAAATGTTAAAAAGAACAGCATTCATTTAAAATAGAAATCTTTTGTAACACACTGTCGTTCAAAGTTTGGGCTCAGTAAAAGTTTTATTTCCTCCTTTAAATACTTTTATTCAGCAAGGATGTGTTAAATTGATAAAAACAGTGACAGTAAAGACTTATATTGTTAGAAAAGATTTCTTTTTTGATAAATGCTGTTCTTTTTAACTTATAATTAATCAAAGAATCCTAAAAAAAGTATCCAAAACTATTAATCAGCACAACCATTTCCCATATTGAAAACAAATCATATTAGAATAATTTCTTAAGAATCATTTGACACTGAAGACTGGCGTAATTATTGGCTGATGAAAATTCAGCTTTGATCACAGGAATAAATAATATTTTAAATTATATTAAGATAGAAAACTCTTATTTTAAATTGCAATAATATTTCAGAAATTATTTCATTCTGTATTTTTGATCAAATAAATGCAGCCTTGATAAGCGTAAGAGACTTCTTTAAAAAATATTACAAATTTTACTGATCCTAAACTTTTGAACAACAGTGTATATGCATTATAATATTTAACATACTTGAAACTGTAATACATTTTTTTTTCAGAATTCAAAAGAATACAAACATTCAAAAGAGCAGAATTTATTCTATATATGTATATATATATATATATATTTTTTTTTTTTTGTAACAGTTCAGTTTAATAGCATTATTTTAATGTGTCCTTCCTGAATATAGTATTACATATAAAGTATAAATATTTGTTAAAATTAAAAAAAGAAAAATCTTACTGACCCTAATTGTGTTAACATTCATTTGTGATCAAATGTTTCTGTTGTCTCTGTTCACTAATTGATTCAGTTCAGTCCAACTTCTTAGCTAGCAAACAATTGACTCATGTAGGTTTAATACCTAAAAGTAGCTGTAAATTTAATTTAAATATATTAAAAGATTTATTAAAAGTGAGATTATATTGTGATTCCCCCAGATTTGGGTTGTTAGGTGGTCCAAAATATTAGTTTTTTTTTTTTGTTTAAATGGTCCATCACCTAAAAAAGAACTACTGAACTGAAAAAGAATTATTATTATTAAATACACATTTTAATTGTAGATTTTAAATGACATTTAATTTAATATTACATTTAAATGATTGTATTTGTGTGTAGATAAGGTAGAAGCTGAGCTGCTGCACACCTACAGTCGGATCGATCCGTACGACACACTCATCCTGTGCGTTCGTCTGGCTGTGCTGACTGCCGTCACGCTCACTGTACCCATCGTGCTGTTTCCTGTGAGTTTTACACACACAACCACTGTTACAGTTTTAAATAAACTGCATCTTATTAAGTTACAACTTTCCTAGAGCAATCAGGATTGGATGACAGCCAGTATTTCAGTATCTGATTTCAATGCTTTGCCTTTTGATGTCTTTTCTCAGGTAAGAAGAGCAATTCAGCAGTTGTTCTTCCCAAATAAAACCTTCTGGTGGCCACGTCACATCGCCATAGCTGTCACCCTCCTCACCCTCATCAACTTACTGGTCATCTTCGCCCCGAACATCCTGGGCATCTTTGGAGTCATCGGTGGGTTTGGTGCTTTCTTTCTTTCTTTTGTAGTTTCATGGGTGTGAAAAAAGTGTGAGAGCAGTGTACAGTGTCCTTAAAGGGGTCATCGGATGCAAAGTTCACATTTTCATGTTGTTTGAACATTAATATGTGTTGGCAGTGTATGTACAAATCTACCCTATAATGATAAAAATCCATGCAGTGGTTTTTAATTAATCTGTAAAAATAATATCCCCTTTTTCAAATCGAGCCATTCTCAGATGCCTGTCACACCGACAGAGGCCGCTCCCACGATAGTTGATTGACATGAGCGTCTTACCTAAGATCATCTTTCACAGTCCAACCCCCATTGTTTCGATGCTGGAGCAGAGATGTAAGTTAGACAAGAATATCTCAGATTGAGCGATTGAGGTGTTGTGTTGCTGGATGTAATAGTGAACATAGTGTTCGTCATTTACTCCTGACATCTGAGCCGCTGAAGATGCAGTGGATTAAGTTTGTTTGTAAAGGGAATTTGCCTCCCGATCTACATAAATGCATCTATGTTCGCGCAAATCATTCGTGATCCAGCTTCACCTACAGCAGTAGTGAGTTTAAGGATTTTTTAAATGAATCTCTGCAATCACCTTTCCTAATAATGTGCTAGTTAGCAAGTTTAGCTGCTAAATACGGCTAAAGTAAACAGGCTCGTCACTCCACAGAGAGAAGAGAGGGGCGGGGCGAGCAGAGCTCATTACCATTTAAAGCAGCCTCGACCAGAATAGGATGATTTTTGCAGAGCTGATTTTGACCAAACCAAAGTATTATTATAGAGTTTTCATTAAGACCCTAAAGAATCATATCAACTTGTGGAAAATGGGCATCCGATGACCCCTTTAAAGGAGAAGTCCACTTCCAGAACAACAATTTACACATGATGTACTCACCCCCTTGTCATCCAAGATGTTTAATGTCTTTCTTTCTTCAGTCGTAAACAAATTGTGTTTTTTGAGGAAAACATTTCAGGATTTTTCTCCAAATAATGGATTGATATGGATTGATCTTCCAAAATGCAGTTTAAATGCAGTTTCAAACGATCCCAAATGCAGTTGTAAACGATCCCAGCAGAGGAAGAAGGCTCTGATCTAGCGGAAC
This sequence comes from Labeo catla, assembly GCA_012976165.1. NCBI lineage: Eukaryota > Metazoa > Chordata > Actinopteri > Cypriniformes > Cyprinidae > Labeo > Labeo catla. The sequence continues at coordinate 5,438,211 of VONZ01000001.1, forward strand.
TATCAGTTATTTTCATTTAAAAAATACAATTTAAATACTTTTTAATCTCAAACGCTCGTCTTGTCTTGTGCTGCCTGAACTCTGTGTGTTCTGACTCGAGACAGTTAGGGTATGTCAAAAAACTCCAATAGTATTTTCTCCCTCAACTTCAAAAATAATTTCAGAATCATCCTACATCTCTGCAGAGGTACCGACCCAGTCTTTGCAAAGTGAACATGCAAAGAAGACCAAACACCCTCAACCAAAAAGGTAAAACAGCGATATAGGACGATTTTGAAGTTGTGGGAGAAAATACGATTGGAGTTTTTTGACATACCCTAACTGTCTTGAATCAGAATACACAGAGTTCAGGCAGAGCAAGACAAGACAAGCAGTTTACATTAAAAAGTATATAAATCGTATTATTTTTATGAAAATGACCAATCGTTTCGTAGATAAGACCCTACTTCCTTGGCTGGGCGATTTTCAACTGCATTTGGGTTCGTTTGAAGCCGCATTTAAACTGCGTTTTGGAAGTTCAAAATCGGGGCACCAAATCGGTCCATTACATGGAGAAAAATGCTAAAATGTTTTCCTCAAAAAACTATTTCTTTACGACTGAAGAAAGAAAGACATGAACATTTTGGATGACAAGGGGGTGAGTACATAATATATGAATCTTTGTTTTGGAAGTGGACTTCTCCTTTAAGTCTCACCATGACAACCTCAAGGACCTCATAGTTGCTTTTATCTCCACATGCATTAGTGTCTCAGTCTTAGACTATAATACTGTACGAACAGTTCCAGCCATGCATAAATCCATCGCCAACAGCATTATTAATCGCCTTTGGAATGTGTATATAATTATCAGCAGGGCCCCATTATGCTTTTCCATTTATTACATTATAGTTTCTCCTGGTCTCACACTTAACTCGATAACACTAATTGTTTCTCCACTGCTTGTGAGTTTTACCTACCTCAGAGAAGAATGCACACTATTGTTCTCATGGCCCGACCACCATGAGAAATCTCTCAATGACTATGCCTTATTTAACTTGAATAGCTTTAGCACAAGATTTAGTCCTGAGGCATGATGTTAGTGAAGTATGAAGGTTTAGGTTTGCAGTATGTAAGCGTGTACATGTGTTTATTGTTCTGTAGGTGCCACGTCCGCGCCGTGTCTCATCTTTATATTTCCAGCTGTGTTTTACATCCGCATTGTTCCCAAGGAAGAAGAACCTATGCGCTCACCGCCGAAAATCATTGTAAGTACTTGGAAATGCAGTACGGTATTAGATTCCTCCCCATTCATCCACAATGTGATCTAGTTTCTTAGCGCTTGTAGGAATGTAGATGCTTTGAAAATGTTCACACTATTAGATTGAGATCCTCTGAAAACTAATCATGCTAAAAGCTTTGTAAATCCCTTGGGTAAATCTTTTGTGTGACCCAAAACTATTGTAAACTAGTAAACTAATTCCACTTAAGTTACAGCAAACTGCAGGAAACAGGAGATGCTGGGCAAAACCTGAACGTGTAATTGTAGTATTTGTTGTACATGTCCAAAGAAAAAAAAATGTATAACTATTTTAGCCATATAGCTTTTTTTTTCATGACAGTTAAAGATATTTTCTCCCTTTTTTCACATTGTAATGTATTTTTTGATTTTTAAATTCAATTTCATTAAACATTACATTTGTACATATCATTTTAAGTATGCAAATACAAAATATTTAATTTATGCTCATTAAATTAAAAAAAGACTGTCATGCTCATGAAAATGTCATAATGCAAAAAAAAAAATTTATATTTTGTTTGCAAATTTTATTTTATTTCATTTATCTTTTTAGATGACATTTCATTAATGCAAAATGTGTTTAATTTTAATGCAAAATGTGCTTAATTTTAAAATCATGCACATGAAAATGGCACAATGCAGAAAAAAATATTACAAGTTGGCTTCATTTTGTTTGCAAATTTTATTTTATTTCATTTTTTTTAGACATTTCATTATTGTAAAATGTATTTAAATATTTTTTTCTAAATTGGCTTTATTTTGTCTGCAAATTTTAGTTCATTTATCTTTTTCGATAACATTTCTTAATGTTATCTAAACATGCTTAATTTTAAAATCATGCACATGAAAATGGCACAATGTGGAAAAAATCTTACAAATTGGCTTCATTTTCTTGCAAATTTTATTTAATTTCATTATAGTTTTAGACATATTTCATTAATGTAAAATGTATTTAAATGTAATGCAAAACGTGCTTAATTTTAAAATCATGCACATGAAAATGGCACAATGCCGAAAAAATCATACAAGTTGGCTTCATTTTGTTTGCAATTTTTTTTAATTTCATTTATATTTTTAGATGATGTATTTCATTAATGTAAAATGTGTTTAATTGTAATGAAAAATGTTCTTAAATATGCTTTATTTTAAAATCAGGCACATTAAAAAGGGCACAGTGCTGAAAAAAATCTTATAAATTAGCTTAATTTTGTTTGCAAATTTTATTTTATTTCATTTATCTTTTTGATGATATTTAATTAATGCCGAATGTGTTTAATTGTAATGCAAATTGTGCTTAATTTTAAAATGATTCACATGAAAATTGCACAATGCAGAAAAAAAAATTACAAATCGGCTTTATATATTTTTAAATGACGTATTTCATTCATGTAAAATGTATTTAATTGTAATGCAAAATGTGCTTAATTTTAAAATCGTGCACATGAAAATGGCACAATGCACAAAGAAATCTACAAGTTCATTTTGTTTGCAAATTTTATTTTAATTTTATTTATCTTCTTAGATGACATTTCATTAATGTAAAATGTGCTTAACTGTAATGTAAATGTGCTTAAATATGCTTAATTTTGAAATCAAGCACATGAAATGTTGCAGTGTTTATTTTATTTTGACCCAGATATTTCATAATAAGCACCCAGTCATATTTTTTAGATCACATATTTCATTAATCACTTTAGCAACGTTGTTAATAATCCTTCCTCTCGCCTTCTTTTCCAGGCTGCTTGCTTTGCCATTTTAGGAGTCCTATTTATGATAATGAGCCTCAGCTTCATCATCATCGATTGGACATCAGGGTCCAGCAAAGGAAGCAGTGGTCATTAGGCCTCATCCTCTAATGGTTTATGCTTTTTAATATTACTTTCGGGTCAGTAGTTGGGGAGGATGCATAATCTCTCAGTGATCAGTCACGAGTAGTAACAGATTCCTAGCTTTAGTTGCATTCAATCAATGCATTATTTGGGCCATGTGACCTGCATGTGCTGTAAATGGGGTCTTGCCCCATCTCAGGCCGGCATTAAATCTATTTAAAGGCCATCCGCTTTCACAAAGAAGCGGATGGGACAATGGAAATAGTTGGTTTTAAAGCAAAGAGAACATAATCAGAAAAGACAACCAGAATTAGAAAATCAAAGCTTGTGATAGTTAGTTTGTGCCATAGTAACAGCACATGCAGTATGCAGGGTTTGCAAACAAAAGGGATTTTGCATTCTAACCAAATGGACTCAGCTGGCCCAACCTTTATATTATGACCTTTGATCCTTGCCCTTCGGCCACATTCACAAGAGATTAGAATCACAGTAAGTGCTCAATTCTTATGGGAGGAATAAAGTGTTTATTTCATCATATCTCATCATAGATATAGCAATACTCTGTGCAATAGCTGTGAGATATCTGACACGGAAGGCTGTTGAGAAGCGACACACGACCTCGTCCAGAATCCAGATTTGGTGCAGTCTATTACACAATTTCAAATTTATGCAAATTGTACGTATAGATGTACATGTCACATTTTTATATGGATTTATAATGTTTATCCTTTATATAATATATTAGTAGATATATGAGCATAAGTATATATGATATATATAAGAGTATTCAGATTCATCCGGTGTTCTCAAGCTTATCTATCACATCCCTTTACACTATTTGTGACTATTAAGGTAAAATGGCATCTTTGAAAGATTAAGATTTAAAGAGACAGGCACATTTTAAATATTCTTCTTTTTTAGGAACACTACTGGTTGCGATGGGAAAGCACAGATTGGAAAGCACAGTTAATCATAGGGTCAGGTTGTAATGATCCCATGAGTCCTGCTGACTGATTTTGAAACACTCTCTGGATTTATATGCGGAGAAAACCAAAAACACAGATTCACAGGGTCTTCTCCTTAACTGGAGAAACAAATGTGGTGCATTGATGCACATAAATGTTTTAGTTAATGTTGCCCGGTGGAAGCTGATCGGTTTTGCTTTTAGATTAAGGCTTAAAAAAACAGGCTCTTAACCCAAGTAGACGGATGATTTCGGAGATCGTTTCCCACACAGGGCGATTACCGAAATCTTAAACTGTAGCACTTTCAGTTGAAGCACAACTTCCGTTCAGTCTCCTAACCTAGTGACCCAGTTACAACGTATAATCATAGATTAATATATTTTGTAAACAGATATATGAACAAAAGCCTACGTACTACTAACTGTAAATTGTTCAAAGAAAAAGTAACGTGTGGATGTCTAACATGGTACATGAATATTTTAAACTTTGTAATTGAAACTCCTTAAAAAACTATAAATCAAGCACTTACTGGCCCATAATGATCTTAGTGGTAACACTGTGGTGTTTTAGTGTGTGTGTGTGTATGTGTGTGAATGTGTGTGTTCTCTTCTCTTCTCGCTTATGGAGAATACTTCAGTCAGTGAATGTACTGTAATGGACTGTAAGATGTCTAAATGAGATGTGCATTTAAATTGTGGTACTTTTTTATTCAGTTTTTGTCTAAGTAATGTTTAATGGATAGAACAACCACACATATAACTAAATCATCATATCTGTGAACCAGTGTTAGCATAATTACATATCTCGATATCTTCTTTCGGTGTTTTATATGTCCCTGGTGCTGCATCGAGGGCCTGTCAGACAGTGAAAGCACTGTAAAATATATTTCAAATTACAATCTGTACTTCCTTGTTTAAAAAAAGCTTGGCCAGATGCGTCATTTCCCTCTTTGTGGTGTTTTGGATATACGTACATGAGAATGAGATTAATGATGTCGGTATGATTGCTTAAGTGTATCACTGAAATGACCCATTGAGATCATTGATATTTTTTGGTGAAGAAGCATTTAGTTGTGTGTTTTGGTGATGGTGAGATGTTGTAGTGGTGTAATGCCTCACACACCAATGTGGTTTCTCAAGCACAAAAGTGTCCCATCGTTTTAGCAGTGTGTGTTTATGTGTTCACATGCCTGAGAACTAATTGTGCCAGTTGTTAAGGAATTGCCAGTGTCTGTCCTTAAGTATACCAGTGGCTCGAAATGATTCTTGATTCAGAGTCTGAACATGACTTTGAAAGTATGTGAATCTTATGCAAACATGCCCAGGTTGCATTTCACCCCAAAATCAGACAGCAACAACAAAAAAAAATCTATATACCGTTGAGGTCAAAAGTTTACATACACCTTGCAGAATCTGCAAAATGTTAATTATTTTACCAAAATAAAAGGGGTGGCGTGAAAACTTTTGGAATTTGAAGATCAGGGTAAATTGAACTTATTTTGTCTTCTAAGAAACGTGTAAGAATCTTCTGTAGCTTCTTAAATGGGTCATTTTTATAAATTCAACTATTAATTTCTCTTGTGGACCATACGTAAATGTCTGTTATGTGAAATATCTTATTCAGACCTGTACTAAATAAAAAAAATAACATGCATTTTGTATGATCCCTCTTATTTTGGTAAAATAATTAACATTTTGCAGATTCTCAAAGGTGTATATAAACTTATGACCTCAACTGTATATTATATATTCAACTATTTATATACTTTCATTCAATGCTTTAAATTGACCAAAATTGACAATAAATATGTGTTTTATAATTTATATTTAAAATAAATTATATAAGAATGCTGAAAAAAATGAGCATCAAATCAGCATATTAGAATTATTTCTGAATGACTGATGAAATTTTGCTTTGCCATCATTATATTACTATAACAGGGTTTATTTTCTCTAAGAAAAATATAATTTTTGTCATTTGATTTTGGGGTGACATTTTCGTGAGATTCACTGAGAGATTGTAATTTTGATTTGATAATGCTTGTGATTATTTTTAAAGAGAGTTAGTGTTTGTGAGTACTTTAGGGAGAAATGACTCCTTTCTGATGTACCCACTGCATAAAATAATGAGTTTATGATGAGTTTATGTTAACTAGTAAGATCTTATTAACTTACTATCATATAGCACAAAGTAGGAATCTTTAATATCGATGGTGAATCATGCATAAATACTGTTCCCAATTATAAAAGTACAATCTAATTGCTGCAACTAGAGCATTAGAAGTGGTGCACCAGAAACTGCCCTGAACCACAAGATCCCCCATAATGCTGTGCTTCCATCCCCAGGCTTTCACATGCACAGCTTTGACGTCTGGGCTGACAGCAGCACTTTTTAAGCACCTGCAGATCATACAATATGATCTCCAAATCTGCAAGGTATCACAAAGTAGCAGAGGGGGGAAGATTTAAATTGTGTTTTTAGCAGCTGTGTACTTGTGTTCAGTTCGCGTGATGTTTTCCTTGTGATGTAATGAAAGTGTCATCTGTTTGTAACAGTTTCTATGAATTCATTACTTACATGGCAGCATTTATAAATAATGTACATAAATGTAAACCCTTTATATTATAAGCACATCTATAGTTTGTATATTGTAAATAGGCAGATGATGTTTAGTCTGATGATTAAAACGTAATAATTTTTAAAAAAAATGCTTTTTAAAAAGCCAGTTTATGTCTTTATTTTCTTTATTCTCAGTATCGAGTACATTGCTGGCAGTTAATGTACTGTAAACAATGTTCAAATAAAAAAGAATAAATAATATTCATTCATTCTTGAATCTGTGGTCTCTATTTCTCATATTCATGTTAGTGTTTAGATGATGTCTCTGTTGTAAATTGAACAGGTAACCAATGTAAATGAGAGTTAAATGCCCTATGTATGTGTCATTTATCAGATCTGTATGAAGCAACTAACCTTACACTAATTGCAGGTTGAGATAAAGTCTTTTTCAAGGGCACAGTGGTTTGAAAGCAGCTCCTGCAGATCTTTTCTTCCATCATCAGCAACTGTCTCTTTCCCTTCCTGCTGACTGAAGTGCAAAGCTGTTTACCTCAAAACTGAATCTTCTCTCGAAGCAGCAGTTCCCTGACCGTTCACATGATTTCTCCTGTGAGAAAATGGACAGAGCATTTTAATAGTTGATCCGAATGCATCCAATCTGACAAATATGCTGAATTCCAAAAAGATACTCGAGTTTAATGTATATTACCTCAATACTCTTAAAAATAAAGACACTTAACGATTCAATAAAAAAATCTTTAAAACCCATGGAACCTTTTAATTGGACATGAAGCTTCTTTATAGTGAAAAACTGTTCTTTAGATTATTTATTTGCTCTTCACACTGAAGAAAAAAAGGTTCTTTTTAAAGAACTTTTAAGAATTGCTCTAATTTATCTAAATTTGTTTCGTTGTAACTCTGTTTACCTGCATATGTAATCTGATAATCTATCCACTTTATTTTTCAAGATGAAGAAAAGACATTTTCTGTGGATGTGCAAGACTTCCGGTTTGTTAGCCGCTGTAGGGAAAAGGTGAAAAGAATAACAAAGTGAAGTAAACGGTAAAATTGTTTGCACTGCAAACCAGTGTGTCCATAATTAAGAGAACACGTTAAAATAATATGGTTAAGACACACTAATTTGCAATATCAAGCTGCAAAACAAGCTTTTTTGTACAACTAAAAATAGCCGGACGGGATTAAGACCGGAAGCTTCGCACAAACAAATTTACAAATGTCCCCACACGCTCTTACGAAGACAAAAAGGTGGATAAAAACACCAGGAAGATTTAATTTGGTAGTACTTTTACCACAAGGTTTGTGCAGTTATACTTTTGTACTTTTTATTTTCCGTTTTGTTTATCCACCTTATTTTTAACATAAGGACTGGCGCTGCCATTTGTAACGTGAATATGCGGGACTTCCGGTGTCATCCAGTACAAAACGGTACAAAACTCGTTGCGCTGTTTGATATTACAAACTGGTATTTCTTATATTTTACACATTGATTTGAAATGCAAATAGTTTTTCCGTTTACTACACTGTTTTTAGTTTAGTTAGCCTACTACTGTTTTTTTTTAGTTATTTACGTGTAGCGGCTTTTACAGAAAATATCTTAAGTTCGCGTTGCAAAATAAGGTAGATAATAGAAGACGAACCATGCCTCAAATATTTGTATATGAGGTAAGAAATGGAAATGTAATCCTAATTTAAACATTTCCAGGCTTACACAAACAGCTCCGGGGGAGAAACGAGCAGTTTTAGCTATTAAACTCAATTAACAGTTCAAAACTACTTTTTGAATAACTAACATTAAGCTATATGCAATTGAAACTGGTGTCTAAGTGTAAATTAATATAATTTCAGACACACGGGGGCGGTATGAAACACAGAGACAGGTCTAGCCCTCTGTCGTAATGCTGTTTGCTCAAGCCGAACGATGGAAATGCACTCTATATGGAAAAATCATTGCGAGCATTTACCTTAAACAAGGTTTCATCTCCTGCCTGAGCGCAAATCATACAGAACACATGCTGAAACCAGTGCGTCAATATTGACATAAGTGTCAACAAAAGACATTTCTAACAGAGGGCGTAAAAATGTCATTTGTCAAAACTGAAGGGCAAACAAAAAAGATGTAATACAAACACGCACACAGGAAATTTCGCCTCCAAAGAAGCCTGCAAAAATAGTTATTATTTAAATAAATAAATAAATACCACATTTGAAAATAAAACCCAGCTTTTAAAACATTTTACATCGTTCTTTAATTAGTTAGCAGTTGTTTATTATGTTATTCAACTTAATTTGAGTAAATATATTCAAACTGAAATACGGCAGAAAAACTACATTTCCCATGAGCACTGGCGGTGGGCGTATCAGAGAGGGGCTGGCTGGCAATGAGCGAGGAGCCCAACAGTTCTAAACTGTCTTCTGCTGTGTGGCAGAGAGCAACTTCTCAGCAGACTGGGGTGTGGCGGCTTTCAAAACACTGAAAGAAATCAGAGACCGCTCAACGTTGGCTACCCAACGGCGCTTAATAGTCAAAACCCTCGGCGACCAGCGAACGGACTAACCGAGGGAAACAACGGGGATTTTTGTTTTGCATTTTCTGATTCATTCAGTTTCTCGTCGCCGATTATCTCGTCGTTCGATTTGCTTTCTAATACCTGAGCGCAAAACTTTTTTTTGCAAACTTTTTTGGATTTGTGGATATATGTGTTTTTCCTTTCCTGTCCGCGTGATGTAAAACTCCAGCGTCTGGCTACTTTGTTTCTCTTGGGAGCGTTAAACGTCAACAGATTCCAGGTGTTGTTTTAATCTCAGTATCTTAGATATATACATTTCTTTTTTATTACTCAATCCCAAACGTTTTCGAAAGATATTTCGGACGTATAAAACTGCAGTTTTGGATCTAGTAGTCTCTTAAGGACATTTCCCCTCCTTGGACTTGCGACAGTCATTTTTTTTCAAAACCAAAAGAGGAAGTTAGTCACGGAAGACTATTTAAAAAACTCCAGTCGCTTTAAAAGGGTAATACCTTTTATTTTTTCTCCTAAATCTATACTCATAAATCCGTAGCCCTGAAGCGCGCATTTGGAACCATGGGCTGTACCGTGAGCCAGGAAGATAAAGCCGCGGCCGAGCGATCCAAAATGATTGACAGGAATCTGCGAGAGGACGGCGAGAAAGCCGCCAAAGAAGTGAAACTGCTGCTGTTGGGTGAGTGACGATTTACAGATAACGGTCAGCGACTCGCTAATGTAAAATATCACGGTTATAAGCACTTTGTCACACAGACAAGTCTGTATTTCATTCAAAAACTTGTTTTAAACGCCTTTGAGACGGAAATGGACACATTCTTGCAAAGTTCGAGGGCAAGTTTCTAGGTAACGTATGTGTGTCAGGTTTCCTCCTCAGGTGTGGCCTGCAAAAAACTGTCAACGGATATGAAGAAAAAATGTCAACTGAAGCAAGCGTTTACTTGTACCATACTTTTCTAATTCTTATTTTCAGTTATTGTTGTTTATTACTCAAATTATGAGGCGTGTGCAAAACTTGAGATAAACTTGTCATTTGAGAAGCTTGGATGCTCTGTTAGATTATATGATGACACTCATTTTTGTCACTCAACAGTTACTATTATTGCTTCAGAAGGTTACTCTACCAGTTAAAAGTCTGGACACACCTACTCTTTCTGAATTTATGACTACTTCAGAATAACAGTAAAGGTATTTTAATGGCACAAATTGAAGAATGAGAATTATGTAGCAAGCTAAAAATAATCTTCAAAATAGCCAACCGTATTTACATTTACGCATTTGACAGAACACTGACATTGCATTCAAGGTACATATTTACATTTTTATCAGTTCTTGCTCTTCTTGGGAATTGAAGCTATGACCTTGGTGTTGCTAGCACCATGCTGTACTATTTAAGCTACAGTTTCGTCTCAACAAATTCATGTAGTGCCTTATAAAACTGAAGGATGGACCAAACATCCATTTTAAAAGCTGTATTATAGAGTGTTTTCATGACGTGTCATCAATCGGCCATATTGGCAGCACTGAATGTAAACAATGCCACTGAACTGAATGAAACTGGCATGTTTTGCTGATTATTCCAGCTGAAAATGGTCAATTATTGTGATGTTTTGGGCTGTACTAATCGCTTAGACTGGGAAAAATATTTAAAGTGCTATACACTGCCAAAAGGAGAAGAGTGCAAAAAAAAACTGAGGAGCAAAAGTGGTCGTTTGTGGTTGGCCAGACTGAGCTTGATTTCCAGGGCAAGAATCTTGACAACATTCATTTTTGTTCTTATCATTTCCGGTCAGGTAGGTGAAATCTTAATTAATACCGCTTGTATGTATCTTTACCATCTGTTAACTTTAGTTTGTCAAAATATTGTACCCTTTCCTGCTCCACCAAGTCTTTCTCTATATGATTTAGCAGCTTCCACATGTTTTTTCTCGTGGTTTCGACAGCATAAATTAGCAGAACAACATATTCAGTAGTACATTTACCATGCAGTCAATGCTGTTGTTTACATCCAGCTATCACCAATATGGCTGCGCATCCGGGTAACTGACCAAACCGTAAGTGCAAACCCTGTAGTGTGCCCAGACTTTTGCCTGGTAGTGCATGTGTGTGAGTCTTTCCCAGTTGCAGAGAAACACAAATACGTAGATGTTGAAACTGGTTATTTTAGTATGACTTTTAAGGGGAGAGGTTGAGGGAATGTTTTGACAGTGCCTGTGATCACTCTCAGCATCTCTTGTGGTGCGGCATGGCCACACACACTCACACTCAGCGTGCACTTTGGCCTGTGCTTTAACAGAAATGCAGGAATTCTGTGGGGGGAATGTTTTCGGAAGGCTTAGAGCCCAAACAGAAGCCTGGAACATCCACCCTGAGCCAAAGAAAGTGTTGAAAGTACATTTTTGGCAGGGGTTGTGTATTGTACTGCTTCGTGTGTTTGTTAAGGACTCTTGCTGAGAAATGAAATACTTGGTGAAGAGCTTTTAATGGGGAGTTCTAAAGCCTTTTGAATTTTACTTTATGAAGTCAGAAAATTGCTTTGGCGTACCACTGAGTTGACTTTTGAAAACATATGTGAGGGAGACAACGTCGTGCTCAGTAGCTTTTGGAGTTGCATAGTCATTTATTTTTTTATTTTTTTTCCCCCTCCTTCACATTTAATATGTCAAACACAGTCACAGACTGTTAGTTATCTTTCACAATGGTGTTTGTGTCAGGTGAATTTGAATTTGAGGTGTATTTTTGTCCCACTGACAATGAAAATTACGTTGTTTTTCCTTCCATATGTATGATAAACACTTGCAGTATTTTAGTAGAATGCAATTTTCCATGCCAGTCACAAAAACCTGAAGACTCATCATGATTTTGTTCCTCATATTTGTGTTTTGGTATCTTTATGTGAGAAATTTTCCAGTCAAAAGTTTTTGATGTTTTTTTAAAAGAAGCCTCTTCTGCTCACCAAGCCTACATTTATTTAATCCGAAGTACAGCGCAAACAGTAAAATTCTGAATTATTTTTACTATTTTAAAATGTAATGTATTCCTGTGATTTCAAAGCTGAATTTTTGGCATCATTACTCCAGTCTTCAGTGTCACATGATCCTTCCGAAATCATTCTAATATGCTGATTTGCTGTTCAAGGAACATTTATATTTATTATTATTATTATTATTGTTGTTGTTATTGTTATTATTATTATTATTATTATTATTATCAATATTTAAAACAGTTGAGTACTTTTTTTTTTTTTTAGGATTTTTTGATGCATACAAAGATCCAAAGATAAGCATTTATCTGAAATGAAAAGCTTTTGTAACATTATACATATCATACTCAAATATGATAATAAAGACATTTTCTACTCAGCTGGTTTCAACATAATAAATGTTTTCAAGCAGCAAATCAGAATATTAGAATGATATCTGAAGGATCATGTGACTGGAGTAATGATGCTAAAAATTCAGCTGTGAAATCTCAGGAATAAATTCTATTTTAAAATATATTAAAATAGAAAATGATTATTTTAAATAGTAAAAATATTTCAAAAATTGTACTGTTTTTACAGTATCAAATAAATGCAGGCTTGCTGAGCAGAAGAGACTTCTTTAAAAATCATTACAAATCTTACAGTTCAAAAACTCTTAGTGAAGTTATAGGAAGTGAAGGTATAGAAGCTGGTCTTTCCAATTTGACTTTTTTTTTTATTTGAGTATTAAATTTAGACCATTTTGAGCTTCCTAATGAGTCAGCTGTCTTATCAGCCTGCAGGACACCTACTCTGTTAAGTAACAGTGAACAATCCTAATAATGTTTCCTCTGTCACTTACTACATTTAATTCTAGGTCTCGGTGGGCTGTGCTCTAAAAGCAGACGTGCAGAGTAAACACTAGGTTAGGGATTTGAGTCACTGTCTGACGAAGTTTAAATGACGTACATCTAGACAAGTTACTCTTTAAACTGGGAAGTGACAACAGAATCTCACATATTAAGAAACACATACAGTCTAAATCCCCAGAATCATCACCAGTTTCTTAAAACGATTACGTCTTTAACCCCAAACCTTCTCCTAATGCCAGGAAATGACCTCCTGGTTTGGAAAAGATGGTTGAGTTTAGGAAAAGATACGGTCAGTCTCACACTGCTCTGGTCTTTCCAAACTCAAACTTTTGGTTCAGAGGGGAGTGTTGTGTTGCTATGGACTATTTTTAGCTTTAGAGGCAGATGTAGGGAAAAGTTGTATTTCCAGGCTCCCAGAACTCCCGAGTTAAGGCAATAGAGGAAGTGTTAAACGATCTTTCAGAAACTCATTTAACGATAAGCTGGTGCAGACTTTGTTTGTGTTTTTGTTCGTCTTAATTCCAGGAATGATTCTTTAGCTGGGCTTACCCTTTAGGTTTTCTGAACTTTGTTCAAATTTAATCTTCCACAGTGAATTCCAGTGCATTGCTCTATTTATTTGTTCTAGTCATGGATTGTTCTAACTGTCTTTGTTTTCCGGCTTTACTGGCAGAGGGAAATATTCATTTGTGTCTTCATACTTATCACCCTTGATGCACGGACAAGTCTGAACATCTCCAAACCGTTACTTGCAGCATGTGTGTACTTGAAATTCATTCTTTCTTGGTTAAATATTCTAAATAAACCTGTTGAACTGATCTGTGCTTTTGCCCCTTTGCTTTAGCCAACGGGCTTAATAGCGCTGATGGTGATAAATAGAGCGAGAGTAAGTTTGTGAACACAATCGCTCATCCTGTGTGCTGTTTGTTTTTTGTTTTTTTTTTTGTTTTTTTTTCACACTCTTACTGTACCGACAGATAAATGCCGTCAGGCATTTGGCAAAAGGCCCCAGCACAAACAAGCCATCACAAAAACCCATTAAGGCCTTTTGGGCTAGAGAGATGACTGAAACTGGCACTGTGTTGCTCTCTCCTGTCAGCATGGCTGTAATGGTCCTTCACCACATGGAAATCACGCTTTGCATTTACACGCCTTATTTGCTTTCTCTGTTGATCGCGTAGTGGAAAAAGCCAGCCGGTCCGTTTAGGAATCCGCTGTAAAACTGTCACAGGTCTAAAGGCGTATACATGTGTGTATATATAGTTGAAAAAAAATGAGCTGATTTATTTTGTTAGGTGGTGTATAGTTATGATGTAGGTTTAAAGGGCTCCACTGTGTGATTATAGTCTGAGGTAATAGCAGGGTGTGTGTGTGATCTGTTACTACTACTGACAAGGTTGTGTCGGCTTCTTTTTTTGTCTTTAGTAATAGTGAAAGGAATGCTTACTTTTCTACTCTGCAGAAGACATTGTGAGCAGTTTTGGGTTTTATTATCTTATGTGTGTGGAAGGAAAGGAACACAGTTGGATCAAATCAAAACAAAGAAAAACCATTTACAGAATTTGGCAACCTGCACTTGGAAGTTGGAAGTTGGAAGTTGATCATTAAGCTAATGTGAAAAGTGGCCTTATAATGCCCTTCTTGTCCGTTTGCATGCTCTGATGAACAGTGCGTTTCAGATTGATGAAATCAAACTGCATCTGTCCTCAAAAGGTTTTTTTCTTATGTCAGATGAGCTCAGTGATCCGTCACGATATTCGCAACTCTTTCCTCAAAGTAAAGTCATAATGCAAGTAAAACAAGTCCCTGTTGCTCTAAAAAGATATATGTCTGCTTTTGCATTATTTTTTGCTTTCAAAATAAACCTTTCGATAGCTTGACGAGAGGTCAAAATAGTGCTTTGCTGAACTTATTCAATATTAACTGTGAGGCAGTGAAGTGTGATACTTTCATAGAAAGTCTTCTGGATTCCTAGAAGTTGCTCATTGGAGGTCACGGGTTTTGTTTAATATGTTCCATATACGGTGACTCCATGTGTGGCTAAACTTTTCAAGTGATCCGTTTGGTACCTAAATATAATCACGGACACAAATTGTATTTTGACAACTTGAGAAAAACCTTGACCGGTTTTCGGTGTCAATAAGATTCAGTGATGTATTCATTAAAGGGGATTTCCTCTATTTTTACTTGGCACATGTGAATAAATGAATTAATCAGTAAGCCAAACCACCGCAATCTGCTTTAAATAGTTTTACTTTCTATAAATATGATTAATCTCAGCCACTAAGTTACTGAAGCCTATAGTGGTTAGTAAAATTTGCAAAAGCAAAAATAATAACCGCTGTTTTCTCTCTAGGCAAATCTCCTCAGTGCTTCATTGGATTTTATCAAGCATTAACTTTTTTTTTTTTTTTTTTTTTTTTTTTTTTTTTTTTTTTTTTCTTTTTTCTTCTTTTTTCTTCCAAAAACAAAATTGTCATAATTTACTCCTGTATGGCTTGCTTTTTTTGT
Source organism: Labeo catla (assembly GCA_012976165.1). Lineage (NCBI taxonomy): Eukaryota > Metazoa > Chordata > Actinopteri > Cypriniformes > Cyprinidae > Labeo > Labeo catla. The sequence continues at coordinate 5,453,728 of VONZ01000001.1, forward strand.
TGAACTTTAAAGGTAATGTTTAGCAAATTGCCCTGGCTGATTTTCTCCACAACTGTGAATGATTTCATTCACATTATATGTGACGCTAGACCACAAAACCAGTCATAAATAGCACGGGTATATTCGTAGCAATAGCCAACAATACATTGTATAGGTCAAAATGATAGATTTTTATGTTTATGTTTATTTTTTGTACATTTTATACCGTAAATATATCACAACTTAATTTTAGATTGGTAATATGCAGTGCTAAGAACTTAATTTGGACAACTTTAAAGGTGATTTTCTCAATATTTTTTTTTTTTAAGATTTTTTATTTATTTTTTTTGCACCCTCAGATTCCAGATTTTCAAAAAGTTGTACCAAATATTGTCCTATGCTTACAAACCATACATCATTAGAAAGCTTATTCAGCCTTCAGATGTTGTATGAATCTCAATTTCAAAAAAATTTACACTTATGACTGGTTTTGTGGTCCAGGGTCACACATGTGCCTATTTCTTGAAGTCATATAATAGCTTTGTATGAAGATCACACTGAAAATGTATTCACTGAAAGACTTCCTTCCTGCCACAGCTCTCAAATCTCACTTGCATTTGAGTCCATTTAAATATAGCGGCAAGTTTTGCATCAGTGACTTTTAAATAGTTTTTGCTTATAAATTTATATATTTGCTTATTCTGTAAGCTTTTGTTTAATGGCAGTAGGGCACTGATGTCAATCTTGCTGCTAAATGGACTCAAACACAAGTAACAGTACATTCACATGGGCCACGGCGTCATCGCCAGTCAGAGGGTGATAAGACTCTTATTTTTGTGCAATCACAAAAATAACAAAACATTGCGTTTTTGTAAAATAATGAAAGCAAACAGGATGCGCTTTCTGCCGTCTCTGTGAACTTAAATGCGAAACTCCGAACCTCTGTGTATGCTTGCCTTACAGACATGAAAAATATATCTATAGAGAGCAAAATGTCTACTTTCAAATGATCCAATTATGTAATCCATATGAAACATGTATACAGACACATCCACTACTGCGGAGATGAGTCAGTGTCGCCGACTTCATCTCTTAAGCTGAAAACAAAGAAAGCACTAACAAATTATAAAAATGTTCATGCAGCCTCTTTACTGTTTTTCCACATTCATAATCATTACTTTTGCCATTGTGCTGTGCCAAGCTCTATGCGTGCGATTGTGTGCTTATTTGGCTATGCAGGCAGTTAAAGGCTCATTATTATGATTCAAATGGTTTATGAATGAATGTGCGATTAGTGGACTAATCACTTAAAATCTTTAGTCGAGGACATCCCTAGTATTTGCATAAGGCAATTTGATTGGCTGACGCCTGCATTGGCGCTTGACAAGTTGAAAGCTTTTCAACTTCTGCCGCGAGCAATGCCAGTGGTGCGACACAACGGATCCACAATTCTGTTCGTCAGTGCGTGACGTCACCCATTCAAAATAAATGAGAAGCACTGATGCCGATGCCCCGTGTGAATGCACCGTGAGATTTCAGCGTCATTGACGTCAAACCTGGTGAACCATTTTGACATGATTTATTTGAATGGACTTGAATACAAATGACACAGGGATGTGTAAACAATGACAGAATTTCCATTTCCAGCATTTATGGAAAATCGATGTTGATCAAACCCATTGTGTGAATGTATCATCTACGTGTTCAGATTTTATTCTCTCACGCATTTAAAAGCAGGCACATTCTTTCCACATCCATGATAGAAAACAATAGCGTTGATGATAATGACGAGTTCTACAGGCAAGCCGACTCTCGAAAAGCCTACAGGGATTTCCTTTCTGACCTTTTCTGCTCTCCTCAGTACCGATTTGATTAAAGTCTTTGTATTTGCTATTTGCTCTTTAGCAGCTTGCCTTGTAGGGTTTGAGAAGTGGAAACTGCCCCTTGTCAGATAATAGTGTCCATCTGGCTCCATTTTACACCAGGGCCAGAGCTTGCTCGCTGTCTCTCGCATTGGTCTGCTCACCTCTAAGTGGGAAAACGGCGCTCTGCCACACTGCTTGTATGAGGAATGAGAACATTGGCATAGATGTGCGAGGTGCCCGGAAATTAGGGAATAGATCACGGACACTGGCCCGGCCATCTGTTTGTGAAACGAGGTGGCGTTGACATTGTTCAGGCTTGCTTTTTTCCCAGTTTTGCTGATTGTGCAGCATATTATACTTTTCTTTGAATGCAGGAAGTTGGTGCTGTATGAGATAGAACATGTTGTATATGTTTTTTAACAGACCGATTGTTGTTGACAAACGTCTGCGTGCACATGTACGCTTCACTGAACCGTCTCACTTCATCTGTGAGGAGAGAGTAAGAGCAAGAGCTCTTTGTTTACTTCAATCTGACCCATAAGAACCAGCAACGTGCAGCTATTGTAAACTGCGATGAATGAGAAAGCACAAAAAACGTCTTTATCTCGATTCTTTGCCAGAGGTTGCTGAAATGCACTGAACAGAAGTTCATAACCTTTTATGTCATCAGGAAGGTGAAAGGTCATCTCTTTAGTGGGTTTACATTGACTGTTTTACCTCAGGAAATGGCCGGCAGATTATATTTCATCTTATGTATCTGCTTCCTTTATTTATTGAACATTGGGGTTAGGATGTGTATAGCTAAGGTGGGCCGCATGTGTGCCTTGTGGGCAAAAGCCTCTCCATTTGTGGATTGTTACGCTGACAAGATATCTCCTTGGGCTAAAGCAAACATGATCTTTATGGAAGAATGCACGGTTAATTCTTTTGGATCTTCAGTGCATATTTTGTATGCATTTTATACTGCATTGCAGTATGTAAACTTGCATTGCTTATTGTAAATGAATCATGAGTCCACAGAGAAAACTTTGCACTCTTTTGTCAAAATGTAATCAAATCAATCACCAATTGATGATTTTTTTTTTTTTTTTAATAAAATGTCTCACGAATAATGCATTTATTTGGATGCAAAAATAAAGTAAAAACAGTTATGTTGTGAAATACTATTAGTTTTTGTGACCCTGGTCCACAAAACCAGTCTTAAGTAGCACAGTTATATTTGTAGCAATAGCCAAAATACATTTTATCGGTCAAAATTATTGATATTTATTTATTTATTTATTTATTTATTTTATGCCAAAAATCATTGGGATATTAAGTAAAATCATGCTCTGTCAGCGCCAATAGCCTTGTGGGCAGTGTGCCGACATATGATGCAGTTGTGCCTCGGGTGTCCCAAGTTCGAATCCCGCCTCGTGGACCTTTCTTGATCCCACCCCTCCTCTCTCTCTCATTCACTTACTTCCTGTCTCATCTCCACTGTCCTGTCAAAAGAAAAATGGAAAAAAGCCCCCCAAAAAAGTAAAGGTCATATTCCATGAAGATATTTTGTAAATTTCCTACCTTAAATATATCAAAACTTAATTTTTGATTATTAATATGCATTGCTAAGAACTACTTTTGGACAGCTTTAAAGGTGTTTTTCTCAGTATTTAGATTTTCAAATAGTTGTATCTAAACTGACCCTTATGACCCTTTTTGTGGTCCATAGTTACATTTGTAACAATATTTTCTATTTTAACCTTTTCTAAATTGTAATTTGTTCCGGTGTTTTTGCCAACATTTACATTCTTCTAAATTACATTGATTTTTCTCATAATATATCCTTTTTTTATTCAAAAATGCATTGCATTATAAATGTAAAACAGTGAGTTCAAGCAATTTTCCCTTTCCTGAAAGTCAGACTTTAAAATCACAAGACTGATTGACGTCCGCATATTTCAATTTATTGAAGGAGCAAATTTTAATTTGATTTACGTCTAAAGGAGTTAATCTAATACCAGAGATTTTATCAGACTGTGATCTCTCATCGCTAATACTGGATTGGGATGGCAAGGTACGTGAGCGATCATTTGATGTTTACCTTTGTGCCAATTTCCATGATATGCTGAGATCAACAAACCCCAATAGCTTGTTAGGAATGGCTCTGTTTATTACAGCTTGTAATTAGCCACAGATTTCTCTTGTTTTCGTAAGCGACGGGTTTGTTAAACTAGACTTTCTCCTTGACGGTTAGCAGGGAAGTGAGACAGCGAGGTGATGCAGCCCTGGCAGGTCTTTGTTCTCAGGACTGTGGGGCATGTAGAGATGGTGCCAGTCGCTCGGGAGAAGAAAGATCAGCCAGCTTGGTCTCAGAGGTACAGGGTGGAGGGAGTGAAAATGAAAAACACTGGAACTCCCATTTCCTTTTCAGCCTATTGCTCGCCTGCACTGGCCTGTTAATCTTTGCGTCTGTGCTTACAGAGCAATGCACAAAAGCAAGACGTTCATTAGGGAAAACACTTGCTCATTCCTGCATTAGCATACTCTCTAGATTGGATGGTCGGCTGGTCGAGACCTACCTACTTTTTCTGTTGATCTACTTAAATAACAGAGTCTTTTGTGAATGCTTTTTTAAAAAATGATTAATCTGTGATTATGAAAATGACCTGCATAATAACACTAGGCTTCTTTTGACTCGCATTGTGGCGCGATCCACTTTCCAGGTCCAAGTGGCCATGCTGTGCCTCATTTCTTTTACACATTCAGTCCTGTCCCCATAGCTGATGTTCAGCCCTAATTGGTATAATGTCTTCCTTTCAGTTTTGATTTAATGGCTGCTCAACAGGCACAACTTGTGCTTGTGCCTCTCGCTTGGCCCTTTTCCCCTCATTTGGTCAATTCAGCTGTTCAAGTCGCATTGATTTTAATCATCGTGGAGAGTCTGGAGCTTGTATACGGCCACATAATGGCCACTAACAGTAGCCCTGATTTCCAAGTTTGTTATTTTTGGTGACATGGCGAACATTTGTTAAATTTAACCAGAGCTCTGAAAACCAGCAGCCATATATAGAGTCTTTATGATGTTTTTAACCACAGAAGCCGTTCGCTATCGTTCAACTCGTGTTTTGAAAAGCTGCTGTTCTGGTGCTGGAGGAATGATGTCATTTCCTGCTCCCCCAAACCACTTCCTCTTTTGACTTGTCTCAGTCAGTGCTGAGACTGAGGTTGGTGCTATCCCTTTGTTCATTCGGTACAGGAAGCTAACACACCCATCCTGTTGAACGTTTTCACTCATTCAGGGACAAATTGTCAAGCGCCTCCTTCTAAGTGCCCCACTTTGGAGTCAAAAAATGCACAATTTTGAAGCTTTTCTTTTGGTATGGACCAGAGAAGTAAATGTTTCAGTACTGGTTCGCTTATGAACCAGGTATGCTTGCACATTTTGTCCTTTTTAGGATTGCATCTTGTGACATCAGGTCCTATTTTTGGTTTGTTTAGATGTCTATCAGATGTCTAGATGTCTATCAGTCGTGCTGCACCAGAGCTCATTCAAATTCAAAAGCGGACTGAGAATCCACCTTTTCAGGGTGGATGGCAGCGTTCACACTTATACAAATAAACAGACCAGTTGCATCAGAATTCATTCTAATCAAACCAAACTTGCTAATTGTAAACATGCCCTTGGTTTATTGTATTTTAGTCCTTTTACAGTTGAGGTCAAACGTTTACATCCTGTACACTTTGCAGAATCTGGAAAATGTTGATTATTTTACCAAAATAGGTGGGATCGTACAAAATGCATGTTATGTACTATTTAGTACTGATCTGAAGGGCAGTACTAAATGGGAAAAAAAAAGATATTTAATAATATTACACATCTTCATTCTGTTCAAAAGTTTTCACCTCCACCTCTTAATGCATCCTTTTTCCTTCTGGATCATCCGTGAGCATTTGAACCTTCTGTAATAGTTGCTTATGAGTCCCTCAGTGTGAAAAGATGGATCTTAAAATCATATAGTCATAGTTGGAAAGGGTTATACTGAAAAACGAAAGAGTTTGTGGGACCTGAAGGATTTTTCTGAAGAACAGTGGGAAGTTTAACTGTTCAGGACAAACAAGGGACTCATGAACAACTATCACTAAACCAAAAAACACAGCTGTGGATCATTCAGGTAACAAAACAGGATTACGAATCAAGCGTATGTAAACTTTTGAACGGGGTAATTTTTATAAATTCAACTATTATTTTCTCTTGTGAACTATATGAAAACATCTTTTATGTGAAATATCGTATTCAGGTCATTACTGAACAAAAAATAACATGCATTTTGTATGATCCCTCCTATTTTGGTAAAATAATTAACATTTGTATCTAAACTTTTCACCTTAACTGTACGTATTTCTTACATTTTATCAGGAAGTTAGTTTTCTTGTTGGAGTGATGTTCTCAAAGTTGAGATTACTTCTTCCCCCTTTCAGTTTTCAAACACATCACATGTCCATTAGTGCAGCGAGCGCATCCGCTCGGATGTCAGGATTCAAGGCTCATTTCGCGTCTTAAAATCAGGCTTTACCGTCAGAGGCGATAAATTTAATTTTAGCATTGCACTGATCTGTGCAATAGACCGGAAGTTGAATCATATTTAGATTGTCATATCTTTTAGATGATCCTGTCTGGTAATATTTATCTAATAAAGCTAGATATTGGCAATTACTTCACAGTGTAATAAAGCTTGATGCAAATGTCATGGCTTTCTGTGCAGTTGCTCTTGAAAGTTGGCCGAATGCCGGAGAGACTTAGCGTGTCCGCAGTTGAGAGTGAAACTGTGGTATCGGTTTCAATCTCCCTTGCGTGGTTTGCTTCACTTTTGGTGCAGTGCTGGATCTCGTGGAAATAGCATTATAAAAAGGCCTTTTTTAAATTTTGCCTGCTGTTACATTGGTAGCATTCTTGCTTGGTCAGATATGGTTTGTCTGTATGCTGTGGTATAGACAAGAAGAGGAAGTGCTTCTGTTTATTACCAGACTGTCATGTGCAGTCTTTTTTGCATGTGCAAAACTTTTCACTTCCATCATGCTTCTCAACACGCACGCACAAAATCAAAGCGTGTGAGCGTGTTAATGATGGTACACAAAGGGTATGGTCGTTTCTGACACGTCTGTAATTACAACTTTTGATTATCACCCTTGGCTTTGTGACGGAGCTCTGCTGACGTAACCGCTCGCGTAGATCCGTTCTGCAGGAGGATAAGATGAGCTTCAGGAAGGCTTTCATAAAAGCTGGCAGTACTGTGTCTCTACAGCTGATAAGGTAGAGCGGGCAGGGCATGGTGCCCGGGAATGCCCTACAGAGCTGTTACACACACATTTGCAGTTGTCACAATGTACTCCCTGCTTTTGTGATGTGGAATCCTTTCTTCTGTTCTCTTGTGAGAGGCTTGAGAGAAGTTGGAGGATGTTTTGTGTGAGTGTGTGTCTGTCTGTTGTAAGTCAGAAACATTCTTGATCTTCTCTGGACTTTCCCAAACACATGTGGTCATCAGAAAATGATCTGAGCTGGTCATTGGCAAATAACATGGGCTATAAACACTATGACTCTTATGGTTGGTAATTAGTGGTGTTTGATAAGGAAAGTGTGGTTATTACTATTGCTCATGCTTGGGGTTGTAATTTGTCCAAATTGAAGTATTGCATAACCTAAACTGCTTGTGCTGCAAACTTGAATGACATCTTAGATCATATGGCTCATTGAAGATAGGTTTGCAATTACTTTTCTAAAAAGTTGTAGAATCAGTGAAACCATCACATTACAACTTTTAAGTTGTATCAAAGGAATAAAATGTCATAGAGACCTGGGTGTGGGATTTTGTGACATGGACCAGTAAGCATCCACCCCTTGTAGCAGTTTCATGTTGGTATTATTGAGATACTATTACAGTTTTACATTTAATGTTACAATTCATAGTTTGTATTGAATTTTATTTTTAGAATTTCTGTTTATTTTTTATTTTTTATTTAATAATTTTGTTGAGTCTATTTTTTTATTAGGTCTATGTAGTTTTTATTTATTTAAATTTTATTTTTAATCATTTTAGTACACTGCTGTTCAAAAGTTTGGGATCAGTAAGATTTTTAATGTTGTTGTGTTTTTTTTTTTATTTATTTATTTTTTTTTCTAATGCTCATCAAGGCTGTTTATTTGATCAAAAATACAGAAAAAATGTAATGGTAAAATATTATTACGATGTAAAATAACGTTTTTAATATAATCTAATATAACAATTTAATCAAAGCTGAATTATCAGCATTATCACTGCAGTATTTAGTGTCATTTATTATTTATTATTTATTAGTGCTTTTTTGGAACCTTTTTTTCATGATTCTTTGAATAAAAAGGTAAAAAGAACATTGTTTATTTAAAATAGAAATCTTTTCTAACATTATACACTTTGGGGTCAGTACATTTTTATTCTTTCTTATTTGTTGAAAGAATCTAATACTTTTATTCAGCAAGGATGTGTTAAATTGATAAAAAAGTGACTCCAAAAACTTGTTAGAAAAGATTTATATTTTGAATAAATGCTGTTCTTTTTAACTTTTTATTCATTAAAGAATCCTGAAAAAATATCACTGGTTCCAAAAAAAAAAAAACTGGCAACACAACTGTTGCCTACATTGATAATTATAATAATAAATTAGAATATTAGAATGATTTCTGAAGGATCATGTGACAATTAAGACTGGTGTAATGGCTGATGAAATTCAGCTTTGCATCACGGGAATAAATTATATTTTAAAGTATATTAAAATAGAAACCATTATTTTATGTTGTAATAACATTTTGCAATATTACAATTTTTCCCTGTTTTTTTTATTAAATAAATGCAGCCTTGATGAGCATGAGACTGGTTTAAAAAAACATTACAAACTTCTGAACGGCTGTGTACATACAGTTGAACATTGTCCTAGCTGACAATAAAATAAGTTATTTTAACCATATTTTTTAACAATTTTATTTAAATTATACCCCTGCATTGTAGTAGCAAGTTTTGCAAAGACAAGCATTACTCATATCTAGCTGGCATCAATATTGCTTGCATAATTCACTTTAATTATGTGGGGGAATTTGAAATTCATGCTTGATTATGATAATAGCTGTCATGATACAGATCCATGTGTGTGGAATGACCGAGGAAGGTCTCACTCTTTAACAAGGATGATTGAAAGACTTATTGAATAATTTAAAACTGCTCTCAAATGAGTTTGAATGCAGCCACTGTGGTGCCCAAGCAGGGTAATTAAGCATTTAGTGTGTAATGAAGTGTACACCACCGATCAGCTGTGTTCGGGTGGGAGAGCCTACGTGTGTATATATTTCTCAAAATGCTGGAAGAGAATTAGCTCTCTCCACAATTAGCCTGTGTCTTCAATGTCATACTACTTACCTCACATTAAAGACTCCTTTAGCCCAGGGCAGGAGGAAACAGGCAATAATTTTACTAGGGAAAACACCGTTTACAGTGCTGACTTGCAATCCTGCCTCAGGCCTCTTCACCAGCTTACTTAATCAACGTTTTTTCCAATACGCTCAGTCCAAAATGTTTAAACGCAGAAGTTGCAGCAGAGAGGTTGCAGTTGTACTTTATTTGTTTCAGTGTTACACCACTTCCTGCTTTCAACTTCCTGCTTTAATCCAGGAGCAAGAGTAGTCTGAGTCACACTGCGACGAGCTCTGACAGTCCACTCTCAAGATAGCTCATTGATTTGATTGTTTTTTCAGTATGTGTGTAGGTGGCGGATGATGTGCGTATACAGCTGCCTGAATCTGTGCCCTCTTATCTCGGACAACCGGGGCTGTCATCAGCCTGTCGCTAAGAGGACGATTAGAAGATGGATTAAGTAAGAACTTCATCTCAACGAAGAGAAAATCCCTCAGTGTTTGATTAGACAGGGAAGCATGAGAAAGGATGATAAAGACTGTGCTTCCTAAGTCCTTAAAACAAATGACTCAGGCAGGGGAATGAATTGCGAAAATGAGAAAGTTTGAAATGACATGATGGAGCAATTTCTGTCTTTTTCTGACTGATGGTCTCGGCTCATCATAATACAGGGTGTATTCAAATTAGAGCGTTTTGTGTGGAATTGAATACGTTTGATTTCAGAGACTGATGTATAAGTTGTTTTTTGTGTGTTGATGTCCAGTAAAAGCTATTTAATTGTGCCTGCTCATTTCCCTTATTTTTATGTTTAGATTAGCTTTGGCGTCATCTAACATTTGCTTAATCTTTAAAAACAAACATTATAATATAATAGTTTTTAGTTCATTCTATTGTATGTATTTTCATATGTTTAATGAGGCTCAGAGGTGGCATAAATTCATGTTGAGATTAATGTTTTAAATATAACATTTTGAATGCAGAAATATTAAATGATTCAGATAGATACTTAAAAATGAAACTAAATCTGCCAGGTGGTGGCAAGTTACTGATTTAATTACTGAATCATCATTCATTTGATTAATTCGAATGACTGATTCATTCAGGGATAAAGCAAGTGACTGTCTTTATGAATGGGAAATTGAATCACTGACTCAGTAGATTCGTATAAAAATGCACGTTCATTCATAAACAAAGCAACGCTGTGTTTAAATGGAGATGAGCAGCGGCTCAGTTGTGACATGTTTCAGACTATTTTTGATGACGAAATAGAGCAAAATCAGGCAATAGTGTTATAGTCAGACAATGTCAGTCACTTAATATTAACTTCTTGTTTATTTAAGTGGTGTGTTAAGTCAATATCTCATTTACAAACTCCCTGAAGAATCATTAAGAGCTGTCACTCATCTTATTTCATTGCGATCTCGCGGTTTCATTATAATCAACGAAGGTCTCTGTGTTGCACAGTGAATCTCTTAGTTATACTCTCTCTACACTTTGTTTATGAAGGAATTCACGAGATATGTCTGTGATACATTACTCAACGTTGCAAAAACACATAGAAACTTTTGAAGCTCCCCTCAGCGCAAACACAAATATGCTATATATATCGGGTCAGTCGCACATGGTGCTCCTAAATATTTTTTCATAGTCGCATGCAGTAGTTTAATTTTAAATTAAATATAAATTAATCCTTAGAGCTACAAAAGTCATTGATTTCCCTTTTTTTTTTTTTTTTTTCTTTTGTTATTTGATTAACAGACATCACAGCAGCTGGGTTATTAGCTTATTTGGCTGCTATTCCTGCCGCTGCTTTACGTGACACGGATCTGACGCTGAAAGTTTTTAATATTCATGCTTCCCAAGTGCATTAGTTGAGAGGCAATCAGTATAATCTTAAAGAGAGACCTGTAGGAGGTTCTAAGTAGGTGAACTAAGTGTTAAAACGTGTGGTGTGCATTTGGCCTAACTGATCCTTGAAGTTCTTTGCATGATTTAGAAAGATAGTGAGACCTAATTTTTACCAGGAGGAGAAAGTGTGTCGTAAGAGAAAACAGGCGGGATTTCAGCCAGTTGAGAGAGGAGAGTGTGTTTGGGGTTGGAAAGGGTGCAGAATGCAGCTGGGGCTGGCCCATGGTACTGAGGGCTTTGTGATTTGTAATTATGTCGTGCTCCGCAGGCCTGTAGTTTTGTGCCCTGCCACAGAAAGACTCTTTGTGGGGCAGCATAACGTGAGCAGACTGAGAAAACCCACAGAGAGAGAGAGAGAGAGAGGAGTACGGCTGCAGCCCTCAAAGATCCACCCACATAATGAGAGAGAAAGTGAGTGAAAGGTAATTCTGTGGAGAGCTTCCCCCTCAAGTTGTCTTTACGATCGTCTCAACTCCACTGTGACTCCTCGGCCTTAACGTTTTGATGTTGTTTTACACTCTTCGCTTCCAGCGAATGCGAGCTGATAGTCTGACACACATGACTGGGAATTTATGACGTTGTTCATAAAGGCTTTTTTAAGAATAATGCCACACAGTGCTGCTGTACCTTTGAACAGTCTGTGTCAGGGCTGTTCCTTGACCGCTGGGCTAATCATTAGCTTGGGGCAGCTGCGTTTCACACCACTCCGGTAGCAGGAGATGGGACGCAGAGATCAATAATGGCAGGATACACAGCTACCTGATTGTGAGAAAGCTCTAGGGCAGTGAGAAGGAAAAAAGATAGGATATGAAAACATATACTTATGTGGGTTTACTAAATGCTGTGATTCAGTGTTTTGCAACAGGTGACGAATAACGTTACTGATGTCAGTGAGCAATTATATGGTTGCGTACTTTACAGTAAGTGAAACTCATTGCGGTTCTGTTGTGTTCTGCTTTAGCAATAAAGTCATACTGTCCCTTTAATGAAATCCAGCAGGGCTTATTTCTTCACAATCTTGCATCCATTGAATACCAACCCTTGAGTGCAAAGGTTCTTTAAACAAGAAAGAAATGCAGGAAACTGAGCGAGGGCAAGAAAACCATGTGATTACACAAAGCACGTAAGAGTTGAGCTGTGTATGCTCCAGAGGGAAAGCTTGTCGAGGCTGTCTGGAATAAAAGGCCCATTTTATAGTCGGCACGAGCGCTGGAAACCTGAGCTATTCAAGGTTAAAGTGTCGTGATTCCAACTACATGCACATGAGGCTCTGTGAGTGCCATTAACATGACCCAGTGCGCCATTCGTTTGTTTTCTCACACGTACTTGTGCGTCAGTTGCATATATTTCATGAACGACAATCAACTAATCAGATTGAAGCTTGCTTGCCTGCCACTATGATAGAGTGCAACAGTTAGCTTTATGGAAGTAAACATCGTATTGTTTTTCTCCACAGAGTAATTGATTTTTAACAATGACTTATTAACTTTTAAACACAGACTGTGGGTTGTTAATAAATTTTTTTTAAATAATCATGTTTAATAGCAGAATTCTTGGCAGAAACACTACACTACCAGTCAAAAGTTTTTGAACCGTAAGATTTTTAATGTTTTTAAAGAAGTCTCTTTTGCTCACCAAGCCTGCATTTATTTGATCCAAAGTACAGCAAAAACAGTAATATTTTTACTATTTAAAATAAATTCTTTCTAATTTAATGTATTTTAAAATGCAGTTTATTCCTGTCATTTCAAAGTTGAATTTTTAGCATCATTAAGAAATCTTTTGTAACATTCTAAATGTCTTTATCATGTTTGATCAGTTTAAAGCATCCTTGCTAAATAAAAGTGTTAATTTCTATAATTTCTTTCAAAAAATAAAAAAAAATTATACTGACTCCCAGCTTTTGAATGGTATAGTGTATAATAATAATAATAATAATAAGAATATTAGAATGATTTCTGAGGATCATGTGACACTGAAGACTGGAGTAATGATGCTGAAAATGTAGCTCTGATCACAGGAGTAAATGACATTTTTAAATATATTTAAATAGAAAACGGTTATTTTAAATAGGAAAAATATTTAAAAATTGTACTGTTTTTGCTGTACTTTAGATCAAATAAATGCAGGTTTGGTGAGCAGAAGAGACTTCTTTAAAAACTAAAGTAAAACTCAGCATAAATCAGTAGTTTTATATTTGTCAATTTTAATTTTATTGTTTGTTTTTTTTTTTGCAATACTTTATGGGATTGTGCTAGTTCTTTCTTTCACTAAGGTATTTAGCACAATTGTATTTCTTTTTTTTTGTTTGTTTGTTTTAAATCAGAGTTTTTACATTGTATTCACTTTGTAGTAACTGATGATAACTGACTGATAACCAAGTTAACATGAATGTCAAAATTAAGAAAAAGAAGGGATTTTTTTTTTTTAAATGCTTCTAAATTATTTTATCAGCAAATTAGTTTTAAAAATGACTCTTACCGATAACCATAAAAATCAGCATTGATAATCGGTCGACCCCTCTTTCATAGCTCTGGTTCATGTATTATTGCTCTTTAACCAAGATGTTTTTAAAATCCCAATGGGAAAACCCAAACAAGGTTGTTGAGAAAGTGGTAGATAGTTGCATACTACAAGTATGTTTCCTTGTATACGTATTTATCACGCTTGTCCCTGTATTTAGTTGATACCTTGTACAACTTTGCCACCCTGAGCGACTCGTAGGTTAGTGATGTTCTTTTTCCCTTTAAGCTCCTCTTAGTCTTTCCCTTTGAAGCCTGGAATTTCAATCTGACACACACACACACATAGACTCACACCTCCAACCCACAGAACTCCCTCCTAAAATGAGTTTTCCTTGCCTTGGCTTTTGTAACCATGGATACGGCTACAGGAAAAGCCGCCTTGAAGGGCCTGTCGGCGCAGAACTTCCATTAAATGAAATTAATTAGCAGCTGAAAACTTAAACGAGATTGCTTGTGCTAATAAAACGTGCCTCTGATTTTGAAAGCAAGGCTTAGGTTTTTTTTTTAACGTCAGCCGGCAAAGTCATTATCTTCTGTAATTTACACCGTGAATTCTTCAGGATGTTAATGGGAAGCTGTATAGCAATTGAATTCTGCTTTCCTCGTATTTTTTCTGCTCCTCAGGTCACAGAGATAGTGGCATAGCCATATTTCCTGACACGTTTTGATGCAGTTATACATCCTCAGTATAGAAGATTATGAGTGCCACTTAAAAATAAATATCAGTTTGTTAATTTAAAAAATATATAAACGTGTTTTTAAATGGAAAATAGACATTCTGTATTTAGTTTAAAATATAATTTAATTGTATTAAAATGTATTTCTTTTTAAAAATATGTTTTTAGCGCATGGCGCTGAAACCCTATTGTAATTGTTAGAATGGCCAAGGGTCATTTCCACAAAAACTGATAGTGGAGACCAAACCGTAACTCATAGAGACTTGAAACTTGGAGGGATGGTAGTACTCACACTGCCAACAATATCACCAAGGCTTGCCCCAGTCGGCCTGACGGGGGCGCTACAGGAATCAGAAGTATAAAATCGCTCATAACTCTTATAATTTTCAGGTATTTCGGATTTTTTTTTGACAAACTTACTTTTTCAAACAAGTCCTAGGTTTTTTGCCCAGTCGGAACCAAACCATTGCAGAAAGGTTCTCTGGAGAGTGAATATCAGTGATTATCCAAAAAAGTTGAATTTTCGACTCGCCGCCGCAAAGCAACGCCAAAACGTTTGAAATTTAGTAAAACTCCTGAACAGATTGAGATATTGTTGCCACACTCAGAACATGTAAGAGCTCAATCTGAGGTCACAGGAAAAAAATGGCAGAGCTTGGCCACTTGGTGGCGCTACAAGTGGGGGAAAAAACATAAAAATGACAACCATTTGTCCTTTCAGCATGAAAATTGTTGTCCACGGTCTTGGTCCAAAGTGCCACAAGTGTCTATAAGGACATTTGCGTATCTCAAAAAAAAACACGGCCATCATTGGTCGATGAAGTTTAATCACCTATAAGACAAAGTTAATGGAGGCCGATCGGAACGAAACTTGGTGGACCTGTTTGACTCATGGCCCTAAAGGTCTGCAAGAAATTTGAAAGAAATCGGCCACTGGGGGACGAGATCGCATTTTTCAAGGCCTTAAACGATTGTACATTGCATGTTTTTTGCAATGTGTCATTTTCGTATCATATGATAGAACTACACTTTTGCAAACAAGTTCTAGGCTTTTTGCTCAATCTGGAAAGAAAACACTGCAGTTCTATTCTCTGGACTGTCTAGGTTAATAATTATCAAAAAATGTAAAGATTTACCCTTTAGGAAGCTATAACGGGATCGTTTAGAGAGAGGCTCTGTCCAAATTTACCCCAAATCCTATAAAGCCTAAAACTCCTATGAATCCTATAAATCTCAAAACCTGATGAGCATATGCGACAGGTGATTCTAAACAAAGCATGCAACATTTTAAGGAGATTGGACTGCCGATTAGGTGCCGCTATAACAGTCACAAACATTAGAAAAAACTATTTCTATGGCAAATTACCTGGATTTGCAAAAAACATTTTTTTTTTTTTTTAATTGATTTAGTTGTTTACATGCTTGATAAACAATATGTAATGTCTTTTTCCATATTTGCTTAAATGCCTTGAAGCACTTGAACCCCGGTAATCGCTGCTTGCAGCTATATTTATTTTAGTATTTAATAAATAAATATATCTTATTCCTTCAGGTTTTAAGTATTTCTAATTGAGATTCTGTTAATGTCCCAAGTACAACAATCATAAAATGTGTTTGTATGCAGTATATTCGCTTCTTTTAAAGTCCCGTTGCAAGAAAGTCTCTGACAAAGCAATAAATGTGTATTTGCCTGTAGCGTTTTAAGCATTCTTGGAGCGAAGAGCTGAGGAGAATGTTTTATTTTCAGCATTGCCTTGTTTATATGAATTGCAGGGAACCAGGCGCCTTGCCTCAAACTCCTTGAAACAATGGAAAGTCAATTGTCTGTCTCTTTCTTAGTCCTTCAGTCAGCCGTTCTCAAGTTGCTCCATCTTTTTTTTTTGCTCGAGGTTGAGTAAAGGTGGCTGTTTACATTTATAATGGCGCTGTGCCTGAGGCAGTCACTTCTGAGTTTGCCAAAGCTGACTGACAGATGTGATCTATTGTATTCTGTATGAGAAGAGAAATCAGCCATGACCCAAGCTCAAGTTTATACTGTTGAGTCAGAGGAGCTTAAAACGCTGACTTGTGTTACAATGCGGGCACAGAGGTGACTGTCTTTAGTGTTATCAATGTTGTAATGCTGTGGAAACACTAATGTAGGGAGGATATTCTGTGCTACGCTAACTGGCATCCAGAACAGGAAGGGTTGGGGTGGAACCCTCACGCTAGCTTCCTGTTAAGCAGGAAGTATGTTTGGATAGTGACACGGTTTCACCCAAGCAGTGGTCCAAAGCAAATAGCTCTCCACAAGCATCAACTATGATGAATGAATAACAGACAGCAAACCACATGCACAGTATTTTCCCCTATCATTTAAGAAACTCTGTTGGCTAACGCTGACAAGATAGTTCCTTCTTTTAGTTTATACCCCAAGGAGATTTGTCTTCCACCTTTCCTACACTTTGTAATTTATTATACTACAAGACCGTGCAGTCCTCCAAAACTTTTAACACCAAACAAGCACTGTGCCAGAATCTCACTTCGATTTTTAAGGAACTATATTACAAAGTTGTGACATCATCCTTCACCCTGAAAAGCGGTAATGAAATGTGTAAGACTGGAGTTTTGCCTCTGTATAAATCAGTGTTGCACTTGTTGACAGGAAGTGCTTTCGTTTGGCAATGTTTTAGGACTCAGGATTTGGAAAGTCACATTTGGACAAAATGGAGAAAGATGGTCATGGGATTGAACTGGTAACTTGTGGTTTCAAGAGGCATATTTCCTCCCACACTAATGTTTTTTTGCACTGCAAGAACCTTGTTTTGAATTCTTTATACTCGTCTAAGTACTTCTGCAGAAACAATTATAGCTGATGTGCCGTGACACAGTTTTACATCTCATTAGGCTCAAGCCAAAGTGACGTCTCACAGATGTAATTAAAGATGTAAAAGTCACTGTTGTTTTTGTTTTTGCACTTCATCTTTGCACCTGATTTATTTACTACGGGGAATTCTGGAAATTACCTTCCCTTCATTGAGCTTGTTAGCTTGTTTGGTCCACATGAATGAAGAAATGTGCGCGTTTTTGAGGGGGACTGTGTGAAGACAGAGTAGGTGGCATTTAAAAGCGGTTTGCTGGTCACGGTGTGTGACTCCGTAAAGGTTATCGATGTCTCGAGCTGACCCTCGTGAGGAAAGAAGACAATGCAGAGGAGTCTTTTGTCATTGATGCCAATTTCCTGTTGGCTCAGCCAGATAGGTTTCTGAAGTCTGCAAGTAGCAGAATTTGCATATTGCCCCCTTCCCTTTTTTCTCTTCTGTAAATATGAAATACTACTTGCTCTTTAAATATTTTTCAATCGCAGCAGTAATTTGTTTTGTCGTCTTGTGTCTTGAAAGGGACAGTTCACACAAAAATGAATATTCTGTCATTTGCTCACTCTTGTGTTGGAAAAAGATATTGTCTTTTTTTTTTGATCCGTGACATGAAAACGTGGGCAGAATTGCGAAACCCTGTCATAAAAATGGAATTTACTGTATAACGCAAAATGTCACATAACGCAATAACGCAAGTTTCTTGATTTCAATTAAGTAAACATGCTTTTTGATTTAATAGATTTTTTTTAATTTAACCATTAAAACAGAGCGTAGAAAAATTAAAACGGGAAAAATCCAGAAAATTAAACCCCAAAAAAATGGAATTTGGAAAAAAAATTAATTGTGGAATGTTACGGAATTTGCTAAATTATGGATAAATTAAATTGTGGGTTAAACCATTATTTTTAAGGAATATTTACCAGAAGAAAATATTTACCAGAATTTATTTACCAGAAAAAAATTTAATACATAACAGTATTTCTGAAAAATAAATAAATATAAATATAAATATATATATATCTATATCTATATCTATATCTATATATATATATCTCATTAGAGATGCTTTTGTTTATTAAAACTGATGGAATTGAATCCAGATTTACTGATTTAAATTAATTAGACATGCTATTTGATTAATGTTTTTTAAATTTAACAGTTAAAACATAGTCTACGGAAAATAAAATGGGGTAAACAATTCATCCAAAACAATTAAATTAATTCAATTCAGTTAAAACAATTAAACTGGAAAAACGGACTTCATAGGGCCTTATATACTACTATTGTATTTAGCATATTTTTAACTGCTGTTTCACCCTTTTTTATTTTCATTTTAGGTTTTAGTAATTTAGTGGTGTGGTTTTAATTATTATTATTATTATTATTATTATTTATTTTATTTTATTTTTTTTTGTATTCCACCAAAGAAAATGCTGATTTTAAACAGCGTGAGAGTGAGTAAATGACAGAGTTTTCATTTCAGGGTTAACTGTTTCTCAAGAAAATCTTACAAAAAGTCTCTTCTTTGCAAGTCACAATATCAGCTGCTTTTTTGCATCAATGACGCCTTGTCTGTTCTTTGACTCGAAACCTCAACTTCCCTTTAGCTCAATCTCTCAGAATGGCACGTTAAATCTTACAGATTGGCACGTTGAAACACACCCCATCCTCTTCCTGTGTGAACATTCACCAATCCATGTCAAAGTGCTTAATACAAAGTCACTTCTGTTTGTTTGTTGCTCAACAAGCTTGATGTCCTCCATCACCCTTATATAATGTCAGAGTTTTAACTTACTAGCGCTAAATGACCGTATCCGTCTCTCTGTTTGTTGTGCCCTCAGACTAAAGCACGTAGTTGTGTTTTCACAACTACAGAGGACAGCGATAGCAATCGTTCGCTGCAGTAACCGCCAAAGACTGTGAGACTATGAGAACTTGTCTGTAATCTTGACTCATTGTGCATATTATATTTCACATGCAGGGCATCTTTCTCAAGGAAATGGGATGTCACCACTGTTTTAAATTAAAGTTTTTTTGGGGATTTACGCCACATTTGTCAAGCCATAGTGAGATAAGTGTTTCTCTAAATTTATCATAATGATGCAAGTGCATCAAATTTCATTACTGGCTTTTGATGCACATTTTGAAATGCACTGTAATTGTTTTTGTAAACATGACTCGGGCATGACTAGAGCTGGGCCTAGCTGTGGTGTTTGTTTCCATGAGACCGCTGTGACGTTTGTTTTAAAAGCAAACATGCCTGTTTAGGCGGGTGAAAGAGACGGAGAAAGGCTGAAAATTGAAGTGCGAAGCATGGAGTGCTGGGAAAAAGGGAGTTCACAATAATACAGCCATTCACAGAAGTGTTGACTGCGGCCAGCTGTTTGCACATTCAGTGAGGTGAAACTCTTTCAGACTTCAAGCGTTGTTGTGTTTGGAGTTTTTGAACCTATTTGAGCCTTTTTGCAAGCTGTTATTTTACTGTGCAAGAAACAAGACCAAACAATCCTTCCCAGACACATTCTTTGTATTATTAATAGCCTGTGTGTATGACGTAATTTAGAGCTGTGCTTCTTTTTAACAGATTTTGGTTGCAACCAAAGGCCGTTTTACATTTGTGAAACATTTCAGAACTTGTGAAGGATACAGTTGAGGTCAAAAGTTTACATACCCCTTTCAGAATCATCAAAAATGTTAATTATTTTACCAAAATAAGAGGGATCATACAAAATGCATATTATTGTTTATTTAGTACTGACCTGAATAAGATATTTCACACAGAAGATGTTTACATATAGTCCACGAGAGATGAATTTATAAAAATGACCCCGTTCAAAAGTTTACATACACTGACAATATTTTTTACATATTCTTAAAATAATACTGTTGTTACCGGAATGATCCACAGCTGTGGGTTTTTTTTTTGTTTTAGTTTAGTAATTTTGTTCACAAGTCCCTTGTTTGTCCTGAACAGTTAAACTATCTGCTGTTCTTCAGAAAAAACGTCCCACAAATTCTTTTTTGTGTATTTGAACACTTTCCAACAATGACTGTATGATTTTTGAGATCCATCTTTTCACACTGAAGACAACTGAGGGACTCATATGCAACTATTACAGAAAGTTCAAACGCCAGGGTAAATTGAACTTATTTTGTCTTCTGGGAAACATGTAACTATCTTCTGTAGCCTCTGAACGGCAGTACTAAATGAAAACAATATGATATTTAGGCAAAATAAAAAAAAAAATGTACACATCTCCATTCTGTTCAAAAGTTTTCACGCCCTGGCTCTTAAGGCATCGTTTTTCTTTCTGGAGCATCAGTGAGTGTTTGAACCTTTTCTAATAGTTGCATATGAGTCCCTCAGTTGTCCTCAGTGTGAAAAGATGGATCTCAAAATCATACAGTCATTGTTGGAAAGTGTTCAAATACACAAAAATGCTGGAAAACCAAAGAATTCAAGAAATTAAACTATTATTTTCTCTTGTGGACTATATGCAAACATCATTTATGTGAAATACTAGTATTCAGGTCAATACTAAATAAACAATAATGTGCATTTTGTTTGATCCCTCTTTGATACCTCAACTGTATAAAGATAAATGGCAAGAGAGAATTTTGCTTTTTAGGAGAATTATCCTTTGCCACTTCTTCTGTGCAGTGTTTTTTTTTGCTTTCCATCCATGTCTCCTCTTTCTCAACGGTCCGAACTGTGGCAGTCGTCAGCTGCATTTGAGAGACAGGGAGATTCCTCGAAAGGAAACGAAATAAACAAAAGAAGAGCAAAGAAAAGAGAGCAGTAGCGGGTTGAGGGCCGTGTGAGGTTCAGGGGAAGGTTGTCTCAAACAATGCCATCTCTGTTAGCGCAGCGGGGGGAAATCGCTCCGTATTCCTTTAGCGTACTGTCAGGCCTCTCCACCAAACCTCCCCATTCGAGCAGGTGCTGCTACACGTACACCAGTTCCCCATACTGATCTGAAGTCAGTTACGTTGTTATGAGTTTTGATGATGTGATTGCAAGTACCACCAAATATATTTTTGACATGAAAATCTGTTGTAGACTTCAACAGACTTTCTATAAAAAAACATAGTGATTTTGAAGAGCGTGCGGTGTGTTTAATGCCAGTGATTTACTGTGCAGGGGACCTTAGAGGTGTCAGCAATCACAAACAGCAAAATGCACATGCAGAGCTGCCCTCTAGCTTTAGTTCAGGCGGGTTTACCCTGTCATCAAGTACTGGGTGTCCTTTTTATTCTGTTTCATTGCATCAAAACAAAAGTACTTTTATGATAGTCCCTCCTTGAGGTAAGAAAACACCTCAGACTGTTGGATTATTGGATAATTAAATGTATAAATGCAGTACTAAATAGTACGTGACATGCTCAGCCACAGATAGGAGTTTATGGGTAAAACAATCAGTTACAGGGCACCTTTGAGGCGTGTCTCAATTTAAAAAGAGAGAGAAAGAGAGCATACATAAATTCAAGGACATTTCAAGTACTACTTTTTTGATTTTCAAACTGATAAATAAAAATATACTAATAAAAATATTAAATTAAAAAAATAAAATGCACATGCAAAGTATACTACACTTACTATAGTAAAACCATGGTTAATTTTCTTAAGGGATTTGTGTATTTTTTTTTTTTTTTATTTTTTTATGACTGTACTTCCTTAATGGTTTGTTTTCTACTGTTTAAAGGAAAAAAAACCTGGAAAAAAAAAAAGTCCCACGAACCTGCACCGAAGTCCTGATCTGAATCAGATGTTTTGCGATACATGCTCTATGCTCTAGTCCAGATCGCGAATCATTTGACTTAGATCGAATGATTACAGCGGGAGTTCAGTTGCATAATGTCAGTCATTTGATTTGAGTCATTTAGTTTCAGGGATTCACGAACCTGTTCTGATCTGAATCAAATAATTTGCGAATGATTTGCGAACCATCATTTCACATCAGGACTCGAAGCGCATATCATGAATCATTTGACTTAGGTTGTAACTTTGCATATCGCGAATCATTACATTAATCGCATGTTTTGCATGATTCACAAATCCGTTCTGATCTAAATCAAATGATTCGTGATACGTGATTTGAAGTCCCGATCTAAATCTGATGATTTGTGATACACGATCCGATTGGAGTGCTTCGAAACAGTGAATAATTTTGGGACGCAATGGTTTAACTGATTCGGAGTTTCGAAAAGCTCTGTTTCACCCATCATACGTACTTTTTAAAATCATTACAAGTGATGATGAAATTCTAAAAATGAATGGCTTGTTTAATTTGACTTGGTTTTTGCTAGTGAATCTCTTGAAATTAATGATCAGAGTCACGAGTTTGAATCAATTGATTCGCGATCCGTGCACCTAACTCCCGATCTAAATCAAATAATTTGACCTGGATCTTAACTTTGATAAATGATTCGTAATCTGTGCTCTGAAGTTCCGATCTAATCAAATGATTTGCAATACATGCTCTAAAGCCCCGATCTCAATATTGATTTGCGAACCATCAACGACTAACAATCGTTCGACTTGGATCATAACTTAGCATTACATCGGGACATCAATCACGTAATGTGAATCATTTGATTTGAATCATTCAGTTTATTAAATGATTCACAAACCTGTTCCGTTCTAAATAAAATGATTCACGATATACAATTTGAAGTCCTGATCTAAGTCAAATGATTCATGAACCTGCTCTTCTTATATCCCGATCTGAATCAAATGATTCGTGATCTGTGGCAGTGACTACATGATGCTGCAGTCCAGCTTTGGCTCTCAGGACAATTTTCTTATCTGTAGCTTTTGAAATTTCTCCATTTCCTTCCCCTCCAGACACAGCTTGGTAGTAGTCTCACTGTGGTCTAAATCGGGTCACTCAAGAGCTGCCCTAATCCGAGATGGAACTAATATACCTGTTCTTCAGGGGGCGTCTTCTCACTCCCTTCATGGCCTGAGGAGTCCCATGATGGATAATGATCCTGATCTGTCAGTGCTCTTGGCTTCTGAACACGGCCGGCAGGAGATAAGGTCTTTCTTTTGGCTTGTCACTGCAGGGTCGCCCACAGGTTATACCTGGTCATAACTTATAAGCTAGATCGAATATCACAAGCCTTTTAGCTATGCTTTTAATCTTTTAGAAAGGTATTGTGATATGGCATCTGAGCCAAAGCTTAGTCTATATTTCAAAGTTAATAAACGAAATGATGCTTTAACAGTGCTGCAAGTAATAAATGAACACTGTAGATCTGGCGCAAGACCTTTGGCCCTTACATAAATATTTTTACTCTAACCACACCTCTTTCCCACTGTTCTCTTTACATTTCCTGTGTGCGTGTCTGTGTGCGTGTCTGTGTGCGTGTGTGTGCGTGTCTGTGTGCGGTCTGTGTGCGGTTCGTGTGCGTATTCCTCGTGGTTCGTGTTGTCTGTGTGTCTGTGTAAGTGTGTGTGTGTGTGCGTGTGTGCGTGTGTGTTGTATTTTTTATTTTTTTTTTCTCTTTCTCTCTGAATTTGGCTGGGTAGAGGTTACCATGGCAGTGCAAGTGGGACTAAACTTCCTGTTTGACTCCTGTGGTCGGACATGTTTTCTTTTCCGAGAATCCGGCCCCGTAAGTCCTGCATCAATACCTGTTTACCTGTTCACTAAGGAAATTCAAACTTAAATGACAGGATCAATCAAGAAATATTGACGGATTGGGCTTTGCTTGTTTGTCACAACATATTGTTCCTGTAGGCTGAAAACATGTGTGTTTATCTGGGGACGTGGCAAATTAGGCTGTTTCGAGAAGCTTGCTTGATGCTATTCAAGATACCAATGTTTCTTCTCAAACCTCCCGGTTCCCAGTACCCATCAAGTATAGACCCCTGAGAAAGGGCTGGCCTGTTCCCAAATCATTGCTTTTTAATCTGCAGTGTGACGCAGGAGCCATTAGCACGGCTTGCGGGGCAGAATGTTTTCAAAAGCATCACTGAGAACTGGATGTAATGCATAGCACATCCGTCAATATTGAGCTGGCTGTTTAAACCTGAGGCATAAATAATTAATCATATGAGGCAGATAACAGGTGCTGGAGTTTTTAAATCGCCTATAGTTGCATTGCAAAAAGGGGTGTCTGAAATTGTAGCGAGTGACTTGTGGATGATACGGATGTTTCAGTGGCTGACGCTGATTACTAGTAAGTGGGTTGGCTGATAGTCTACGTAAGCAGTGACTGATTTGGAACATAGGTAGCATACAAATTAAGCTCCGTATGGGATGCTGCATTCACAGTTTGTTGCAATGTACTATTATTTCTATATTTACATACATCTTGCAGAATCTGCAAAATGTAAATTATTTTACCAAAATAACAGGGATCATACAAAATACATATTTTTTTTTTAGTACTGAGCTGAATAAGACATTTCACATACAAGACATTTATATATAGTCCACAAGAGAAATTTATATAAATGACTTCAAAAGTTTACATACACTTGATTCTTAATACTGTGTTGTTGCCTTAATGATCCACAGCTGTGATCGTTGTTCATGAGTCACTTGTTTGTCCTGAACAGTTAAACTGCCCGCTGTTCTTTAGAAAAATCCTCCTAAGTCAAGGTCCCACAAATTCTTTGGTTTTTCAGCGTTTTTGTGTATTTGAACCCTTTCCAGCAATGACTGTATGATTTTGAGATCCATCTTTTCACACTGAGGACAACTGAGGGACTCATATACAACTATTACAGAAGGTTAAAACGTTCACTGATGCTCCAGAAGGAGAAACAATGCATTAAGAATCGGGGTGAAAACTTTTGAACAGAATGAAGATGTGTACATTTTTTTTTTTTGCCTAAATATCTTATTGTTTTTTCATTTAGCACTGCCCTTCAGAAGCTACAGAAGATACTTGCATGTTTCCCAGAAGACAAAATAAGTTAATTTTCCCTGATCTTTAAATTCATAAGTTTTCACCCCCTGGCTCTTAATGCATTGTGTTTCCTTCTGAAGCATCAGTGAGTGTTTGAACCTTCTGTAATAGTTGCATATGAGTCGTTCAGTTGTCCTTAGTGTGAAAAGATGAATCTCAAAATCACAGTCATTGTTGGAAAGGTGCTTAAAAGCCAAAAAATTTGTGAGACCTAAAGGATTATTCTGAAGAACACAGGCCAGTTTTACTGTTCAGGACAAACAAGGGACTTATGAACAACCATCACTAAAGAAAACAAAAAAACACACAGTATTAAGAATCAGAGTCATTTTTATAAATTCAACTGCTGTTAAGTGAAATATGCAGGTCTGTACTAAATAAAAAAAATAACATGTAATTTGTATGATCTCTCTTATTTTGGTAAAATAATTAACATTTTGCAGATTCCGCAAGATGTGTGTAAACTTTTGACTTCAACTGTATTTTATGTTTAAAGATTTATGTGGTGTTTAATCATATTTTAATTATGCATTACTCTGGCACAAACAGGCAGTTAATTCATTCATGTTTAGATTGGCTGTGAATCAGTGTTGGTCACAATGTGTTGCGTAGGAAAACAAGTTTGATATGATTCACGTTACTTCCGAGTAATCTCATGAGAAAGTCAGCCTTGGTGCTTTTTCATTGATGAAATAAAATGCAATGTGCTGCAACACATGATTCACTGTATAATTATTCCATTAACATCAGTCGGAAGATTAATCACTTTACATTTGACCTACATTTGTAAAAATGAAACATTGATCTTATGTTTCGTTTTGGAAAGACGCGCCTTAATTAATTGCTGCTTTAGAAACACTAATTCAACATTAACGTTAACATTTTATGCTCAGCAGTGTAAATTTGATATTACTTAGGATAACTTCTTGGTAGTAGATCAAGAATTTACACTTTGGAGCTAACCTCTCCTTTAAATTAGAAAAATATACCAGTTTCCTCAGAAACACGCCGTAACCTTGATCTCTTTGTGTTTCATTAGGTTTTAATCCATCTTCCTGCTTCCACACATCAGTGCAATGTTACCATCAATGCTGCATAGTTTAAAATACCACCTGTTTCTAGAGCTGCTAACCTGAATAGAAGAACGAAAGGGGTGTTAATAATCACAGGTGACTATGGATAAAAGGTGTTATTAGCGCTCTTTTTAAAGGACGTTGAATTTGCATGTGTAGCAAACTTGTTATTGAGAAAGACAAACAGTATTACCTCACTTAACAAAAAGGAGTTCATGCATTCTTTTTACCCAAATATTCAAAAAATGAGAACTACTCCTGAAAAGTTTGGCCTTTGGATATTATATTTGTATGACAGTTTGTCTTCAGGGAATTTAATGCATTTCCCTATAGTGCCCAGGCCTTGTAAGAGACTGGCCACCATCCATCTGTATCTAACCTCTGACAAGCCTCAGCCTGAGCTCAGGGTCTGGAGATTGTCAGCCTTGAGCCACAGATTTCTTTTGAAGAGATGAAAAGCAGATATTTTCACCTCTGCTTGCACCCTGTTTCAGATGTAAAAGAGGATGCATTTGGATGCAGTTCCCTAAAGAGTTTTGGATGGAGATGATATCATTAAAGATAGCTTTAATATGTCCATCTCTAAATTATAGATGAGGGTTTTTATTTATTATTTAGCCAATTTTACAGATTTGTTATAAAAATGTACTGATATTGGTCAATATCGGATATGCATTGGTTAATACTGGATTCATTTCCATTGTTTTTACATTTAGATTATCTTTGCCATGATCGTTATAGCGCTAACGATAATTAATCTTTAAAAACAGTAATAATTTGATAACACTGTTAAAAATGTAATAAAAATTAATTTTTTTTTAGCACATCTCAAAATGATTATCAGTTTTTCATACTGTGCATAATGCTTAAATTCGCTGGTAGAATTTAACGTAATTAATTTTAGTTTTTTTGTGGTTTATTTTTAATACATTTTAAGAAAATGACAAAGAATTTTAGTATTGGCCATTGATCAGTTATTGGCCATATAGGACCCTATGAAATCTGCTTTTTTTTTTTTCTTTTTTTTTTCTAAAATTCTGTTTAATTTTTTCCCCCTTTTGTTTCTCTGCTTTTCCGGATTCTGTTTTTTTTTTCCTTTTAATTTTTCTAGACAGTTTTAATAGTTAAATAAAAAAAAATTCCAAAAGCATGTCTAATTAATTAAAATCCTGAAATGTACACAATTTAACAGCAATGTATTAAAAGTTTAACAAAATATTACATTTTAAGGACCTATTAAATACATTTCTTTTTTTTTTCTCAAATTCAGTTGAACTTTTTATATATATATATATATATATATATATATATATATATATATATATATATATATATATATATATATATATATATATTTTTAATCTATTTTAGAAATACTGTGTGTATTTACATTTTTCTGGTAAAAAAAAATTGGACAATCTTGTAAATATTCCTTAAATTATACTTCTGTCAGTTGAATCAAGCATTTGTTTTATTTTTTTATTTAAGTAGCATTTTTTGTGGCTTAATATTCATAGACATGCATTTTGATTTAAGTGTACTGACCTACTTTTGATTTACTGGCTTATCAATGGCTTATCGATGCTGCACAGAATTGGAATATCATTGCATCTAGAATTGAATAGAATCAACATTTTTCATCTTGCTGTTTTCCGGATGAATTATAGGTCACTAAAAGTCAACTATCTTCCTTATATTTCCTCCAAGCCAAAACGTAGCACTTAAAGTTGGTGATTGCTTGTAGATATCAAAGCAGTCCAGATTTTAGAGGCTACAATGACTAATTTCTCCTTCACCGTGACTGGAAGATGATCGGGGTCATTTGTCGGGCGTAGTTTGATATGATGAAAGCTACCAGGTTGGCTTTGGGACAGGTTCAGTTGAATGTCAGTTTTGAATGAAATTGGCTCCAATCCGGATCATTAAGGGCATTTGGGTTTGTGTGTGGCTGTCTGGAGTCTTTCTCTTCTTTCTTCTCTTTGGGCTTCAAGGCAACCTGCAGCGCCAGACAGACTTCTTCCTTTGATAGAAGGCCTTCCTGCCAGAATTAATTATCAAGCACAGGCGCTTGTGTGTGCCGTCTATTGGGCGAGTGTGTGTATGAACAGGCATCTGTCAACACACAGCCTCGGTTGCTTTCTTCCGCGCCTCTGCCAAAAGGACACAATAGCAGTGTGGCGCGCTTTTACACTTTTAATGTAGAATTGTCCTTGTGTCTTCGCGTCTCTTGGCTCTGTCTCTGGTGCCTTGATTTGAAAATCCACAATTTTTTTTGGTGTCTGTATTTGAGCTGAACTAGTTTTAGGGAGTATAATGATTGAACAGTCTGCTGTTCATTGTTGAAGGGCATATCTGTGCCCCCCCTGCCAAGCGATAATGATATTTTAGTAATGCACTGCCTGGCATGGGGTAGTGGCGTGGCTTTATTAAGCTGTTCCCCGTCACTAGAGCAGGAATCAAACACAGGGCTGTCAGAGAGTTCAAAGTGCTGGATACTTCACAAAAGTGGCTTTTTTGAAAAGCTAGAATTAATATAAGTATGTTATTGAATTCTCAAAGTAATTATAATCCAGTGATCTTCTGTGGGAGTGCTTATTGTAGAAGCGTGGGTCACAGTGATCAAATAGTAAAAAAGCCTTCAGAAAAAAACCTTCAGAGAGACAGCTTTGGTTGGTCTTGCTAGTAAAAAAAAAAAATAAATAATTTTCTTTTCTTTTCTTTTCTTTTCTTTTCTTTTCTTTTCTTTTCTTTTCTTTTATTTTATTTTTCAGTCTGATCAAACCAGTTGTCTAACCTGATGAATCCCGAAATGGGAAACCAGAAAAATGTCCTTCAGCTCCAGCAGGATGAAAGCGGTCTCTTTTTCTAATTGTCTTTCTTTCTTCTACCTATCTCTCAGATTTCTTTTTTTTCCTTACTTATGCTATGTCGACATTATCCATAATTTATTTGTGTGTATTCAGGAAGCCAGCTCGCTAATGGAGGTATGCATAATGCATTCGTTTTGCTTTTATTGGAGCCTCTGGTGGCCCAATCCAAGACTGAGGCGAGTACAATGTCCGTTCCATGACGTACTAAAATCTGGGAATCACCATGAATTCCACAATATGACAGATTAATATCTCTAGTACTTATTACTATAATTTTTTTAGTGTTGAATGATCTTTCAGAATCATTCAGAAATCATTCTAATATGCTGATTCTAAAATTTTTGTGGAAAACGTGATACATTTTATCAGGATTCTTTTATCAAAAGTTTTTACTATCACTTTTTATCAATTTAATGCGCCCTTGCTTAACAAAATGTAATTTATTTTTCCAAAATAAAAAAGAAACTGTCCATACCATTTGCAGATTGCCTTAATATTACGTAAGTTTTGCTGTGATAGTAGCTAATGTACTTCCTCTATTCAGAGGAGTAGGAACTACAGAAGGAAGTCCAGCTGTACAGGTTTGCAGATTAAGCTTTGTTTCAAATCTTTCTGTTCTGAAGTGGATGTCGGGTTTCCTTCTCTAAAACAATGGCAGCTTAAGAACCCGGAAGCATCTTAAGTGTCTTTTCACATCCATGCCTTTCTGGACTCATACAAGCGTCTGGTTGTGTATGTTTATGTCCGTATTGGTTTATCCTATTGTATATGTGTGTATGGTTCATTGTATATAACTAAATAGTCTCCGGACGGTCACATGCTTTTGTTCGCTCGTCCTCTGTTGCAGCTGTGGAATTAAAGAGGATTTCCTGTTTGTGGAGTTAATCAAAGCAGCCTTCTTGATCTGTGCGTCAACACGATCTCAGATGGAAGAAAGCTTCACCTCGGATGAGAAGGGTTCACATGGCTAATTGATTTTTAGACGCTTCAAACATCGACCATGCACATACTGTTCTCCCTGTGTTGAATAAATGCAAGCACACTCTCAAACTGGCCAGTCGCCCAGTTCTGTTGAGTCAGATCTGCAGCAAGATTGTGCCTGAATGTTTAGACTCCCCCCACGCATCCACATTTATCTACGCTCATTCATCCCTGCACTATAAAACTCTGAGAGGAGAGAGAGCCTTGGTGAAAATAGGATGGGCTGGTTTTGAAAACTCACATGACTCAGCACACAGACCTGAAGTTGTTCTTTCTGCCCAGATCTGACATGTCACCTATTAAAGGCAACTCTGTCTGACCCCACAACCAGTGCATGGGATGCAGTCTCCAACCTTTTACTGTCATTTACGTATCGATCAGCACAAGCGGGTGAGGGCTGAAACTGAGGCTAGTGAAACTGAGGCAAACTTAAGACCTAAGAAGATGTGTTCATTTTCGGAACACAAATTAAGATATTTTTGATGAAATTGAGAGCTATCTAACCCTGCATAGACAGCAATGAAGCTGACACATTCAAGGCCCAGAAAGGTGGTAAGAACATTGTTAAAATAATCAACGTGGCATCAGTGGTTCAACTGTAATTTTATGAAGCTACGAGATTACTCTTTGTGCGCAAAGACAACAAAAAATATAACTGCAAGCAGTGTTTACATGGGTTCAAGCGCTTAAGGCATTTAAGCATGTATGGAAAGTTTTTATGAAGTTTTGAGTTTTCCTTTAGTCTTTATAGAATTTCGGGTAATTTTGGGCAGGCCCCTTTTCTGAACGACCCCATTATAGCTTTACAAAGGGTAAATTGCAACTATTGGCCTAGAGAGTCCAGAGAATTGTACTGAAATGTTTTCCCAGATTGAGCGGAAAACCTAGAAACTCATTTAACAAACAATTGATTGACAGCAGTCATTCTAGAGGCAAAGTTGTCCAGAATGAGGAGTTCAATCGTATGTTACAAATATTATGTGAATGTGTGAAAAACTGTGCGACGTGCAGTTGTTTGCAGCCTTAGAAAAATGCAATATCGCCACCCCCAGTGGCCAGTTTCTTTCAAATTTCTTACAGACATTTGGGGCTGTGAGTCAAACAGGCCCACCAAGTTTCATTCTGATCAGCCTTTGTTAACCTTGTCTAACCAGGTGCTCAAAATTCGTTGTCCAAAGGCGGCCATGTTTTTTGAGATATGTAAATGACCTTGTAAACACTTCTGGCACTTCAGACCAAGACCATGCACACAGATTTTCATATTGATAGGACAAATGGTTGCACAGTTACAGCCATTTATATATTTTTTTCCACCCATGTGTAGCGCCACCAAGTGGCCAAGCTCTGCAATTTTTTCCTGTGACCTCAGCTCTTACATAAGTGTTCTGAGTTTTGGCAGAGACATCTTACTCCGTTCCGGAGTTACAGGCATTTTACTAAAAGTGGCCCCACCCCTTTTGACCGTTTTGGCGTCAGTGAGACTCACTTAGTGACAGTGAGTTGAAACTTTGATTTTTTTTTTGATAATTATTGAGATTCACTCTCCAGAGAATCTTTCTGCAATAGCTTGGCTTCAAACGGGCGAAAAAACCTAGGACTAGTTCACAAAAGTAGGTTTTTCAAACAATGCGAAATAGCTGAAAATTTTGCTTAGGTTCAGTTGGTTTAGGAGTTATGAGTGATTTTGTATTTTTGATCGCTGTAGTGCCCCCGTTAAGGCCAATTGGGGTGAGTCTTGGTGACATTGTAGGCGGTGTAAGTACTATCATCCCTCCAAGTTTCAAGTCTCTACGACTTATGGTTTGGTCTGCACGATCAGTTTTACGTGGAGATCACGTCGCTATGCGCTTGAACCCCTAATAATGACTTCAAGTTCTTCAACATGAACATGAGAGTACCACGACATATGCGTGTGGTTCTGCAACCACGTTAAAATGGTATGAAATGGCCTGTGAATGACTTGGATATGCGCATAAGCCTGAAGGTACCAAAACTGGGAGGAGAACAACGTGTGTTTATTTGTGACAGAGACTCTTTGTCAGTGAGTTTTGCTCTGCGCTGAGGGATATAAAGCTTTTTGATGCATCTGATGTGTTTTTGTATGTGTTGAGAGGATTTCTTTAGATGAGTTCAACTGGAGAGCTCAGGGGATCTCTGCCGTCTGCCAGGAGACTTCAAGGCCTCTGGGCTGCTGCTTACTTGCTTTGAGACTCTCACACTTATACACACACACACACACACACACACACACAATGCTTCGTCCTTCTGCTGTCTGCTCAGATTAATGAGACCAGTGTCATACTTTGCCCAGCCAAACACACAAACTCACTCTCTTATTCACAAGGGCCCCGAAGGCAGGTGTTTAATAGATATTACCCAGTGCATAACCTCTAACCAAGCACTTTATTTACATCAGCATGCCTCTCAATGGAGCAGTTAGAGTCATTAGATGACACTACACTTCCTAATTAAACATCTCATGAGCTGGCAGAAGATGCAGATGTTGCAGCTGGAGAATAATCTCAATTTTCACTTCTTTGTTTGGATTGATTGTCAAGGGCACATGTGATATGGGTTTCTGAAGTGTGCATGTGGTGAGTGGACACATGGTCACAGGTCATGAGAACGACTGACTGTCTCACACATGGTAGTCCAAACTCTCCCGAAGTCTGTGTGAGACCTCCGTTTGAAGCCCTACCTTGCTGCTTGTGCTAGACACTGCCTGAGGTCTTATTGATTTCTCTTATTTATTGTCTTCAGCTCTATTACTGCATTCTCAACAAATGTGTTGAACAAATACCTAACTCATCCTGGAATTGTTTTGCTATGAACACGATAACTCAAATCATGTAGTTTGTTGAGAAGAGGTGTGCTGTTTTTATTTCTCAGCAAGCAAACCTACTGCTTTTACCTTGTGGATGATAAATAGGCCTTTCATTGAAGACTTTCCTAAGGAGGAACATGAGTCAGCGAGAGACCAGAATCTGTTTAAGCATTTATTTAACACACTTGCATTTGCCAGCCTGTTCTTTTTGCCAGTGTTTACATGTAACATCCATCTCCTTTTTATTACTCTATGACGTCTCCGTCCAGCGGTGCCAGCTGTGTTCCTAGTAAACAACCCTTGAGAAGATGCTGTGTGTTTTTATCTCTTTGTCTCTCTCTTGTGGGTACTCTGAGTGCTTGGAGAATGGAAAATAATTAATCCAAGATCTAGTAAACATTTTTTCTTTAAACATCAAACTTCTGGACACTAATTTAACATTTATGGATGAGTCTCTGAATTAATAATAATAATAATAATAATAATAAACACAATAGTAGTAGTAGTAGTAGTAGTAGTAGTAGTAGTATACTATATATATGCATGTTATTATGTTCTTCCTTGGGAAATGTTTTCAGTGATTTGACCTCCTACATCCTGGGTCTGTTTGACGACAGACGTGGAAGTGTTAGGAGGAACTCTTGGCAATATCTCTTTCTCTCTGCTTCTCTCCTTATGGGATTTGGAGGAAATGCTTTCAGTTCAGACCCTTTGTTCCCTTATTCCCTGATCTAGGACCTGCTTCCTCCCCACCCACGTCTAACCTTAACTGTTAGGCTAAAACGCCAAGTTGTATCGTCTCGCCGCAAATGTTTATGTCAGCTTTTTGTCTTAATTTAGTGTTGCTTTTCTTTCTTTCTTCTTCTTTTTTGATAATTACTTGTGAAATTTACTGGGTCACCAAAAATGTCATTTAAAAAAATTTTAAAATGTATTTCTGTATTTATTTTCTATTTTATTTTAGAAGTTTCTGTGACTGTTAAGCACTTTTTTTTTCTGAAGAATTAAAAAAAAAAAATCATATTCCTATTACTATAATATCAAACAATTATAGAAATTAAAAAAAAAAAATAAACAATTATACATTGTTTTACTCAATTTAATTTATGAAGATTTTGTTTTTTTTAAATAGTCCTGAAAATATAAGATTATTATTATTAGAATTAAAATGTATTTCTATATTTATTTTCTATTTTATTTCAGGAATTTCTATGACTGTTAAGCACACTTTTTTTTTTTTTTTTTTTTTTTTTTTTTTTTTTGGAGAATTAAAAAAAAATCATATTCCCATTACTATATCAAACAATTATACAAATTATAAAAATTGTAACACATTTATACATTGTTTGTTTTACTCAATTTAATTCATGAAGATTGTAATTTTTTTAAATAGTCCTAAAAATGTAACTTTGTTATTATTATTATTATTATTATTATTATTATTATTATTATTATTATTAGAATTAAAATGTGTTTCTATATTTATTTTCTATTTTATTTTAGAAATTTCTATGACTGTTAAGCACATTTTTTTTCTAAAGAATAAAAAAAAATCAATAAAATATAATATGAAACAATTATACAAATTATAAA
Source organism: Labeo catla (assembly GCA_012976165.1). Lineage (NCBI taxonomy): Eukaryota > Metazoa > Chordata > Actinopteri > Cypriniformes > Cyprinidae > Labeo > Labeo catla. The sequence continues at coordinate 5,488,222 of VONZ01000001.1, forward strand.
AAATGTAACACATTTAAACGTTGTCTGTTTTAATCAATTTAAGTTATGAAGATTTGAATTTTTTAAAATAGTCCTAAAATATAAGATTATTTTTAGAATTATAATGTAATAATTTCATTAATTATTACAATTAAATAAATAGTTAAACAAAGACCTTTGTTCATCTTCAGAACACAAATTAAGATATTTTTGATAAAATCCAAGAGCAACAGCAAGACAGCAATGTAACTGACACGTTCAAGGCCCAGGAATCAAAGAAATATCTTAATTTGTGTTCTGAAGATGAATGACGGTCTTGCAGGTTTGGAACGACATGAAGTGGAGTAATTAATGACAGAAAATATTTATTTTCGGGTGAACTTTCCCTTTATATTATATATTCTGAAGTCAAGTATGACCTGGTCATTTTATGATATTCACCCACTAATCAATGTGGTCATGGTCATGTAAGGTAATACTGACAAACACAGAACAAGAGAAAGCCAGCCAGCATAAAAGCCTGTAGAAAAATCAATTGGAATATTTAAACATCACACCATCTGAACAGCCTGTCATACCAGACCAGACCAGACCAGTCTGGTGGGTGCAGCCCAAGCTAGCCAAGACAGACCGCAGGCTAGGAACAAAGCACGAGCCACCCTAAATTATAGAAGAACTCAGTGGCGATTATCTCACTCTCATGAAAACAGCTGATTAGGAGTTCATTACCGCTGCTTCTGCTGAGCTTCTAAAATCTGACACAGCACTTTGTCCAACTTTCAGAGCTGTACTTTAAAAGGAGCTCAAATGATTGACGCAGATGTGGACTAGAGGCTGTTAACGCCTTCATTTGATGCCAATCATATTCACAGTGCAGTGGGCCCATGCGAGCACCATTATGTTCTGTCCGTGTTTGCTGCTACCCTTCTGTTTGAATGAAAAGTTTTGCTTTGCTGATGGAAGCCTGGGGCCTGTGTGTGTGTGTGTGTGTGTGTGTGGTTGGTTCAGCTGTAATTGTTGTGACCTAAATGATGGTAAACAGTGGCATTGCTGTCCACACAACCAGAGCCACACTTACACTGGCCTCTTTGTCTTTCTCTTTCCACCCCCTCTGATACTCACACAAACACACACATACGGAGCATTTGTAGCCCCATAAGGGCTATAGGGAGCAGGATAGCCTCAGGCGGATAGGACTGGCATGGATTTCCCTCCTTTGGTGGAAACTGGGGAACTCTGGGACAATAGCCACGTGACAGTCTTTGGCTTCTTAGGTGCCGGACAAGGAAGGAGTCTTTTGTTTCTATTCTGCTTTTCCCAACGCGTTACATCACACATCCACTGATGTACATGTGTGAGATGTTGTGGAAGCTGTGATTTAGATGCATGCTAATGTGGTTTCCAGAAAGCTCTAGTTATTTTTCCTTCTGGATCGACTGCATCACATGAGTTTAGAGAATTGTATACATCTTTGTTTTCTTTTTTTACATTCATGTATTTATAAACAAAAAGTGGTTGAGTTGTTGTTCATGAATACACTTAATTTATATTTTTAATTTAGACAGTTTGTGTTTTTGCTGTTAGACTCTTTGCACTGTAAAACTGTCTTGGATGCATACAGATTTCTTGGCACGTTACTTTGCAATTCATGCTGTTTTTTGAGGGTTACTTTTTTTAAGATGCTGAGTCAAGTTAAAAATAGTTTTAACTTTTCAGGACGTACCTAGATGCTTCTGTCTTTCCTGTTTCTTTTGCTAACCTTGTATTGTCCTCAGCAGTCTGCACTGAACATGCTGTTCCAAAACCTACCTGGACGGCATTTTAAGGCATCATAGTTGCTGAGAAAAATGTTTAAAAACATTACTTTTATATTTATGAATATACACTACCAAAAACAGTTGTGCTGCTTAAAGGGATAGTACACCCAAAAATGAAAAATTACCCCATGATTAACTCACCCTCAAGCCATCCTAGGTGTATATGACTTTCTTCTCTCAGATGAATACAATTAGAGTTTTATTAAGACATTTCTTGGCCCTTCCAAGCTTTTTAATGGCAGTGAATGGGTGTTGAGATTTTGAAGTCCAACAAAGTGCATCCATCCATCATAAAAAGTACTCCATGCGGCTCCGGGGATTAATAAAGGCCTTCTGAAGTGAATCGATGTGTTTGTGTAAGAAAAATATCCATATTTTAAACTTTATAAAATGTAATCTCTTGCTTTCGCTAACTGTCGTACACGCATTCACAGGAGAGTGGCTTTAAAGAGGGTAAGCTCTGGTGAGAAGTGATGAATGCAAAAGCACAGAGAGAGCAAAACAAAACATGAATTAGAAGTACAAAATTAGGATTTGTAAAAAAAAAAGGTGTTTAATGTCAGCCAAGAGGAGGCTGGTTTTCCTTTGCTGTAAACAAAACTTGTTTCTCGCAAGACTAGCATATTATCAACAATCGCCATGTAAAACTGATCATGCAGACCAAACCGTAAGTCGTAGAGACTTGAAACTTGGAGGGATGGTAGTACTCGCACCGCCAACGACGAGACCAAAGCTCGCCCCATTCAGCCTGACGGGGGCGCTACAGCCTTTAAAAATAGGAAATCGCTCATAACTCCTAAACCGCCAGTCGCATGCTCAAGTGGCAAAATTTTCAGATATTTCACACTTTTGCAAAATTATCCTAGGTTTTTTGCCTGATCGGAACAAAACTAATGCAGAAAGATACTCTCGAGAGTTAATATCAATAATTATCTATAAAAGGTTGAACTTTTTACTCGCTGTCAAAAAGGGCCACTTTTAGTAAAATGTCTTCCACTTCCACTTCCACTTGGTGGCGCTGTACTGGGGGAAAAGTGGCTATAACTGTGCAATCATTTGTCCTTTCAACTTGAAAATCGGTGTGCACGGACTTGGTCCAAAGTGGCACAAGTGTCTTTAAGTACATTTGTGTATTTAAAAAAAAAAACATGTCCGCCATTGGCCGACGAATTTTGAGCACCTATTAGACAAGGTTAGCGAAGGCTGATAGGAATGAAACTTGGTGGGCCAGAGCCCCAAAGGTCTGTGAGAAATTTGAAAGAAATTGGCCACTGGGTGGCGATATTGCTTTTTTTTTTAAGAGTGTAAATGATTATACGTGGTGTCGTTTTTCGCACATACCCACGATATTCATATCATATAATAGAATAACTCATTCTGGACAACTTTGCCTCTAGAACCACTGCTGTTTGTTAAATGATTGAGATGTAAAAAACTTACTTTTGTGAACTAGTCCTAGGTTTTTCACTCAATCTGGGAAAAAAACACTGCAGTACAATTCTTTGGTCTCTCTAGGTCAATAGTTATCAAAAAAATTTAAATTTACCCCTTGGGAAGCTATAAAGGGGATGTTTAGAAAAAAAGGCCAGTCCAAATTTATCCAAAGTCCTATAAAGCCTAAAGACAAACTCAAAACTTCACAAAACCTGCTGAGCACTTGCGACCGGTGATTCTAAACAAGCATGCAAAGTTTCAAGGGGATTGAACCACAGCTGGCATATAACAGTCATAAATGTCTAAAAACATAATATTTCTGTGGTAAATGATCTGGATTTGCTAAAAATGCTTTTTTTTGGACTTTGAATTCTCAACACCCATTCACTGTCATTATAAAGCTTGGAAGAGTCACAGAGGATATTTTTGTAATATAACTCTGATTGTATTTGTCTGAAAGAAAAAAAAGTCATATACACCTTGGATGGTTTGAGGGTAAGTCATGGGGTAATTTAAATTTTTGGGTGAACTATCCCTTTACTTTCTTTTTCCAGATGCCATGATACATTTTAGGAAAGTTTTAAGAACAGAAAAGCACAGAAAACAACATAATCCGTTATAATTTCACTCAATATCTGGGTGTTCTATATATTTATCCTTTGTAGATTATCACATTGTTAGCTTAGCAACTTGTTAACACCGTTATCTACTGAAATTAATTGTTCTGTTCTCGAGATGTTGCCTGTGTAGCATTCAGATTCACTTTTAGACACTATTTTACTCCTGTCTTTGCTAAGTATCTCACTAGGTTTTTGAACAGAGTTTGTGTGTGTTACAGTTGACCAGCAGGTGTAACCAAGCTGTAGACGTGCACAGTCTGTTTATTGTCGAAGTTTTGAAGGTGTCTCACCCACAGACCAATGAAAGCTTGTTTACCGAACACACAAACTTCTCACTACGTCATCGAGGGATGGTGTGTGTGTTGCTTTTTCGGGTATTACGAATGTGCAGCACATTTGGACTTTCATCTCGCTTGTGTTCAGAACAACATTTCTAAACGCTATCGATCTGACCAGAGGGCGATAATCCAACCTAGGGGAAAAAATTAAAGCCGTAAATAAGCAGACAAATAAATTTTTCAGACACCCCAATAAACGGCTGACAGTTTTATCCATTTACTAGATATAAAACGGGGGCATAAAGACAATCTCGCTCGCCCATCCGCAGAGCATCATCCGTCTGCGGTCTCCGCTGGTGCATTGATCAGGGCGAGCCGCACCAAGAGTGTTTGACTGTTTTCACAACAGCTCTGTCATTGCCGATTCATTATCCAGTGGCGGGTTTAGCAGGCAAATAACATTACAAATAACCCAAGAGGCACTGCAAAGATGTTCAGCACTTATTAAACCATCGCTTCATTAATCTAAAGTATTTGGTTTGTAAGTGTGCGGTTGTATGCATTGTGTCAAGGAGTGCATGATTCATAAATTGCTTGTTGTTCTTGTTCCTTTTTTTGCAATTACATTTCTGTGAAACGGCTCATTAAGATATAAAGTGCAAGATGTGGTCATAACTCATTTTGGTAAGACATCTTGTTTATTTAACATCACTCTGCACAGAGAATCCTAATGGAAATTGCTTCTTCCTTTCAGCTCTCATGCTTGTAGTTATGCCCAACAGGGTAGTCATTTGCGTTTTGTTTTAGAGGCTGCTTAGAATTGTATTACAAAGGAAGTGCATGTGAATGCAAGATGGTAATAATAAAATGTGGATAATTGACATTAATTTTTTAGGGAAGCTGACATCCAGCGGAGTGACGTGCTATATATCCTTACCTTTTTGTTTTTTTTTGTTTTTTTTTTTTGTTTTTTTGTAATGTAGGCCTTTTTCCTGAGCATGTATGCAATCCACTGTGGCAAAGCTCTGACACACTGATATTAATTTTAACCCTATAACCCTACATTGTACCTCTAAAACTATTTTGCTTTTTTTTATTATTATTATTTATCTAATCCTGACTCCCTGAATTATTTTATTTATTTTTAAAAAGTATTTTTATGTGGCCTTTTTTCCTGAGCATGTGCACAGCTCTGACACATTCATAGAAATTTTAGCCGTATAACCATATTACATACCACTAAAAATATTTAAAACATTATTTTCTTTTCTTTTTATTATTATTATTTTTTATTATTATTATTATTTTTTTTTTTATTTATTTATTTTTTTTTTTTTTAATTATTTTATGTGGCCATTTTTTCCTGAGCATGGGCACATTTCTAACACATTCAGATTAATTTTAACCCTATAACCATATTTTGTACCACTAAAACTATTTAATATTCCCTTTGCATATATTTTTTGTTTTTAAATTTGATCATGACTCCCTGATTATTTCTTTCTTTATTTTCTTTATTTATTTTTATTTTAGTTTTTGTTGTTGTTTTTGAATTTGATCACGACTCCCTGATTATTTTATTTTATTTTATTTTATTTTATTTTATTTTATAATGATTTATTTTGTTATTTTGCCTTTTTCCTGAGCATGTGCACAACTGACATATTCATAGTAATTTCTTCCCTATAACCATATTTTATACCACTAAAACTATTTAAAACGCCATTTTGCTTATTTTGTTTTTGAATTTGATCATGACTCCCTGATTATTTTATTTTATTTGGCCTTTTTTCCTGAGCATGTGCACAGCTCTGACATTCATATTAATCTTAAACCCTATAACCATATTTTATACCACTAAAACTATTTAAAACGCCATTTGGCTTATTTATTATTTTGTTTTTATTAATTTGATCATCATTTGTTGTTGTTTTTGAATTTGATCACGACTCCCTGATTATTTTATTTTATTTTATTTTATTTTATAATGATTTATTTTGTTATTTTGCCTTTTTCCTGAGCATGTGCACAACTGACACATTCATAGTAATTTCTTCCCTATAACCATATTTTATACCACTAAAACTATTTAAAACGCCATTTTGCTTATTTTGTTTTTGAATTTGATCATGACTCCCTGATTATTTTATTTTATTTTGCCTTTTTTCCTGAGCATGTGCACAGCTCTGACATACAATTTATTTTTTGTTGTTTTTAAATGTGATTACAATTCCCTGATAATTTATTATTATTTTTTTTTATTTACTTATTTTATTTGATCATGACTCCAAATTTTTTATTTTTTTCTCCTGAGCATGTGCACTGTGCTATGGGTCTGACAAATTCATGTTTGTTTAACCAAAAAATGTATGATGTTAAAAAAGACATGTTTATTAACTACCTTTTTTCAGATCAGGTTATTAGTCCAGCATTGTTATTAGACTAGCCTGTGAACACTAGAGCAGACGAAAGAGGAGAAGAGGGAGATGCATTTATTAAGTGAACAGTCAGAGAGATCACGCTCTGCTTGTGAAGGCCTGGAGATTCTTAGAATTTGAGCAGAAAGGAGCTAATGCCTAGCAACCGCACCACTAAGGGTGGAGAGCTGTGGTCAAGTCTGTCTGCTGGAGCAATGAATACAAAAACCCAGAGGACAAATGAAGTGTGAGAGCGAGAGCAAGAACTTAAGTCTGTTCGAATGTGATTAGATGGATCACACGCATGATCTCAGCCTTCTAAATAAGTAAATTATTTGCTTATGATTTCATAATGCAGTTGAAAGACCGTAAAACTGGCTAAGTGATGGCCAAGCTAGAAAATAAGGCAGGCGGAGTGGACGGAGACAGATGTGTACTGCGGTAACCTGGGTCGCAGCTGCAGCAACAAAACCGAATTATTCTCGTCTCCACTGTGAACCCGTGTGCCTCAGACCATAATAACCACAAAAACTCAGTGAACCTCAGCCAGACAAACTGGCGCTCGATCAGGAGTGCACACCTGAGCTCACTGGCACATCGCGCTACTGTATTGGAGCAGCTCTCATTAGCGTAGCCCATGTTGTCATTTACACACCCACGCCTGCCCTCAGTTCTGAGGTGCCGTAGCCGTGTGATGAGACCACCTGATAGCAGGCCTTTTGCACACTTTTGAGTCTGTCTGGGTTTAAAGGGTAGCATGAAATAAAAAAAAAAAGTATTAATTTTATTGATTTTATTTATTTGCTTTTTAATTTATTGATTAATTGTGCATCTCAGTTCCTCTATTTTTGCCTCATATTACCTTTATTTTCTCCTGATGCTCACTTAATCGTAAAAATAATACAATAATTGAATATAATCTGCAATAATTTTTATACTATGCATTAGCTTTTTTTAATTTATATTTGTAGACAAAACTGTAATTTTATTATATATTTTTTAGTCACCATAATATTGTACTATGACAATGATTATCCTGCATCTCTTAAACGCAAATCCTATTTTATTTTATTTTATTTTTTTAATTTATTTTATATTTCATTTTATTTTACTCAAATTATGCCAATACAGATAAATTGCAAATCCTGTTTTTATTTTATATTTTATTTTATTTTATTCAAATGATGCCAATACAGATAAATTGCAAATCCTGGTTTTATTTTATTTTATTTTATTTTATTCAAATTATGCCAATACAGATAAATTGCAAATCCTGTTTTTATTTTATTTTATTATATTTTATTTTATTTAAATTATGCCCATATGCCAATACTGATAATTTGCAAATCCAAAACAAATCCTGTTTTTATTTTATTTTATTTTATTTTATTTAAATTATGCCAATACAGATAAATTGCAGAGTTCTTTACTATTTTGGGGTTTTTATTGCAGAGTTCTTTGCTATTTTAGGGTTTTTATCCATCTGAAAAAAATTACTGCAAGTGAATATTCATGTGCATATTGCTTTGGATTTGAGCTAATCAAGTGAAAACAGGTCAGGTTTAATTGGTAGTGTGCTGAAAATATAGGCCATTGTCTAATAAACGTTCTTCGATAAAGGAAGATCCCGAATACCTTCCCGGTGGAATCGCTGGTAATGTTTAAAATTAGTTTTCTAGGATATGGCACACGGATTCCAGTTTTGAGACCCGAAGGATCTGTAACCGTAATTGGATAAATTGAAGAGATGAAGCTTGCTTCTATGTGTGGCTCATTTAAGAGTCTTTAAGAGAGAGTTTTTCTGATAATCTATCACACAACTACTGTTCGGTTGAGTGCTGCTTGTGTGACGACCTTTTGTCTTTTGTTATGGTTTAAAACGCATTCCGTGGAAATGCCACCAGTGCCTGATGTTTTATTCACAGACAGTAACTAAAACATACACGGCCACATCCTGCAGGTGCACATCGCCAAATATATGAACACTAATACACAATAGACACGTTGACTCATACAGGCATTCATTTTCCCATGCGGGCCGTCCCGTCTCCTGTCTGCCCTCTAAGGGACTAAGCACAATACAAGTTTGCTAAGTATAACAATAACTATATTAGTGTCCATACCAACAGACAATAAAATCGTTTATTATAAGTTTGCACTGCAGTTATGTCATCTGCTATTTTAAATGCACAAGCTCTTTAAAGTCAAATGAATTCTGATTGAGTTGTCGATGACTTCCATACTATGGAAAGAAAAATAGTATGGTAGTCTTGGGCTATATAATATCTATATAATATTACTATATAATACTATATAATGTGTTACTATTGTACAGTAGAGTGAACGTCTCAAAGTAGTGGATAATGATAGTAGTAGTAGTAGTAGTAGTAGTAGTAATAATAATAATAATAATAATAATAATAATAATAATTGTTACAACCTTATTTTAAAGGAATATCACTAGGTCTCTATGAAATCCATTTTATTTTTTCCCAAATTCAGTTTTTTTTCCAAATTCAGTTTTTTCCGATTTAGTTTTTCTGGATTCTGTTTATTTTTTGTAGAATCTGTTTTAATGATTAAATTGAAAAATATTAATCAAAAAGCATGTCTATTTAATTGAAATCATGAAACATACACAATTTAACAGCAATTTATTAAAAGTTGAACAAAAATTACATTTTAAAGGCCCTATGAATTTTTATTATTTTTTTTTCCTTAAATTCAGTTTTATTTTTACTAAATTCTGTGCTTTCCATTAATTTCCTGGATTCCATTTTAATGGATTCATTAAATTGTAATAAACAAAAGCAAAAATATTATTTTTATTTTTAGTTTTTTTTTCCCCAGAAATACTGTGTGTATTTACATTTTTCTGGTAAATAAATTGTGTTAAATAATTTTCTGGTAGTAGTAGTAGTAGTAATAGTAAAAATAATAGTAGTAGTAATAATAATAATAATAATAATAATAATAATAATAGTAATAATAATAATAATAATAATAATAATAATAATAATAATTGTTGCAACCTTATTTTTAAGGAATATCACAAGGGCCCTATGCAATAAAAAAAAGGTTATATTTTTCCCAAATTCAGTAAATTCTGTTTTTTCAGATTTAATTTTGGTTTATTCTTTTTTTTATTTTATTTATATATATTAAATATATTAAACGTTAAACAAAAAATTACGTTTTTAAAGCCCTGTGAAATGTTTTTCCCTGTGAAATTCAGTTTTATTTTTACCAAATTCTGTTTTCCATTTTTTTTTAAATTCCATTTTAATGATTTCATTACATTTTAATCATCATCAGAAATAATTTATTATTGTTTTATTTCTTTCTTTTTTTCCAGAAATGCTATGTTGTGTATTTACATTTTTCTGGTAAATAAATTGTGGTAAATAATTTTTCTGGTAAATATTCATTAAAGAATAATGTTTTAATAATAATTTATTAATTTATTAGTAGTAGTACTATCATTACATGATTTCATAAGGCCCTATTGTAGTTACATGCAGTTACATATAGTAACAGCCCTTAACGCTAACTTTCTAAACATGCAGTTGCAGCAAACAGCTCTAAAGTGAAAGCCGCAAACTGATGCGTGACTGAAGTCTGAACGGCTGCCGTCTCCGTAAGATGTGTGAGATCTGATTTTGCATGTTTTAGGTGTTGACAGCAGCTGCTCAAGTGTGAAGTCGTCTCTTCACGTAGAGTAAGTGGGTGTGAGCGTGTGGCACGTTGACAGGTGTGCCAACACTGTGATTTTAAACTCAGTAGGCCATCTTTTGACACACAAATGGGCTTTCTTTTTTAAGGCCTTCCTATTTTTGTGCATCTTCGGATACCATTTCATTGCAATCCAAGGGCAGTTTTCCGCTTGGTTTGCAGCGTAATCCGTGTGTGTTTAGAGTTGTGTAAGAGGGCCGCAGACTGACAGCCGGGGGGCAGCACTACATCTCAGAGCAGCACGTCATGTGACACGAACATGCTCCCCAGAGCGCAAACATGTGCCAGTCCGTATCAGATACGTCGTTGTGACGTGTAGATGTTTGTTTTCGAGATGTTAGAAGGTGCTTGTGGGAGCTTGTTGATTCTAGCGTATGGCCGTTACGTTTTGTGTGTTTATATAATGTTTAAATGAGGGAGTTAGATGTCAAATGAGTAGCGTGCCCCCGCAGGCCTGTGGAAATTACCCTGATAAGGCCCCGTTTCCTGTTTGTGAAGCACTCAGACATCTCCATTAAAGGCCAAACTTGATAAACACCAGGTCTGGGAGAAATGGAACAACGAAGATCGACAGCTAAGTCAGCAAGACTTGAGTTACTGGAAATATAGGCTACACACACTCACGCAACAGGGTGGGCATTAGTGCTAAGGCTCTGACTAGACGAGGGAAAAAACATTGACTGTGAGCTTGCTTTCCTGTCTGAAGATGAAGTGTACACATGAGTGTGTTGTTTTTATAACCTTGTTTCCTTGTGTTTCTCTCACAGGTGCTGGAGAATCGGGGAAGAGCACCATTGTAAAACAGATGAAGTGAGTGAACTGTTTTCTCGTTCTTTCTTTCACACATCTCTCAATGTCAGCTGTTGATGCTGTATGGATGATATGAGAGGGAACAGCTGCAATTCTAAAGTGGAAAAATGTTAAAGAACATTTTCGTCTCACACACAAACACACATATCCATTTAAATGGCAAATTGATAGTGTTTTGCCCCTGCACTGGTTAATGAACAAACCCTAGAACTTCAAGTCTAAATTAGTGTTTAGAATCATTTCAGTGAATCAGTTCATTTTCCTAGATTCATTGAATCAGTTCAGTTCACAGTTTGAACATGTTGCTGTGCAACAGCAAAGTATATGTAGTATCAAATCTTTTATTACACATTGTGACATACAGTTGAGGTCAAAAGTTTACATTCACAAAAAGGTAATTATTTTACCAAAATAGGAGGGATTGTACAAAATGCATGTTATTGTTTATTTAGTACTGACTTGAATAAGGTATTTCACATAAAAGACATTTACATACAGTCCACAAGAGAAAATATAGTTGAATAGTTGAATTTATAAAAATAACCCTGTTCCAAAGTTTATATACACTTTTTTTTTTTTTTTGTGATAGTTGTTTATGAGTCCCTTGTTTGTCCTGAACAGTTAAACTGCCTGCTGTTCTTCAGAAAAATCCTTCAGGTCCCACAAATAAAAATTTTTTTTTGTTTTTTTTGTTTTTTTGTGTATTTGAACCCTTTTCAACAATGACTGAATGATTTTAAGATCCATCTTTTCACACTGAGGACAACTGAGAGACTCATATGCAACTAAATGAAAAATGTGATATTTAGGCAAAATAAGAAAAATGTGCACATCTTCATTCGGTTCAAAAGTTTACACCCCCTGGCTCTTAATACATCGGTTTTCCTTCTGGAGCATCAGTGAGTGTTTGAACCTCCTGTAATAGTTGCATATGAGTCTCTCAGTTGCGCTCAGTGTGAAAAGATGGATCTCAAAATCATACAGTCATTGTTGGAAAGGGTTCAAATAGACAAAAAAGCTGAAAAACCAAAGAATTTGTGGGAGCTGAAGGCTTTTTCTAAAGAACAGCAGGCAACTTAACTGTTTAGGACAAACAAGGGACTCATGAACAACTATCACAAAAAAAAAATCACAGCTGTGGATCATTCAGCTAACAACACAGTATTAAGAAGCAAGCATATGTAAACTTTTGAACAGGGTCATTTTTATAAATTCAACTATTATTTTCTCTTGTGGACTACAAGTAAACATCTTTTATGTGAAATATCTTATTCAGGTCAGTACTAAATAAAAAATAACATGCCTTTTGCATGATCTCTCTTATTTTTGTCAAATAATTAACATTTTGCAGATTCTGCAAGGTGTATGTAAACTTTTGACTTCAACTGTATATGCAAGTGATAAAGGTTATTAAAAATAAAAAATATAAAGAGTCTTAGTTGAATCCTTCAGTTGTTGATCTGAATGTGAGCTTGACTGAAGATGTCCAGCATGTCATCAAAACATAATTTCACCAGAAGATATTGAATGAATTTCCATTTCTTGCTCTAACTAAATAGTTTGTCATGCTCAGCAAGGTTATTTTGCCATAACACAACTATAGAAGTAGTTTACATTAATTCATGCAATAGCACCCCTTGTGGCAACTCTGAGTATGCAACATGTACTTGCATTGCATTATCAGTTGCGTTCTGACATGTTTCAGAACTTAAACGGGTAGTTTACCTAAAAATGAAAATTTTGTCTTTAATTACTCACTCTCATGCCTTCATTCACCAAGAGTATTTTTTGTGAGCAAAGAAAACAAAATAAGCGACTTTATTCAACAATTTCTTCTCTTTTGTCAGTCGACACACAGTCACAAGAGTGTGTCGTGGTGAAAATTGTTGAATAAACTTGTTTTTTGTTTTCCTTGTGTGCAAGAAGTATTCCTGTAGCTTCATAAAATTACTGTTGATCCACTGATGTCACATGAACTGTTTTAATGATGTCCTTACTACCTTTCTGGGCCTTGAACATGGTAGTTGCATTGCTGTCTATGCAAGGTCAGAAAGCTCTTGGATTTAATCAAAAATATCATAATTTGTGTTCTAAAAAAGAACAAAGGTCTTATAGGTTTGGAACAATATGAGGGTGAGTAATTATTTTCCCACAGAAGTTAATAAAACATGAATTTGTTTGCATTGTAGACATACTTGTGCAGAGTATTTTTTGGGGGGGGGGCACATAGAGGTTGTCTCTCAAAACAGAGCAGGGGCCTACCTAGACAGCATTTTTAGGCATTGTATAATTTAATAAATGTTACAAATGTAACCCTCATGGTTAAAAATGCTGTCTAAGTTGGTAACCTATGTCTCCCTTGCTCATACTCGTATAAAAAGCTGTGGGTGGGTGGGTGGGTGTGTGTGTGTGGTCGGGCCCCTGGCAGCAGTTAATACTGTTTATCTGACCTTGACCTCCACTGCTCTTCTTACGCCTCTTTTTCCCAAAGCAGTTTAACGCACTAATCACTCTGATAGAAAATGATTTGTACTCCATCTCATCACTGAATGCATCCCAAATCACACATTCTTTAATCTGGGGCACAATCACAGCATTCATTCTTTCATAATTAAATTATATTACTATAAAATTACTCTAGAAACTAGTTGTGCTGAGCTATATTAGAGAAAGTTGTCTGTTTTTTCCCCTTAAAGGTGTTTGTGAGAGTCCTTTGAGTGATACACAGTGAGCTGGCTCTCCGGTTCTATCCTCAGAGATTTTCCTCTGTCCTTCTGAGCCAGAGCTGACTATATTAAAAAAATCTTCATAGATTTGCAGTCTGACAAGATTCACAGGACAATTCCCACCAGCACTTTAAATCAATTCAGTGGCCAAGTTCTATCCACTGCAAAAGCCTGTAGATATTAATACATTTTACATTACATCTAAATACTTCAGCCAGGCTTTGGGTTAAAACTTAATGTGCTCAACCCTTCCCTCTTTTGTGCCATCCTGACTTTGTGATCTGTTTTATTATTATTTTCTTTTATTTATTTATTTATTTATTTATTTTTGTTTACCTTTGTATTTGTATATTTACTTTTATTTTTTAGTTTGGGGTTGGTATTTTTTTTATGCTCACCAAGTCTGCATTTATTTGATCCAAAGTACAGCAAAAACATAAACCTATTTTTACTATTTAAAATAACTGTTTTATATTTGAATATATTTTAAAATGCAATTTATTCCTGTGATTTCAAAGCTGAATTTTTAGCGTCATTACTCCAGTCACATGATCCTTCAGAAATCATTCTAATATTCTGATTTGCTGCTCAAAAAACATTTATTGTTATTAAGTTGAAAACTGCTGAGTATAATTTTTTTTTTTTTCAGGTTTCTTTGAGTAGAAAGGTCAGAAGAACAGCATTTATCTGAAATAGAAATCTTTTGTATCATTATAAAGGTCTTTCGCAATATAATTTGATCAATTTAAAGCTTCCTTGCTAAATAAAAGTATTCATTTCCATCATTTCTAAGTGATGCTGAAAATTCTGCTTTGATCACAGGAATAAATTACATTTTAGTATATATTCAAATAGTAAACATTTTAAAAAGTAAACACTTTTCACAATTTATTTATTTTTGCTTTTGCTGTTTTTGGATCAAATAAATGCAGGCTTGGTGAGCAGAAGAGACTTCTTTAAAAAACAAACAAAAAGAAAACTTACTGTTCAAAAACCTTTGACTGGGAGTGTGTATATACAATATATAAAAACAGTATATATACACCTATATATATTATTATTATTGTACAATAGAGTGTACTTCTCAATGTAGTAGTAGTAGTAGTAGTAGTAATGACACTAAAACGATACAATTAAAATATAACACTGATCAGTTGATCGTATGTGTGTCCGTTATGCAGGATTATCCATGAGGACGGCTACTCAGAGGAAGAGTGCAAGCAGTATCGAGCAGTGGTCTACAGTAACACCATCCAGTCCATCATGGCCATCATTAAAGCCATGAGCAACCTCAAGATCGAATATGAGGACAGTGCCAGAGCGGTGAGTACACACAGCGTTCCCTCAGCAAATAAATCAAACAGCATTACACACACACCCAGATTATCTCAGAAGCCCACCAGCCTCGGATGATCCTTCCCTTGTCACAAAGCCAGATGTCTGGCTATCAGCATAAGTCTGGTCAGCACAGCACAGTGACTAGGTTTTAACTTTGTAGTACACAACCATTTAAGTTTGTCAATAAGATTTTTCAAAAGATTTTTGAAGGAAGTCTCTTATGCTTACCAAGGCTGAATTTATTTGAAATACAAAAAAAAAACCAGTGAAATAGTATTACAGTTTAAAACTAGATTAAAAAGTTTGTCAAGACAAACTTTAAGTTGGCTTGAGAAAGCCGGACCAGAAAGTTTGAAGTTTGATGGTTTTCAGTTTGAATAGTTCACAGTTTAAATTAGTTTAAAAGCTTAAATCGTGAATATTTTGGAGGCAATACAGTTTCAGACAGATAGAATGTTTCTAGCATGATTAGCATGTTGTTAACATGTTGGTAACATGTAGTTAGCATGTTTCTAGCATGATTAGCATGTTACTAACATGTTGGTAACATGTAGTTAGCATGTTTCTAGCATGATTAGCAAGCTGCTAGCATGTTGCTAACATGATTAGCATGTTATTAGTATGTTGATAACATGTTTTTAACATGATTAGTATGTTTATAGCATGATAAGCAAGCTGCTAGCATGTTAACATGTTTCTAGCATGATTAGAAAGTTGTTAGCATGTTTTTAGTGTGATTAGCATGTTTTGGTAACATGTTTCTAACATGGTTAACATGTTACTAGCATATTTCTAGCATGGTCAGCAAGTTACTAGCATGTTAGCATGATTCTAACATGATTAACAAGTTTCTAGCGTGTGTTTAGCATGGTTAGCATGATTAACAAGTTACTAGCATGTTAGCATGATTCTAGCATGATTAGCAAATTACTACCATGTTGTTAGCATGTTTCTATTATGATTGTTATGTTACTAGAATATTGCTAACATGTTTCTATCATGATTAGCATGTTACTAGCATGTTGCTAACGTTTTTAGCATGATTAGTATGTTACTAGCATGTTTCTAACATTATTAGCAAGCTGCTAGCATGTTGTTAACATGTTTCTAGCATGATTAGAAAGTTGTTAACATGTTTTTAACATGATTAGCATGTTTTGCTAGCATGTTTCCAACATGATTAACATGTTACTAGCATGTTTCTAGCATGATTCACAAGTTACTAGCATGTTTCTGTCATGATTAGCAAATTTCTAACATGTTTCTAGCATGATTAGAAAGTTGTTAGCATGTTTTTAGCATAATTAGCATGTTTCTAACATGTTTTAACATTAGTATGTTGCTATCATGTTTCTAGCATGATTAGCAAGCTGTTAGCATGTTGTTAACATGTTTCTAGCATGATTAGAAACTTGTTAGCATGATTAGCATGTTTTTAACATGATTGACATGTTTTAACATGATTAGTATGTTGCTATCATGTTTCTAGCATGATTAGAAAGTTGTTAGCATGTTTTAGCATGATTAGCATGTTTTAACATGATTAACATGTTGCTTAACATGTTTTAACATGATTAGTATGTTCTATCATGTTTATAGTATGATTAGCAAGCTGTTAGCATGTTGTTAACATGTTTCTAGCATGATTAGAAAGTTGTTAGCATGTTTTAGCATGATTAGCATGTTTTTAACATGATTAACATGTTGCTAACATGTTTTAACATGATTAGTATGTTGCTATCATGTTTATAGTATGATTAGCAAGCTGCTAGCATGTTGTTAACATGTTTCTAGCATGATTAGAAAGTTGTTCGCATGTTTTTAGCATGATTAACATGTTTTTAACACGATTAACATTTTGCTAACATGTTTTAACATGATTGGTATGTTGCTATCATGTTTCTAGCATGATTAGAAAGTTGTTAGCATGTTTCTAGCATGATCAGCATGTTTCTAGCATGGTTGGCATGATTATAACATGATTACCAAGTTATTAGCATGTTGGTAGCATGTTTCTAGCTTGATTAGCATGTTGATAGCATGTTGTTAGTATGATTAGCAGGTTACTAGCATGTTAACGTGATTAGCAAGTTAGTTTCAGTTTGAAATAGGACATAGAAGGGAAGCTTGATTGAGTCTCAAAGCATTCTGGGAGTTTTTACAGTTGGAGTTTGAATAGTCTTGGCTAATTTGAACATCCCGTTAGTGTAGGTCTATGGGATTTTTCCCAGTTTTATTCGTAAATCCAATCAGTTAGAAAAGATATAGAACACTTGGTCAGATCAGTCTGAAGAGCTAGGCTGAGTTTGGATTTTGTAGAGTTAAAGCTAGGAGGAGTTAGAGTTAACAGTTTTAGCAAGAAGAAAAACAACAAGTTTAAATAGCATTTCAGTAAGTTGGCTTTCTCACAGTTTTTTTTTATTATTTGAATATATTTTATTTTCAGCATCATTACTCCAGTCTTCAGTGTCACATGATCTTTCAGAAATCATTCTCAAGCTGATTTGCGATAACAAAATATAACCTGCAAGAGATGGAAAACCTAAGTGTAAAAGAAGTGGGGAAAAAACAGAATGAGGAAGTGAAGTGAGAAGTGTTAGCTTTCTAGCTAGGATCTCAAGAGAACAGCCCGAAGGCAGCAGTATGTTCAGCGCATCTGATCCACCTGAGGCTCTGGAAAAACACTGATCTCTATCAACTCGATTTATCCTCACTATATACCAGAATCTATGAGATTAGACCAGATTTACAGTGAATGTACAGGGTTAACACTGACAGTATGAAAGGAAGTAGGGCGCAGGAGTCTTGAGACGTGTTATTAAAAGTCAGACTTCTTTTAACTTGTCACAGCATCTTAAAAAAAGCAGCACTCATGATGCAGAGAATGAACAATATGCCTCCTTTAAACCATCACAGACCCTTTATTTTGCAGTGTGTGGTTTAATTAGACGGGTGAAGGGAGAGATGGATGATTGTGTCTGTGCTCTGGGAATAGAGCTGTAAAGTGCTGTTAGAGAGGCTAACAACATCTCTCCATCACGTTTAATTAGTGAGAGCGAGATCTGTTAGAAACATTCCTCAAGTGTCTCTCTCTCTCTTTCTTTCTCGTTTATGAGGCATTTGATGAAGGATGTGCAAAAGTGATAGTTAATAAGTCAGTGGGTCGTCTGAATGACTAGTCTGTGTTAAGAAAACCCTTTGTAACTAAGCTTGTTAAGGGTCATGGCCGCCAAACACTAATCAGAAGCATTTCTGAGCTATTTGTCAAGGGTGTCAGATTAATTTTAGGTCGAGGGCTGGATTGGGAGGGCAAAATGTTTCCGTTTGTTAAACCTTGGTGCACATATACAGATCAACACATGCTTTTATCAAACTAATGATGTCCTGAATCAATTTTATACTGATTTAACAATTGAATTGAAAAACATATAAGCTAATATTTGTGCTAGTGGTGTCACAATACCAACATTTCAGTAATTTCTAATTTATCTGTACAAATTTTGATACCATAGCAAAAAACTGTTTAACATTTAATTTAACTATGTGAAAAAAAATAAATAAATACAAAATTAAAGTTATGAATTATTAATGCTACTAATAATTCTTATAATACATTATAACATTAGCAATGTAGTCTGTTAGTCTTCATTTATGCTGTAAGATTAATACACTTAATACACTTATGCTAAGTTATGTCAAGCTTACTGTTTGCTCTCTTTGCGAGTCACTGCCAAAATAAAAGCTTGATGGTTTAGTGTTTGAAAATGAAGAAATTAGACATCCTTAAATATTAATATTGTAATTTTGCTGTAAAATTAAAGTATTATTATATTTTAAATAGGATTGTTACAGTTAAATATTATAGGAGTATTTTTTTTATTTTGTTAAAAATTATGTAATTTATTTGTGAAATAAAATAATAAAAAATAATAATAATAATAATAATAATAATAATAAAATATAATAATAAAATAAAGTATTCTTATATACAAAATGTATTTATATTATTTTTATTTATAATAAAATATTTAAATATAATTATTATATTTTAAATACTAATTTTACAGAGAAAGATTACAGTAGTATATTTTTTATTTTGTTTAATGTTTTATATTTGTCAAATATAATTATATAAAGATAAAATAAAGATGAATAACAATAATAATATAATAATAATAATAATAATAATTACTTTGTAGTCTTAATGTATATCCATAAATACTGTTTTTACAGTGAAAGATTACAGTAGTATATTTTTGTTTAATATTTATATTTACAAAATATAATAGTAATAATATAAAATAATTACTGCTTTGTAGTCTTAATATATATCCATATTTTTATGTAAAATTAAAGTGTTTTTATATTTTAAATTTTTAAATGCTATTTTAAAGTTAAAGGTTGCAGTAGTATGTTTTGTCTAATATTTATTTAGATTTATTTATAAAATATAATAATAATAATAACAATAATAACATAAAGATTAATAATAGTAATAATTACTTTGTAGGCTTATTAATATATATATATATAATTTTTTTTATTGTGCAACCCTACAAACAAGCGTAGCAAACCTGTTGTTTTTTTTTTTTTTTTTAATCGCCTTTTAATTCATAGTTAGTAAAAAGTAAATTTGAGTTAGTAAAGATGATATTCATTAAAAAAAAAGGGTAAAAGCCTGAATAGACCAGTGGACCTCACAGATTACCACCTTGACCATCCCTACATTTGATTTAATTCTGTTACTCCTTAACGTCATCAAAAACATTGAGTACACAGTGCTGTGCGTGACTCAGGAAGTGGAACATTGGGCAGTGTACCTTTTAAACCTTTTAAAAGTATGAGTGAGTGCATGTGTTAACCATATGTCACAGTTTGAGCAGTGTGCTTTAGACACGTGGAAAGCTGCATCCCATGGGGCTGATCGCTGTATCTCCTCATTTTCTCTCTCTCTCTCTCTTTTGCTCTCTCTCTTCTCTTGAGGCCGTAAATCTTTTAAAAAGCCTGTAACCATCCTGTCCTCTCTCTATTCCTATCTCTTGGCTTTTTTTCACCACCTAGTAAAAGAACTTATGGTATTCCTGTTTTGAAATAAATTTCCAAGCATTCCTTAAATTTACAAGCTATTTAACTTCTTGCGAAACAGTATCGTTTTACCTTTACAATGTCTGCAATCTACAGTAGCACACAGTGTTAGAATTCATCACGTCCCCTAGAAGCACGGGGTCGGTCGTGTCACACGTCTCTCAGCCCATCACTTCTGCTCATGGCTCCCATGTTCCGCCCCAGGGTTGACTTCCTGTGACCTAGATCAGATCTGTGGTGGGAGGGGTTTTGCCGTGAGACTCTATTCCTGCAACATGTACTCTGGGAGGAGAGAGACAGATATGTAGGTAGACGGTTATTTTTGTAGCAATGAGAGAAGCGTGTGGGAGACCGACAGACAGGCTGCAAAGACGCTCGTCAAACAGATGGAGACTCCAGTCTGAGATGTGATAGTAGAATCTGGAGGTGAGAGCTAGTCATAGGCTCCTTCTCTCCCTCTGTTTTTCTCTCAAGGGATGCATAGCTCACATTTGTATATTGCACTTTTGACCCGCCTTGCAAATAAATCTCTGGAGAAATGTGAAGTAACCCTCACAAAGTACACATACGCACGTGCACAAACAACAACTACCGTAAAAATGTCCCTCCTCCCAGAATGCCACCGTCCAACCAGTCTTTCCTTATGATAATGGATGTGCATATATAATGCAAATGAGCAACCAGTATTTCTTTTTACCAATATTTACTCAATCAGTGATCAATATCAGGTCTGCTAACAAGTGTTGCGTTTTGGGGTTTAAACCGTATGTTTAACAGGAAATTATAACAATTTATTTTAAAAAAAAAAAAAATATATATATATATATATATATATATATATATATTATTATTATTATTATATTAAAAATGTGTCATTTAAAATGTATGTAATTTCATAGATTTCTAGATTTTAGATAGATGGATAGATGATAGAACAAAAGATAGAACGAAAGACAGAAAGAAACACATAACATAAGAATAGATAGATGATATAACCATGGATGGATAGATGGAATAATAGATAGAACGTAAGAATAGATTGATGGATAAATGATAGATAAAACAAAAGATAAAATTAAAGATGGAAAGACAGAACAAAAGATAGATAGATGATAGATAAATAGAACAAAAGATAGAATGAAAGACAGATAGAACAAAAAATAGATGGACAGATGATATATAGAACAAAAGACAGATAAAAGAGAAAAAAGAAGGATAGTTGGGTAGATGATAAATGGATCGATGGATGAAAACAAAGATGGATATATAGAATGAACGAAAGATAAACAGAATGAAAGGTGGAAGGAACAAAAGATGCATAGATAAATGATTGATGGATAGAATGAAAGATAAAAAGACAGATAAAATAAGAGATAGAATGAAAGATAGAAAGACAGGTAGAACAAAAAATTGATAGATGGACAGAATGACAGATGATAGAACGAACGAAAAATAGATGGATAGAATGAAAGACTGAAACAGAACAAAACGGAATGATGGATGATAGATGGACAGAACAAAAGATAGAAATATGGATAGAATGAAAGGTAGAAAGACGGTTAAAACAAAAGATGGATGGATAGATAAAGGATAGATGAACGAAAGAAAGATAGAAGAACAAAAGTGATAAAATGAAAACTAGAAAAAAAGAATGATAGATGATGGATGGATACATAGAATGATAGGTGATGGAACAAATAAAAGAGAGAAATACAGAACAAAACAGATGGATAGATGAGTGATGGATGGATAGATAATAGATGGACAGAAAAAAATAGAAAGATGAATGGAATGAAAGGTAGAAAGAGAACAAAAAATGGATGGATAGATGATAGATGGATAGCTAGGTGATGGATGGATAGATGGAAAGAGAATGAAAGATAGAAATAGATAACAAAGGATAAAAGGATAGATAGAATAAAAGAGAAATACAGAATGAAGGATAAAAGGATAGATGGAATGAAAGAGAAAAGTAGTTTGACAGAAAGCTAGAAAGACAGAGAGAACAAAAGATAGATGGATAGATGACAAAATAAAAGCTAGATCAAAAGAGAGAATGAAAGGGAACATAAGAATAGATAGATGGATAGATAAATGATGGATGATAGATGATAGAATGAAAGAGAACAAAAGATGGATGGATGGATAGATGATAGAATGAAAAAGAATGATAAATATAGAATGATAGAATAAAAAGATAGAATGAAAGGTAGAACGATAGAACGCAAGGATAGAAAGTGTGGCTTTTGCACGCAATTGGTCTACTTTAACATTGTTGCTGCGGGTTGTTTTACATGTTTGCAGGTCGAAGCGACAATAACGTGATATTTAGCACCTGGAATGTGAATTTTACCTGGGGGACCCCACCAAAAAAACATCTGTTTTACCCCCTGGAATGCGTTTTTTGTGCAGGTTTTTGCTGAAAACCTGGCAACCAAGACAGACAGAGATTTAAAAGTGAAAAAAAGCTAAGTTTAAAAAAAAAAACAAAAAAAAAGGAAAACACAGTTGTGATTAATGTGCACTGCAGTTCTGCTGAGTCACTTTCCAGCTGCTGTGAGGTAACTTGAGACTCTAACACTAGCTCTATCTATTCTATTTTTATTATATCTGCTTTTTTTTCTTTTCATTTATTATAAAAAAAATTTGCTACATGTACTTGTTAGACTATCTAGGACCTGTCAGAGCACTTATATATTGTTGCTCTTGTTGTTTCGATTGTTTCTATTGTCATCATTTGTGAGTCACTTCAGACAAAAGCGTCTGCTAAATGATTAAATGTAAATGTAATTCGTTTGCATATGATGCATACAAATATGTTAGCTTCTTTATTCTGTGTTAATGTGCATTATTTCTAAATGGATCTTTTTATTCATTTGTTTTATAGGATGATGCACGTCTGTTGTTTTCCCTGTCCGGGGCGGCAGAGGAACAGGGCATCCTGCCAGACGACCTGGCCAATGTCATCACCAGACTGTGGGCTGATGGAGGGGTACAGAGCTGCTTCACCCGCGCCAGAGAGTACCAGCTCAACGACTCTGCTGCATAGTGAGTTCTCTCCCCGTTATTGGCCAGAAAGATATTCTCCAATGGCCATTTGTCAATATTCATGGAAAGCAAATCTCATAACTCATAATGCTCACCCACAGTCAGATATTAAATATGCATTTGCATAGAATGGTGCACTACAGCATCACTGGTATTTTTTTCTCTTGGAAATTAAAACACGCTTTTAAACATTCAAGATTTTATAAACACTAAAACCGCTCTGCTGTAGATCAAAATGTAAATGAGGTCCAAAACTAAACTGAAATGTACTCAAGACTGCCTTTGAATTTAAAAGGGATAGAAGATGAAAATGTGTGATGAGAGTGGGCAGGATCAGATCGATACGTCAAAGCGAGCAGAAATTCAAGCACTAATAGTTAACGCTCCGTTGAGAAACCAATTGCTCTTAAACGGAGGGTTGGCCTGGGTCAGGATTTCCATGAATTTTCCCATGCTTGATACAGTCTGAATCAATCAGGGGTAGGCGGAGCGTTCCCTCACGAGGGATTACGGTCGATTTGGCTTTGAATTAGGCAATGAATTATGATGTCATTTGTTGGTGGGAAAAGGGATAGAGGCAGTGCTAATCTTAGTTTTCATAATATTTTGTTGTGTTTGCTAGATTCGGCAGATGTTTATGTGAGAGAGTTTATAGCCTGTGTGTGGGTGGGTGGAGAGAAGTGTGGTTTTGCAGAGGCAGCCACTCCTTCCCCACCTTCAAAACAGAGGCTGACTATATTATAACAAACGACTATATTAAAAAGAATAGCAAAGCCTCCTTGAAGAGAGAGCTGTAAGAAATTATAATTGGCTCATAATAAAAACAATGAATAAAAATGGAATGTCCTTACACAAACTGTTGTTAAAAATTGTGAGGTCAGTAAAGACTTTAACATTGTTTAAAAATGTCAAAAGTTTTTGGACAGTAAGATTTTTAATGTTTTTCAAAGAAGTCTCTTCTGCTCACCAAGCCTGCAGTTATTTGATCCAAAATACAGCAAAAGCAGTAATATTGTGGAATATTTTTACTATTTAAAATAAGTTTTTCTTTTTTAATTTATATTTTTTTAGGTGTATTTTATTTCTGTGATCAAAGCTAAATTTTCAGCATCATTACTTCAGTCTTTGGTGTCACATGATCCTTCAGAAATTATTCTAATTATTCTTTTTTTTTTGGAAAGAAATTATAGACATTAATACTTTTATTCACCAAGGATGCTTTAAATTGATTGAAAGTGATGATAAAGACATTTATAATGTTACAAAAGATTTCTGTTTTAGATAAATTCTGTTCTTCTGAACTTTCTATTCAAAGAAACCTGAAAAAATTCTACTCAGCTGTTTTCAACATAATAATAAAAATACATGTTTTTTTTTAAAAAAGCAAATCAGAATATTAGAATGATTACTGAATGATCATGTGACTGGAGTAATGATGCTAAAAAGTCAGCTTTGAAATCACAGAAATAAATTACATTTTTAAATATATTCAAATAGAAACCAGTTATTCTAAATAGTAAAAATATTTTACATTTTTACTGTTTTTGCTGTACTTTGGATCAAATAAATGCAGGTGAGCAGAAGGGGCTTTAAAAAACATTTAAAATCTTTTGAATTGGTAGTGTACATCAGGTCAGTTAAGACTTTTACATTGTTAAAAATAAATGTATCACAGTTTCCATAAAAAAAAAATGTTTTCAACATTAATAATAATGAGGCATATTTCTTAAACAGCAAATCTGCATATTAAAGTGATTTCTGAAGGATTATGTGACACTGAAGACTGGAGTAATAATAATGCTGAAAATTCAGCTATACATCACCGGAATAAAATACATTTTAAAATATATTCAAATATAAAACTGTTACTGTAAATAATTGTAAATTGTAATAATATTTCACAATATTATTGTTTTTACTGTATTTTTGATCAAATAAATGCATCCATGGTGAGCCAAAAAAATCATAAAAACCCTAAACCTTTGAACAGTAGTGTAAATAAACTATTGTAGCTATTGTAAGACACAGACATTAGACATAATGTTCAGAAAATCAGTCATTATTGCTAAATAAACTCTGACAGGATGATCAGGACCCTGATGCAAAGCCTGTTAAATGCCCAACTACTCAAGGTTGCCAGGTTTTCGCAACAAAACCTGCCTAATTGCTACTCAAAACTAACCCAATTGCGTTTTGGAGGGGTTCTCTCAATAAAAATTACGTATTACATGGGTAAAATGCATTTTTGGGGCAGGGTTCCCAGGTAAAATTAGCATTTCAGGGGATAAATATCACATAATTGGGGTTGCTTCAATCCGCGGACATGGGAAAAAAAAAAAATAAATAAAAAATTCAGCAACAATGTTAAAGTAGCCCAATTCTGTAGGAAAACCGTGAACTTGGCAACACCGCATCTACTTGCCAAATACGTTAACTTTATTAAATGTAGGTTTTGACTTTGTTGAAGAAATGTTTAAATTGCAGAGTAACATGAGACATAAACTACCAGACCACAAATTGAATGACATTTTCTTAGAAGCAGGATTCAGATTCATCCCAAAAAAGTCTACTGGGGTTAAAACTGGTGCTTTTGTGCATGCTCCACACTAACCTCTGTAAAACATCTCTTAACAAGTTCATTCCAGAAAAAAATACTTTTGATGCACACAGTTCTCTAGAAAACCAGTGTCTGCTGAAGCATTAAGACTAGTTTTCACTGGAACTAAGAAGCCTAAAATTGGAACGTATTTTTGGCCAAGTTTCACAAGATCTTTCCAGCCTCTGAACCAGAGCCAGAAATCAAGCACAGCTCCTGTTCCAGGGAAATCAAAGAAAATACCATCTTTATCTATCTGTTTGCACAGACAGACAAAGTCAGTTGCACGGAAAACAAAGTCAGTGCCAAACATCAGTAAATGGGTATTGCCTACATAAATACATAGTATGTACTGAATCGCTTTAAGTGTAGTATGATGATGTATTATTTTGAAGAGCCACTATATTACGTGTCTAGCCTTGGCGTATTGTTCTCATTACAGTGTCAGACTGTACTCTTGCCTCTCATAAACTCTAGCTTCGTTTATCAGAGACATGACTTTAATTCCCCAAACCTTAAATGATAGCAGGTGGTCATTAATCTCTCTCTCAACACAGTCCCATATTCCTGCACCCTGCAGACAAGATCCTTCATTGCATAAATCAAAGCGCACCACATGTATCGAAGTGTGATTTTAAAATAGTTTAATAAGTTGAAATGTCAAACTAAATGTTTTGGTTTTGCAGTAAGACCACAAAAGCAGCTGTAAGCCAATCTTTGTGACGAGGGATTATTTGATTTGGGTTGTGCTTGATTGTTTTGTGCCTATGGACTCCAGCGGAGTGCGAGTGTCTGCGGGGATCCTCACAATATTGAACTGACAAACATGTAAGAACTATAAAAGAAAATAATCAATTTGGAGGAACTTCAATAATTCAGGTTTGAAAACCTGAACTCTTGGTTAGTCACGGCACTGTACAGTTGTGTCGTAGTGGGATTGTACGGCATTAGGTGGAGCAAAAACATTCAGTGTTCCTGGCAGGAGTTCTTGCCTACGCAGCTTATCCAAGCTGTGTTACTGTGAGGCTTTATCAGCCTTTGATAGGCAGCTGAATGAAGATCTGCATCGTCACTGTCGCAGCCTCCTAGACTAAGGCGGTTTGCCTGTTCCTGTGTTTGGAAATCTGATTAGACGATTGCACAGAGTGTTTTGCATAAGAACATCTACAAGGCTTGTTCGCAACAACACTGATACAACTGAAAGACACAAACGTGTACAATATTTCGAAATTATGTATACCTAAAAAATATTTAGGGGGAATATTCGGCATATTGAGGTAATATTTCATATTTTAAATAGGTTTTCAAAATAAAGTAAATATAGATGTGTATATATGTGTGTGTGTGTGTGTGTGTGTGTGTGTGTATGTATGTATGTATGTATGTATATGATATGTAGCATATGATATGTATATTGTTTCATTATTTTTATTTTAAAGGTACAGTCTAACCTTGGCATCAGCAAGATTTTTTATGTTTTTTTTTTATGCTTATCAAGGCTGCATTTACTTGAACAAAATACAGAAAAAAACAGTAATATTGTGAAATATTATTACAGTTTAAAGTAATAGTTTTCTTTTTTTTAAAAAATTAAATATAATTTATTCCTGTGATGCAAAGCTGAATTTTCTCCAGCCATTACATCAGTCTTCAGTGTCACATGATCCTTCAGCAAATAATTCTGATATGCTGATTTTATTACTTTTAATGTCGGTGTTGTGCTGCTTAATATTTTTTTTTAGAACCTGTGATTCTTTTTTTTGAATTCTTTGAATAAAATGTTAAAAAGAACAGCATTTATTTAAAATAGAAATCTTTTCTAACTATATAAGTCTTTCCTATCACTTTTTTTTTCATTTTAACACATCCTTTGTGAATAAAAACTTTCAAATGGTAGTTTATATTGTTACAAAAGATTTCTATTTTAAGTAAACATTGTTCTTTTTAACTTTTAATTTATTAAAGAATCCTGGAAAAAATAAAATAAATAATTAAAAATAAATAATATATAAATATAATAATAATAATTAAAATATAAAATAATAATATAGAAAATAAAAATTAAAAAATATAATAATAATTAAGCAGTACAACTGTTTTCAGCATTGATAATAAATCAGCATATTAAAATGATTTCTGAAGGATCATGTGACAGTGAAGACTGGAGTAATGGAGTAGTGAAAATTCAGCTTTGCATCACAGGAATGAATCACATTTTAAAATACATTCACATAGAAAACAGCTATTTTACATTGAAATACTATTTCAGAATATTACAGATTTTTTTCTGTATTTTTAATCAAATAAATGCAGCCTTCATGAGCATTAGAGACTTCTTTTAAAAAAAAAAAAAAAATTATTTTTTTTTTTTTTTATGCGTAATATTTTCAAATTTTAAAAAAGCTAATGTTTTTGTACCATCCTTTTGCAGTTATCTGAATGACATGGATAGGATAGGCAAAGGAGACTACATCCCAACCCAGCAGGACGTGCTGAGGACCAGAGTGAAGACCACTGGCATCGTAGAGACACATTTCACCTTCAAAGACTTGCATTTCAAGTGAGAATCCTCTCTGCACCTTCTTTATTTCGCTCTGATTTTAACTAAGATTTTTAAAAAAAATTTATTCACACTCTCTAGTAGGCACGCTAGCATGTGCGTTCACACACATTCACACTTCAAACAACTCGTCTGCCCGATCTAACAGCCTCCACTATTTCTGTAAGCTAGCAACACCCTCTTAAACCCTCCATGGAATGAAAGAATTAATTCCGTGTCATCCATGTGTTCAGGCCTGAGGTTTTGGGATTAATTTCCCTTAAACCTGTTGAGGGCATTCGCTTTGCGAGTTTATGGGATTAAACAGGGCCGGGATGATTCTCTTTGAATGAGTCTGCTTTAATCTACAGAAGAAATGTCAGCCCAACCTTTTGGAAAGATCAAACACAAGCCAGCTGTCCAAGATGCTATTACTTCATTTAATGTTTTGTAAATCGTATTATACATCGCGTGTAATAAAGCAAATGCCACATAAGAGGGACGATAATTACGGAAATTCCTGGAAAAGCCAATGATGTCGTTTCCAGGTCCACACGGTTATATAGACAAGTGTGTGATGGGCTGCAACAGACAGGAAGTCCCAGCTCTTCCATCCTCCCACCCCATCTCATCCATTCTACTTTCAACCTCTCCATTACCATAGAAACAAAGCCCAGACTCAAATGTCAACAAATGCCAGTGACACACATAAACGTCCAGACCTGAAGAAGAAAAAGGGACATAGTAAACCTCTCACTAATACTGAGTCAGCAACCTCACTATTATGCATTTAAAATTTTCCCACACATTTCCAGTGGACACAAACAAGCTCCAGGGAAAATTTGGTTTGTGGAAACTAGTAAAATCTAAATGACGTAAATTGAGGAATATTGTTGATTTAAGACATGTTGGAAGGACTCTGGCTTTTTGGACAATTTATCAGGGTTCGTACAAGGTGCTTAAAGTGCTTTAAGTACTTGAATTTGACTTTTAAATTTACGGCCTGGAAAACCCTTGAAAATAGCAATATTCCTGAAGAGGTACCTAAAAAATGCTTGAATTATTAAAATACAATGTATCTATGAAATAAGTGTTTGATTTATTATATATCTTTAATATCTTTTCACACCTTTTTTCACTTATTTCAGTTAATAAAACTAGTAAAAATAAATAAATAAATAAATAAAAAACTAATAAAACTAACGAGCTAAGCCAGTAGTAGTACTGACAACATCATGTAAACATGGCTGAAGAGTAACAGATGAACTGAATCAATTGAGTGAGTCATTTACGCTGGAACCACTCCAACTGATTCGGGAAAAAAAAAACAGATCAAGTTAAAAGAGCCATTATTTTTGAATTTCAACATTGCTTGTAATGATTTTAAAAAGCACGTAGTGATGGGTGAGATTTTCAAAACTCCAAATCAGTTAAACCACTGCGTTGCAAAGTGATTCACTGTTTCGAAAGTGCTCCAATCGTATTGCGTTTCGCAAATCATTTTATTCAGATCAGGACTTCAGATCACATATCGCTAATTATTTAATTTAGACTAGGACTTCGGAGTGGGTTCGCAAATCATTTGATTTAGATTGGAACTTTGCATATCTCGAATCATTTGATTCAGATCAGGACTTTGGAGCGCGTATCGTGAATCATTTGATTCAGATCGGAACTTCGGAGCAGGTTCGCATATCATTTGATTTAGATTGGAACTTTGCATATCATTAATCATTTGATTCAGTTCAGAACTTCAGAGCGGGTTTGTGTATCATTTGATTTAGATTCGGACTTCGAAGCAGGTTCGCAAATCATTTGATTTAGATTGGAATTTTGCATATCTCGAATCATTTGATTTAAATCCGGACTTCGGAGCAGATTCACAAATCATTTGATTTAGACTGGAACTTTGCATATCATTAATCATTTGGTTCAGATCGGAATTTCTGAGCGGGTTCGCATATTATTTGATTTAGATCGGAACTTCGGAGCAAGTTCGCAAATCATTTGATTTAGATTGGAACTTTGATTCAGTTTGGGACTTCAGAGCGGGGGTCATGAATCATTTGTTTCACAAATCTTTTCATTTTATAGTATCTGTACGAACCGTAAATTTATCGATGAAATCTATATGTATTTGAATTGACATGACAGAAAATGATGACAAAACTATTCCTTTAAAGCAGTGTGGTATATTAAACAGGCTGTTCTTCTGCCTATTACATCTTCTTTGCATTTGCTTCTAATTAAATAAGCTTGTTAGGCTGATCATATGTGACCCTGGACCACAAAACCAGTCTTAAGTAGCATGGGTATATTTATAGCAATAGCCAACAATACATTGAATGGGTCAAAATGATTTTTCTTTTATGCCAAAAATCATTAGGATGTTAAGTGGGGATCATGTTTCATAGAGATATTTTGTGAATCTCCTACCGTAAATATATCAAAACTTAATTTTTGATGATGTATAAATCTCTTAAAAAATTGATCCTTATTATTGGTTTTGTGGTCCAGGGTCTCATATGTTCTTGTCTTGCTTTGTTAGCTGTTCAGGGCATTTTTCTCCTCTGCATATTGATTTCTTTAAGATTTGTCTGTTTATACATGTATCTGCTCTCTATATAGGATGTTTGATGTCGGCGGTCAGCGTTCAGAGAGAAAGAAGTGGATCCACTGTTTCGAGGGAGTGACAGCCATTATCTTCTGTGTGGCCATGAGCGCGTATGACCTCGTGCTGGCTGAGGATGAAGAAATGGTAAGAACCTCTTAGCTTTATTAGTCAATAATTCACAGTCCATTACATTGAAGAGGCTGTTTTTTTAGGGTCCTTTGAATATAAAGTTCAAAAGAACAGTGTTTATTTGAAATAGAAATCTTTTGTAACATTAAACAGGTCTTTCCTGTCCCTCTCAAATAGTTTAATGCATCCTTACTGAAAAAAAAAAACTTTTGAACAGTGGTGTAGTTGCATCACAGGCAGAGTTCCTAAATACCGACCCGTCTCTTCATTTCATTACAGAATCGAATGCATGAGAGCATGAAGCTCTTCGACAGCATTTGCAACAACAAGTGGTTCACGGAGACCTCCATCATTCTGTTCCTTAACAAGAAGGATCTGTTTGAGCAGAAGATCACACGCAGCCCCTTGGCCATCTGCTTCCCTGAGTACGCAGGTACTAAAAAACAGCCAACTAGCCAATAAATCATTTAAATCAAGTGCACAAGTGCTCCAGTAGGGAGTGCTTTCGAGTGCTCCAGTTGAATAAATGGCGAGCTCTTGCTTTACTTTTGCATCAAAGACATAAAGAAATTAGTATGGACCGTTTTAATAATTGTACCTGGTGTTGTGCGCAATAAATAAGAAAAAAATTACAGATATTAATATTATAGCAGACAAAACAATTATTCCACAAAGTAATATAGTTAATAAACTAAACTTATAGTTACTTAGATTTGTTTTGTTTTTTTTTTAAATAAAAATGTTAAGATTTTTTTTTAATTAATATTATAGCAGACAAAACAATTATTCCACCAAGTACTATAGTTAATAAATTACAGTCTATATTACTATAGTTATAATAAGGGTCATATTGATTTTAATATATTTTAAAATAGAATTTATTCCTGTGATGCAAAGCTGAATTTTCACATTTTCACATGAACCTTAAAAAGTCATTGTAATATGCTAATTTATTATAAATGTTGAAAACAGTTGTGATGCTTTTTTTTGATAAATAAAGAGTTATAAATAACAGCATTTATTCAAAACATAAATATTTTCTAACAATAAGTCTTTACGATCACTTTGTATCAATTTAACACATCCTTGCTGAATAAAAGTATTAATTTCTTTTGTTTTAAAAAAGAACAAATAATAATTACTGACCACAAAGTTTTGAACAGTAATGTATATTGTTACAAAAGATTTTTATTTTAAATAAATGAATTCTATTCATCACAAAAAATCCTGAAAAAAAAAAAGTATCACATGTTCCAAAAAAATAAAAAGCATCACAACTGATTGTTATTATTTAACACTGATAAATTAGCATATTAGAATGATTTCTGAAGAATCATGACAATGAAGACTGGAGTAATGATGCTGAAAATTCGGCTTTGCATCACAGGAATAAATTCTATTTTAAAGTACATTAAAATAGAAAATCGGGATTATAAATTACAATAATATTTCACAATATTACTGTTTTTTCTGTGTTTTTAATCAAATAAATGCAGCCCTGATGAGCATAAGAGACTTCTTTTAAAAAAAAACATTAAAAACCATACTGATACCAAACTTTCGAACGACAGTGTATGTTTTATAATGCTGTTCAGTTAACGTTTTCCAGAAGAAAAAAAATCATTACATGGTTCATTTTTTAAAAACAACTTTTAACTTAAAGGAAATAGTTCATCCAGAAATTTAAATTTATTTGTGCTCAGGCCATCCAAGAAGTAGATGAGTTTGTTTCTTCATCAGAACAGATTTGGAGAAATTTAGCAGTACGTCACTTGCTGTACGAGTGCAGATCCTCTGCAGTGAATGGGTGCCGTCAGAATGAGAGTCTAAACAGCTGATTAAAAACAGCAAAAATCCACAACTTTTCCAAACAACTTATCCATGAGTTAACATCTTATAAAGTGAAAACAATTCCTCCATCCATAATATTGCTTTCTCCTGTAAAGTAATTTCGTCTGAATGAGGAGAGAAATATGCACAGATCAAGCATGTTTACAACCCAAAACGGTTCCAAACAAATATGCATTACGATGTGGGAGGACAACAGGGGACGAACTTTTTCACTGGAGGAGGCTTTAATATTATAATTTTACTGGATTTTGTTATAAACAGTTTTGGATGAACTATTCCTTTAACCAAGGCTGTCCAGGTTGGAATGAATATGTTAACCAATAATAGTGTCAAGCTGAAACTTAATTTCCACTCAGAAATGTATTGCATAAGTTACAGAAGTTAAATGTGATGCTGGACCACAAAACCAGTCATAAGGGTCAATTTTTTTTTTTTTTTTAAATTGACATTTAAACATCATCTGAAAGCTGAATAAATAAGCTTTCCATTAATGTATGGTTTGTTAGGATAACAAACTATTTGAAAATCTGCAATGTGAGGTTGGAAAAAAATCTAAATATTGAGAAAATCACAGTTTAAGTTGTCCTAATGAAGTTCCTAGCAAAGCATATTACTAATCAAAATTTACCTTTCAATATATTTACGGTAGAAAATTTACAAAATATTTTCATGAAACAACTTAATATCCTAATGATTTTTGGCATAAAAGAAAAATTGATCATTTTGACCCATACAATGTATTTTTGGCTATTGCTACAAATATACCCATGCTACTTATGACTGGTTTTGTGGTCCAGGGTCACAAATGTTTCTAATGCCATTTTCATGTTTTTGAAGTGTGAAAATGTGTACTGACCAATCAAAACCAGTTTTATTCTGGCATTTCCACTCATTGTAAGGCTATTCACTTCAAGTGGTTTATTCAAATGAGCTCCACTTTGGTTGTCCATCAGTGCTGATATCGAAAGGCCAGCAATTCATTATATCCTATGCATGGAACATCAATCTAACACAGGCTTTACTGATATCAATCAATTGGAAGAGGTCATATGTCATTTCAATGGTCATTATAAATATACTGCTCTCTCTTTCTAGGATTTAGTTTCTCCGGATTCAGTTTTCTCACCATGCTTTGTATTTCCCCTTTCAACAAGGTGCCAACAACTACGACGAGGCCGCCGAGTACATCCGCACCAAGTTTGAGGACCTGAACAAGAAGAAAGAGACCAAGGAGATCTACCCTCACTTCACCTGTGCCACGGACACGAAGAACGTGCAGTTCGTTTTCGACGCCGTCACTGACGTCATCATCAAAAACAACCTGAAGGATTGCGGGCTCTTCTAGAGCACAAAAACAGGAAGACGAGTCGAGGTACGAAGAAACGCTCCAACCAGAGCGTCCTTTTTACTTCGGTTTCCAAGCGACTCGTAACTTATTTCTCTTCCTCTTTCAGATTACTTGAACAGTTTTGATGACCGGAGGAAGTAGGGGTGGAATATGTCCCGAGCATCTGCACTGGCCAACCACGACTCCTGCTTCCACACGACGACTGATAGCTTAGAGGAGCCCGACACAGTTTCAACGATTGCCAACGACCTTAGCCTCTGTCCTCCCTCCCGACATTGTGTTTTGACATTTAATATCTGTATTATTAACTCCTTGGGCTATGACCACCAATCACCAACTGTTGTATTATCCTTTGTCCATATTTGTTGTTTATTTTCTTTCTTTTTGTTCATTTTGTTTGGAGTAATAGCAGAGGCAGCAAAATGTTTTTATATGATACTTTCGTTTTACTCTATGGAATCTGATGTGCAAATTTTATTAAACTTTTAATTGCATAATGCTTATTTTTTAAACAACCAGCAGGCGTTGGATACGGAGTATGATTGAAAAAAGAAAGCGCTTTTTTATGATGTTTACATGACGTCCTTGTTGATAGCGAACCGAAAAGTCGTCCTGCATGATAGAAGATAGCGAATATATCAATACAAGTAATCAGTTCACATCAGCGTAACATTCCTTTTTAAGATTAAATTTTGAAAAAGTACAAAAAAGAACAAAAAATCTAAAAAAGCACAAAAAAAAGCTTCACGAATGGGGAAAGAACTGCTCAAATGTAACAGATATTTAAAGTATGTACGTAACAGTATCTAACAATCTTTTGTTCTTCTCTTCTATCTTCCCGCTCTTCTTTCTAGCATTCTGTTTGTGCCTTGACTTCCGTTTACAATGGACTTTATTTTCTCCCCAAGTTGTCCTACTGTACGTAAACATTTCTGCTCCAGGATTTTCACACCATGTAAGAATAAATAGTGATTAATAATGGAAATCTAATTGAAAAAAAGGGTAGTGTTTTTGTTTCGTTTTTTGGTAAAGATTAAAATTCTTTTCAAAGTCCTATATAATGATTTAATTTAAATAAAAGTTCATTCACTAGATCAAGCCGTGCCAGCTGTGGTTTTTATTTCACTTTTTTTGGAGGTTAATAAGTTCACATTGGTGGCTGAATAATTAATTTAATATCCAATCGCTGTAATTAAATACACAGTTAAGGGCTTGCTGTAGGGCATCAACTGGAACATTTTCTAATTTTAGCATTTTGTGCTCTAGCTGATTTTGGCTATCCATTACCTGGAGAGGTCTGAAAGAACATTAACTAACTTAATTATTTAAGAACATTAAGATTAATTTCTTTTCTGAGATCAGATCGCAGGAAGACAAGGCTCCAACTAATGTCGCTCCCCTGTTGCTGAATTAAACTGAAGTAACTGTTCTCTTTCTGTTGAAAGATCATCTATGGTTAATTAATCACCATGTTCGGAACATATGCTTCTCAAAATTATAATTACATTCATTTGGAGATGTGTTACACACACTGTAATCTAACCTGGGTCTTCAGCTTTCCATCAAACATATACAATGAAAGGTGAATAGAGATCTGAACTAAATTAGGGATTGGACTTGTCACCTTCATGTCTTTTTGTATGCTAATTTTGGACAGACTGACACTGCCATCTAGTGACTGCTTTGTGAAATGACATTCTTACATGAGCCTATTACCAGCTTAAGATTTTAAAACTAAATCTACATAATATCAGCTGTCAGAAGCAGATGTAACAGTATGTCCCACCTTGCAATTCTGATCTGATGCTGATGAAATCTCAGTGCCTTCCCAAAGATCACAAATAAAACAAAAAAAATTGAGAAACAACACAAACCTAAGAAACCAATCTTTTGTCTTTTGTTCCACAAACTGACATATACATCAAAGAATGAACGGTTCGTTTTATATTTCACTTAAAATCTAACAAGCTCTTTAAAAACGTTTTATTAAAAAATAAAAAAAGTGTTTTTTAAGATTTATTTTTGGCATTCTCATGCCTTTTTATTATATAGGACAGTGTAGATGTCAGGAAGCAAAGTGGTAGAG
Source organism: Labeo catla (assembly GCA_012976165.1). Lineage (NCBI taxonomy): Eukaryota > Metazoa > Chordata > Actinopteri > Cypriniformes > Cyprinidae > Labeo > Labeo catla. The sequence continues at coordinate 5,524,669 of VONZ01000001.1, forward strand.
GAAGAGAAGGGGGTTGTGCCGGGAAAGGTCCAAGAGCCGCGATTCGAACTCGGGACGTCCACGGCGCAACGGCGTTATATATTGGCGCGCTAACCACTAGGCTATTGACACCAACTCAAAAATGTGTTTTCACGACGTGTCATCGGTCATATTAGCGGGACTGAAAGTAAACAATGCCAATGAACCGAACGAAACTCGCATATTTTGCTGATTATTGCTGTTGAAAATGGTCAATTATTGTCATGTTTTGGGCTGATCGGTCAGACTGGGAAAAACCATTTGCAGTACTATAGACTGCCAAACATTATAACAAATCAAGGAGAAGAGTGCAAAAATCTGTCTGAGGGACAAAAGTGGTTTGTGGTTGGCCAAACTGAACCAGGATTTCCAGGGCAAGAATCTTGACAACATTAATGTTTGTTCTTATCATTTTCGGACAGGTAGGTGAATATTAGGCTAATATGTTAATTATTTCCTGCCTACTGAGTCCTTCTCTCTATGATTTAGCAGCTTCCATACATTGTTTCCCGTGGTTTAGACAGCATAAATTAGCAAAACAACGTACTCAGCAGTACATTAACCGTGCAATTCCAGGTGTTGTTTACATCCGACTATCGCCAATATGGCTGCGCATCCGGTTAAGTGACCAAATCGTGATTTAAGTGCAAACGTGTTTTTGAATTCAAGTGTGTTCTATTGTTTTTCTATATAAACATGCATGTTCGACAGTTTTGCTAGAGCTACGCTGGATATGCGTTTTTTAAAAGTTGAACTGGATACTCGAGGCAAAATAAAATAATTTACATTTTTTTAAAAAACGTGCATTTTTCATTTCACAGCCCTGCTTCTCCCTCATTCCGTGAATTTCACGTTTTTCCATTTCACTGTGCTGCTTTTTCTATGCAAACGTGCCGTGCTGTTTAAACGTTATGCTCGTGTCTGGTGTAGACTAAAAAATACGTTTTGTGTGAATTGCTCCAAAGGCAATATGAAAGTACAAATAAGAATTTTGGATCGCGACACAGATGTGTCATGCTGTAGCAGTATAGAGCTCTAGTTGCGATGAGCAAAACCACAAACCAGGGCTATGGGTCCCAGAACTCATCACTCGTCACTACTTGTGGCGCCCTCGTCTGGAGAGAACAGAAACTTGACCTTAGCTACATGCATTTGTACTATAAGAGATGGTGAGTGGCAATTATTGCTAAACATTCATATATATTCATTAGACTAGACTGATTGGAAATGCTCACGATGGTGGTCCACAGCACAACGGTGTTGAAAGCGACCACATCAGTGCTGTATTTCCCATCAGACACCTGAATAGTGACCTCAAACATGGTGTCATCCTCCGGCACTTAGAAGAAGAGGTTTTTAGATGTCAAGCTCAGACCATTTATTTGGAAACGGTCCACAATGGCACCTTTGAGAACGTAAACATGACACATGATTTAAACTGTTTGCACTACAAACAGGTGTGTTCATAATTAAGATAATACATTAAAATAATATATCAAGCAGCTAAAAATAGCTGGATGCGGATGAGATGGGAAGCCAGACCCATGGAATTTACAAATGGCCGCGCCTGCTCTTAGGGGCAAAATAAGGTGGATGTTATGCAATAAATGTACGTGTCATGTGACAGTATGGATTATATTAATATACTGTTTAACCCAGTGTTTATTTCTTGTATTTAGCTTTGGGTGTGGTTTATGTTTACAAAATTGTCAGTCGCTATTTAGCCACTCACATTATTAAATTTTCTTATTAATTGGCTTATGAAGTTCATAATCATTTTATCAAATAAAAAAAATGACATTTTAAAACAATACAATTATGCAATACACATTTTAATACATTTCCATACAACTTAATGCATTTAATACAACTGTTTATAGGGATTTTGTTTACTTTTATACACTACCAGTCAAAAGTTTTTAAACAGTAATGTTTTATAATAATGTTTTTTTTTAAAGAAGTCTCTTTTGCTCACCAAGCATGCATTTATTTGATCCAAAGTGAAGCAAAAACTATTTAAATTTGAACCATTTTCTATCTGAATATATTTTAAAATGTAATTTATTCCTGTGATTTCAAAGCTGAGTTTTTAGCATCATTACTCCAGTCACATGACTTTTTTTTTATTTTTATTTCTGTGTTCTGCGTTGAGTCGCCACTTCACATCTAGTGTAAAATCTTGGCTCCATATGAGTTTAGAAACAATAATTTCAAGTTTAAAGCATTTAATGCTTCAAGCATTAATAAGTTAGTTTTATTTAAATGCTTATCTTAACTGAGTGGTAATACATGCCTGACCTGAACTTGTACAGTGACGCCAGTAGCTCCAGTCCATTAGTTAGTTCTGTCTACATCCTGGTCAAAATCCACACCTTGAATTTTCACAATGTAATTCTGCTTTTCATCAAAACTGTTTTGCACCCAGGTACAGGTGTCCTAAAGACTGAGAAGGCAGCTGGAACGTGTGATTATTGTGGTGCACAATTGAAATAATCGTTCAAAATTATGTTTTGAGTATAATGGACCATTTATGAGCATTTAAGTTAGAATGATCCATATGATCTCACCTCCGTCTGGATCAGTGGTGAAACATGAGTCTCTTCCTGAGATGGCCAGACGGAGAGAATTAAAGGGCCAGTCTCAATTCACCAAACGGACCCACAGTCATTTACCTGAGCAACAGCGATCAGGATTTCAACTGGAGAGAAAAAGGACTGGAATCATTTTAGACAGCATTTCATACAGATTGGAAATGCATTTGAGTTCATATAAGGTCATACCATATGAACCAATATGAACGTATAGTCTGTTTTGTAAAAAAAATACTATATTTGTAAGTGAATTAATTCCCATAGCTAGTGCCACTAGATTGAAATGCATCTAAAATTTGGTGTCATATCGTCACAGAAAGTAGAGTTGAAATGAATTTCTCTCTTGTGAACTTGGAGATGGTAAAATGCTTGTTTACACTCCTTTAATTGCTTGGAGGTGTGAATTACTAGCACTGCAAATGTGTCAGTATATAGTAGTTTAAAAGCCAATCTGTTTATACAAACTTTGTCCTTAATCTTATATACAGAGGTGAAGAGCAAACTGATTGTAGACCTGTAAGTTACTGTCATCATGCAAACTAACAGGTGAAAACTGAAGCAGTATGTTGTTGGGTTGTTTCTGTTTGGTGAAGGCAAATAAAGAAATTAAACTTAAAGACATGCCTGAGTTACTGACAGAACATGTGCTTACCACAATAATCTTGTACATTAAAGTTTAACGCTTCAGGAAAATCACTTGAACAGCCTGGATGAAGTGGCCATTCTTAAACACAATGGCTGGAATTGCTTGTTTAGTGTACAGCTCACACGTTTTCCTATATGTAAATTGGATTGCCACATTTCAGGTTTGCATCACAAAAGGATCAACGTTATTGTCCATTTATGTTTTTGTGTGAGCCTGATAGTCCACACACCTCTAATGAAAAATAAAAATGGAGACATGAATAGTAATGGGAAGATTTTACTCTAAATACAATAGCTTAACACCGTGCCATCAAACCCATGTGGAGGCGTTGTCAGTAGTTAAGAAAACAGTCTTTTGTCAGAACTTTAAGTTCATTTTCTGAATTATTTGTGATATATAACGCTTGAATTAATAATTTTAAATCGGTTTTATCATACCAAAAAATTGTTAAAAAGAATCGACTAACAAACGTTGCAGCGTTTTCTCCGACCGCCAGATGGCGCTGCTCAACACGACGTGAATCTCATTGACTTCAAATGAACACACGGAACATTATCAGGGAGCTTGTAAATTTACGCTGATAACAGGTAAGCGAATTTAGTTCTGTATTTTTAACATATTTGATATATTTTAAAAATAATTCTCAGGAGCAGTTTAGGGTGAAGAAATAAATGTGTTCGCAGATAACAGCTGAAGCTTATTCTTCCAATAATGCAAATATGCTGCTTAAATGTACACCTATTAAGCATAAATGACTTTTACAGCCAAATAAACGATAAGGCATCAATTAACGTGCACCTTTCAGCATTTTACACGGTTTAAAGACACTTCGATGCTTTGCCGCCTTTTAACCAATAGGCAAGAATAGCAATTAAAAATACGTAGATAACAAAAGTACATAATTATTTAATTATGTTGAGCCGTAATTAACAGCTATTATTTATAATACTTTATTATTTACAATTTCTATGAACAGTATTGTTTATGGTTCCCTGTTTATTATTTTAAAGCTGCTTTAAAACAGTCTATTGTATTAAGCACCATAGAAATAAAAGGACTTGACTTGAAGTGTTATAATGAAAAATGGATAGATAGATAGATAGATAGATAGATAGATAGATAGGCATTTGCAGTAAGTTCAAACGTGATTATCGTCATAAATTGGTTATTGTCTGTGGTACATTGGCATTATTGAATATACTCATAATTTGAGAGGGAGGAAATAAGCGCTCAGATTTCAGTCGAGCTCTGATTGGCTCCCGCTGAGTTGATTTGATTGGACGGCGCCGAGATGCTGCGCTGTGATTGGCTGAGACGCGCATGCTGGAATGACACAGACGCACATATGCGCTTGTCTGCACTGAGGGGCTCATGATCTGGAGTTTGAGTCACAAGAGCCACATCTGCACAGCCTGGATTGTACTGATTGTACTGGTGTTTTTTCTCTAAGAACAAATGTAAGTGAAAGACTTTATTCTACATTTGAACAGCCTTATGCATGTTTTTTTTATTTGATAAAAGTTACCTGTATATTTTTTCCCTGTTTTTCAAATGCAAAAAAGCTAATCATTTATTTATTGCTTTATTTTCAATTTTTGCAAAGCATGATGTTTTATAAAACATTTATTTATATTTCAGGAGTATCTAAATTACTGGATTTGACTGTCATCATTCCAGAATCATGGTAAGCATGCCTTCTCCACAATCCTTAGTTCTTTGTGTTGTTAATTACCATAGATTGTTTACTCAGTAAAACTACACTGATTGGCATCACTTTACATTATGTGCTGCACAGGATTAGTTACTGTGAAGAAATGTCCGTTGCTGAAATTTCAGCATATGGGATGACATCTGCAGCCCATGACAATCTGTGCATAGAAATACAGTTAACGCCAGCCACTCAACCCTGTGTGTATGCTACTATTACTGCAAGCATGTGATTATGTTTCTTTAGATACAGATTTCAGCAAATATGTTTAAAAAAACACACGCAAGTTCTGTATGTGTCAAAAAGCCAGAAAAGCTTGGCAAAACAATCATGCATTAGACATGCATTAGGCACTTTGTGGCATTTATTAGAAATTAAAATGCATTTGGGTTTTAATATTGGCAGTTGCATTGTTTTTGAGTTAGGAACTGGGACTAACTTGTTGCTTACACTTTACGACTGTTAATCCTAGATCATATTTTCCTAATTTTCTTTAATGTAACCCAGTATTTGGTATTGATTTTTGCAGATTTTAATGTCTATGAACCAGCTCCACAATTGCAATTGACTCACATAGTGTATTTCAAATGAGTAAGCTATTGCGCTTCCGTTTTTTGATTATGATTTGTGTGTGTATTTGTGTACGTGTATCTGACAGCATGTATAGAAGGTGTGGTAATTACTCTATTGAAAAGATTTGTTCCAGGTGTGGCTAGTAACAGGTTTATTCTAACTGATTTTGATTTGAAGGTAGTAGTCATCCGTCCTTTTGATAGCTGGGTGTGAGTGCGTCCACATGATGTGCATTCATCGGTTATTCGGTTGCCCTCTACCTAGAATAGAGTGGTTTTTCAGCTCCTCCAGACAAATAGAGCCATTCCCTCCCTAACAGAGCTCATGCAGGTCCAAGCCTGTCTAAGGAGCACGATTAGTCAATCTAACGAAAACAAAATCAACGGGAGGGTGACCCAAATTCTATATAAAATGATAAAATTAGCATTTTTCAAGTGTTTTAAGCTTAATTAAACTTATTATACTTAGCTATATAAAGTAATGCAATTTAAAATGAACTTTAAAAAGATAAGAATTAATTAAAATTATTATTTACGCAAATAAATGCATACATTTACACTACCAGTCAAAAGTTTTTGAACAGAAAGATTTTTTATATTTTTTAAGTCGCTTCTGCTCACCAAGCCTGCATTTATTTGATCCAAAATACAGCAAAAACAGTAACATTTTGAAATATTTTTACTATTTAAAATAACTGTTTTCTATTTGAATATATTTTAAAATGTCATTTATTCCTGTGATTTCAAAGCTGAATTTTCGCATCATTACTCCAGTCTTCAGTGTCACATGATTCTTCAGAAATCATTCTAATATGCTGATTTGCTGTTCAAGAAACATTTTATTATTATTATTATTATTCTTACCAACATTTAAAACAGTTGAGTGTGTATATATATATATATATATGTATATATAATTTTTTTTTTCAGAATACTTTGATGAATGGAAAGATCTAAAGATCAGCATTTATTAAATAAAATTAATGCTTTAATTTAGCGAGGGTGCTTTAAATTGATCAAAATTGATGATAAAGACATTTATAATGTTATAAAAGATTTCTATTTCAGATAAATGCTGTTCTTCTTAACATACTATTCATCAAAGAAACCTGAAAAACTCAGCTGTTTTCAACATAATAATAATAATGAATGTTTTTTGAGCAGCAAATCAGAATATTAGAATTTCTCAAGGATCATGTGACTGGAGTAATGGTGCTAAAAATTCAGCTTTAATCACAGGAATAAATGACATTTTAAAAAATATTCAAATAGAAAACAGTTATTTTAAATAGTAAAAATATTTCAGAATTTTACTGTTTTTACTGTACTTCGAATCAAATAAATGCAGTCTTGGTGAGAAGACGAGACTTATTTAAAAAACATAAAAAAACGTACTGTTCAAAAACTGGTAGTGTATATACATATGTATATGTACATTTTTCAAATTTTGCACCCAGTCTTACTTTGTCTTTCTGTCTTTTTGCAGTTGTGTCTGCAGGAATCAAGCGACTGTCTGCGGGAACAGATGCGTTATATGATGCGATCCCTGCAGGATCTGAAGCATTTGCGGCGGAGCTGCGCAGCGCCCCCTGTCGGACCTCCAGTGCGTTTACGCGCTTGTAAGCAGCTGATAGCCCAACGGGAACGGCGAGCGCGGCTGAGGATCAGCGATGCCAGTGAAGCTAGCAGTTATGACTCTGCCTGTTGTCTGTCCAGCTCTTTGGAAGAGGAAGACTCTACGGGCGGCCCATCGGCTGTCAGCTCACCGAGCAGCGAGCGCAGTCTAGAGTTCGATTCGGGATACTCTGAGGCCTCCTGGCAGGATGAAGGAGTGGTGTTACGGCGCACCAAAAACATCCGAGTATCTTCATCTGCGTGTCTTCGCACCAACCAGCCTTCCAACACCCGAGCGCGTCCTAAGTCCACCTCAGACGCTTGTTTAGAAAGTTGGACGTCGTTTGAGACCGCGAGCGACCCTGACGACTGGACTACGTCGCTACTGACGCGTGGACGTAACCGGCAGCCGCTAGTGCTGGGAGACAACAGTTTTGCCGATCTCATTGAGAACTGGATGGACTTACCAGAATGCCCGGAACAGACGGAACAAAAGCACAGTTCTGGACGCAGTTTTGCTAAAGACTTTTTGGTAAACGTCAAACGGAGGATAGCTGGGATTTCACGGAGCGCTGATGGGAGAAGAAAGTCGTCAGATGTTACAAAACTGAGTAAATCAATTGTGGCTGCCAAACGATTTTCTTGCCAGGTTGACGTGCAGCACAAAACACCGTTCTTCTATAAATCCCACACAGGTCTGAACGAACTGGATACAGATTTCTGCCAGTTTACAGCTTTAATGAAATCTGGAAGCAGAATGCCCATCGTCTGTAATGACATTATTGGGTACATATGACTGCAGTGTCTTTATAAACTCTCAGACTGAGTGGACAATATCTCCAGGAGAGACTAATTATTTTTTTATGAAAAGCTCTGTTCATAATCCTGTGTAAAATGCACAAAAAATAAAAAACATTTAAAATTCATATTGGTTAGTGTATTGGTTTTGGTTGGCGGCCTAACTGATTTGAATGAATGAAATTAAACTAAACTGATTTTTTTCTTTTTTCTCAGACACATTAAGAGATAAGACTGTTATTATCACAAAATAAACCCAGACAGGCTAAAAAGGGGCCAGATATGAAGAGAAATGGACCTTTATCACCCCGAAGGGGTCTATTTTGTGATAACGACAGGATTAATGTACATTATCAAGCTGTATATACACTTAAACACACTGCTGCTCAAACATTTGGACACATTAAATTTATTAAAAAAATTACAGTAAAGACATTTTATAAAACCACAAAATATTTATACACAAAAAAATATTAAGCAGCATAGCTGTTGTCAAAACTGACTAATTAATAAAAATGTTTCCTGAGCAGCAAATCAGCATATTAGAATGATTTCTGAAGGATCATGTGACATTTCAGTTTTAATATTACAGGAATGAATCACATTTTGAAATATATTCAAATATAGTGTTTTTTTTTATTTCAATAATATTTAATAATAATATTGTTTTTCTGTTTTTACTGTATTTTTGATCAAATACACTACCAGCCAAAAGTTTTTGAACAGTAAGATTTGAATATTTTTTAAAGAAGTCTTTTCTGCTCATCAGGCCTGCATTTATTTGATACGAAGTACAGCAAAAACAGTACAATTTTGAAATATTTTTATTATTTAAAATAACTTTTTTTATTTTGAATATATTTTAAAATGTAATTTATTCCTGTGATTTCAAAACTGACTTTTAGCATCATTACTCCAGTTACATGATCCTTCAGAAATCATTCTAATATTCTGATTTGCTGCTCAAAAAATATTTATTATGTTGAAAACAGCTGAGTTGAATCTTTGATGAATAGAAAGTTCAGAAGAACAGTATTTTTCTGAAATAGAAATATTTAGTAACATTCTAAATGTCTTTATCATCACTTTGATCAATTTAAAGCATCCGTGGTAAATAAAAGTGTTAATTTCTATAATTTACCAATTTCTTTAGTAATTTTTTACCTATTAAAAAAAAAATTAAACAAATTTTTTTACTGTTTTTGCTATACTTTGGATCAAATAAATACAGGTTTGGTGAGCTGAAGAGACTTCTTTAAAAAAAAAAAAAACATTCAAAATCTTACTGTTCAAAAACTTTTGACTGGTAGTTTAAATGCAGCCTTGATGAGCATAAAAGACTCAAAAACATTAAAAATTCCCAAACATGTGAACAGTTTATAAGCAAAAAATAATATTTTGTAATCTTATAAGCACATATTTTAAATGTGCTGTTTCTGTACTTTTTCAGTTATATCCTTGAACCAGTTTTTGTTATTATAAACAGCTGAAATTATTTATAGCAGCTTACAGCAGCAGGCAGGAACGTGGTGTTCCTTGGACTACAAGTTCTTGCTTTTTGGCGTCTCTGGAGTGGAAAAAGAAGTTGAGCAGAAAGCTTTTTAGTGATGGCAGAAAGGCTATATCAACACGGATATCTCAGGTGGCCCCAGCAGCATGTGTTAAATGAGGTAACCCTTCTTGCGTCCCTTTAGGACTGCATGGGGACAAATCCGCAGCAGCTGGATAGAGGGTAAAGACGTCGACTTTAGCTTCATTAAGCTTTAGAGTGCCTCAGTTATCAGACTAATGCATCCTGCAGCGCTGCAACTTCTGCAAACTCATATGTATATGTCTGCTTAAAGACTTATTAATCATTTTTGGTTCGTTTGAAAGATTTGCAGTCACAGATGGTGACCGTAGAGTCATAAAAGTCTCCTACACGGTGAAGGCTGTTCTCATCGTATGAGGTCAGAGTTAATGAATCAAGATTTGCAAGATAATAACAGGAATTAATGACGAATGCATAACGGCCTGCTGTATTGACCTCAGACATGCCGAATAGACATACTGTAAGAAGAGAGAAATATTCAGTATGTTGTTTATCCTGGCCTTTGTGTGGAAAAAGTGAATTATCGTGCCAGTAAAATCAGGCCTTATCCTTAAACAGTCTAGAGTTACCGTGCTTATAAAAAAACTATTTATATTTAAGGCTTTTTCTTTTTTCATTGAGGTTACATGGAACAGATGGACCGAGTTGCCGGTGTACAAGTGGAAACACGGGATTGCACTTAGGGTTTAGAGGGAAATACATAACAGTCAACGTGTGCCTTGTCAGACGTCGGAAGAATAACCAGGAGCCTCGTGCCTCACTCCTCTGAGACAATTTTGGCAATGTGACTTCAAAATCCGTCCAAGATGATTCAAATAACTGAAGGAGAAAAACAAAAGATTCTTAATAGACCCAGGTTGACTTGAGCATTTCATGTTTATGCATAGAAAAAGCACACAAGATTCATTGACACTAGAAGTACTATAGCACTACTTCTGTAGTCAGTTATCTTGTACCTGTAATTTAAATGTCATGGTTTGCAACAGACACATTTAAAGCTAACACATCTGGTTTAAAGGGATAGTTCACCCAAAAACAAAAATTCCCCCATTATTTATTCACCCTCAAGCCATCTTAGGTGTATATGACTTTCTTCTTTCAGATGAATACAATCTGAGTTAAATTTAAAAATATCCTGGCTCTTCCAGGCTTTATGATGGCAGTGAATGGGTGTTGAGCTTTTAAAGTGCCCCTATTATGCCTTTTCAAATATGTCCTTTCATGTAGTGTGTCATGCAGCTGTATGTGAACATAAACTATCTGCAAAGTTGTGAAGCCGACAGTGCACGATAAATAAAGTTATTGTCTATCAAAAAAAAGAGTCGGCTCACATTTGCCTAAACGAGTCGTCAGGATTTCAAATCTTTTTCTGTTACGGCCACACGTCACAAAGTAACACATTTGCATAATGTCCGCCCACGTTCTACGTCGCGAACAACTTGCCCGCCCATACATTTCCATGTGGTTTACGTCACATGGAAATTTACACGTACATTATACAGAAGACGCTGTATCCTACGCTGTGAGTAAAATTGTTTTATATTCACTTCCAAAACATGATGAATCTGCAAAGACTGTATTTTCTGGCGATCGTTCAAAATACGTAGTTGTGTATGTTATGTTGTGTAACAACCCTGCACATGCTTTGCTAACCGGCTAAATCACGCTTCTGTAGTTCTGTTGTTCAGCTGTGGACCTACTGTAGTCTGACAATTTGTGATTGATGCAGCTTGACTGTCTGTCTGTCTCATTAGTTGAAGTAATGATAAAGGATGGCGCACGAATGCGGAAAGCGCTGTGCTATGAAACCCATTCGTTTCAATTGCTAAAAATTATAAAATCCATTTATTTTATGCAAGGCAAACGGTATTTCCATTCTGCGAAACAACCGCAGCTGACTGACATCTCGTCCTTAAAATAATACAAAGACTTTATTATGAAATAAAATGTATACAAACCTTTATTTTGCAAAAGAAGAGCAAATCGGCGGCGCTGAGAACCGCTCTCGCCTGTAGAGGACTCAAAAAGCCCGTGCTCTGACTGACTGTATCCAAAGACAAAGAAATCCTTGAAAGGGATTTGCTGTAACTCAGCAGCTGGGTTGTTTTATCAGGGACAGGCTCAACCCAGTGGTTAGGTTGAAAAAAGCCAGCGTTAAAAATGACCCAGCAGCTTAGTTACAGAAAAACTACCCAGGACATGGGTAAAAATATTAAAAATAACCCAATAAAATGACCCAACAGTTGAAACCAGCATTTGGGTTAAAAAAATAACCCAGCACCTGGGTAAAAATATAAAATATAACCCAACAGGCTGAACCCAGCATTTGGGTTAAAAAAATAACCCAGCTTTTTTTATTGTATGTACAACTGTACTGCACGTGTGCAATGCATTCACCACGCATTTGTGCACTTGTCTACTGCTTGTTTCTAGCTTTAGTCTGACAGCGTCTTCTGTTGTCACCACATTTGTTTAGTTGTAAAGACTGAAATGTAAAATGTTGGTATTGTAAGATTCCTCACATGCATGAAAGCTCTATCTACTGGTGGTGTTTGCCGTCTGTGTTGTGCAAAAGCAAGCGTTGAATGTGTGCCAGCTTTTACAGTGTGTAAGTGTGTGTGGAGTGTGTTAATTGAAGTAAACGTGTAAGTGTGTGAGGGGGCCAGATGTCAGTGCTTTCAGACTGTGTGCTGCGGGGGCAGCCATTCAACCAGTCAACCCAGACCAGACGCACTGAGACAGAATCATCACCTCTGTCTGTGTTAGCAAACACTGTGGAGAAGCTTCCAGTTCCTTCTCAAATACATCTTAAATTAACAAAAGCACATGACTGCCACTGTCAGTGTGTGTTTACCACAATCACTGCCTTCCCAGTCACCCTTCCCATAATCCTTTGCATTCCACAATCACACTCAGTATAATACTGAAATACACTGAAAGAGAAAAACAAAAATTTGGATACCTTGTTTCTTTAAGGACACAATTGCAGTCTGTTCTGAATTTTTCTCCAGTTTTTAAGCATGCTTTGATTTTTCAGTGCAGGTTGAGAGAGGTTTTTCTAATTGAACACACAGTAAGCATCTACAATGGAAACATACGCTGACTCTGATGGTCATATACCTTACAATAGAGTCAAGAGGACACAAGAGATTCCTGCCAACAGCCCCCAATTAGCCAAAAGCATTTCGACAACCTCCAATGACACACTCATGTCACGTTAGACCGATGTCCAAGTGTCAACACCTGTGTCAATGGGGCAGTTAACCTCTAATGCAAATCTCTGCAATAACACAGTTTAAACGGTCAATTCAGATTTGGATTAACTGGTTTCTGAACCACTTAATAGATTAAAATAAGTAAGGAAGTTTAAACATAAAAGGAAGCTTGGCCTAAATTTAATTGGACTTTTACAACGTGAGGGAAAATCCCTGTTCTAGTCTAACAGGTATTTATTTTGTTACACATTTCAGTGCACAATGGAAATCGTGGGTGTTTTTCCACAATTCCCTCGAAACTGGAAAAGTAAGCCTTAAGACTGTAGTGATGCACCCAGGAAATGTCATCAAACCCCTTGGAAGGCTGAGACATTTCCAAAGAACGTGACTGCTGAAATAGGGTGAATTAAACACGAGGAAGAAAACACGTTCAGACTCGCCAGCTAATGCTTGTTGTCTGTGTATGCGCCGTCTGCTATTCTTCAAAAGAAAACTGTCCTATTTTTTTGTGTGCCTTTTCTGTGCATACTCCTCCACTCATCCCCCCTCATTAAAAGCAGAGTTCACCTCTTGAATTAGTATCCCGGTCTATTATACTAGTCAGTCGACCAGCCGCTAATGGCTTGGCAATGTCAGGAAAATGTTAATGCACACATTAGCGCTTTGTGTGTGTGTGTGCAGATGTGTACATTACTGCTTCTACGTGTTCTTCGCTGCCTAATTGGACATCAGTGCATTTGGGCTCACTCAAATTGTATGATTCTATATAAAAGCCTTAAAACACACACACACACACACATCTGTATGTTCGTATCAGCGAGATGTGGGCTACATTTTGAAAGGAGAAAGCATTACATTAATACACTGCAATTATGTCATTATATCAAGAGCAGTAATGCATCTCGGAGGTAAACTGAAATGTGCAAAGGCAGACTGTCATAGACATTTATATGTTATATACACATATATATATTTTACTTTATGAAATATTATAAAATTGAGTAAAATTATACAATTGTTAAACTGCTAAATTGTTGTCACATGTTTTATTTCATTGTGGAAAATAGGACATAAATAAGCAGGAATGTGATACGGCAACCACCAATGGGCATGAAGATATTGAACAGGATCTGTCAGCAAGGCATTCTGGGTGAGTTTGATTTATACAGTGGTAATTGTTCATTTTGCTCATAATATGATGTATGCACTGCTGCTATTATAATGATTTTTGTCTTTAGGCACAAGAACACTTTTGCATTTTGCATGCTTGTTTAGAATCATTTCGCATGTCCCCACCTAATTTTCGTTTTTTAGATATAATTTTTTGCATGCACTTGACCACGCCTCTTTTCTAAATGACCCCATTCTAGCTACCCAAATAGTAAAGCTCAACATTTTTTTGATAATTATTGATCTAGAGAGTCCAAAGAATTGAGAGTTGAGCGAAAAACCTAGGACTAGTTTGCAAAAGTAGGTTTTTTACATAATCGAGAATGTTAAATGAAGAGTTTGATTGACAGTGGTTCTTGAGGTAAAGTTGCTCAGTATGAGGAGATGTATCAAATGATATGAGTGTGAAACGCCATGTAATTACAGAGGCATAAAACTTGTTAGCGCCACCTAGTGGCCTATTACTTTGAAAGTTCTTACAGACCTCTAGGTCTGTAAGAACTTCTGCTCTGATTTGGTTCTGATTGGGTGAAAAACCTAGGACTAGGTCTAGGTTTTTTTTTTAAAATCTAAATTTCGCCAGGGTGACAATCGAATCCGATTTAGGAGTTAACGGTTTAGGATTTATGAGCAATTCGTACTTTTGATAGCTGTAGCGCCACCGTCAGGCTGATTGGAGAATGCTGATCCTTGGCCATTCAAAGGCACTTGAACCCCTAAAAAAACAGAAAAATACATCTTATTTTCACCTCTAATGCATATGATTATATATTTAATAAAAATACATAGCACTATAACAAAGTATTGGGTAAAATAGTACATTTTTAATCAGATAACACAAATTTCATTAGATTACACTATACTCTTAAAAACAAAGGTGCCATAGAAGAACGATTTTTGCTTCCCCAAAGAACCTTTAAGTAAACAGTTCTTAAAAGAACCATTTTTTTCCTTGGTGTTAATATTTTAATACTATAAAGAACCTTTTTGTGCAGATTCCATGGATGTTAAAGGTTCTTAATGGAATCACAGATGCCATTAAAGAGCCTTTAGTGTCATTTGTAACATTTTAACTGTGTTTCACTTTGTCTTTGTGCTGCTCAGGTCCTGTTAGTTGATGATAAAACATCTGACCTGACCTGTTGCGTTTTCTGACATGTAGAAGTGCTGCATTTGTTATTTATGGTATTTTTCTAAAATGTTCTTTCTTTCTCTCTCTTACACACACACACGGCAAGTCATCTGCCGGTTTTTCGAACCCAGGTGAATGTGATGAATACCCATCTCTCTGCAGGACCTCTGGGTAAACAGAGTGGATTCTGGGTAAACAAGAATCAGTCAGGACGAAGACCAAAGCTGTCACTCAGAGGTCAATCCCTCCCCTCCTTCCAAGAGAACTACCTTCTGCAGAGAAAATAACATTTATTTGCCATCAACAGGATTTGAACAAATCCATAATTGCATTGCAATATTGTGTTTTTCTGGACATTTAACTCTCTCATTGATCACATTCAAACATAATAACAGTCATAATAAAACTCTGCTCTGTTTAATGTAAAGCAACCCTTCTGATGTTCCATATCCACTAGGTGTATTTGAAGCCTCATCTGTAACCCAACACTGAAGTTCATGGGAAAGAAACAGGCCTGTAGGCAGAACCGACAGCGTATCCCACGAGGCTTTGCAGCGCTGTTCTCATGGTCATGAGGAAGGCCAAACATGGCCTTCAGGGTCACAGGCCATTTCCCTCTGCTGGCCAAACATGATCTTTCACAGGCCAATAATAAATTGTTAAACACGAAGACAGACTCGGCTATGAAGTTGTAATACACAAACCGTGGTTTATTTTTCTTACCTTTGAGAATGTAAATCTAGGTCAGGGTTGATCTGCAGGGTTAACTATGTGAATGTTGCTTTGTTTTAATTCACAATCGTGAACAGAAAAGGTTTGGGGAGCTGTTTCAAATCAGTCTCACTATACTGTCAGAGTACACAAGTATGATCAATGTTAAAAACTTAGTATGAAAATCTGTAAAAGTTTCTGAAAGATCAAAAATATCCATTAAATCTTTTCTGGTTTTGTAAAGAATAGAGGGTTTGCACTTACAGCACAATTTGGTCAGTTACCGGGATACATGGCCATATTGGCGATACTCGGATGTAAACAACAGCATGGATTGCATGATTAATGTACTACTGAATACGTTCTGCTAATTTATGCTGTCTAAACCAAGGAAAAAATGTGCAGAAGCTGCTAAATCATATAGAGAAGGACTTAGTAAGCAGGAAAGGGTGCAGTATTTTAACAAACTAAAGTTAACAGGTGGTAAAGATATTAGCCTAATATTTCACCTACCTGCTCCTCAGACAGTATTTTGCACTCTTCTGCTTGATTTTGTTATAACTTTTTGCAGTCTATAGTACTCCAAATGTTTTTCCCGGTCCGACCAATTAGTACAGCCCAAAACATGACAATAATTGACATTTTCAGCAACAATAATCAGCAAAATATGCGAGTTTGGTTAGGTTGAATGACATTGTTTACATTCAGTGCGGCCAATGCGGTCGATTGATGAAGCGTTGTGAAAATACTCTGCTGTGAAAATTTTTCTTTCATGTTTTTTTAGTTTAAATATTAATAGTAAAAGTAGACGTGTATTCAACTTCACCGTGTTTGTTTGTTTGTTTGTTTATTTATTTTTAAGAATTGTAACCAATCACAGACACGTTCACTGATCTCATGAATCCAATAGCCAATCAGAGACATTTTAGTTTTTCGGTTAAGCCACTGTTTTAAATTTGTATTGAAATGCCGGAACGATTAAAATCATTTAAGCTACTTGATAAAAGGACAAACTACATAGAAGTCAAACAAAAGAGGTAAATCGTATTTTTTCAAGCTGCATGTGGACGATGAGTATTTCTAATAACGCGAGAACTATTAGTTCGGCAGGTGTTTGAGAATCGCAAAACAACAACTGAATGAAATAACGCCGTTTAGAGGAGGTTCAGCGTTCGTACGCGCCAACTGCAGCATTTTAAAGGTAGGATATGGGATTTATTTACATTATGTACGTCTAAATGACAGCCCTTTTGCTAACTGTTAGTAGGATAGTTGAATTAGTGTATGGTTGGTCGGTGAAGCGTTTTGTCAAGCTTTTGCTGCTGTGACTGGTAACGGTTTTCCAACGCGGGACGAGCGGATGTTAGTGCACAATGTCTTGTGATGCTGGTCCTACGTGATTCTTTATCATATACCATACTATTTATTATTCGCATAGTCTTAGTAGAGAGATAAGTTCCTGGACAGTCGTGTGATTATTAATAATATTAAGGTTGAATATCTTATCTGTGGTGGTTGAGGCAGACAAAGTGTCTTATATTTCCCGAGGTGTCACAGTGAAGACAGATGATCGTCTAGTGCCAAAAGTTAAGTGGAGGGAAAGGGTTTTTCTACAGAAAGAGTATAACACAGGATAAGGTGTGTGAGGAATGAGTACAGAAGTCAGCAAAATCGGTTGCTTCGTGTTTTAAGGTTAAGTTTTAAACCTGAGCTGTTTACTGCCTCTGTGTTAGTCCTTCACTACATCAGAATATGGACTCTGCTATTTTTACCATTGTGCAAGAGCAGATCTTTTTTGGAAATGTATGTGTGTGAGTAACAAAAGCCTTCAGGCTGTTCCCCATTATAAATCCAGAATCTGTGGAGTCACCTTCAGTGCATCAGAATCAGGCATGATCTGAATTCACTGTGGTTTAGTGGACTTGTGGAAAAAGGAAAAAAGACAACTTTGGCCTACAGATGCACAGACACACCTAATTTACAAAGAATGGAAAAACACATGCACACCTCTGGAAACAGTTGGTGTTGCTTTATTCGCTGGGTTTCATTGTTGTTTATAAGTTTCATTTTTGTTTCTGATGTCAGTTTTGATAAAACTAAACTGAACTGAAGCTGAACTACAGTCAAAAGTTTTTGAACAGTAAGATTTTTAATGTTTTTGTAAAGATGTCTGCTCTGCTCACCAAATAATGTTACAAAAGATTTTTATTTTAAGTAAGTGCTGTTCTTCTGAACTTTCTGTTTATCAAAGAAACCTGTAAAAATGTTACTCGGCTGTTTTCAACATAATAATACATGTTTTTTAACAGGAAATAGAATATTAGAATGATTTCTGAAGAATCATGTGACTGGAAGTAATGATGCTAAAAATTCAGCTTTGAAATCACAGGAATAAATTACATTTTAAAATATATTCAAATATAATAGTTATTTTAAATAGTAAAAATATTCACAAATTTACTTTTTTTTTTTTTTTTTGTACTCTGGATCAAATAAATGCAGGCTTGGTGAGCATAAGATACTTTGAAAAACATTAAAAATCTTACTGTTCAAAAACTTTTGACTGGTACTGTATATTGTAAACCTGTACAAATTTGCCAGATTTTTTCCATATATTGTCACATACATCTGTGGGAGGCAGAAAAATAAACAGGGTTTAGATTTAAAATGATTAGAGAAGTCAACAGTTTTACTGAAGGAAAAATAAATAAATAAATAAATACAAAAATGCATGTCTGATTCATAAACAGAAAACAGATTTCCATTTCTTGCTAACTTTAATATGTCAGTTCTCCAAGTTTCTCCTTAGATGTTTCTTCTGAGCAAAAGAAGAAAAAATATATTTAAAGTAAGATGTATTTAGCTAGAATTGGATAAACATCTGTTAATTATAAGCATATATTTTTGTGGTACTCAGAGTTTTCACTCATGCAAGAATAGCCAGTCAATTTCTGAATATCGCCACAGTGCTGTGAACTGAGCTGAGTCACATGTGCTTCAGGTCAGAGGTGAGACTCTGTTTGTTTGAAAGTATATGCGTCTTTACAGCCACAATAAGCAGAAGGTGCCACTGTGGACACATAGAGGGAATACTCCACATTCCTCCATGTCTTTGCTATAAAGTTCAGTATATATGTGTTTGTTCTGAATAGGAGAAAGAAAGCATTTAGATTCATGACAGATTCTTTTACGCTTCAGCTGACAGTTGTGTTTACTTAAACAACAACACTTATTGCATATTTTACAGGTTTTTATGTAAAGCTGAATTTCAAAAAATTGATCCTTATGACTGGTTTTGTGGTCCAGGGTTACATATATCAATATGACTATAAAAAATACTACTTGCCATTATTATTATTATTATTATTTTTGCTACTAAAAAAAAAAAAAATACTAAATAAAAATGAGAAATTTTATTATTGTAATATTTCGTTGTAAAATAAAAAAGTATTTAAGAAAAATAATTACAAAAATGTTATTTTGCATTGCAACTATTTACAGTACTTATAATACTAATATTTATTGGTGTCTTAATTTCTTTATTTTCAAATGTTTATCAAAATTTAATTTTGCAAAAAACTCTTTTGTCAATCGTTTCTCATTACAAATTTGGAAAGATGGTTTTGGTTATATGTCAGTTATTCCCTATTTTTTTTGTAATATTTTCACCTCTAAAGCATAAATGTGTGTTCCAAAGCTTGTGATGTTTATTCAACATTATATAACTAAATATGACATTCAAAGCCATCATTATCCATCATTTTTAAAAGTATGACAGATGGAAAAGCCTTAAAAACTGTGAAGTGCCTAATGACATCCTGTCCCGCTTCCCCTTCCCATTTCATCATCAGCATATGAAAAGCCAGTCGCACTTGACGTGTTAAGCTTACCACTTGCATAATATGCTATTATATGATCACATTCATTCATATTCATGTGGACCTGAAGAATCAAGAGGTCTTATGAACAATGTGGTCCATGACCTCTGTTGACCCACAATGCCTTTCATTAGCAAAAAACTGGTGCTCTCAGAGCCCGGCTGATGTCTGAAACACAGGAAATGGTTTGGAATGGAGGAGTGGATGTTCTTCTGGCCTTGCTACAGTTGGAATGGGACTCGCAGTGATAAGGACACACAAACTCTCTTTATTTCAGATTTTATGTCTGTCTCTCACACACACACACGCACAAAGCCGGTTCTGTTGAGCTCTGTGGCTGGCTGCAGGGGTGTAAAGTGCAGATGAACAGTGAGCGACCGCCGGTGGCGACCATGATGTCACCCTGTGTGGTCACATAAAGACTGGCTTTTGGGAGACAGGAAGCTGAGGTCAGAGCCCCGACCCTGATGCGGATCGACGCTGTGGCGGACAGTAGAATAGACATGTCAAGTGGTGTCCCACTGCAGATGCATAGAAGAGACTGACTCAGTATTTTACAGTGTGAATGAGAGAGAGAGGAAGAGTTTGTGGCTGCGTGTTTGTGTCTTCTTGGACTTCCTGTGTGTGTGTTTGAATATTCCATTCAAATTTTGAACTGTTTTATTGGTCTGATGCTCCTATTGTTCTTCTTCATTAAAATCAAGCTGTAATGGACAGCATTTCAAGGGATGCATGATGTTGCTAGCCAATATTAGATTATTCTTACAATTACTTTCCAGTCATCTAACACATTTAAAATTATTTAAATTTAACCATGTGATTAAATGTAATCTTTAAAACACCTCCAGTTTGATACTGTACATATACTGTATGATACTGTAATGTTTTTGATGCCTAAATTGTACCATTTAAAATGTGTGATTTTAGTTTTACGTTTTTTATTTTTATTTTTTAGACAAAAAAGATTTTTCTGATTTATCAGCTATTGGCCTTAACATAATTATAATAATAATAAAGTATTAGCATGAATTGCACTTAATGTAAAATTGTTTTAACAAAAAAAATTTAATATATGTGACCCTGGACCACGAAACCAGTCATAAGTGTCAATTTAATTTTAAACTGAGATTTATACATAATCTGAATAAAGCTGAATAAGCATTTCCATTGATGTATGGTTTGTTAGAATAAGATAATATTTGGCCGAGATACAACTATTTGAAAATCTGGAATCTAAGGGTGCAAAAAAAAAGAAATATATTGAGAAAATCGCCTTTAAAGTTGTCCAAGTGAAGTTCTTAGCAATGCATATTACTAATCAAAAATTACATTTTGATATATTTACAGTAAGAAATGTACAAAATATCTTCATAGAACTTGATATTTACTTATTATCCTAATGATTTTTGGCATAAAAGAAAAATCTATAATTTTGACCCATACAATGTATTTTTGGCTATTGCTACAAATATATATCAAAATTTTAATCAAAAAAAGTATATTAAAGTATAATGAAAGTATAGCCTCAGTCATAACGTTTATGTTAACAGTTTTATTTAGCCAATAAAACACCCATGCAGTATCATTATAAGTGCAAACCGGATTTTGCCTTGGTTTTACAAACTGACAAATTGAAATAATTGTCTGTGGTTATTGAATCTGGAGCTTTCCTTTAAGTACCTCGACTTTTTACCACTCTATCTTTGTTTTATTCCCTGTTTTGTTTGGTTTTATTCTGTCTTTATTTTGCTTTGTTTAGCACTTTGGATAGCTTTGCTATGTTTAAATGTGCTATATAAATAAAATCTACTCACTTACTAAGTATCTCCTTATTGCATAAGTGCATCTGTATTTTCCCCTTTTTTATGCAAACAGGAGCTGCTTTTTCTATGCCTACAACCACCTTAGCGGCACAAATCCTTAAAGTATTATAAGACCAAACCAGACATGATGGTTTGAATTTTGTCCTCAGACAACACCGTTGTGGCAATAGCATTCTCATTAAGCTGAATACATGGAGATCATTGCTAAGCCTGAGCGATGATGTAATACTGTATTGATGCTCTCTTTGGGTTAATCTCAATGGCTCTTGTATAAGAGCTGTCTGCTTGTCTGGATGGGCGGCAGTGGCCGAAGAGGAAGTCAGCGGGCAGTCTTGTGGCCCAGAGAGAGTAGAGAGAGAGATAGAGAAAAGGGAAAAAGGGTCTTGTGAAGGGTCACATGACTGGCGTGCTAACCGTATGACCTCGGTGTGGATAATGCTCTTTTTCATAACCAAAGCATTAACATTCTTCCCCTCTTTGCTCTCTTTACATTTTTTTTAATTCCTTAATTAATTTATTATTACATTTTATTCATAAAATGTTTATAAAATTGTATTAATTTTGTTATTTTAATCATTTTTAACATTTTATTTATTTATTTATGTTAATATATATGGTCCATTCTACAGAATTGGTTCAAAGTCAGAGTTAGAAAGGTCTTGAAAAAATAATTTTGTCTTAAAAAAAATAATTTTGTATGCATGCAAGTTGTATAATATCCAAGGTACACATTTCTAGTGTGCAGCTAATTCTCATGTTGTGTTTTGGAATTTGGGGTTATATTGACTTATTTTGCTTACATCTTCCTTGTAAATATATATATTTTAAATGTGTTTTTTGATTGTGGGACAGCAGTTTGCACCAATTCTGTAGAATGGCCCATATACTTTTTTGAAGAGTAAACCCCTTTTAAATTTAAGACGTAAGAACACTTTATTAGACAATGTTAAATATTCCCCTGGGAATGATGTTATGAACTTGTACTTTTTAATATATTAAACGTTTGACTTTTTTTCTCTGTGAGTAATAATTTGCACTGTGGTGTTTATTCTTGGAGAGTTGAGAGGTGAGAGGGATAGATGGCAAGTGTGAGCGACCCGTTTTCCTACACCTGGACATCTGCAACCTCAAACTCGCCTGTCATACCATAGTACACACACATGAAATACTGACCTGCCAACTGAGTTAAACATTAAACTGTGCACACAAGCCCCACTGCCAAACTCACACATACACACGTGTATGCACACTTATACATAGCTGGAGCAGAGAAAGAGACTGTGAGATTTAGTTCTGTCCCAAAACCTAGTAACCTTGTTTAAATATTCAGCTACCTTCAAAGGCAGCATGATTTGATGTATATTGTTAAAGGGATAGTTCACCCAAAAATGAAAATTCTGTTATTAATTACTCAACATCATGTCATTCCAAACCTGTAAGACCTTTGTTTGTCTTTAGAACACAAATTAAGATATTTTTGATGAAATCATAGACAGCAACGCAATTGACACAATCAAGGCCCAGAAAGGTAGTAAGAACATTGTTAAAATAGTCCATGTGACATCAGTGTTTCAACTGTAATTTTATGAAGCTATGAGAATACTATTTGTGTGCAAAGAAAGCAAAAATAATGATTTTATTCAACAATTTCCTCTCTTCTGTGCAAATGAAGTATCTAAGAAGGAATAACCTTTATGTTGCTTTCTTTTCATGCCTGTAAAAGTTACTAATAAGCATTTTATCAAGAGCATCTCTCATAAATGCTCACAAATTTTGGCTAATAGCAGTTTCACTAACTTTTTATGCAATTTCGGTCTAATATGTAGCGTAAAGGACAGACATTTTTCTTGAAGGACAGTGATTCAAGTTTTGTCTTTCAAATTCTCTTAGTCACACTGGCTAGTATTTCAAGTGTTGCCGCTTAAGTCAGAACAAACGGATAATCAAACCGTAAACACAACAGGTTTGGCAAGAGCAAATTACTGATATGCATAAACACTGAACAATCATTGCATTTTCATTTTGCTGCTTCCTAAAATATTGACTTCTTTACAATGTTGTATATTAAACATCACGTAAATCATTAGTAGGCTATAAACTTGCTTGATCGAAAACATAAGCCGTAATGAACCCCTTCTGGAAAAATGAAAGAATTCTTTGTGATTTAGTTTTCCTTTTTTCCTCATTTCCCTTTTATAGCCACCTAATGCAATAAAGAGAAACCAGTTAAAACTGATTTAAAAAATGAGAATCACACATTGACAATCTCCCCTAGTCAAATTCCAAGCAGTCATGTGGAGGATTGTCTTGTGTCTTTGAATTGCTTTTATTTAATAGAGCATCATTTGATTACATTATTTAAAAAAGAGATAACATCTAATCTAAACTAATCTAATCTGTGTTAGAGGGTTAATTTGTCTTGCAGATACCAAACAATGTCCTCTGCTTTGCCTGAACTGATCCTTTTCAGGACTTGACCCTGTTTGGGTGTATACCTTACAGGTAGGAGACATTTTAGACCTAATATTAGCATGTAAACCCAATTATCGCAAACCAGTCTACAAGGACAATGTCCCACCTGATGGAGTA
Source organism: Labeo catla (assembly GCA_012976165.1). Lineage (NCBI taxonomy): Eukaryota > Metazoa > Chordata > Actinopteri > Cypriniformes > Cyprinidae > Labeo > Labeo catla. Next base: position 5,548,725 of record VONZ01000001.1, read on the forward strand.
CAGTCACATATTATGACATTTGTGTTTTAACGGTGTAACGGACTGAGTGTGTGAATTGAGATGAGTCAGCGAGTCAGTGACAGTGGCAATGCCGCTACAGGGCACAATGGATCGTGGGAATTGACTGTTGTGGATATACCTGCAAAACCAGCTGTACATGCAAAAGAGGAGGAAAACACATCTAAAATTAGCATCCAGAAATTCACACTATTAACTTTATAGGTGTGATAATAACAATTATGTTTTCACGTTTTCTTAAGAAATCATGAATGGTACTGGTCATGCAAAACTTGCCACTGCAATGTTAGAGTTAGCTTTTTCATATTATGGACTTCAGTGGGGTCAACGGGTTGAAATGTCCAAATTGCAGTTTCAATGCCATATAAGAGGCCGTATAAACATGTATATACTTTTTAACCACAAATGCTCATTTTCCATTTACACTAAGCCTGCATTTATTTGATTTAAAGTACAGCAAAAACCGTAGCATTTTGAAATATTTTTACTATTTAAAATAACTGTTTTATATTTGAAAAAAATGTTAAATGTAATTTATTCCTGTGAATTTAAAGCTGATTTTTTAGCATCATTACTCCAGTCACATGATCCATCGGAAATTATTCTAAGATTCTGATTTGCTGTTTAAAAAAAAATAATTATCAGGTTTCTTCGATAAATTGAAAGTTCAGAAGAACAGCATTTATTTAAAACAGAAATCTTCTGTAACATTATAAATGTCTTTATCATCTTTTAATCAATATAAATCATCCTTGCTAAATAAAAGTATCAATTTCTATAATTCACCCTTCCCCCCCCCCCAAAAAAATTATACTGACTCTTATACTGAAGCTTTTGAATCTAAGCTTTTGAAGCTAGTCATCAAAGAATCCTGAAAAAAGAAAAAAGTACTCAACCGTTTTAAATATTGATGATGATAATAATAATACGTTTTTCTGAACAGCAAATCAGCATATTAGCATGATTTCTGAAGGATCATGTGATACTGAAGACTGGAGTAATGATGCTGAAAATTCAGCTTTGATCACAGGTATAAATTACATTTTAAAATATATTCAAATAGAAACTGCTTTTGCTGTATTTTGGATCAAATAAACACAGGCCTTCTGATCAGAGGATAATTTTTAAAAAACATTAAAAATCTTACTGTTCAAAAACTTTTGACTGGTACTATATTTCTTGCATATATCTTATATATAAAGAAATATGAGGGTTATTAATAAGTTTGCAGGATGTGAGATGGGGTCATGTCAGTCACGACCATGCTGGCCTTCTTTTTTTTTCATTGGGCTCGTGGGTAGCCGTAGGGCAGACAACATCAATAGCTCCAAACATCTGACAGCACAGACTGACCAGTGTCTGCCTAATTAGCCTGAACAGTGATCTGACCCTGCACTGCCCCTGCTGAGAGCCCGTCAGCCATTACTGTCCATTGCATGACACCAAACACACACACTTTGGCTTTCACTTTATTCAAAAGTGACTTAATGACCCTGACTCTTCACTCATATGTTATTCTTCAGCATTTCATGTATAGTGTCGAAGACACTTTTCATATCAGCATTCATGACCAGAAGTAACTCTTATATATGTATTTGCATAAAGTGATTGAATGCTTTTGTGTGTGTGTGTGTGTGTGTTTTAAGAAGCTGACCTGTTTAACTATATTCAGTTTACTTTTGCACCACACTGTATCCTCAAACGTACTATTTATACCCAAACAAATGGTGCAAAATAGACAAACATGTTCCAGCTAGGATTTGGCACTAGACAAAATAGTTCCTTGCAGTTAATTGACCATCATCTCCTCTGACATGTTTTCTCTGGTATGTGGACTTGTGTTTGTGGAGTTGATTTTTACCTTTACAGAGTATGTGATGCGAACCCTTTCCACAACTTGACAATCAAACGTGATAAGAATATTTATTTTAGCATTTAACAGCAATGCACGTGTAAAATCTTGTTCAGTCTTTCCTTTAAATCACTTTATCAAAGCCATTATTGAATTAGTATGTTTACATTTATGTTGTGTATGGTAACTTTCTTTTTCCTGGAAATTGTCATTGAGGTCAACCACTGCATGACTTGAGATACATATCTCAGTCAGATATCCATGATGAGTAAATGATGATCAAAGTTACATTGACTGAGAGATTCTTGGCTTGTATTTCAGGAAGTATGTCGCTCTGCCCTGTTGATTAATGTGTTACTCACTATGGTTCACATATAAGAAAGTGATACATAATAATGATTTCCCAAAACCTTTAACTTAAGTCTTAAACTTTGATGTGTAAGTCATCCTGCTCTGCTTATGTAACAGAGATATATATAATAGCTCAAATCAAGTGTTGAGTGATTAAAAATTAGTTTTAACTAAACTAATTAATTTTGACCTAGCAAATCAAGCACAAAAAATCATCAAAGGAGGGACAAAAGTCATATATAGAGACTTGAATATCTAATTGTGGTCTGAAATTAGTATGACTTTTTCAAATCTGTTGAATTGTCAAACTGGGACTGACAGGTCTCACGTGATTTATTATCAGCCTAAATTTATTTGCTGACACCTGTAGGCAGTTCAGTGCCAAGAACAATTACAGGTGTTGATTGGATTTGGCCATACCTGTTGATGCTTGTTCCCCAGTGTCTTAAACAAGATGGGACAAGTGCTATTGCACAGTGTAGTCGTTAAATAGCATATTTTTTCTGTTTTATATTCAGCACATTCAGGATCAGCTCCAGATATGGTTTATCAAAACATTCACATAAAACATTTTGTTCGATATTTTTTTAATGTTTAATCTTCACTAATCATTGTCAGTCTATCATCTCATTGTACCTGTTGCAGCAGTTTGTCTTTCAATATATGTGACCATGGACCACAAAGCCATTCATATGTAACACAGGTATATTTGTAGCAATAGCCAAAAATACATTGTATGGGTCAAAATTGTTGATTGCCAAAAATCATTAGGAAGATCATGTTCCATGAAGATATTTTAAAATATCCCACCATAAATATATCAAAACGTAAATTTTCCACCATAAATATTTCAAAACTTAATTTTTGATTAGTAATATGCATTGCTAAGAACTTTGGACAACTTTAAATGTGATTTTCTCAATTTTTTGTCTTTTCTTTTTTTTTTTTTGCGCCCTCAGATTCTACATTTTCAAATAGTTGTATCTCGGCCAAGTATTGTCCTTTCCTAACAAACCATACATCAGCAGTAAGCTTATTTATTCTTTCCATGTAGTGTATAAATCTCAATTTCAAAAAATTGACCCTTATGACTGGTCTTGTCATCCAAGATGCTTACTTCAGTCGAAAAGAAATTAAGGTTTTTGAGGAAAACATTCTGGGATTTTTCTCCATATAGTGGACTTCAATGGTGGCCAACGTGGTGAAGGTCCAATGCAGCTTCAAAGGGCTCTACATGATCCTAGCTGAGGAATAAGGGTCTTATCTAGCAAAACGATTGGTCATTTTCTAAAAAAAAAGTACTTTTTAACCACAATGCTTTTTCTCCTCCAACATCAAAATTGTCTGACATCATTGTTTTGTCTTTTTTTTTGTAAAGGGTGTTTGACTTTTTTTGCATGTGACCTTTCCGACGTGACAAGACGAGCATTTGTGGTTAAAAAGTATATAATTGTTTTTTTTGTTTATTTTTTTTAGAAAATGGCCAATTGTTTCGCTAGATAAGACCATTATTCCTCGGCTGGGATCGTGTAGAGCCTTTTGAAGCTGCATTGAAACTACAATTTGGACCTTCAACCCATTGATCCCACTGAATATGTAGAAAAATTAATTTTTGCAGATTGTTTGATTCAAAGCAATTAAACAGCATAACTAAAATAAACAAGCTGACTTCATTTATTCACTAATCAACTCAAAATGACATCAAATATGGTGTGATATGTATTTATGTGCCATATTTGAGTATGCTGTTGAGATTTGAAAGATGTGGTGGAGAGAAATATGTTTAGTGGCTTTTGATTTTTCAAAGTTGATTTGAATAATGGCAGAATGAGTCATATGGACCACTTTATGGTTTGAACAAAAAAAGCTTACTGTATGCTTTTTGTATATGGAAGAGTTGTGTCAACATTTTGCTAAACCTCTTCTTTTGTGTTTACTTGAAGAAAGAAAGTTTGGAGCAACATGTTGGTGTGTGAAAACTGACTCATTTTACATGTTTAGCTGATCTAACCCTTTAAAGCTGAGGATTATTACAACACATTTATTTTTAGGAAACTATAAACTTTTAGAGAATCAAGCTTCAGACTTTCTTTCATGTTTATATGCAAACCAGAGTGGCAGAGAGCTAGTTAGACATGAGTTCAGCACAAGTCGTGAGTGTCCCTCATCAGTGCGATCATATAAGTGCCAGATCGCTGGCTTTGTAATCCACTTCCTAACACACATTTTATTAAGCATCTCGCAGCCAGTGGCCCTGATTAAAGAGAAACAGAGCTTCTTTAAAAGAAAAGGAGTTGAGTCTTTAATGTGGCATGCTGAGAAGTCACACAAAGTCATATTACCCAGACCAGGCCCCGGAGGCATCCGTCCACCACTCTTTAAAATGCTGCATAAAGGATGTTGTACACAAATAGCCACTCTCTTCTTCCACTAAACACATTAGCATTTAAACGGTGGTCATGTGGATAGCATTTTCCATTCTTTTCATTTCTTTTTATGTTCCCTTACAAACAGAAGGGCTTTGATGACCAAAACTAAAACATTCTTTGTCAATTTTGACATTAATGTATGTCACATTGTGCTTTTTTTTAACACGCCATTACATCAACATAAATAGTTGGCTCTTGTCTGCTTTGAGTTTTTCACTTTTGATTGTCTTTTCTGTTTATTTCAGTGTTTTTATGAACATCTGGTAGACGGTGGTCTGTAACGGTCTCTGGTTTGGAGCCGTTTTTAGTAGCTTTGATGACAGATCTGAATAATAAAGGCATTTGATGTTACAGACCACAGGAAATGGCGCTCACTGTTGACCTTTGACCCCAAGTTTAGCACAGGGTCTGGTTTTGGAGTGTGTGTATTTGTGCTTGTGTCTGGGTGAAAATGCTCGAGCATTTGAATGGTAAATGTGCACCAGTATAACCAGTGAATCACTTACAACCACCATCAAAGGCAGCCAACATAATTATTATTTTAGTAATTATGGTGGTTATGCTATTTTCTCAGAGTTTCTCAGCATTGCACAAATCTTTCATGAGCATAATCACAGAGTATTTTTAAGGTATTGAGAAAAATAAATAAATAGTAATTATTAAATTCATAATAATTCATTATGGTAAATGACTTTATTTCACTATATATTTTTTTGCTTATTAGAGACTATTGTCTTGTTGGTTAGCAACATGTTAGTGTCAAACTCTAATAGATTCAGCTGTGACAATGACAGACAGACAGAGAAACTGACTTTGAATAATGCTGCTCCCCTTTGGGACCCAGCAGATGTCAACTTTATTTTTTGCATTTTACTTTGTCTGCTGGGTCAGACTGAACTGAAAAGCACCAGCTGTTTTGAATCTTGGCTCTGTCTGATGGTCAGTGTAGGCTGCGCTGAAGAGATCATAATTACAGGGTGTATGTATTTCAATAAGTTGAGTGGGAGCTGGTTTTACAGCATTGTGTTGCTTTTCGGACCTGGAATAAGAGAGTTATGGTAGATTAGATACTGATGACATAATATCTATATCTTGTTATAGACTTATATGGGTTATATTGTTCACTAGTAAGCATGTTAATGTTTGTTTTTTACTTTTCTGTCTTAGTTATGACTGATTTGATAAATATTTAATATAATTTTTGATAAAATGGTTAAAATAGATGAAATATGAGCGTACAAACTGCTAAATGAATATCTCAGACCACCAAATGCTTTTAAAAATATGTTAAATGTTTATGCATAATAAATAAATATATGCATAACCTGGAAATGCATTATTTTTGGGACAGTAAATATTTTTATAAAATGTTTTTATGACATTATCAGTTGATTAATGACAGTTTTCCTCGACCTACACTGGTAATGCTGGCATTATTGTTTCTAGTCCTTATGTCTTTTTCATCTTGATGAAAGGAAGAGCTGTAAATCTGAGCTGGCCAGCTAACCTCGGTCGTTCCCTGCTGGGTTAAGTGCAATCACCGCACCAATTTACCCCAAATCCCCCGTGTGTTCCGCCTCCACTGCTGTCCTCATATCCAGTTACAGCTAAACTGTGCAGTTCTCACACCTGACCACACCCCACACCGTCTACATGCTGTGAATGCTTTATGGGGTGCATCTGTATACTTATGCATTTTCAAAAGTTTTGTGTGAGTGCAGGTTTTAACTTGTTTGAAAGATGTCTCTAATGCTCACCAAGGCTGTTTATTTGACCAAATATTTAGTAATATATAAACAGTAATACTGTGAAATGTTATTACAATTCAAAAGCATTGTTTTTTGTTTTAATGTGTTTTAAAGTAATTTATTCCTGTGATGCAAAGCTGAATTTTCAGCATCATTACTCCAGTGTCACATGGTCCTTCAGAAATATCTGTATCTAAGGATTAGAGGAGTTCAAGCAGTATGATGTGGTCCCCTGCTCTGACTCTATAGGAGGTCATTTGCATGGCTCTGAAGTATAGAGAGCTGCTTTCAACCATATGGACCTCCAGCAAGACCATCAGCATCACATAATGAGGGCGAACACACACGCTCACATGCACCCCACAAACCGTTCACAGCAAAAACCACCAATTAGACTGTAGAAATAACAATCAATTTGACAGCTGAGAGGAAGAGATTGAAAAGCCACATATGAGATTCACATGTCTTTATTCTCTGCCTCTGCACGTAAATACTTTTTTCGTGTGTGTGTGTGTGTGTGAGTGTGAATGTGGGTGTGTACCTGGTATTTAACACGTAACGGGGACCAAATGTCCCCACAAGGATAGTAATACCAGTAAATTTTGACCTTATGGGGACATTTTTTAGCCCCCATGAGGACACAGGCTTCTAAATCATGCAGAATTAGTTTTTTTGAGAAAGTAAAAGTGTACACAGTCTCCTGTGAGGGCTAGGTTTAGGTGTAGGGTAGGTGTAGGGCAATAGAAAATACAGTTTGTACAGTATAAAAACCATTACGTCTACGGTTTTATGGAATGTCCCCATAAAACATGGAAACACAACGTGTGTGTGTGTGTGGGTGGGTGCACATCTTGATTGAAGCCATAGATCAGGCAGTGTGCTGTGAAAAGAAAGAGAAGCACAGGTCTTAATTAACACTCTCTCAGGGCTTCAGGCCTCTAAATTACAGCCACATGCCCTACACACACACACACACACACAATCAGTGCTCTTCAGTATAAGCTCTTTAAAACAAAAAAACTTCCTGTTGTCATCCCCTTTTCTAGATAGCATTATGTATCTAAATCTATCTGATCTATCTATCTATCTATTTATCTATCTATGTATCTATCATTTTATTGTATCATTCAGTTGTTCTATCTATCTATCTATCTATGTATCGTTCTATCATTCTATCATCTATCTATCTATCTATCTATCTATCTATCTATCATCTATCTATCTATCTATCTATCTATCTGTCGTTCTCTATCCTCATATAATTCTATCATTTTATTCTATCATTCAGTTGTTCTGTCATTTGGTTGTTATCGTTTCTATCTATCTATCTATCTATCTATCTATCTATCATCTATCTATCATTCTATCATCTATCTATCTTTCTATCATTCTATCGTTCTGTCATTATATAATTTTATTCTAACATTCAGTTCTATCTATCTATCTATCTATCTATGTATCTATCTATCTATCATCTATATATATATCTATCTGTCTTATCTATCTATCTATCTATCTATCTATCCATCTATCTATCTATCTATCTGTCTGTCTGTCTGTCTGTTGTTCTATCATTCTATCTATATATCTATTTTTCTTTCTCTTTCATTCTATCCGTCCACTGTTTATTGCTCATAACCAACCACAGTTTTATTCTGGCAACAACTATGGAGTCAGTTTTTGTAATGGAAAATTTTCCTACTGTATCTGTGTTAATAAGTCAGATAGTCAACTGTGCTGCATCAGCTTGATGTGTGTTAGTCACTAACTCAGCTAACTGAGAGCAGAGAGCATTTGCAGCAGTGGTTTGTTTAAGGATACACTGTGAGATGTTCACCCTCCTGTTTTAACACTTTGTCACAAGCTATTCCAAAAGAAACTGCCTCTTTGAACTCTGTCAAAGCGCCTGTTTATTCTCTGGATCACTCGGTGTACAAATATAGGCAAAATCTGAGAACCAGAATGATATACTGCCGTCTGTGCTTCCAGCAGCCTTTTACAGAAACATCCCTGCTGCTGCTGCCAAAACTGCAGTGCGTTCCGGCGCTGTGCGGCTCTGCTGAGGAGATCCAGATTGAGAGCAAGCGAACTCACCCCGTAATTTCACCCCTGGATCTGCTGTGCGTGCGTGACACTCAAATAGATCTTTCTTTTCTTGATTTCATGGGCGTTTCCAGTGACACAACCACACACATTTTAAGTGTTGGACAGAGATAGGTGCGGCCCTTGATTGACTGCACAACGGACCACAGTGGGTTTCAGTCTTAGTCATACTGCATCTTTTGCCACACCATAAAGTCATTCAATGTTTTTTCTCAATAAATCATATCTAGTAGGATTGCAACAGACATTTAGAATGTGTTTTGAATGAGGCTGTCAATTAGTGGTAATTATACAAATGTAATAAAAATGTGTGTATGTGTGTGTGTGTATGTATGTCATTCAAAAGTTTGGGATCAGTAAGATTTTAAATGTTTTTCAAATAAGTCTCTTATGCTCTATCAAAGTTCCATTTATTTGATTAAAATACAAAAGAAAAATTAGAATATCATGAAATACTATTGCAATTTAAAATGACAGTTTTGTATTTTAATATACTGATGCTGAAAAATCTGCTTGCATCACAGGAATAAATTCTATTTTAAAGTATATTAAAAAAGAAAACCACTATTTTAAATTGCAATAATATTTCACAATATTACTGTTTTTTTTCTGTATTTTTAATCAAATAAAACACAGCCTTTATGAGCAGAAAAGACTTTAAAAACTATTTATTGATAGCTGTATGTTTGAAATGATATGGTGTGTAGGGTCAATCACAGGCTGTGTTTTTATGTGAGACATGTTGGCGGCGATGTCAGGCTCCCTTATTTGTGAGGAACCTGCTAATTTAAGCCGTAGCTCCCCATAGATTCACATCTGCCCGCCTAGGCTAACCCTCAGCCCACCTGCTGGGTTGCTAGGAAACCTCTGCCTGGCTGCCAGCACCTGCCCAGGTAAAGTTAAGGGCTTACCTCACCGTCCAAGAAAACAAAAAGCTTTGAAGACGGCCGGCTGTGACACGCACTGGCGCAGAAGAATCTGCTGAAAGAAAATAAAAGGCTCTAAGTGAGTTGAAAATTTGAGGAAGTGAAAGAAAATACGGAGGCAAGAAAGGTGAAGTAGACCGGAGTTAACTTGCTTAAATAAATAAAGAAATAAAGATTAGCTTGAACACTAAAATGTGGTGGCCAAGGGGACCAATAGTCAAAAGAGGGTTCAATTGCTTTAATGATTGGGTGTGTTGTTTCTAGATGTTTTCAGACTTACAGTCATGCAGGTTGTGTTAGCATGACTCCGAAAGGAAACTTTAATCTTGTGTCCTTTTGGCTCTTTTGTGATTTTTAAACTAATTGCACCTCCACAAGTTACTGCAGGGAGCTTTTTTCAGCAGTGCTCACAGTTAACAACATCGTTCTGGAATGACAAATCTTTCCATGGGCTCATTTGAATTTTTCCAGATGTCTTAACACTGTTCAACATTTGTTCGATAAAAGCCAAGAATTACGCAAATAAGTGTATGGAAGAGCTGAAAGTTGAATCTGTGAGTAAAAACAAATGCTGTTGTGGATCATTTGTTAGAGTTTCTAAGCAATAGATTAAACATTTGCAGGAAAATCTTATTACTTTGTGTCTTTTCCTTGAGGAATTATGTTTTACAAAGAGCATAATCTGTAAAATGTGGTAAAAAATAATTCTGTAGATTCATAGTGGCCTTCCCTTTTGAAAAAATCAGCATATGCTGGTTAGGTAAGTTTTGAAGCCTGGTAGCTGGTTTAAGCCGGTCCTTACCTGGTTATGAACTAGCTCCTGCTCATAACCAGGTTTTAACCATCTCAGGACCAGCTTAAACCAGCTCAGGACCACTTTATAACCAGCTCAGGACCATCTTAAACCAGCTCTAGACCAACTTAGGACCAGCTTAAACCAGCTCAGAACCATCTTATAACCAACTCAGGACCAGCTTAAACCAGCTCATAACCAGCCTATAACCAGCTCAGGACCATCTTAAACTAGCTCATGAACAACTAAGGACTAGCTCAGGACCAACTTAAACCAGCTCATGGCCAACTAAGGACCTGCTTAAACCAGCTCATGACCGACTAAGGAACAGCTTAAACCAGTTTATGACCACCTAACCAGCTCAGGACCATGTTAAGCTATGCGACCAATAAGGACCAAAACAAACCACACACAACCCCATCCACAACCAGCTCAGGACCACCATCTTAAACCAGCTCATGACCAACGGGACCAACAAAACCAGCCCATGACCAACTAAGGACCAGCTTAAACCAGCTCATAGCCAGTTTATAACCATCTCAGGACTAGTTTAAACCAGCTTAGGACCAGTTTAAACTAGCACATGACCAACTATGGACCATCTTGTAATCAGCTCAAGACCATCTTAAACCAGCTCATGACCAACTATGGACCAGCTTAAACCAGCTTATAACCACCTTGTAACCAGCTGAGGACCATCTTAAACCAGCTCATGACCAACTAAGGATCAGCTCATAGCCAGCTACTCAAACTAGGACATAACCAACTATAGACCATCTTATAACCAGCTCAGGACCATCTTAAACCAGCTCATTACCAGCTTATAACTGGCTTAAACTAGCACATGACCAACTAGGGACCATCTTAAATCAGCTCAAACTGGCTACAGTACCATGCTTCAAAACATACCTAACTAGCATATGCTGTTTTTTTGAACGGGGTCAAAACATTTATGGACACAAATGCTGAATGTAAAACTTCGAATGTCGTTGTGATAAATACAGAATATCAAATCAAGTTATTTTCTCACAACTAAATTCACTTCAATTTCAATTTATTCCTAAGTCAGAGGATGATGGTGTTGATTTAAACCCAGAACATTTTCACATTTAATGCTCTGATGCTCGTGATGTTATAAATACCCACAAGGCTCCAGGAATGACCTTATATCTTCCCAACCAGCTTCTCTTTTGGGAGTGAAATTCGCTTTGAAATATCCGTTAGCCTCCCATGTAGACTTGCTACATTCTTACAAAAGGGAGAAGATCAACAAGGCATCCTTAGCGCTACAGTAATGTATACAGGACAGTCCAGGGGTCCTGCCTCATTGTGGGGGGTCCTTACACTGGCACACTTCCTCTGACCCTCAGGGTCATCTCCACGGCAACACCCATAGGGAACGCTACTGGATTGCATTCAGATGGTCTTAGGTGGACTGTAGTGCTGGAAGATGGTTTTGGTTTAATAGCTTTAATGTTATAATTCAAAGCAAAGGTTCCTGCATTTTTCATATGTATGTATGTATGTATGTATTTAGTAGCTTCTGTCACTTTTTTCAGTTTTGTATTTATTTGTTAGTAGGCATATATATATTACATTTCATTTTAATAAAATATGGACTGTGGTGCTGTCTAATGGTATTGATTAAATAGTTTTATTTTTAAGAATCGATGAAAACTTTATTGCCTTTTTTAAATTCGAATTTAATAGAATTAATCATTTTTTATTTTTGGTTGTTGGACCTTGCTTTTTCCAGTCACTTTTTTCAATTTGTTTATTTATTTATTTTTAGTAAGTAGACATATAATACATTTAATTTGAGCAAAGTATGGAATGTGGTGCTGTCTGATGGTATTGATTTAAATTGATTTAATAGTTTTATTGTTATTAACTGATGAAAACCTTATTGCCTATGATTTTGTACATTCTAATTTAATTAATTTAATTTATTATTTTTTATTTTTGGTTGTAGCACCTTGTTTTATTCCAGTCATATTTTTCAATTTTGAAATTATTTTCTGTAGCACTCTGTTTTTGAATTGGATTGTGGTTCTGTGTGATGGTATTGATTTAATTGCTTTATTGTAAATAACTGATGAAAACTGATTTTTATTCTAATTTAATATAATTTATTATGTTTTTTTTGTGTTTTTTTTGTATTTATTTATTTTTAGTAAGTAGGCATGTAATACATTTAATTTTAATAAAATAAAAACTGTGCTGCTGTGTGGTATTGATTTAATAATTTTATTGTCATGATGCAAAGCTAAAATGATGCAAAGCTTTTTACCAATTTGTTAATATTGTATGTAAAACAAATTTAACTGAATTTAATTAAAACAGTCATGATAGTAACATATTTTGATGCTGCCAGGCATTATATTATTTTATTTTATATTTTTATTTTTAATCTAATTTAATTTAATTTTAAATTAAGTTGATTTTACATTTACATTTCTTTGTTTATTTTAATTTAATTTATTTATGTTTATTTGTATTGATGTCTTTGTAATACATACTACAAAACTAAGAGACAGACACGCGCTTCTACCGACTAGATAAAAGTCCAAATAATCTACTCTCAATAGGATAGAAATGCTGTCTGTCAGTGTTCATAAATCCAATTTAATATCATGCTCCACAAGCAAATATCCCATGACAAACAAGACATCATAAAACAGAACCAAAGTTATTCTCAGCGTTGGATGCATGAGGTATGGGATTGTTATTCATTCAAGCCATAGATCCCCCTGATCTGCAGGTTATATAACTATAACAGTTCTCGACTAATGTAACCACTCTGACAAACACACATACACACACTTCATTTGAACATAATCAGCTGTATTTTTATGGCATGCGTGTGTGCTTGAAGTTTCAGGCGTTCTCCAGCGCAGCAGGACGGGGATGTTTGGGTTGACGCCAGGGTCAGTTGGCTCTGCTTTGACAGTTTTATATATACCCAATAGATGGCTGGCTACATTCACTGGAAGGTTTCATATCTTCACTCCCACTGGTATGGCTTTCTCCGATTCTCAACTGGCTGTATTATTTACGTTAGCCGAGCTGATGAGACTCAGCCTGCGTGGGCGGCCCATGGCTCCTCTCATGCTTGGGTGTTTCCCGCATTTGGCTCTCCTTTGTGTTTGTATTTGAAAATCTTGCGCTGAAACAGGAGCCGATGGAAGTAGAAAGATACAGAGTTGATCTTTCTAACAGATAAAAAGTGACAGGAGAAGGAAATAGAAAAACAAAGCAGATGAGTTTCAAAACCTCCTTTTCTTCCCTGTTTTATTCTCTCTCTCTCTAGCGATTAGCGCAGAGTTCTAGATCACAGGCACTGACGGGAGTGCAAATCTGTTTCCAATATGACTTCTTCCTGTGAAGGCAGGAAATGGCCCTTCACTCTCAAAAGCCCCAACAAAGCCTCCCTGTCTGCTGCACGAGCTCTGGAAACTGCTTCTCCTGCGTTCCTAAGGTCAGTTTCCCCACAGGAAGCCACATTAGAGCTGCTGAGGCCTGGGGTGAAGCCGTACCCGCCTGCCTTCAAAGGTCACCGGAGTCACCTGAAAAATCTGACACCCGTCAGCAACATGTGGAGCTGACCTGACACCAAACTCAGTATGATAATGATATTTTCTGGGCTACACACCTTTCGGAAAAAGGAGGTATCAGAAATCAACACGCAAATATTTGCGCAGGAGTTTTGGGTTTCCACGTTCACAGAAAACTCCAAATGTTGCACTCCTTCCAGATCCACGTTTAATAAATATGCAGGAAGGATTGAGATTGGAAAAGCAGATGTGTTTGATGGCACTGACTATTCCTTGAGGAGGCATGAGATAAGAGGTCGACAAAGTTGAATGTATTATTTGTTCTGGCTTAAGCAAACAGATCTCAGCAATCTAAGTTATTTGCTCTTTGCCAGCAGTGTTGAGATTTGTGCTTTTTATTATTGGTGTTTTCTTTTTTTTTATTTTATTTGTAGCACTTTCTTGTTTTTTTTTGTTTTTTTGGAAATTTTTTTGGAAACAATGATATACTTTCATGTCAGTGGCAATATTTTATTTTATTTTTTTATTTTCCATTATTTGTTTATATTTGTATTGATGTCTTGGTAATAATAATAACCATTATTGTAGACCTACTTTTTTGTTTTTTTAAAGAAGTTTAATTTTAATAAAATATAGACTGCTTTTTGGTTATTAACTCTTATTTTTTTTATTATATTTTCATAGATGCTCTTTGCTAACAGTGTTGAGATTTTGCTGTTTTCTAATTATTTTATTTTATTTGTAGCACTTTTTTTCACAACCGTCATAATAATATACTTTGATGTTGCTGGGCAGTATTTTTTATTTTATTTCATGTTATTGTATGTTTGTTTTCTTTTTTTGTATGGATGTTTTGGTACATGTAAAAAATATTATTATAGCCCTAATTAACAAACATTTTTTTAATTTTAATAAAATATAGACTGCTGTTTGGTGGTATTGATGTAATAGTTTTATTGTTATTAATTGATGCAAAACTTCCTGCCTGTTTTTTTTTTTATTTGAATGAATTTATTTATTAGTATTTTTGTTTTTTTTGTCACTATTTAAAAAAAAAAAAAAAATTATTATACTTTTTATCTATGTCTTTGCCAACAGTGATGAGATTTGTATTTTTATTGTTGTTTTCTAACTATTTTATTTATAGCACTTTTTTGGAAAGAGTCATGACAATGATATACTTTCATGGCATTGGGCAATAATTTTATTTTATTTTATTTTATTTTATTATTGTTTGTTCATTTTAATTTTTTTTTTTTCATTATTTGTTTATATTTATATTAATGTCTTGGTAATACTGCATTATTTTAGACCTACTTATTAAAAAAAGAAGTTTAATTTATTAAAATATAGACTGCTGTTTGGTGGTATTGATTTAATAGTTTTATTGTTATTGATGCAGCCGTTGCAAAACTTTACCTGTTTTTAAATGTTAATTAATTTATATTATTTTATTAATTACATTTTTATATTATTATTTTTTAATTATATTTTTATTGATATTTGCCTACAGTGCTGAGATTTTGTACTTTTATTATTGGTGTTTTCAAATTATTTTATTTTATTTGTTATTAAATTGTTTAATAATTTTTTTTTAAAACAGTCATACGGATATACTATAATCTCATTGGGCAATATTTTATTATTTTGTTTCATGTTATTGTTTGATTGTTTTCATTTTTTTCATAGTTTTTATTTGTATTGATGTTTTGGTAATTCTGCATGTAAAACTATTATTATAGACCTTTTTAATAAAAATAAATAAGTTTATTTTTAATACAATGTAGACTGCTGTTTGGTGGTATTGATTTAAGTATTGGTGGTTTTTTTTTTAACTGAGCCAAAACTTATTTTTAATTTCTTCATTATTTTCTTTTTTTTTAAATTCTGTTTTTATTTATGCTCTTTGGCAACAACATCGAGATTTGTACTTTTTATTATTAGTTGTGTTTTCTAAGGTTTTCCAAACAATAATTAGAGATGTACTGATATTAAAATGACATATAAACTGATTATTCTTTATAAATGTAACATTATAATGTTATGTTTTTAAAGATGTTTGACTTGAGCCAGAAAGCAACCACCTAACAACCCAGAGGAAACACTCTATTAAATTTAATTACACAATATTTCCCAGTGTCCTCCGTATATTGTGTCATTTGTTGTATCATGTCTAGTAATGTCTTGTACTTGTACTGTGCATCCTGTTACTGTTGTCTGATGTCACAGTGTTGGTGTTTTCTTTTTCCCACAACTTTAATTTTCTAAAATAAATATGAAACCAGGGCCTGCTGGAGGAACACAATGTACTCACTTAACCTGTCTTTGTATAAGCAGTGAGCGTCATAAATGAGGTGGTAGACATTATTTGAAGGCATCATTGGCGTAATGGATTGTTCTGTACTTTTAAAGGTAACGGTGTGTTCACACGGGGCGTCAGCGTCAACGCTTCCCATTGACTTTGAATGGGTGACGTCAAGCGTTGGCGAAAAGAATTGTGGATCCGTCGGCGGCGCTTCACTGGCGTTGCTCGCGGCAGAAGTTGAGAATTTTTCAACTTCTGCCGCGAGCAACGCCAGTGAAGCGCCGCCGACGGAAGCGTCAGCCAATCAGGATCGCTCTATGCAAATACAGTAGCCAGGCGGCAGCCAATCACGTTCATCCTGTTCAAGAGCAGCAAACTGAGGGTAAATTTTAAAATGGAGGAGAAACTAATTATTGCGGTGGGCAATCACCCGGTCCTTTATGACCAATCACTTTTTATGTACCGGGATTCATACCGGAGAGACCAGGCATGGAAGGAGGTGGCAGAGGCCGTTGGTGAATCTGGTGTGTATTGGACCCGTGAATGACAACTACCATACATAGAATGTACCGCCAAGAATAGCTCGCCATCAGCCATCAGAAATTTAGGTTAAATTTCATATAAAAAATATATACATGATCAGAGTGGTAATTTCATTGGCTGACGCTGCTATGACCATGGCATCAGTGCCAAACTTCAGCCACGCCTTCCGTCAAGCGTTGACGCTGACGCCCCGTGTGAACACACCGTAAACCCTTCTTACTGCCATTGCTCAGCATTTCCTTGTGATATTATGAATGAATGCTCTCTCCTTCTCTCTCCTTCTCCCCCTCTCTCTCTCCAGATGATTAACCTGAGGTCAAACCATCTAATGACTGACCTCTTCCATTACTGAACAGTAAGATGTTGCACCTCTTGCACCATGATTAGCTTCTTTTATATGTTTGACACTGTTAAAATGCTTGTAAACATTCTGACTGCATGTTTTCTCCCAGCATGGTGCCCATTAGTGTCTTAGTAGAAACTGTCCATGATGAAACACAAAAGAGATTTTGCTTAGCTCTGTAGGAAAAAATGAGGAGCGTGTATCTGGGTCAAATAAACTTGTTTGTCATTTTTAGGTCTTTATAAATCTTTATTAAATCCTTTAAAGATCAGTATTGAACTGCAAGTGAAAATTTTATTATTTTGCATGCATACACTACCAGTCAAAAGTTTTTGAACAGTAAGAAGTGTCCTCTGCTCGCCAAGCCTGCATTTATTTGATCCAGAATACAGCAAAACAGTAAAATTTAGAAATATTTTTACTATTTAAAATAACTGTATTCTATTTGAACATATTTCAAAATTTAATTTATTCCTGTGATTTCAAAGCTGAATTTTTAGCATCATCACTCCAGTCACACAATCCTTCAGAATTCATTGTAATATTCTGATATGCTGTTAAAAACAATTGTTATTATTATGTTGAAAACAGCGGAGTAGAATTTTTTCAGGTTTCTTTGATGAATAGGAAGTTCAGAAGAACAGCATTTATCTGAAATAGAAATCTTTTTTAACATTATAAATGTCTTTATCATCGCTTTTGATCTGTTTAAAGCTTCCTTGCTAAATAAAAGTATTAATTTCTATAATTTCTATAAACGGTCTCCAAACTTTTGAATGGTATAGTGTATAATGTTTCGAAAGCTTTTAATTTTAGATACATTTTGATCTTTGAATCTTTCTATTAATCAAAGAATCCTAAAAAATAACTCAATAATAGTAATTATTTAAAAAAAAAAAGTTTCTTGAACAGCAAATCAGCATATTAGAATGATTTCTGAAGGATCGTGTGAGACTGGAGTAATGACACTGAAAATTCTGCTTTGATCACAGGAATAAATTACATTTTAAAATATATTCAAATAGAAAGCAGTTATTTTAAATAGTAAAAATATTTTACAATATTACTGCTTTTGCTGTATTTTTTTTATTAAAATGCAGGCTTGGTGAGCAAAAGAGACTTCTTTAAAAAACATAAAAAATGTTTGACTGGTAGTGTATATGCATGCAAAATATATACAATTTAAATTTAAAAAGTGAAAAGGTGCTTTTTATTACATTCAAGACTCTGTCTTTATGAGATGTATTTTTTAATAACTTTGCAGATCTGGCTAAAACTGTGCATCATGTCATTGACTTGTTTGCTTGTGTATATGAGGCGTGAAGCAACCCGTTCGTTCTGGGCAGAACAAAGTGGACATCACGCCAAGGTCTGTGTAATCTCAACAGCACACTCACACACCCAGTGCTTTAAGGGTTTGGTGATATGAAATAGAAGCCGCTGTTTTTTTATATAAGAAAATATGCGTGTACATGATGCTACTTTTGTATAATTGTACTAGTGTACATGAGTATTTGTGACCACAGAATAACCCCTTCTGAAGATCTTCTGGGCCTTTAGGGTAGGTGATCTGTAGATCGTGCTGAATGTGTGTGCATTTGCACGTTAGTGGAGGTCACTGGTGCAGATCAGGTAGTTGCTTGTAATCTGAGAAACCAATTAGTGTGCTTCAGCACTGTGCCAAATGGCCGGTTTCTCTCTGCCTCATTAGGCTAACACACACCACTATGACCATTGCCAGAAACACCTGAAGACTGTTTTTAGGTCCAGAACAAGCAGCATCTTGCAATGTCAGCATTCAGCACATGCAAATTTCTCTAAAAGCAAAAGCACAAACATTAGCTCTTCTAGCTAATCCAGTGTAAGTGGGGTTATTTGGCTTTAAATTAAATGTATGGATGTTCACTTCCTATCCATCCTTTCTGCCATCTGTATAGTAGCTCAGGTGCACCAGACTCACACAAAGGAAGCACCGTGAATTACCGCTATAGGGTAACTAAATACAAGGGCAGACCAAATCCCATCTGGCCCTTAAATCTACCTGAGACCTTTCACCATAGGGTGTTTTTCCTTTCTTTTACTTACATTCTTTTACTTTTCTCAAGGTTTTGAGCAGCACAAGTGTTTTCAGCATTGATAATAATAATAAATGTCTGAAGGATCATATGATACTGAGTAATGATGCTGAAAATTCAGCTTTATCAGTGCAGAATAAATTACATTTTAAAATATATTAAAATAGAAAAATTTTGTCAATAGCAACAATATTTAATATTATTACTGTTTTTACTGTAATAATAAATAAAAATAAATAAAATAAATGCAGTCTTGGTGAGCATAAAATATGTATTTAAAACTGTGTGTGTATGTGTGTGTGTATATATATATATATATATATATATAAGTAAATAAAAAAAAAGAAATAAATACATAAATAAAAATCTTACCGACCCCAATCTTTTGAAAAGGCAGTGTAGACATGACATAAAATATATCAGCCTTATTGAAAAGACATAGACCAGTGTTGTTTTTATTGCATGGGGGTCAAAGACATTAAGATGTCCAGGTCAAAAGAAATTTACAAAAGTGATTCTATGTCCATAGAAAGCACATTAAAGTTTTTGGAGAACAAAATGTCAAAATTTGGATGAAATAATGTCATTTTGTCATTCAGTGTAACACAATATTTATTTAAAAATTCAATGCTTATTCTGACTTGTACATATTAAAATATATAAAAGAATAAGGGAGCATATTAAATTTTATTGTGTTTTAAATGAGTAAAAATTCTTACTGACAGATGGGCAAAACCTAGGATAGTGGCCAATTTTAAAAATGTAGAGTTACAACTAATTAGTATTTGGGGTGAAAGTAATTTGTCTTTTATGTCATAAATTGATTTTTGTTGTAAATATGCCTGACAAGATTGTTACACTGAATGGCATTTTAGTAGGTGTCCTCTGTAAATTAGGGAAAAATGTATATTTATTTTTTGCTCAGAAAAACAAAAACAAAAATTTAATTAAGCAGAAACTTTATAATTTTTTATTTATTTATTTTTTTTTTTTGAAAAACAAGAACAATTTAAAGCAGTATAACACTTATTGTTTTTATGCTTCAACACTTTTTCGTCTATGACCCATGGATAGGCGCAAAATATTTTTCAAAACATCTAATTTTGTGTTGAACAGAAGAAAGTCATACAGTTTTAAAAAGACATGAGAGTGAGTAAATGATTACAAAATTTTCATTTCTGGGTGAATTTATATTTAGTTTAGAGCCAGACCAGTCTAGATCATCATAAAACATACTGGTCGTTTCAACAGGTAAAGGTTTATTTGTATTGTTATTAAAACATTATTATTTACGTCATATTTATCAGAAAAATCTAAATACAAAACACAGTATTTCTCAAAAAAAAAATAATAATAATAATAACAGAAAATAACAGAAAACAGAATTTGGTAAAAAAAACAACTGAATTTGAGTAAAAAACAGAAAAATGTATTGTATAGGGCCTTAAAATTTAATTTTAAGTTCAACTTTTTTTAAGCTGCTGTTAAGTTTAAATGATTTCAATTAATTAAACGTGCTTTTTGGTTGATGTTTTTTAATGTAACCATTAAAACAGAGTGTAGAAAAATTCAAATAGATAAAAAAAACTGAATTCAAATGTAAAAATAAGATTTGCATTCCATTTTTACATTTATTCATTCATACAAATTTTTTTCTGGTCATCTAATTTGAAAAAATTCATTGCATATCCCTGTGCTTAAAATCACGTATAGAAGCAGGTTTTCACAGAAGCTGGACTGCTTTAGGAGAGCACAATAGAGAGGATTACACTATCAGCACGACCTTCACATGAAAGCTAATATAATCTCCCTCTCCTCCCTATCAAGAAAACTCATTCACCCCTATTCAAGCCGCATTCATAATTCTCTCTTGAACTTAAGCACTAGTTCAAGCACAAACCCACTGAATCCTGCGCATAAATCTGTTATATACTGTAAATCTACCTTAGATATTAGACTCAGCTTTCCTTTTTTTCTCATTATCACAGGCCCAGAGTGTCGCTTGAAGATGCTGTAATTCATCCCAGATGAGTGTCGGTCAAAGCGACTGCCACTGGTTCAGGGGTCACCAGGGGTCACAGAGAGGGGTTACAATTGCCCGAAGGGGCCAGAGGTGACGGCAGCCCTGAAACAAAGCCACTTGGGTTACTTCATATGCGATGATCACTTCAACAGGGAGCTTTGAGTTTTTGACAAGTTTAGCCGATAACCGCCTGTGTCTAATTCTAGGTGTGATTCTCATCAAAGCAGTTTTATCAGACCTTCAGCCACACTTTTACCTTTAACAGTTTGTCATTTAGTTCTGTGGGAGAGAACTGTGTTTAATTAAAGGGATAGTCCAGCCAAAAATGAAAACTGTCATCATTTACTCACCCTCAAGTTGCTCCAGAGCCTCCAGACTTTCTTTCTCTTTCTGAAAATAAAAAACAAAACCAACCAGTTGCTAGTCCCTATTGACCTCCACTATAAAAAAAAATTTATATATATATAGATGTCAACAGCTACCAGAAACCGTTTGGTTTCCCACATTCTTCAAGAAATACAGGGTTGGAACAACTTGTGAGTGAAGTCCCATAAAAGCACCATACTGCATATAAGTCTCCCAAAGCCATACAATAGCTTTGTGTGAGAAAAGACTGAAATTTAAGTTATAAACCTACGCTCAGTAATAATGACAGTATTACAGTTTTTTGGGTGAACTATTCCTTTAGCCCTGTCAAGTCCATCTATATACATTAGCTTGATATTTTCAATAATAAACACACTCGCTTGCAATAGACCGTGAACTGTGATTTTTGATCTGTAGCTTACAAAACAGCTCTGGAATTTAAGAAAAATTGTGTGTTTTTCGTGAGAGGCCCAGTTACAACTGCTGAAGGAATTCTTTGCCCCTCAAGTGTGGCTCTGAGCCCAAACCCTTGACAAAATCTATTATGTCAGCGTGTGGTTACAGTCAGTGGCGAACAGAGACGCGTAGTTCAGTGTGTTGAGTGTGGAGAGCGTTTAAGTTGGGTGTGCACCTGGTATTCATCACGTTATGGGGACCAAATGTCCCCACAAGGATAGTAATACCAGTAAATTTTGACCTTGTGGGGACATTTGTGAGGTCCCCATGAGGAAACAGGCTTATAAATCATGCACAATGAGTTTTTTGGAGAAAGTAAAAGTGTGCACAGTCTCCTGTGAGGGCTAGGTTTAGGTGTAGGGTAGGTGTAGGGCGATAGAAAATACGGTTTGTACAGTATAAAAACCATTACGCCTATGGAATGTCCCCATAAAACATGTAAACCCAACATGTGTGTGCATACGTGTGTGTGTGTGTGTGTGTGTGTGTGTAAAAAATGAAACGTATGCTGCAGTTACAAAGTTGTTTTTTTGAAAGAAAATACTTTTATTCAGCAACGATGCATTAAATTGATCAAAAGTGACAGTAAAGACATTTATATGTTACTAAAGATTTTTGGTTCAGATAAATGCTATTCGCTTTTGAACTATTTATACATCAAAGAATCCAAAGACAAAGTATAACACTATCATTACGTAGCACAACTGTTTTCACCACTGATAATAATAATAAGACATGTTTTTAAGCAGCAAATCAGTATATTAAAATGATTTCTGAAGGATCATGTGACAGTGAAGACTGCAATAAAATGAAATATATATATATTTAAATAGTAAACAGTTATTTAAAATTACAATATTTTTTCACAGTACTGTTTTTACTGTATTTTTGATCAAACTTTAGCAAGTAGAAAAAAAATCTTTTAAAGGGGTCATCGGATGCCCATTTTCCACAAGTTGATATGATTCTTTAGGGTCTTAATGAAAAGTCTCTAATATACTTTGGTTAAAAATTCTCAATGGTTGTGTAAAACAACACTCTTTTTACCTTGCCAGAATCAGCTCTGCAAAAATCATTGTGTTCTGGTCGAGGTTGCTTTAAATGTTAATGAGCTCTGCTTGCCCGCCCCTGTCTTCTCTCTGTGGAGTGATGAGCCTGTTTACTGTAGCCGCGATTAGCCACGTTTAGCCGCTAAACTTGCTAACTAGCACGTTATTAGGAAAGACGATTGCAAAGATTCATAAAAAAATCCTTATACTCACTTCTGCTGTAAGTGAAGCTGGATCACGAATGATTCGCGTGAACATAGACGGATATATGTAGATTGGGAGACACATTTCCTAAGTCTAAACGCCCCTGGATATTGAGTGAAATCCGCGTTTAGAAACTCCTTCTAAGGCTACGGCGTCATGACAAGCATTGGTATGTTTGCATCCTGTCAGGATGGCATCTAGCATTTCTTGTCTCTGCCATTTGTAAGCTCTTTCAGTAGCTGTGGTCAACTTAAAGCCTCAAAGGCATCAGGGCTGAAGTTAAGGGAACAAAGATGCAGGTCTTTACGAAGTTTTATTCATTCACAGCCATCTTCCCATTCTTTTCTCGATAGGAAAGCAGTGAAGATTTGCGTCGCTTCTCTTGTTGCCTTACGACTGAAAATTACAACCAAAAGCCGAACAATGTGGCATGGTATCAGTATTTTATTTTCCGAGTTGTGTATTCTGAGCTAAATAGCAAAAGGTAACACCAGTAGCTCACCGAGTGCAACCATTTCAAGTTATCGAAATAATGGCGCCCCACATAGTCCAAAAAGGTGTATAAAACGATGTGGATGTTTTAAAAAACGCAAATCTTTCATGGGTTTTCTACAGTATATTTTAGTAAAAGACATAATTTATGTTATACTACAAGTCTTAATACCTGGGGTTCCCTTTAAAAACCACAAAGTTTTGTAGCATCATAAAAACATGCATAAATATAGTATAAAATTAATAAAAATAAAACCAACAGAATAATAGTAAAATACACAAGCGCATAAAACGCGTAAGAAAACAAAACTAAATTCTAATAAATAGATGTAAAAAGCAATAAAATGCAAAACTAAGTAAGTGAATTAAACTGCATGAGGAAAGGCCCTAGTAAACAAATCCAAATTGAATAAGTTTCTTGCAGAGCTTTTTGGAGAGACTTCCCCAGCTTGGAAGTGTGTGTGAAGTTAAAGTTAGTGTGTATGATGAATGTAAAGTGTGTTTGGCTGGTATGAAGATGTGAGACTGGGGACACTCTGATGAATGAGCTTTGGACCAGAATGACATGTGGAAACCAGATGGTGGAGAGAGAGAGAGAAACTAGAGATGAGGAGTGAGGAACAAACAGAAGAATGAAGAATAAAATTGGTTATGACAGTAATAAAAGCAGCAGTGCAATTGTAATAAAAGCTTGTCCTGTCAGAAAGAAAGCAAATTAATTTTTTTATATTTTCGGCAGTAATGTTTGCCTGTGCAAAATGCTGTGCTTAGTTGCTAGGGCATTCTGGGTCATCACCAGGGTGTTGCTATATGGTCACTAGGGTATTTGGATTGTTGCTGCCGTGGTCTATGTAGTTGCTATAGCATTGTTGCTATATTCTGGCTAAATGCACACTAAAAAGAGTAAAAAGGACTACCTTCAGTTTTATAATGCATACTTCTTATAAGTACAAGTGTGCAAATGAATAAAATAGGCTTTTATTCCTGCAAATGAGCAACATGTTTTTGTTGAAGTGATGTATGTATGTCTTTGCCTTGAATCTGTTTATGCACGCTCTTACTGGAGGACTGCCCGGCCTTCATATGTCTGCCAGAGGAGTGTGTGAGGGAGTTAGGTCAAGCGCACACTCACACACACATAGATTATGACTTCCCTCCACCTGGCTTGGCTGTTTGTGAAAAGATCCACTGCGGTAAACGTTTGGGTTTGGTTTTTGTACTATAGTAATGCTGGGTTTTCTCCAGAACTGGGCCGCCTGTCTGACCTTGAGGTCTGGTACCCATCACACACCGGAAACTGAAAGCCACTTTAAAACATGAAGGAAACAAGGTCTGGACCTTATACACTCACTCACACACACACACACTTGCGGCTCCCACGAGCCAAAACCCCTGTCGACAGAGCTGACAGACTGTCTGACATCTCTGTAAGGCTACACACACACACTTCACCATACATTCATTTGGCTTGTTCTCCTCACTATAATCTCTTTCCAACTCAAATCAGTCTTCATCTAGGGCTCGAAGATTTATCTGTGCAAAGCACAATCCGTCTGTAACCCAAGGACTGAAGTCTACCCAAGATCCTCTGTCTTTCTTTGCTTTCTCTCGTTTGGACATGTAGATAATGACCAAATACAAATGGGCGTCCATTCATCTCCGCACGGCCGAGGAAGCTGCTTTATTCATTACCCTTCCAGCTGAGCTCCGCCGAACAGAGCACGGCTGTCGTCACAATCCCTCTCTGAGAGAGATAATGAGCCGCCTGCGTGTGTTTACTCTCTGATTAATCACAGTAATTATTTTAACGGGGCTTTTTTGGCGTGCCAGAATATCTGTTGATACCTCGTGCTCGTTTTTCACCTCTACGTGGAAGAGAAAACAGTGAGTGTTTAGTGTGGCGGCAGCAGGGAGTTGAACTTGGATTTTCTTGTGTTTTGAAGGTGTTGGCTAAACTGAGAAGGAGGTAGCGCAGAGGGAAATGCTGTTGCTTAAATGTTGCTCTTTCATAGCTCAGGACATTCATCTAATTATCAGCTCTGATTCAGAAGTTTCTCCGGAAATTCTTAGAAAAAATGGAAATATACTGTAGATACAAAACAATGGTTGACATTGTAAATTTATAGAGCTAAAAAAAAGAATGTGCATAATATAGCTTGGATTATTTGATTTGGGGAAGATGTGATACACATATTAAAATCTCTGACTTTTGATTGCAAACTTTGGAATCTTGTGAAATCTGAATCTGATATTTGAAATCTTTTGAGGTCTTCTTATATTACTAAGTGTAGTCTGATTTGCAAATTGGTGACTCGTGTGAACAGATTCTTTTCAGTGAGTAAGTATCATACATTGCACCCAGTGTAGTCCGGTTTGAAAATGAGTGACTCTTATGAGCTGGTTTGTTTTAGTGAATCAGAATCATAAATCTCATCCAGTGTAGTCCGATTCAAAAATGAATGACTCTTATGAGCTGGTTTGTTTTAGTGAATCACAATCATACATCGCACCCAGTGTAGTCTGATTTGAGAATGAATGACTCTTTGAGCTGGTTTGTTTTAGTGAATCAGAATCATAAAATTTCGCACCAAGCGTAGTCGATTCGAGAATGAATGACTCTTAAGAACTGGTTTGTTTAGTGAATCAGAATGGTATGTCGCACCAGTGAGTCCGATTCAAAAGTGAATGACTCTTATGAACTGGTTTGTTTTAGTGAATCAGAATCATACATTGCACCCAGCGTAGTCCGATTCGAGAATAAATGACTCTTATGAGCTGGTTTGTTTTAGTGAATCAGAATCATACAGCGCACCTAGTGAAGAATGAATGACTCTTATGAGCTGATTTGTTTTAGTGAATCAGAATCATACACTGCACCCAGTATAGTCTGATTCTTGAAAAAATTACTCTTGTGAGCTGGTTCATTTTATTGGAAAAAAGATTGCATCCAGTGTAGTCTGATTTCTGAACCAATGACATGTAAACTGCTTGTTTTTAGTAAATCAAAAGCTTAAAGCACAACCAGTCTAGTCTGATTCCCAAATGATTGACTCTGTAGTGGTAATTTGTGGGGCTGGGTGGGGTTTTGGTGATTGGCCCACTGTGCTCACATTGGCCAAGCAATCTAGGCCTATTTTTCTTTTCCATCCCAAACAATCACGGGCCCCCTCATTGCTCAGGCCGTACAGCTTCAGCCCCGCCTCTTCCTTATGTTAATCCAACCCTGCTTATGAGGTGTTTCGTTTTAGTGAATCAGTCATAGTACCTCATGTAGTTCATTTCCTGAACATGTTAATTACGTAAACAAGTTTATTATACTGAATAAACAACATACATTACACCCGGTGTAATCAACTTTCCAAGTAAATTAATCTTATACAGAAGTTTGTTTTAATGAGTCAGAATCATTCATTGCACCCAGTGTTGTCCAGTTACTGAGCCAGTTCTTTTTAATGAATCAGAATCATACTGTACATTGTACCCGTGTACTCCGATTCGTGAACTAATGACCCTTATGAATCATTTCTTTTAAGTGAAACAAGTCAACCACTGTTGTCTGATTCCTAAATAAATGACTTCTATGAGCTGGTTCATCATGCACTGCAATTATGTCTAAATCTCAAATTATTCTGGAGCCAGTTTTTTTTAGTGAATCAAACAAAACTGAGACTTAAGACATGAGACTCGGAGACATGCATTTTGTCAGTAGTGTCTTTTAAATGTTAATGTATAAAATGTGTTATCACTTTTTTGTTGGTTTAGTATTGTTGTTTAAGGTCGATTATTGGTTATGCTGCCTCTAATTTTTCCCCAAATATTTATTCCTTAAAACCAAAAAAATCATTAATGGAACCTTTAAAGGAACTGGAATCTCTAATAGCAATTGGAACCAGAATTATTCTTTGTATCTTTTGTGTTCTTTCTTTCTTATTACATGGACGATATCCCTGGGTCATTTGGGTCAATTTTTCGAGGTTAAATGCCCTACTAAGGAGCAAAGTGATAGGGTTCTTTCAGTAACTCTCAAGTTCACAGGTCGCCCCTACTTAGGATGAAACCCGTGACCGAATAAAAGCATATGGCTCGTGTACTGCAGCTAGAAAGGAGGAAGACATGGGTGGGTGGTTTCTCTTCAGCATGTTCAGACAGTTCCACTGAAACTGACACGCACCACAGCGGATTCAGTCAGCACTTCTGCTCCCTGTGACACGCGAGCCTGCGTGAACACACACATTCTGATTCAAGCTGCGTGAAAATCTGAGGAGCCCAGTGCCAAACCTCATTCTAGACAATTCATGGCTGCAGGGCAGGTGTGCACAGCCACACACACGCACACACACATATTATGTGTACTTAGTGTAGGGGGAGGGAGTTTTCTTTCTTCACCTGTCTTTTCTGCCTTGAGTGGGCAGAAGGTGCTTATTTGTGTGTGTGGTTCACACAAGTTCTTACCTTTATTAGTTAATTTGCCTTCGGCTACAAATTTTGCTATTAAAGGTGCACACGCAAACATAAAACTTGCAAAACAAACAGATTTCACGAGTTATTTCATAGAATAGTGCATTACAAATAGACTGTAAGATTTTCTTTCCTCAGTATTACACAAAAAAGTATTTAAAATAATGTTTACGCTAAAAAAGTTGTGAATGTGAATGAAGATAAGCTGTAAAACTCCAAAAACCCACCATAAAGTAGTCCATATGACTACATTAAGCACAGTATTAAGTATTCTGAAGCCATACAAAGTACAAAGTGAAGTTGAAATCCTTGTTCACTCATATCCATTTACTTACAAACACTATTGGTTGCAATGTGCCTTGTAAATTAATGTGAGTGTGAGTGTGTGTGTGTCATCATTTTTGGACAAAAGCACATAACAAACTGAAATACAACTTAAATAAAACTTTAAAACTTAAAATACATAAAAGCATTCAAAATATGAATAAATACTATAATATTATATGAGACCCTGGACCACAAAACCAGTCATAAGAGTCACTTTTCTGAAATTGAGATTTATGCATGATAATAAATAAGCTTTCCATTGATGTATGGTTTGTTACAGGATAGGACAATATTTGGCCGAGATACAACTATTTGAAAATGTGGAATCTCAGGGTGTAAAAAAAACTAAATCATGAGAAAATCACCTTTAAAGTTGTCCAAATGAACTTCTTAGCAATGCATATTACTAATCAAAAAGTAAGTTTTGATGTATTTACGGTAGGAAATTTACAAAATATCTTCATGGAACATGATCTTTAATATCCTAATGATTTTTGGCATTAAAAAAACTATAATTTTGACCTATACAATGTATTGTTGGCTTTTGCTACAAATATACCCGTGCTACCCGTGCTACTTGGTTTTAGGGTCCACGGTCAAATATAAAAAATAAAAAAAATTACTAAAAGAGCACTGCTTTGGCCTTTTAACAGCATGTTTTAACTTGCATTTTTAAAAATACCTAGAATTAGCTATATTAAAAGAATAAAAGTCATTTTTATACATTTTATACATTTTTATAACTTAACCCAGTATGTAAGCAACATGTCAGCAAACAACAGCAGTATCATTTTCATAGTGGAGCTACAGACTGATTTAATCATAAATGTTGTCGACATGAGGTCACTCTCCTTGCATGTGCGTTTGAGTGTGTATAAAGGATTTGGTGAAGTGACTACTAGAGCCAGAGGGATATTTGCGAGCTTTCGTCGTTTGTTTTGGGAAATCCAACACCTCTGGAATCCTAAAGCGGCCATTCTGTTCACTGGTTGGCTACCTGCACAGGTACTGAGGTCAGTGATGCATGCTTCAAGCCAACACCTCCGCTCTGAAGTCATGCGTCCATTATGCACTCCGTCATCTCCCACTCCGTCTGCTCATCCCCTGATTTGTGTCTCAGCTTCAGTGCGGGGAAAAACAGCAGAGCTCGGAACAATAGGAACGCCACTCAAGCCAAACTCCTGCTGGAGGGATGGAGTGTGTGTGTGTGATGTTTGAAAGAATAGAAAGACTGTGGTGTCATCTAACCGCAGGGCCAAGACTGTTTTCAAGGGGTTCTTCACAAATGAGTGTATGATATTTTACTGGACGCCCCCTCCTCTCACCTCATATGCTTTATTCTGTTATTCTATTCATCTTCCACTTACATAATGAGGAAAAAAAAACACATCTCTGAAAGCTTTTACATCACTGGAATGGACTGGAATGGAGAGAATAAGAGAAAGAACCAAAAAAAAACACGCTTTCTTTCTCTTATTTTTATTTATTTATTTTTTAAGAGTAGATAAAATATGAAAGTGATTGAAGAAGAAAGAGAAATAGAGGGTCAGTAGCCTTGTCCTGCTAATCAGCAATTCATTTGTTGCATATCAGGAGAGTCTTTGTTTGGTGTGGAAAATATAAAAAAATATGGATTATTATTATTATTATTCTTGCTTAGTCTATTGCAGTACACATATCAAAGTTTTTTTCTTTCGTTTTTACAATAAAATGAATAAAAGGTAGATAGAACAGAAATACAATAGAGAGAGCTAGTATGAGAAGGTCAAATTATTTATTTTTTATAATTAATAAAACAAGTAGATAGGATAGATGTTTTTCATATTTAATAGAATAGAATAGAAATTGAAAAGAAATAGAATAGAGAGATAAAAAAGAGTGACTAGTGTTAGAATGTCATGTTTTTTTATAAATAAAAAGTAAACAAGTAAATATAATAGAAATAGAATAGAGTACTAGTGTTAGAAGGACAGTTTTTTATATTTAACAAATAATAGAATAGAATAAAATTTGAATAAGAATTGAAGAGAGATTAAGAGAACTAGTGTTAGACTGTAACTTTTTTATAAATAAAAAGAAAAGAAGTACATAGAATAGAAATAGAATAAAGGGTGCCAGTATTAGAGAGTCAGGTTTTTATATTTAATAAAGAAAAGAATAGAATAAAATAGGATTAAGAGATAAAGAGCACAAGTGGTCAGGTTTTATATTTATTAATTAGAATAGAAAACAAGTAGATTATTAGAGGGTAGAACAGAATAGAATAGAGAGATAAAGAGCACTAGTGTCACATTTTATAAATAAAAAGAAAACAATTAGAAACGAAATAAAATAGAGAGTGCTGGTGTGATGGGTCAAGTTTTTATTGAATAAAAAGAAACAAGTAGAATAGAAATAGAAAAGAGAATGCTAGTGTTAGAGGGTCAAGTGTTTTTAATAAATAAAAAGAAACAAGATAGAATAGAAACAGAATATAGACTGCTAGTGTTAGAGTGTCAGATTTTTTATATTCATTAAATAGAATAAAAAATAAATATATAGAAATAGAATAGAGAGTGCTATTGTTAGGGGTTCAGGTTTTTATATTTAATAAATAGAATAGAAATAGAATAGACAGTGCTAGTGTTAGAGGGTCAAGTTTTTTATTTCTAATAAAGAATAGAATAGAATAGAATAGAATAGAATAGAATAGAATAGAATAGAATAGAGAGACAAAGAGTGCTGGTGTTAGAGGGTCAAGTTTTTTATTTTTAATAAAGAATAGAATTGAGAGATAGAGAGTGCTGGTGTTAGAGGGTCAAGTTTTTTTATTTTTAATAAAGAATAGAATAGAATTGAGAGATAGAGTGCTGGTGTTAGAGGGTCAAGTTTTTCATATTTAATAATAGAATAGAATAGAATGGAATAGAATAAAAATAGAGAGATAGAGAGTTCTAGTGTTAGAGAGTCAGGTTTTTTAAATTAATAAACAAGTAGACAGAATAGAAATAGAATAGAGAGTGCTAGGGTCAGGTTTTATATATAATAAATAAATAAAAAGAAAACAAATAGAATAGAAACAGAATAGAGAGGGCAAGTATACAGTGGTACATATTTCAGTAGTTCATATTTGTTTATATTTCAGTAGTTTTATTTCTTTCAAATAAATAGAATTATTGTATTTTAAAAGTTAAAGGGTCATGAAACCCTGAACTACCTTAAGATTTTAGCAGAGGTGTTTGTGTTGCACATAATGGATGACGATGTTAGCATATGTTCATTTTAAATGTTGGAGAAAACTGGTTAATTTTGAGCTTTTTTGTGCTATTTTCATCTTCCGGGTTTAAAATCTACATTGTGTTGACGTCACAGTTTGTGACGTGGCAATGGACTATAGTACATCGATGACGCGTCGGTGTCTCATAATTATTCATGAGGCTGCTTAGTTCATATAATATTAATATTAGTTAATATCAGTTATATTTTCGTGTGAAATAAATTATTACTTTAATTCAGCAAGAACGCCATAAATTGATCAGAAGTGACAGTAAAGACGTATAATGTAAGAAAAGATTTTACAGCAAATCAGCATATTAGAATGATTTATGAAGGATCATGTGACACTGAAAACTGGAGTAAATATGCTTATAAACAAAATAGAGAATTCAGAATAGAATTGATTCCAACCCCAAACTTTTGAATAGTAGCATGCATAATGTATACTGCAGAAATATGAGTAACGTGCTATTCTGCAATTCTGAACATACCCTTTGTCAAGCTCTGAGGAACTACAGTAGCATTCTTACTCAGCTCTTACCTCATTTTCTCTCTAACAGCCCAACACCTGCGAACTAGCCACATGACGCTCCACGTAATGATCCAAACGTGAGTAGCCAGACTGGGTTTGATCCTGTTTTGTATGCGTTTAGGTATGAGTCACATGATTTCCTGCAAACCTTTGTCTCCATGTTTTACTTAATTGCAAAACGGGCTGTTATATCACTGAGCAGACAGGCTCAGACATGGATCTGGTCAGGTGAGAGGTGGGGTGCCACAACAACCCAAAAGGCCAGTATGATCAGCCGGAGACCGGAGTAACCGCCGTTGTGTTGTGTTGGTAGGGAGGGTCAACTTGTTTTCTTGTAAACTGCTTTACTGATTGACTAACCTGTTAGGATTAATTTCCCTTTATTCAGTTTGACTTTCATTTCATGAAAGGAAAAATAATTAACTCTAATGCATGATTAATATTTAAATAAATGTACACAATTTACAATTTAAAACCACATTATCTTTGGTCTTTTTTGGACTCTGTTAGTTCAGTCTGAACTCATGTGGTCTTTTTTATTGTATTTTTTTGTTATGACCTTTTTAAAAAGTCTGAGATCAGTTAAATAAACATCAGCACTGTCTCAGGTAAAGGTCAAAGAATTAAAGCAACTGTCACCAAGCCTCTAGACAAAACCATGTCATCAGCAGTGGATGAGTCACGGTCAAGCCAGCTCACATGTGACCTTTGACATTTAATAGTCAATACACTGATCTCAGACCAGCTTATAGCTGATCCTTTGGAATCACAGAGGAGAGGCTGTTCCTGGATCAGGGCGTACCACAACTACCTGAATGTGACATTTACAGCAGACCCATCCTACATTGTGACTTCAGGAAATAAGCACAATAAAAATAGTACTTTACTTTATGTAATCATTTGAAAGCATTCATAGGTTCATATAAAAAACTGACATAAATATACTTCCCAATAAGTCATACTTAGAAAGCTCTCTACTTTCTTATCTTTATTATATCATAACTTTGAATATATTACTATTGTGAGTTTTTTTAATCTTAATCATGATGCAATATTTCATTCAGCTTTAGTATTTAGCATTGTACTTTGTATATTAATATTAACAATATACAGTTGAGGTCAAAAGTTTACACATAGATACATTGCAGAATCTGCATAATGTTAATTATTTTACCAAAATAAGAGGGATAATCAAAATACATTATTTTTAATTCAGTACTGACCTGAATAAGAGTAAGTTTACATACACTTGATTCTTAATATTGTGTTGTTACCTGAATGATCCACAGCTGTTCTTCAGAAAAATCCTTTAGGTCCCATAAATTCTGTGGTTTTTCAATATTTTTGTGTATTTGAACCCTTTACAACGACTGTATGATTTTGAGATCCATCTTTTCACACTGAGGGCAACTGAGGGACACATATGCAACTATTACAGATGGTTCAAACACTCACTGATGCTTTAGAAGGAAAATTCAAAATGCATTAAGAGCCGGGGGGTGAAAACTTTTGGAATTTGAAGATTTGGGTAAATGTAACTTATTGTCTTCTGGGAAACATATAAGTATCTTCTGTAGCTTCTGAAGGGCAGTACTAAATTAAAAATATATATGATATTTAAGCAAAATAAGAGACATGTACACGTCTTCATTCTGTTCAAAAGTTTTCACCCCCCGACTCTTAATGCATCATTTTTCTGAAGCATCAGTGAGCATTTGAAACCATCTGTAATAGTTGCATATATAATTGCAGTTGTCCTCAGTGTGAAAAGATGAATCTCAAAATCATACAGTCATTGTTGGAAAGAGTTCAAATACACAAAAATGTTGAAAAACCAAAGAATTAGTGGAACCTAAAGGATTTTTCTGAAGAACAGTTTAACTGTTCAGGACAAACAAGGGACTCATGAACAGCTATCACTAAACAAAAAAACACAGATGTGGATTATTCAGGTAACAACACAGTATTAAGAATTAAGCGTATGTAAAATTTTGAACAAGGTCATTTCAATAAATTCAACTATTATTTTCTCTTGCGGACTATATGTAAATATCTTTTATGTGAAATATCTTATTCAGGTTAGTACTAAATAAAAAAATAACATGCATTTTGTATGATCCCTCTTATTTTGGTAAAATAATTAACATTTTGCAGATTCTGCAAGGTGTTTGTAAACTTTTGACCTTGAAATGTATTTAATTGACATAAAACTGTAAATATCATAGGATATTTTATCCTGATTGTGGTTACCTTTGTTGTCACATAACAGATTTAATTTCATATACCATGCCATATTTCTTAGGATATTTTCTTTTTCCTCATATTTTAGTGGCTTTATGATTCATAGTGTGCCCTATTTCTCCTATTAATCAGTAATAAAAAGAAAATATGAATACAGAATAAAAAAAGAGAGACATACCCAACAAGTTCTGTTAATTAATGTGACAATAAAAGACGGCCCTGTGCACATGCACCATGTGATGTTGATGTCAGAGCGGTTCACTTCATTTGAGAAAACACAGTGGCTCAATAGGAGTCTTTCCTGTTTATGGCTCCTCATTCTTAATAGAGCTTATTCTCTCTTCCCATGATAAAAATAAACTCTGACACAGGATGTGATCTTCTGACTGATGTGTTGACCATCCATGAAAAGCAGCAGTCAGATTTTCACACTCTCCCTTTTTTTCTCCTTTTTCTGTTTTGTTCTTTTTTTCCAGTCACCCCCATACAGAGATTTTATCTCGTGAGAAAGTCCAGTTTATTTTTAAAACAGACACACTGGAATATTGATTGAGATGGATTCTTGTAGGACTTTCTGTACAAAGAAAGTCACTCTTGACATTATTTTATAATTATATATGTATAATTCATCCCAGAGGATAGTATTAGCGTTTCAGATATGACTGCAGGACATTTATGTCTAGCTATCTGCTTTTGCTTTTCAACTGTTATCCACCTTATTCTTCTACGCAGATGTAAGCCTATGGGCGAGGCCTGTTCATTAGCCGCTTTAGGGAAATAATGAAATGAATAACGATGTGCTGTAAACTGTAAAACTCTTTACAATACAAACCAGTGTGCTCATAATTAAGATAATACATTAAAATAAAATGGTAAGACACAGTTTTGTACAGCTAAAAAGCTGGACATGGATGAGACCAGAAGCCAGACCCATGAAATTTACAAATGGCCACACCCACTCTTACGGGAAAAATAAGGTGGATATAAAAAGTTGTTTGTTTTAAAGACAAAGTATGTTCACTATTTAGTAGATGAGTTTACTTGCTCGCTGTGATGATGTTTGATGTCCTCAACAATTCCTGT
Source organism: Labeo catla (assembly GCA_012976165.1). NCBI lineage: Eukaryota > Metazoa > Chordata > Actinopteri > Cypriniformes > Cyprinidae > Labeo > Labeo catla. The sequence goes on from VONZ01000001.1 coordinate 5,584,251, forward strand.
AGTAATATTTAGCCTTCTCTTAGCTTGTTCAAGACAAACAATCATAAGTGGGATATTACTGATTTATTTTATGGTGTAGAATAAAATGTCAGACCTTATTTTAGCCATTTAAAGGCCCAATATGTAAGTTTTCGCCACTAGAGGGCGCATATTCAAAACATACGAAGAAACAAAAGCGTAGTTTGATGACACCGTGATTGAGTGTGGAATCATGGGAGTTGTTGTCTTCATCCCCACAGCTTATGCAATCTGTTGAAACTCGGGCAGAAATCATGTCCATGGATGAGCTAATATATTAAAGACTTATTAAGGTCATTGTAGTATGAAACGGGGTGGGGCTGAAAGTCATGGAAGCGAAACAAGGACTCTGGAGCGATTGCTAATGAAGGACAAGTTCAGTACATGGCTCGAAAACAGCTGAGCTTTTATTATGCCACAGTCAGCCACTTCCGCTTCTTCTGGTCATAGTAAATTTTTCAACTTTTCTTAAGATTTTTATGAATCTAGCCCAAGGACAGAGAAATGTAAATGTGCACATGCCTACCGACACATATTGTTGGTGTCGGATACTTGAAAATGATGCCATTTTAGCTGGGGCCAGGAAACCCTGTTATTTAAGATTGGAAATTCTGTATGAGCACTTCTCATTTGCTTATACCACTTGTCAAGTGTCCCCGCTGGAGTTTAGGGGTGATAAAGCATTTGTACGAAGGTCTCAACACAAACCAACGTGATCTATGATTCGTTTCCAGATCTGTATAGACATAAAATAGAGGAAATGGAGACCCAGCAGAGACCCTCTCCTGCTTTAGCTCTGCCTACTCGCTTTGGTTCACATGCTTGTCTGGCTGCCCGTTCCCCCACAGGCTCTATGTAAACACTCCAGGATCTGCTTTAAAACAGCCCAGAGGAGCAGAACGACCAAATCAGCCACAGATGTTTACACTGCCGCCCCAGCTGCTGCCCTGAACAGGAAGTGGCCGTGGCCAGAGCAACTTAACTCATCGCTAAATGTGGCAGTAAATATTTTCTGTTTAAGGAAGATGAGAAAAGCCACACTAATTTCTTCTGAAACCTTGTTCCATGTCTTGTAGGAAGTTCAGGGCACTAGATTGAGAGCGAGAGGTCAGTTGGACTGTGTTGTGTGCACAGCTTCCTGTCAGTTCTGCTTTCCCATGAGCCTCATGGTCCATAAAAGACCTCGTATCTTATCTTCCATAGCTTCATTAACCTAATGAAAACAATTAAGGATCACGAGTCGGCCCAGATGGTTCTTATAAGGCCAGTGCACTGATCTGACAAGAACACACTCTGAGAATCATTCAGAGAAATGTGAGAAGGGAAGTTTGGTAGGGATACAGGACAAAGACATTTACATCTGCACAAGTTCATCATGCGCTTTAGACAAGGAAAATCCAAAACCATGTAATTCCAGAAGGCAATAGATGGTATGTCTACTTAAGCAAGACACACTTCATAGACAGCAACACAACTGACATGTTGAAGTTCCAGAAAGGTAGTAAGGACAGTCCAGGTGACATCAGTGTTTCAACCGTAATGAAGCTACGAGAATAATTTTTGTGTGAGAAGAAAGCAAAAATAACAACTTTATTCAACAATTTCTTCTTTTCTGTCAGTCTTCGATGCAAATACCACAATGCATGAGTACTACAATGATGTCCTTACTACCTTTCTGAGCCTTGAATATGTCAGTTGCATTACTGTCTATGCAGAGTCAGAAAGCTCTCGGATTTCATCAAAAATATCTTAATTTATGTTCCAAAGATGAACTAAGGTCTTACGAGTAGTGTTGGGAATGTTCCTTCAAAAAAGTAATTTGTTATAGTTACTAGTTACTTCTCACAAATAATAACTGAGTTAGTAACTGAATTGATTCAGTTGAGATTGCCGTTTGCGCATTAGGTCCGCCTACTACTGGAGAAACCGGCAATTCTTAACAGCTAAAGAGAATTCCAAAGGAACTCTGTTATTTTGAGAGGAAAATACGACAAAGAATATCGTTTACATGTAGTGCGTCAATTCTGCGTGGTATATAAGACTTTCTCGCACTGTATCATTCTTTGCGTGTGTGAGACAAAGCGACGGTTAGTCATGTGCCTTCACACTAGAGTTTAGAAGAACTGAAAAATAAAATTATAACAATATTATAAATTTATAATTATAGTAACGCCGCATTTTATTGATAGTAACGGTAACAGCGTTGTAACAGGGGAAACAGTAATTCGTTTGATTACTCGTTACTGAAAAAAAATAAAGCTTACGAGTTTGAAACTACATGAGGTTAATGACAGAATTTTAATTTTTGGCTGAACTATACCTTTAAATGTTATAGTTTCCAACAGAAATGTTTATTTTGCGCTGACATTTGTAGACACTAAGACAGGTGAAAATTGCATCACTCGGTGCTCCATTCGTGCACCTCATAGAGAATTATGGGTACTCAGGATTCACCGGGAGGCTGTGGAGAAATAATAACCTCTACGACACAATTACCTGCTCCATGAGAGGCTTTCAAGATCAGTAATCATCCCATCAAAAACAGATTCCCTTTGTGCTCGCTGAATAAATCCCATGCTCTTCGGGCCTGATGGAAGCCTTCCAGAGTACGAACAGCATTCAGCAGGTAGTCCACACATCTTATAAAGAAAAAATATGGGAGAAAATTGGAATTGAGAGAGCCCGATGCACAACAGGCTTATAGGTGTGTAATGAAGCTTTAGTGTCAGAACTGATGATAAGATCAAAATTATTCTCCACAGGACATCACGACAGCTTTACCGTGATCTGTGAGCTCTGGCTTTATATTTGCTGTCTGAGATGGGTTTGATGGGTTTTGTGGTTGTCTGCACTTCAGTGTTATACTGCTTAAGGAGTCAGTTTTTCGTGATTGTTATGATCAGGATGTGTCAACTGGAAATAGATGCATTGGATAAGGTTGTTCATACTTTTGGATTGACAGCAGCTTTGGTGGCATTTCTTAGAAATGAATAGATATAAAAAGCAATTGTAAAAATGCAATTGTTTACTCAATAGCTGAAAGGAATCTCTTATGCATCCCAAGGCTGCATTTATTTGTTTAAAAAATATAGTCTGTGAAATATCATTATCATTTAAAGTGTTTTTGATTTTTAATATATTTTAAAATGTTATTTATTTTTGCGATGGCAAAGTTGAATTTTCAGCATTATTACTCCAGTCATATGATCCTTCTGAAATCATTTTAATATGCTGATGTAGTGCTCAAGAAACATTTCGTATTGCTGTACTGCTTCATATTTTTTGAAAATTATGATGCATTTTTTTCACCATTATTTGATCATTATTGAATGGCACATACTGTGTGTGACCAAACAAACAGTCATGAATATATATATATATATATATATATATATATATATAAATTAAGAGCTATACATCATCTGAAATAAATTGTTGATTACATCAGCTGAATAAATAAGCTTTCCATTGATCTGTTGTTTGTTAGGATAGGACAATATTTGGCTGAGACAACCATCAAAAACTAGATCAAATTTTTTTGGGAAAAAAAAAAAAAAAAATCAAAAATCACCTTTAAAGTTGTCCAAATGACATTCTCAGCAATGCATATTACAAATCAAAAATTAAGTTTTGATATATTTATGGTAGGAAATTTACAAAATGTCTTTGTGGAACGTCATCTTTAATATCCAGTCAATAGCCAAATGATTTTTGGCATAAAAGAAAAATGAATAAATTTGGCCTATACAATGTATTTTTGGTTATTGCTACAAATATACCCGTGCTATTTAAGACTGGTTTTGTGGTGCAGGGTCACATATGTTCCTTAAATCCCTTCAAATACAAACCTTTAGCGCCCTCTGCTGCCTGTACAGACTACCTTTAACTCTCTGCTCATTACATTTTGTGCAAGATTCACAAATGTGTTTCATCGCAGCTAAAGCGTTTCTAATTCTGCTTGTTACGATATATTTATATGCATTACAGGGTACATAAAACTTACATAAGAAAATCAAGTGTTATGTCAAGTTATATATTGTAAGTTTATATATTACAAGACACCTTTTTTTGAATTCCAAAAATCCTGATACGGATTACGAATAGAGATGCAAATAGTAATTAAAAATGGCTATAGTTTATTGTTTCAAATTACTCATCTGTACAGAGACACACACAAAAAAAATAGAGAAATCTCAAAAAACAAAGATGAATTTCTATCATTATATTCAGAAAGGAAAAGACAAAACCGACAAATATAAATACAAAAACTAAACATGAATTCTGACCTAAAGACACTTTAAATGCCATACATGTAGTCCTGTTGAAATCTGATGGTGAGCTAGTCAAATAAATAAAACTCTTTTCTATCTCATGAGACACAAGTTCATTTCAGCGTAATATGAGGTGCCCACTACCCAGTGGCACGATTCAGTTTGTACAAGGAAGAGCTTAAAAACACACACAGATAAGCATACAGATCAGATCAGACCGGCCATTGATATTTCCACAAACACAGTCTAACACTAGACCTCATTTTCAGTCTCTACAGAAAACTTCCAAAAGCAAGTGTCATGAAGTGTTCTCCATTTATCTCCAGCTCTCTGTGGCTGCGAACGCCCCTGAAACTGGTCAGACTCACTGTAGAAACTGGTCTTTGCAATAGACCACTAGGACCACTTCCCCTATTAACGTTGCTGTAAATAGTTGCTCCCCTTATTCTTCGCATAATGGGGAAAAAATGATCTTGCAGGCCTCAAAGGGGAGATGTTTTATTCCAAGAAACCATCCAGAGTGGTCAGGCTGGAGGTGGGCTTGGTTGTAACGGGCCTGGACACTTTCTTCCTCTTAGGCTTCATGGCAAGGGGTCGAATCTCAGATAACGGAGACTGGTGCACATGCTAGAGTTAAGGAAACATTATAAAACAAAAAACAAAAGCAACCTCAAATTATTTATGTGCATGCAATGGTACCAATATAAGTATTTTCATTGGATAAGGATACAGGTTGGATAAATTTGGCTCTTCCTCCAAGTCCATCATAGCCAGATCTTACCTGGAATAAAAAAGATGCATTAAGGCAAATTACACAAACTGTTCCAAGGTTTGGGGTCTGTAAGATTTTTGTTGTTATTGAAAGAAATTAATACTTCTATTCAGCAAAGGTGCATTAATTTGTTCAAATTAAATAGTTATATTGCAGCCTTTGTGAGCATAACACATCTTTCAGACACATAAAAGAAAATCTTACCACCCGAAACTTTTGAATGATAGTACACAGTTGAGGTCAAAAGTTTACATACACCTTGCAGAATCTGCAAAATGTTAATTATTCTACCAAAATAAAAGGGATCATACAAAATGCATGTTATTTTTTTATTTAGTTACCAGGGGGTGAAAACTTTTTGAATTTGAAGATTGAAGATGAAAATTTAACTTAATTTTGTCTTCTGGGAAACATGCAGGTATCTTCTGTAGCTTCTAAAGGGCAGTACTAGATGAAAACAATGTGATATTTAGGCAAAATAAGAAAAATGTACACATCTTCATTCTGTTCAAAAGTTTTCACCCCCCGGCTCTTAATGCATCGTTTTTCCTTTTGAAACATCAGTGAGCACTTTCCGTAATAGTTGCATATGAGTCCCTCAGTTGTCGTCAGTGTGATAAGATGGATCTCAAATTCACAGTCATTGTTGGAAAGGGTTCAAATACACAAAAATGCTGAAATCCAAAGAATTTGTGGGACCTGAAGGATTTTTCTAAAGAACAGTGGGCAGTTTAACTGTTCAGGACAAACAAGGGACTCATGAACAGCCATCACTAAAAAAATCATTCAGATACCACAGTATTAAGAATCAGGTCTATGTAAACTTTTGAACAGGGTCATTTTTTATAAATTCAACTATTATTTTCTCTTGTGGACTGTATGTAAACATCTTTTATGTAAAATAATTAACATTTTGCAGATTCTGCAATGTGTATGTAAACTTTCAACCTCAACTGTATGTGTGCATGAAAAGCAAGAAGAGTTTTGAGAATATGTTACAAAAACATTTATAAGTCTCTCACAGTGCCAAATTTGCATGGGTCCAGCATGCTTCCAAATGCATTCTTTCTGAAGAGCAGTGAGTTTCTTAACATGGGTCCCATCACGACATCATCATCTTTAACGCGAGCATTCTGAGAGCAAAAACACACACGCAAACATTACACCCTTCATCTAATACCAAGCCATATACTTCAAGACCAAGACAGCCTTCAAGACGTTTGAAAACATACACTACGTCCGAGTGCATTTTCCACATTTTTGGATGAGGATCTGTAGAAAAATGAAAACAAATGGACATCAGTAGAAATCATATGAACAGTCTGACTAAACAATATAGAGTGAAAACTCACACCGAAGGGTCCAGACGCATCTTCTTAGATGGCACCTGAACAGGTTTCTTCTCCACCTGTTCGGGTGTGTTAATGTCAAAGGTCAGGTTAAGGTCAATTTCCTGAGAGTCTGTCATCGTACCATGACCAGGAGGCTTCAGCTCCAGAGGTGCAGGGCTGGAAACATAAAATCAATGTCTCTTACAGCAGATCTATCGAATAGCCAAAAGTTTTGCTCGAAATACAAACTGATTTCTGACCTTTCGAAGACCAGTCTGCTGATGGCCTCATTGGTGCGGGTCGGAGTGCTTAATGTCCTTTGAAGAATTTCCACCTTCTTCTTTAAGCTCTGTTGAACATGAGATGTTAGATTAAGAGTTTAAAAACACCGCAGAGAATAAAAGTCAGTTAGGGAAAAAAATTGCACCCTGTTGTAGCTGATTTGAATGCTATCTTGTAAATGTAATTTGATGCTTATGTTAAATGGATTTTTACATTTACATATAAATTTTAGCCTTAAGGCAAGACTGCACAGGTACAGTTACAGGGTATAATTTTTAACTAATTGATATCACCACATGTGTTTCACAAATTTGCATACATTTCCTGAACAGATTCAAACGTTTCCTTTTGTTAACATACTAGAGTTAAAGATCCAAAATCCCTTTTTAACCACTCCATAATTCAGAAAATCCTGGTCAACAAATAAGAATAAAAATTCACCATGTTTTTAGGAATAAAATATTATATAATCCAGGTGATTGTTATATGCACAAACCCCTCCGTAAAAACTTATAGATAGGATTAATGGCCTTTAAAGATACAGTTGAGGTCAAAAGTTCAGACACACCTTGCAGAATATGCAAAATGTTAATTATTTTACCAAAACAGGAGCGATCCTACAAAATGTGTGTAATTTATTATTTATTACTGACCTGAATAAGATGTGTCACATAAATGATATTTACATATTGTCCACAAGTTTACATACACTTGATTCTTAATACTGTATTGTTGCCTGAATGATCTGCAGCTGTTTTTGTTTTTTTTTTTTTGTTAGTGATAGTTGTTCATGAGTCTCTTGTTTGTCCTGAACAGTTAAACTACCAGTTGTTGTTCAGAAAAATCCTTTAGGTCCAACAAATTCTTTGGTTTTTCAGCATTTTTGTGTATTCGAACCCTTTCCAACAATGACTGTATGATTTTGAGATCCATTCTTTCACACCGAGGACAACTGAGGGACTCATATTGAACTATTATAGAATGTTCAAATGCTCACTAATGCTCCAGGAGGAAAAAACGATGCATTAAGAGCCAGGGGTATAAACTTTTGAACAGAATGAAAATGTGTACATTTTTCTTATTTTGCCTAACCCTAAATATGTATCTTTTTATTTAGTGCTGCCCTTCAGAAGCTACAGAAGATACTTACATGTTTCCTGGAGGACAAAATAAGTTAAATTTACCGTGATCTTCAAATTCAAAAAGTTTCCAACAGTTAATGCATCGAGTTTCCTTCTGAAGAATCAGTGAGCATTTGATCATTTTATAAAAACTTTTGAATGGGGTCATTTTTATAAATTCAACTATTATTTTTTCCTGTGGACGATACGTAAATGTTTTTTTTATGTGAAATGTCTTATTCAGGTCAGTACTAAATAAAAAAAATAACATGCATTTTGTATGATCCCTCCTATTTCAGTAAAATAATTAACATTTTGCACATTCTGCAATGTGTATGTAAACTTTTGATCTCAACTGTATGTATTGTAATTGAAAACACACGCAAATTGATAAAGTATAATAAAGTAGAGAAAGCAGAATTCCTAACAGTGATCTCTTTGTCGGCATTGGACAGGTCATTCTGAAGTGCCTTCATGTCCTCCTTTGTTCTGTTTGTCTCTGTAGTGGCTTTTTGCAACTGCGTGGGGGAATGAACAGACAAATAAATAACTGGATGCTGAAAAAAGATCAATAACCAATTATACATTGCAAAATAATAATATTTTTGATAGACACTCCAAGACAAGAGACAAGAACTGAACCTTGCTGTTAGACGAGATCAGTTCCCTTTTTAGTTTCTCACACATCTCATTTGATGACTTGAGGCTTCCTTTTAGATTGTCGTACTCCCTGAGGATAAAAAAAAAAAAACTATATAACTCAAATACAGCATATGAGGAAGCACAAGTGGTGTACTGACAATGTAAAAGTTTTAGGGAAGTAAAACTACTGAGGTTTTAAGTTTTAAAATATATGACCACACTATATAAGCGGTAGTGAGAGTGTGTGTTTTTGCAGAAAAGTAAAACTTACTTTTTAAGCGAGATGCAGTATATGGACAGCTGTTCAACAGCAGACTGACCAACACCCATATCAGTGATCATGGCCTCCACCTCTGACCTTTGACCCTGTAGGACCACATCTAAACTGGAGAACAGAAACATACACGAGAGAGGACGTGAGATGGACACAAACTTTTCTCTCTCACACACATTTAACAGCAAAAACCTGTCTTAGACAAATGAATTAGTACCTCTCATAGGTTTTCATTTTGACTCTGAGTCGCTTGGCTTCCTCTTTGGCTGCCTGCCCTTCATTTTTCTGACTCTCCAAGAAATTCATCTGTTTCTGATAATTTCATACAGGAACAAAAACAAGAGCAGCATTAAAATACAGTGCAGAAAGTATGCTGGACTAACAGACAGTTTACCACTAAACTAAATTTACCCGGAGGACAGAACACAGCATCTCTTTGTCTCCGATTTCCTTTCGGAGTCTTTCCAGGTCCTTCTTCTGCTTCTCAATAGTGTCTTTTAGAGTGTCCACTGACTTCTGCTTGTCCCTCCATTCTTTCTCTGGAATACATAACAGATACAAACACATAATATGAATGGATCGATGGAGGTTTTACGGATCAATCAAGAATTTGAGGAAATGATTCTTACCTTTTCCAGACAACACTGCTTTCATGCGATCAAGCTCATTCTGAAATCAGAACAACAAAACGGGCAATTCTGTCAATATATTGTGTTAACAAACTCTGGGCATTTAATCAATTCAAAAGCATGCTTTAATCACCTGTAAACTTTCTGGGTCCACCGGCGTCCCATCATCCTCTGGAGCTATGTCGAAGAACAGCTTGTTGATAATGTGCCGCGTACTGACCTAAAACAGAAGGAGTGAACGTTTCATTGCAGTCCAGACCTTAAATTAATTTAATTATTCAGAAGCATAAGTCAGTTCAGAGGATAAGTCAACGGTTTACCTGCTTCCTGCACTGTGGACAGGTTTTGTTTGGGGCCGACTGAAACCACTGAAGAAGGCTTTGTTGAAAGGAAAAAAAAAAAAGTCTTTGAAAGTCATTGAAAAACGTGATTTATTGTTTAACATTCAAACACTGACATTTCTATATATTTAACCGTACATACATTAAAAAATTTTCAGGTTCCCACACCTTTTGAACACTGAACATCCATAACTTTTACGGGTTTAAATAATAATAATAATAATAATAATAATAATCATAATTTTATAAGCTCTTTAGAGATATTTTTAGTAATGAGGGTGTTAACTAACATGTAAAAGTACAATATTACAATAATGCATACAATATTATAAAATCAATTCTTATCAACAAAAACAAACATGCAGTAGAGTAAAAAAGGAGACACTTACCAGGCATAATGAAAAGTGTGACCACAGTGAATTGCAGCCACATCTTTGGAATTATCAAAGAAATCTGAGCAGATGGTGCAGTATGCTCGAATAGGCATTGTTGGTCTAAAATATTAGACATAACAAGGTCAAAATCTCTGTTGATGGCACGGTTTGTGTGTTTTGTTCATTACTAATATGTTATGGTACCGTGTACTACCGGTTTATTACTTAAAATGTTGTATTTACTCACCCAGATGACGCTGAGATGATCAGGAAGTCTTATTCACAAGGATTTGTTCAATTAAACTCCATAATTGTGTTATATAGCTTATTTTGGATTAGTTTTGAGTTCCTGAAAACAGTGAAGCGGCGCGCTTAGTTCAAACGTAATGACTCCTCCTTTTTGATCGCGTCATCAACACACGACTGCGTGCTGCCTGAGAAATTTACGGAAAACGTATTGGTATCGTTATAGAAAACGTAAAGCGAGATTTATCAGATTTAAGTGTTTATTTAATTTAATTTATTGTTAAATGTAATTTATTGTTTTTAGCACAATAGTAATATTTTAAAAAACTATAAGTTCTCGAATTAAAAACTACATTTCCCATAGTGCACATCTTGCGTGATGACGTCTCTGACAGTCCGAGTTGATTTTTGACCCAAGGCAAGTCAACCTACAGTGATTTGGATAAACACTGTTCAAGGTACAGTACGGATAATTTGTGTTATTAGGAATCTAAAGTATGAGAACAACATCTGTTAAACTTGATTAAATACAAGTTGGCGCAAAATAAGATGTCTTCTAGTGACATTCAACAGTTTTTGAAGGTTTTTAGCTCCGTAGCTACTGCGTTAGCCGCTCAGTGGATTTATAGACAAATGAGAGAACCCACATTTGCGATATGCGTTCAGTTGCAAAAACATTTCAATATTGGCGTTAACATACTGTGTTTTGTAGTTTTAAACAGAAGATTTTAATACAAGTTGCATTAAGATTTAATTTACATTTCGCTTTCATTTTCATTATTATTATTAGTAAGTTCTAAATAGTTTTAGAAGTCCTTTAAATCCGTGTGATGTGTGTGTTTGTGTTAATGTTATCATTGTAGGGATTAGAGAAATATCAGCATATTTTATAAAGGTGGTTCAGAGCGTTTTATGCTTGTATTAAGTTCCCAAATAAATATAACTTTTAAACAAAAAATAAAATTAGTAGTAATTTACTGTTGCTGGTCACTGTGCACAAATGTCATATTTTTTTTTGACTATGATATTTGGCCTCCAAAATTGATTTTCTAACAGCATTTTAATACCTTCAGTTGCATAAAATTGTATCTAATCCCTTATGAAATATTATGAAATGCATCAAAAGAAGAATTTAGTTTTAAAAACTGAGGAATTAACTCATTACTTCTTCCTCTTTTAATGTGTCTTTCTGAAATTTCACTTCCATACACTTATGGAAACTCTGTAAATTGTACTGTAAGACTTTCAGAGCTATTGGGATCATGCAGTGAATCGCTCCTGGCACTGACTGGTGGTTCGGGACACTGCGTCCTCTCATCTTCTGGGTTTCTCTAGTGTCCGATGCCAGGATGGCGGCAGACGTCCACAATAAGGGTGCACCCTGGGAGGTTAAAAATGGCAACTTGATGCCATCAGATCGACTCCGGCAGTACCGATCGGACAGTCCGACCCCAGGGCTGGTGGAGGGGACAGAGCCAGGTTAGTTTAACAGTTTATACTCTCAGATATATGTAAGTATAGTCTGCTTTGGTCAGAAATTGTAATCTTTATTGTCCTTAAAAACATTTTTGTTGGCAAAGTTTTATGATGCTTTTAACAAAGTCGTTAAAGAGACTATATGCTTTTTATGTCTACAGGGTGGGTCTTTGTACACAAACTGCACCTGTTTTCTTAGTCATGCATATCCTTGTAATTTCTCATTGTGTTTCCTGTTGTGAGTGATAAAATAACTTGTATGTTTGTATGTGATAGATGACTAGAATCTCAGAATTTGTTTAGCCGTGTAAATGATTCTTTCGAGAAGTTGAAGTTTGTCAAAACACAGGCAGTTTCATAATGATATGAAAGTTTCAACTTAATCTCCTGGAGAAGCCATGGGAGTGTGTGAGGGCTGTTTTCTGAAACTGGAAAGTTAAGGAGCTTACCTGTATTGTATTTTAATGGATATGTGGGTTTATGGGAATTTGAGCAATTTTGATTAATTTAGTTAAAGCATTTAAAGAAGCAGCTCAATTTACTGTCTAGTATTAAGATATATCATATAAAATCCATTTACATATAGTCCACAAGAGAAAATAATAGTTGAAATTATAAAAATGACCCCGTTCAAAAGTTTACATACACTTGATTCTTAATACTGTGTTGTTACCTGAATGATCCACACTTTTCTAAGCAATGTGTCGTTCTTTGACAGGTGCTGGACAGGAGGACGCCATGTTTGTTCACGCCCAGTCTTTTGAGGACCTGACTGCTGACACCGATGACAAATCTGCAGAGGTGGGCGACTCAAATGTAGAGAATGCTCAAGAAGAGGCTGTGGAAGGAGGTGAGGAGGAGGTGCAGGAGGAAGGTGCAGTAGTTGAACAGGAGGAAGGAGGGAAAGAGGAGGTTCGGAACAGCAACAAGGCAAAAGAAGAGGATGTGACAAGTGAAACATGGCGGAGTCACAGGAAGCATATGTTTGTCTTGAGCGAAGCGGGGAAACCCATCTATACACGCTACGGAACAGAGGAAGCGCTCTCCAGCATCATGGGAGTCATGATGTTACTTATGTCATTTGTAGAAGATAAGAAGAACATTATACGCTCTATTCATGCAGGTAAGGAAAATATTAAGAAAATATTAAGCTGATGTTGATATGCAGAAATGTGACCCTGAACCACAAAATCAGTCGTAAAGGTCAATTGTTTTGAAATTCAGATTTATACATCATCTGAAAGCTTTCCATTGATGTATGGTTTGTTAGGGTAGGACAGTATTTGGCTGAGATACAGCTGTTTGAAAATCTGGAATCTGAGAGTGCAAAAAATCAAAATACTGAGAAAATCCCCTTTAAAGTTGTCCAAATAAAGTTCTTAGCAATGCATATTACCAATCAAAAATTAAGTTTTGATATATTTACTGTAGGGAATATATCCTACTGATTTTTGGCATAAAAGAAAAATCTATCATTTTGACCCATACAATATATTTTTGGCTATTGCTACAAATATACCCGTGCTACTTAAGACTGGTTTTGTGGTCCAGGGTCACAAATATCTACACTACCTTTTAAAAGTATAGGGTCAGTAATTTTTTAAAAATAAATATATACCTTTATTCTGCGAGGATGCATTAAATTGATCACTGTCAGTAAAACACTTATACTGTTACAGAAGAGTTTGTTTTAAATAAATGCTGTTCATTTGAATTTTTTCGAAGCAGCACAGCTGTGAACAATATTATTATTAGAAACATTTCTTAAGCAGCAAAGCAGCACATTAAAGTGATTTCTGAAGGATCATGTGACACTGAAGACTAGAGTAATGATGCTGAAAACTGAACTTGCCATCACGGAAAAAAAATTACATTTTAAAATATATTAAAACAGACAATACCTATTTTAATGTAATAGTATTAGCATTATTTGCAATAATATTTCACAATATTGAATTTTTCTTTTTTTTAATTAATAATATGAATTCCTGTTGTTTATTAAATATATGTTTTTTAATAAAAGCTGACTTATGCCATGCTTTTTGGCTTTGAATTACACTGTCATTTAAAAACGTTTGGGAGTTTGGGATCAGTAAACATTTTTAATGTTTTTTTGAAAGAAGTCTCCTTTGCTCATCGAAGTTCAATTTATTTGACAAAAAATACAGGAAAAAAGTAATATTATAAAATATTATTGCAATTTATAAGAACGGTTTTCTGTTTTAATATACTTTAAAATATAATTTATCTCTGTAATGCAAAGCTGAATTTTCATCAGCCATTACTCCAGACTTCAGTGTCACACAATCCTTAAGAAATCATTTTAATATGCTAACTTATTATCAATGTTGGAAACAGTTGTGCTAGTGTGATAATTTTTTCAGGATTATTTAATGAATAAAAAGTTAAAAAGCATTATTAAAAACATTTATTCAAAATAGAAATCAACAATATAAGTCTTTACTGTCACTTTCTATCAATTTAATACATCCTTGCTGAATAAACGTATTCATTTCTTTCAAAGAAAGAAAAAATTTACTGACCCCAAACTTTGAACAGTAGTGTGTACTGTTACAAAAGTAAAGTAAAAAAAAATTAATAATAATAAAAATAATTGCTGATCTTTTAAAAGTTTTATTGATCAAAGATGAAAAAATATATATATTAAGCAGCACAACAGTTTCCAACACTGATAGTAAATCAGCATATTAAAATGATTTCTGTAGGATCATTTGACACTGAAGACTGGAGTAATGATGCTGAAAATTCAGCTTTGCATCACAGGAAACAATGCTATTGTACACTATATTAAAAGTAATAAACCACCGTTTTAAATTGCAAATATATTTTACAATAGCAACTGCTAGTGCAACTAGTGCAACAACAGTAAAGACATTTTTATGTGTAAACATATCTTTCAGATGGCTACAGGGTGGTATTCCTGCGGAAAAGCCCTCTTATCTTGGTAGGGGTCTCTCGCACTAACTGCTCCGACCGGGAATTGACACGAGAGCTTCAGTACGTCTACTACCAGATCGTTAGCCTGCTCACCCTCACACAGCTGAACCATGTCTTCCAGCACCGGCAGAGCTACGACCTGCGCCGCCTGCTAGCTGGCTCAGAGCACCTCACCGATAACCTTCTGCGGCTCCTCGACCGAGATCCAGGCCTGCTGCTAAGTGCTGTGATGTGCCTGCCTCTGGCCAGCTCGACCCGTGACGTGGTCTCATCCAGCTTGCAGGCTGCTAAAGCTAAGAACCTGGTATTCTCCATCCTGCTAGCAGGAAACAGGTTGGTGGCGCTGGTGCGCAAAAAAGATCAGTTTCTGCATCACATGGACTTGCACTTGCTCTTCAACTTGGTCGGCTCTTCTTCATCCTTCCGGGAAGGCGAAGGGTGGACGCCCATATGCCTACCCAAGTTCAACCCAGCTGGATTTTTCCACGCGCATATCTCTTACCTTGAACCGGCCTCGGATCTGTGTCTTATCCTGGTGTCCACCGATCGTGAGGATTTCTTTAATCTCTCGGACTGTAAGAAGCGGTTCCTAGAGCGCTTGCGCAGACGCAGTGCATATCAATCCCTGCAGGAAGCGCTGAACACGCCGAGTTATCCTGTCTCACAGGTTGGCATACCAGAGCTGCGGCACTTCGTGTACAAGTCTAAAAGCTCTGGGCTCTATACAAGGTGAGACAGTTGAGTGTTGATCATTAAAGAAAAAAAAATGACTTTAGATAGATAGCCTCATGTTTATTGCTTTTTATGTAACTTCATGTTTTTTCCTATCAGCCCTGACCTTCCAACACCGTACCAGGGAGAAGAGGAACACGAGAGGCTGATGGGATTGTACCAGTATCTGCACAGCTGCCTGCATCACCCGACACGCCCCTTGCGCTACATCTACCGCTGCACAGAGACCGAGAACCTTTATGCCTTGGTGAGTCTGTCATGTGCAATGCACTTCCGCTATTAAATACCATTCAGAGATTTTGTTACGTGTATGCAACATAGAGGAAGTTTCCAGGTAATATCACATTTGCATATGAATTGCCATTACATTTGACATTTATTTATTTGGCAGCTGCTCTATCCAAAGCGATTTACAGTTGAGGAATGCAACAAGCAATTCACCATAGGATGGCAATTAACATGAGGTTCCCAACATCGTTCAGAATAGTAAAAGCAAAGACAGGAAGGGAATAAGGGATAATGAAAGCATAGAAAAAAGTAAAAGCAGAGATTTATGGTCATTTTTGATCGATTTAAAGGATTAGTTCACTTCCAGAATAAAAATGTCCTGATAATTTCATGTCTTAATGTCTTCATGTCTTTCTTTCTTCAGTCAAAAAGAAATTAAGGTTTTTGAGGAAAACATTCCAGGATATTTCGCCATATAGTGGACTTCAATGGTGGTCAACAGGTTTAAGGTCCAAATTGCAGTTTCAATGCAGCTTTAAAGGGCTCTACACGATCCTAGTCAATAAATAAGGGTCTTATCTAGCAAAATGATCGGTCATTTTATTAAAACAAATACAAATTTCTGTACGTTTTTACCACAAAGGCTTGTCCTGCACTACTTACACATCCGTAGGTGTAAGTTCTGACCCAGTGTTTACAAAGCATCAAATGCCCTTTACAAAAAAAGGTAAAACAACATTGTTGGACAATTTTGAAGTTGGAGGAGAAAATGAGATTGCCCTACCCTACCTTTTTGAACCGAAGTACACAGATGAACGTGTGAAATTTCCAATGTAAATGTGTAATGCGTAAAGTCACGGACGTGCATCGCAGGGCTAGTGCAAGTCGAATGCTAGATAAGACCCTTATTACTTGGCTGGGTTTGTGTAGAGCCTTTTGAAGTTGCATTGAAACTGCATTTTGGACCTTCAACCCATTGATCCCTATTGAGCTCCACTATATGGAAAAACATCCTGGAATGTTTTTCTCAAAAACCTTAATTTTCTTTTCAACTGAAGAAAGAAAGAAATGGACATCTTGGATAACATGGGGGTCAGAAAATTATCAGGTAATCTGGATGTGAACTAATCCTTTAATGCATTCTTGCTGAATAAAACCTTTAATGTTATTAGCAGGAAATGGACTGTATTTGAGGTAATGGACTGTTAACTTTAGGCGCTCAAATGCTTCTGTTTGTGAATTTTGTTCAACAGACAGTTACTAAGAAGTAAGAACTTTACTAAGATCAGAGTTACTGATATTTCTATGTAAAGTCTTAGAAAAAATCTTAGAAAATCATCTTTAAGCTTTCTTCTTTTTCAGTTTTTATTTGAATTTCACTTAGTTGAGTAATCTTATATAGATAGTAGGGGTGTAACGGTACACATATTTGTACTAAACATTTTTGGTACAGGTCTTTTTGTTCGGTACGCTTGTGTACTGAACATACGCAACATTTTTTTCCAGGAAATTCAAACAAATAAATTGTGTTTTGACTGTCTTTGATTGGCATGACAGATCGCAGCATGACTGGTATAAACATAAGCATTGACTAAAGTGGCCGTGATCAGCTCTGGTGGCCGCGTTAGAACCGTAACACTCGCAGACTTGTGCAGTGTAAATGGGGTCAGAGTGGAGCGCGAGTGAACACGATCATTCCTTCCTCTCTACTACTACTTTTAACATGAAAAAACATGAATGAACATCTCTTGCCTCATGTAATCACTCAATCAGTGTTTCAACTGCAGAAAGACGTCAATAAAACAGCTTCTAAACAAAATGTCACTTAGCATTTCATTTACCTCAGGCAAGTCTTCAGTGTCCACAGTTCACTAGAGAAATTAAGTCTAGAGAAGAACATATTGAATATATTTCAACAGCAAATAGAAATTTTATAATTTATAAGTTAATTTAAAAACTGCATTATGTATTTACATGTTTGCATTAGGGCTGTCAAACGATTAATTGTGATTAATTGCATACAAAATAATAGTTTGAGTTTGCCTAATATATGTGTGTGTACTGTGTATAATTATTATGAATATATAAATACAAACACATTTATGCATATATTTAAGAAACATTTTCAAGTATATGTATTTATTATAATTTTTATATAATTTATATTATATATAAATATTTTTTTTTTTACATAAATAACATATTTCTCTTAAATATATAAATTAATTTGTGTGCATTTATATATACATATAATAAATACACACAGTACACACACATATATTAGGCAAACTTGAGCGTTTATTTTGTATGCGATTAATCGCAATTAATCGTTTGACAGTCCTAGTTTGCATGCATTTTAAGTTAAGTGTTGATTATTATATTTAAAAATAAATAATAATAGCATTTTAGTTTGAGCTCTCGTTAATTGTAATCTTATAGTAATGTACAAGGGCTCCCTATTGTTTAAATCATAAGCTGAGGTAGATTTTTATCAATAAGAAAATGTTAATTATAACTGAATTTATTTAAAGAAAGAGCAACTTGTTCAGTAAACCACTAACGAAATCATATCGAACCATGACACCAAAACCATGGTACATACTGAACCGTCATGCCATACACCCCTAATAGATCCCAAGCAAACCCAAGTATGCACAAACAAAAGACAAGCAGAGAGTGTATCTTGGCTGCTAAAGTGGCAGCACCTTAAGGCTGTTTAAACCCTGATGCTTTCTACTTTTCTTACTTTGTCAAACCCCATCTCTTCTGTAGGTGACAAGTGGCTTCGAGCTCTACCTCTGCTTCAGTCCCTTGGGAACAAAGGGCCTGGCTGTGTCTGCTGTCAACAAACTCCTGAAGTGGATCAGGAAGGAGGAGGATCGTCTGTTCATACTCAGTCCCTTAACATACTGACCCAGTTCAGGCAGTTCTGAACACCAGAAACACTAGTGAACATCTGACCCCAGACTGCTGAAAGAGCAGTGTCTGTGCTCCTACTTGAATGAATAAAGATGCAAACAGATGCTGTCAGATATTAAGGGCTTGGTTGATATTTTGAACACTAGTGAAGAACAGTCGGTGTAATCAGGAAGATTTGAAACTGAGTAAAGGGCATCTAACCATTCCTATAAGCAAAGTATGATGTATGATATTTAGAGATAGTTGCTTTTAAACAGGGCCCTGTACGCAGCAGCAAAACATTGAAGGCAGTAGATTAGCACTAACAATCTACTAAATGCTCACAATGTTTTTACACAGCTGTGTGAACTAAACATCTAAGCCTGTGCTTTTTACTAGACCAGTCACTGTTTCAACTTAACATCTGTATTGAGCCAAGTTAACAAATATTACTGATTGCATTAATAGATTATTGAGCTGTGACCTTCACATTTCCTTATTTCCAGTAGAATATAAACTAGTCTTTTTTTATGGCTTGAATGTTGTTTCCAGTCTGGCGACATGCAAATAAGTGTGGTTTGGTGAGACTAAAAGTATTTCCTAGATATCCAAACTTACTTTATCTTTGTAACAGCCATTTCATTTTAGAGACGTGAGTAGGTGCAAATTCCTGAAGAGGAATCCAAAAGTGAATTAGTCTGCATAAAGCTAAAGATCTTCATCTCTTTGTCAATGTGTCAAATGTTTCAAAGACTGACCATATATTGCTACTGTGGGCTTTCCCAAATCCCCAAAGGACCAGAATCAGAGATACCTCTGAAGTAATATAACGTTTTACATAATGCTTTTCTTTTATGTTTCATAGATGCACTTGATTGTTAAATTGCTACTAATGCTTTTTTTGAATGATTAGGATATGTGACACTGTGTGTCATTGCTCATATATGGTGTTGTTATTCCAGTCTTTTAGGAAATCATGGGATAGTTATGTTAATATACCAGAGGAAACTAGGTTGCAATTTGCATATCTGGTGTTTCAAAACTGTTGCTAGCGGTGACGGCACTCATGTTTCTGTTTAGTTTCTATGTAAAGCTATATTGACCCCGGGCGTTATGTTGAAAACAATCAAAAATAATTAAATCAATTTATGAAGACATGTATTGTTTGCCACTTGTTTTCCCTTTTGCTTGGCTTTCTCAGAAATTCCTCAAATCAAAACGTTACATGAGATATATATATATATATATATATATATAGAGTACTAGTCATTATTATCTCTTCTGCTCACCAAGCCTGCATTTATTTGAGCCAAAGTACAGCAAAAAAACTAAAAATGTTTAAATATTTTTGCTATTTAAAAAAAGCTGTTTTCTATTTGAATATTGAATATAATTTATTTCTGTGATTTCAAAGCAAAATTTTCAGCATCATTACTCCAGTCTTCAGTGTCACATGATCCTTCAGATATCATTCTAATATGCAGATTTGCTGTTCAAGAAACTTTTTTTAGTATTATTATCAATATTTAAAACTGTTTAAAAATGAATACCTTTATTTAGCAAGGATGCTTTAAATTGATCAAAAGACATTTATAATGTTACAAAAAAGTTCTATTTCAGATAAATGCTGTTCTTTTGAACTTGAAAAATTTCTACTCAGCTGTTTTCAACATAAAAATAATAAATGTTTTTTGAGCAGCAAATCAGAATATTAGAATGATTTCTGAAGAATTGTGACTGGAGTAATGATGCTAAAAAAACAGCTTAGAAATCACAGGAATAAATTACATTTAAAAAATATATTAAAATAGAAAACAGATACAAATATTTCTATATAAAAATATAAAAAGTTTTTAGATCAAATAATTCCAGGCATGGTGAGGAGAAGAGGCTTCTTTAAAAACATCAAAAACCCTTTGATTTGTTGTGATATATATATATATATATATATATTCTCTACAAGGCTGCTAATAACTATTTTCTGTTAAAATCTGTATTTAAAATTTAATTTAATCCTGTGAATTTTCAGCATCATTACTCCAGTCTTCAGAGTCAAATGATCCTTCAGAAATCATTCTAATATGCTGATTTTGTAATAGGAATTTATATGTAGCATAGAAACATTACTACATTATAAATGTCAATTCTGATCAATTTAATTCATCCTTGCTCCATAAAAGTAATCTATTGCATAAAAATAAAAATTTTACTGAGCCCAAACTTTTAAATATTTGCTCAGGCATGTATCTAGAGAGAAATGAGTATGCAAATTGATGATTAGAATTTGCTTAGTTCCTGGTTGAGGATAGGCACACGCTATTTCTGATGAAATGGGAAAGATGATAAAAGGAAAACAGATATGAATGCAAAGGTATGCAAATCAGTATCAGTGACCGTAACAAAAAAATAGATGCTGAATACATGTTTGTTTATAAGTTGGATTCAGTTCAGCGTTTGACATCCAATCTTAAAGTTATGTTGGTGTGTGTCTCCCTGCTATTCCTGTCTGAATGTACCCTAACAGAATCTGTCAGGTTGTGTGTAGACGGAGACGAAATATAACAAAAAGGCTTTAATAAAATCCAAAAAGGGTACATTCAGACAGGAATAGCAGGGAGACACACACCAACATAACTTCAAGATCAGACGTCAAACACTGAACTGAATACAACTTATAACGGGATGCTAATGGAATAAGGACAGGTGAGAGTGATTAACTAATAAAGACTTAACAAGGACAGGAACAGGAAAAAACATATATGGGCACAAGAGGGAGAAACCAACAAAACAGTCCACAGGGGTGTGACAATGTTTAAATAATGTTATGATGGTTGCAGTTAATATTTAATGTTCAGTTCAAAAATAAAACCTGTCATGTTCACCTTCATTTTCATCCTGTTTCACAGATGAAAGAAAGTCATACATGAGGTTGAGTAAATGATCAGTTTTTATTTTTGGTTAAACTATCCCATAAACAAATGGGTCTCCTCTGCTGGTATATACAATTGTAAAATTAAATAAATAATTATAATAAGGAATGAATATTATTGGCACTTCTATTATAATTTAAAGTTAGTTCCAATGAGATCAAATAGAAATTTTGTAAGAATCAAATATTCTGCTAAACAAATTCAAGTGTGTTTGTTGATGTCCATAAAAGAACAATGGAAACGGGTGTTTTCCCCCTCCTTGCTTGAACAACTGACAGTCTGTTTTTAAAAATGGAGAATTTGTTTAGAAAATATCGGCCTACGTAAATATGCAAAAAGTATAGTTCATCAGCTGCTTTCATCTTTCACCGCAGGCCAATGAGGTTTTTTTTCACTGGGTGCAGTAGTCAGAGATGCTCGCACATACAGTAAGCATAGATGATATTTGCATTCAACTGTACAGCTTGTAAAAAAATCCCTCAGTGATCTGAATGGTGATACAACACAACAGCAAACACAAAGGCAAAGCACAGTAAACTTTTATCAGTAGATTAATGTAAATAGATCAAGTAAAATCTTTTCAAAGAGTCAGTTGATACAATTCACAAAAGCAGTCAAAATGATCCAGTTCTCAATTCTATATCACTGACTTACTAAGGAGAAAGATTTTCTTAAAAAGTTTTCTTAAAAACAAATAAGAACAGTGAAATACATTAACGTACACTGTAAAAAACAAAAAACACAATTTGTTGAGTCAGCATAAAATAATTTGTTACCCTGCTGCCTTAAATTTTTAAGTTCAGTCAAATCAAAGAAGTTTAGTTAATGTGAAATGTTAAGTTGTACTAAGTAGCATATTAGATATTTGTGTTTGTTAAACTTAAAAGCTGGGTAAGTAACCCAGCTGCCTTAAAATTTTAAATTGAATCAACTCAAATATCCAAGTTGTCACTTAGTATAACTTAACATTTCAAGTTGAATAAAAATTTTTTTGAGTTGACTGAACTTAAAATTTTAAGGCAGCCGGGTAACAGATTATTTTAAGTTGACTCAACAAATTGTTTTTTTGTTTTTTGTTTTTTTTGTTTACAGTGTACAGTAATTGTAAGATTTTTTTTTATATGTGACCCTGGACCACAAAACCAGTCATAAGTAGCACGGGTAGCATTTGTAGCAATAGCCAAAAATACATTGTATGGGTTAAAATTATTGATTTTTCTTTAATGCCAAAAATCATTAGGATATTAAGAAATATGATATTTTGTATTTTTACTACCGTAAATATATTTTAAATAAAACTTAATTTTTGATTAGTAATATGCACTGCTAAGAACTTGATTTGGACAACTTTAAAAGGTGATTTTCTCAATATTTTGATGTTTTTGCACCCTCAGATTCCATTCAAATAGTTGTATCTCAGCCAGATATTGTCCTATCCTAACAAACCACTGGAAAACTTATTTGTTCTTTTACTTATTTATTATTTTGCTATTTATTTTATTCCTTATTTATTTCCAGTTATTACATCACTGGAAAACATATTTATTTAGCTTTCAGATGATGTATAAATATATAAATCTCAAAAAAAAGACCCTTTTGTGACTGGTTTTGTGGTCCAGACTCACATAAAAAAATAATACTCTATGAATTCATTCACTGATATACGTAGTGCAAAATAATTGAAATATAAGTGGAATTTTTTTTCGGGAACATTTATTTAGTTGAAAGCAAAGTAATAATCATTACAATATATGATTTCCTGCATTAAATTTACATTGTTTATTGTATAATGTCTAATCCAGTAGGATATGCATTAGGATATGCATTAAAACCTATGTTGTGTATGATATAATCATGTTTAGGTTATGTAAAGAAGCATAGCTGAATACTCAAACTTCATGCTGTGTATGCAACAAACCACACCTCCGTTATCAGGTATATAATGATCTGGCACTGTCTATCTGCCATCTGACACCCTTCAGCTGGATCATGGCACTGCAAATCATCTCTGTGCTTCTTTTTACTGTGTTTTTCTCTGAAGGTAAGGCATGCAGGATTCATTTGAATCTGTCCATTGCTTTTTAATTTGCTGATAAACATGCTTTTATTATGGATGATTATGGATGGATGATTAGGCAGTTAATAAGTCTCTTTATTTTAATTTTGTTAAAAAATTATCATATTTAGAAGTAATTTTTACAAGGCTTTATATGCACGATATGAATGTCCTTCATTATCTTCTCATTGACTTCCAGCTCTGACACTGATGTGTTACAACTGTACCACACCAGTTCCACCTGGAGCATGCACACAAAATGTAACCTGTGCTTCTCAGAGTGCAAAGTGCAGCTCCGTTACCACATATAGTAAGAATAACACGTGTCTTTGGAAAGAAATATGTTATTGACTTGGATTGCTAGTGAATTTTCATTATTTTTACTGTTATTCTTTGTAGATACCACTGTTATTAGCGTTAAGACTTGCGATAACTTGTGTGTTAATTGGAGCGTAAATGTTGGACAGATCGGAATGACCTCCCAATGCTGTGAATCAGATTACTGCAACAATGCTACACAAGGTACTACAAACATGTGAGGGTGAAAAAATGTTGGATTGTCTCTACCTCTTTTAAGAAACATTTTTGGAAAGGTCAATTTAATCTTTACTTGACATTATTTTACTATTCTTAACATTTCCACTATGGTACTGTAAACATTTTAGTTACATGATTTATATCATGTGTAAATGAATTAAAGGGTTAGTTCACCCCAAAAATGAAATTCATTCATTGTTTACCAATTCTTTTGAAGAATGTACTAAAGTGATTTTTTTTCTTTTTCAGTTCATTTCTCCATTCAAAAAATAGAGGTTTTAAGCTTCAAAAAGGACACCAAAGCACCAGAAAAGTAGCCCATACAACCTTTATGTACTGTAACTCTTTACTGATAGCTTCCTCTCTAGTCTGAGATTTGAACCTGAAAAGATCTCGAGCCATAGGTCCATTTTGAGACAATAGCTGTTTAAATGGTTAGTCTGTTCCTCATGCAAAGCTGTTTTATAGATTATAATGTAAGGACCACTTTTATGATACTAGTGGTATTTTGTGTCCTTTTTGAAGCTTTTTAAAAAACATCTCAGTTTAACTGCCTCTGCTTTTCTTTACCTGTTCAGACTTAACCAGTAACACAATGATGTGTTACTCCTGCAATGAAAAAACCTGCTCAGACATTCTGACTTGTAAAGGTGATGAGAGACAGTGCATCACTTTAACAGGTGATTCATAGACAATCGCTTATTAAAATCTAAAGTAATAATCTACTCTACCAGTCAAAAGTCTCTTCTGCTCACCAAACATGTATTTGTTTGATTCAAAGTACTGCAAAAACAGTAAATTTTTTAAAAATATTTTTACTATTTAAAATAACTGTTTTCTATTTGAATATATTTGAAAATGTAATTTCTTTCTGTGATTTTAAAGGTGAATTTTTAGCATCATTACTCCAGTCACATGGTCCTTCAGAAATCATGCTAATGTGGTGATTTGCTGCTCAAAAAACATTTAATGCTATTATTATGTTGAAAACAGCTGAATAGATTTTTTTAAACATTGTATAATGCCAATCTTTCTATTCAGTGAAGAATCCTGATAAAAGTACTCAACTGTTTTAAATATTGATAATAATAATAATAATAATAATAATAAAAACAACAATAACAAATCAGCATATTAGAATGATTTCTGAAGGATCATGTGATACTGAAGACTGGAGTAATGATGCTGGAGATGTAGCTTTGATTACATGAATAAATTACATTTTAAAATATATTCATATGGAAAACAGATATTTTACATAGTACAAATATTTCAAACTTTTTACTGTTTTTTGCTGTATTTTGGCTCAAATAAATGCAGGCTTGGTGAGTAGAAGAAAAAACTGGTGGTGTACTATGCAAAGACTCTTGTTTACCATTAAAACTCACTAAACTTACCAAATCTCTTTCCTCCTCTCTCAGCTGCATTATTCGGCAAGGGCACCACCACCACTTTCAAAGGATGTGCTAGCAAAAACGTCTGTGATAACACCGAACTTTTGAAACTAAAAATGCCAGATATCAAGAATGTTTCATGTTGTGATCAAAAACTGTGTAACAGTGCCCAGAGTCTGACTCAGGGAGCTGTGCTGCTGCTGGTTCCAGTGCTTCCTGTCCTTTTTTCTATCTGAGATCCGTTGTAGGAGGTTTTGTTATGATTCTATTAGTATATGAATGCTCTTTTTTTTTTTGTAAATGTAAATCATTATCAAAAACACCTTTTCTGATTAATTGAGGGTCATGCATTTGTTTCAGATGACAGCTTGTCTAATATAAAGTGTGCTTTTGCATTTCTATTCATGAATCTAATGTAAAATAAAAATACAATTACTTTATTAACAGTTTATTTAAACACTAACATTTCTATGACTAAAATCCCTTGCGTTTTTTATGTACAAAAAGATTTAGAATGTGAGAAGAGTAACATTGATTTATAATTTCATATTGACGAAAGTTGAGTTACAGCTCACCACATAAGCCCATACACTTTAGGTGTGCTATGTATATTTGTATAGTAGCATAGTTATATATTTTCTACAAGTGGACTGCATACTATGGACAGAGAAAGAGATTATATGAAGTTAGTTTCATAATTTAATAAGAGTTTGCTATGAAAATATCTACATGTGTTTTTCACTGAATGAGAAAGCTAAATTAAAGCTAGCTCAAACACAAGAAAATGTTTTGTAAATGTCTTGTAATCAAGCAGAGAAAAACCTTCATATTTGTATATTCGTACTGTACAACGTTACTCAACAAGTAAGAAATCTGTCATTTTGCTTTTAATAAATCTCTGTTTGCAATGAAAACTTTGTGTATTTTTGATGAATACTTTATTTTAGATTAAAGTTTTCGTTTTTTGAGGTTTTACAGCTCAGTTGTGTGCTTTTGATAAGTGTTCTCACTTCTGACTGACACATTACACTATTTGGACAATGTGTGTCCTGTTTATTCTATTCGTTAAATGAATAACATTGAATCCTACTACGGCTTGGCTTGGCTTATGAATATTAATCAGGTGACGTGATTGGTACAGGACGTCTGCATGGCGTAAGTAATATTCTTGAGCAATGGTGTCGCCATAGTAGCGATCATTCCCTTATGCGGGTGGGCGGGGCCTGTCAACCCCGTCAGCGCTTCAAATGAAACAAGCAGTCGCCTGAAACACGAAGACGTCTCTTTAATCATATGTTTCTAAAGTTTCGTATTATCTGGTTTTATACATAAACTAAACTGAATGTTTTGTGTTAATATATACTGGAAGTTGTTTCCGTTCTTTTATTGTTTTTTTTTCACTGCTACCTGTCTACGTTTAGAGTTGGAAATGCAGTTATTGATCTAACGTTATCCTGAGATCTGTAACGTTACTTAACCGGTTTACCATCACCAACAGGTGAGTCCGTATTTCTTGCCTGTTTATCCTACACATTTGTTTTCTTGTAAAACGTAATTGTACGATCATTTATATATAATATATAACATTATATGATATAAATATGATAAAAGTTCCAAGATACAGTGCGTTCCAAATACGTTTTATTCATTTATTATTAAACTATTCAGATAAGCATCGTTCAGTCCATGTCTCATGTCAGAAAAAAGTTGAATCCTTTTTTAAAAAGACTAAACAACCTCATTTGAAAATGTAAATAAATCCTCCACCGGCTCTGCCATCACTTATAATAAGCAGCCTGTATTTAAGATATTCTACAAGCTGTGAGATTTATGTTTTGTCAATGCAAAAACAAAGAATCAAAGTAAGAGTTAACTGAGATTAGTGCTTGTTGACTTACATTTTCCCTTAAAAAAAATGCAAGCATGTCTGCAATCCAAGTTACCTAATATTTTAAAACAATATAGCAAAGTATTTGTCTAATCAGGTGATTTTTATTATTTGCATTAAGCATTGTTTTTCAATCAGATGAGACCTGTGATTCTTTTTTGTTTGTCACTACCCAACGGTTAATATTTTTTTTACAGAAGCGCATACTTTCCACTGTTTCCCTAAAGAGGAATAAATTCCAAAGCGCGTATTCTGCAGAATGCATTCAGTGCAGATCTGCAAATGCCATGGCATGATTTTGAAAAGTAATTAGCTCATTTGTTAGTTAAAAAAAGCTTTTGACTGAAAAGCACAAGAGTCAATTTACAACTTTTGCACCAAAAAGCACGTCTAGGTTGTGACAAGAATGACAATTTGAGAGGCCTCAGCTTAGAACATGGTGATGAGCTCTGTTAATAAATAACTCGGATGAGAACCAAGTAATATTACATAGAACACTGTGGTTGGAAGCCAACCATTCTTTCCCAAAGGCCTTTTTTATATTAGTCTTCCTATTTTGCCTAAAAACTTGCAAATACTTCTCTCAAAGTTGTGCAAAATATCAATTTTTATCTTTGAATGACTTCCTCCCTTGCACTCACATGACTTAAAGTTGCAGGCCCAGACAGACATGAATAAGCAAAACCTCTTTTAGTGTTAACAGATGTGTCCCTCTCTGACAAATCAAAACATCATTCTTGATGTCACCATTGATTCACATCATTTTGAATCTGAAATCTTTATTGCATCATAGCATAGCCACTTGCCAGTATCCTTGAAGTTGTCCTGATGTGTTTTGGGGTTTGAAAGACATGGGCATGATTAAATGATGACAGTAATTTTTATGTCTATTTATTAGCTATGAAGATTTCTTGTGATTGTTCTGCTCTTAGGCCTTCCTGTTCTCGGGATGTTTTCATTGATAGATGCCAGCTGGAGGTAACCACAACACACTACAACCATTTTTTTCACCCTGGAGTGGACATGGTCCATTGGGCCACTCATCTGGTGACATGTGTCTGGATACAGGCTCTAATGTCTTCTGCATTAGACACTTGTCCCCCGACGGCTCCCATCGCAGTGGACTTCTCGGTGCCGTACCCCATGCCTTACTTTCAGACCCACAACCCCATCCAGAACATAGTTACCAACTCCTACTTCCAAGAGATCTATGTGGCCTCTCAGAACATCATTGAAGCAGTGAACATCACTCTAGGTAAACTTTGGGAACTCCGCACAGGACCCGTGGGCAGTCCGGAGTGTGAGATATGCGATTTGTGTGATATCGCAAGAGATCCCTTTCATGAGGACACAGACAATGAGGTGTTGCTCCTAGACACGTTCTTGATGTACTTGTACTCGTGTGGAAGCTCCCAGTATGGAGTTTGCTATTTCCATCAGCTCAATGAAAATGGAAAGTCTCCTGAGTCTTCAAAGTGTTTATTCCGGAAGAAGTTCAACTCTCCGCAGTTCTGTCCGGATTGCATTGCGAGTCCTTTGGGAACGAAAGTCTCCATGGTGGAAGAGGGCCAGACGGTGTACTTCTTTGTCGCGGCAACAGTAAACAACAGCGTGACGCAAAAATACGGTCGCATGTCCATTTCCGTACGCCGTCCGGTTGCAACTGAGGATGGGTTTTACACCGACGTCAGAGGGTTGACGGTGTTGCCTGCTCTACGGCAGACGTACAGCATTGAGTATACCTACAGCTTCTACACGCAGGACTTTGTCTACTTCTTATCTGTCCAACGAGAGAAAACCGACTTGGACTCTTCGCCCTTTCAGACAAGGCTAGGCCGTCTGCCACGCCATGAGTGGGAGATGCGACGCTACCGTGAGATTGTTTTAGAATGTCGCTTTGAGCCCAAAAGGCGAAGGAGAAGCAATGGGAGCGAACCTTTCAAAGATGTGGTCTACAACGTGGTTCAAGCGGCCCACTTTGGCAAAGCCGGACGGGAGCTCGCTGATGAGCTGGGTGCTGAAGAAGAGGATGATATCTTATATGGTGTATTTGCTGTAACCGATGACTCAGGCGTTCCTGAACACGATTCAGCACTTTGTGCATTTCCGATGGATACGGTAAACACAGCAATCGACGATGGAGTTGAGGACTGTTGCAAGTCAGGACCAGAACAGCTTTCCAGAGGCCTTTGCCACTTTCAGCCCTGTGAGAGCTGCCCACATGAGGTTGGTGCATTTCAGTTTATTGACCCTTTTGTTTTTTTTTGCAAAAGTCTGTGGTGTATTCTGCTTCTCTCAGGCCACCAATGATTGGCTGTTCACACTGATTAGAGGATGAAAGGGAGCAGTGGAGATTTAAGCAGCATTTCCACCACAGAACAGTGTGATTGTGTGTGTGAGGCTCTTTGGAGTTTGGTTATTGATCCTCACTGCAGACACACACACAACATCATTTTTATTCCATTACGTGACCTTGCCTCCCTCAGACTTGATATGGGAACTTAACAGAAATTGGGGGCTCGTCTGGGATTTGAACCCAGGACCTCTCACATCCTCTCACAGCGAGAATCATGCCCCTAGACTGTGACTTTCCCTCCCCAGACATGATATGGGTAACGAAATAGAACTTGGGGGTTCGGTCCGATTTGAACCCTGGACCTCTTGCATCCAAAGCAAGAATCATGCCCTAGACTGTGACTCTCCTCCCCCAGACTTGATATGGGAACATAACAAAATTTGGGGCTCGTCCGATTTGATCCCAGGACCTCCACATCCAAAGCAAGAATCATACCCTAGACTGTGACTTTCTTTCCCCCCCTAGACTTGATATGGAACATAACAAAATTTTGGGGGCTCGTCTGGGATTTGAACCCAGGACCTCTCACATCAAAAGCAAGAATCATACCCTAGACTGTGTGGACCTTCCCCCCAGACTTGATATGGGAACTAAATAGAATGTGGAGTCTCATCCGATTTGAGCTCCCAGACCTTTGCATCCAATGCAAGAATCATACCGACTGTGACGTTCCCTCCCCCAGGCTTGATATGGGAACGAAATAGAATTTGGGGGCTCATCCGGGATTTGAGCCCAAGCAAAAGCCTTGAGTGCTCATACCCAGAGTGAGAATCATAACCCTAGACCATGACCTTCCCTTCCCTAGACTTGATATGGGGACATAACAGAATTTGGGGGCTCGCTTGGGGTTTGAACCCCAGAGCTCTTGCATCCAATGTGAGAATCATACCCCTAGACCTTGACTTTCCCTCCCCTAGACTTGATATGGGAACGAGATAGAATTTGGGGGCTTGTAGGGGATTTGAACTGGACCTCTCGCACACAAAGCGAAAATCATACCCCTAGACTGTGACCTTTCCTCCCCTAGACTTGATATGGTAACATAACAGAATTTGGGGGTTCGTCCGGGATTTAAACCGGGAACCTTTTACACCCAAAGCGAAAATCCTACCCTTAGACTGACCATCCCTCCCGCTTCTAGACTTGATATGGGAATGTAACGTAAGCCTTGAGTGCTACCAGACTTGTTCCTATAATTCAACTCCACAAATAAACTAAATAAATCTAAATGCCACACTGTTTCGAATGTCTAACTTGACATTATTGGTAGTTTCAAAGAAATGACTGGTGGGTTGCATCTCTTATCCATCATTGCTTTCCATATGTCTTATTTTTTTCCTCTTCTGTCTGGTCCCTTCGCACTCTCTCATGTGGCATAATATTGTTTTACATTCAGACTTACAAAATTTTCTAGTGGGTGTTGTGGTGCCATGCCCTCTTAACAAAAGCTTGAAGGTATTTCAATTGGCTTGCTTTTTTTCCTTTTTATTCGTTTATTAAAAAATAGTTCAAGTGACCACAGTGTAGGTCATAAGTCTTGCGTATTCTTTCTCATATATCCCTGTGTATTTTAGGACCTTAACTGCTACAAAGAATAACAGCAGTACTAACGGCACTAGTAGGGCCCTATGATTTTCATGATGGGAAAAACGAGGACGGAATCACAGATTGGGGTTGGACTAGATATAGATATAAGCTGCAAAAACACTATCTAAATATGAATCCTGCATGTTCTGCATGTCTCTGTGAATAAATGGTGCAGAAGCACAATTTCAAGTACTATTGAGAAAAACAACCATCATATCATATACAAACAGAAACTTAAAGGTCTTCACAGCAACTCCTCAAAACAGAAGTTTAACTTGAAACTTTGACAGAAATATATTACTTAATGTAATGATAGTAGTACTACTACTAATAAAATCACTATTAAAACATTATTCTTAATATTTAAGAATAATATATTTAACAGAAAAATTATTTACCAGAATTTATTTCCAGAAAAATACAAATACACAACACAGTATTTTATTTTTCTGGAAAAAAAAAGAAAAAGATTTTTTAAATAAAATCAATTAATTAGAGATACTTTTGATTATTGAAGTTTAATGAAACCATTAAAATGGATGATTTCAATTTGCTTTTTGATTAGTTTTTTTTATTTAACAATTAATGTAGAGTCTACAAAAATTAAAACTGAAAAAAAAAAGGAATTTTGGAAAAAAATCTAAAATAATTGAGAAAAAATAAAACGGATTTCATAGGGCCCTGCAGTACACTCATAAATCATAAATTGTATAGTCTGATTGAAGAAACTATTTAAAAGTCCTTCTGTATCCATTAACACTGAGGCTCCATTAACTCTGAGAAATCATTCTTTTTCAGGCACTTACTTTTATTTTCTTTCTTTTGTTCATGCCTGTTGTACATGCACACAAAATACCAAAACATTTGGTCTATTGTAGTCCAATAGAATCATTGGGAATAACACTGTTGCAAAACATCTTGGCCCATCTAGGAAAGTTTAACCATGATGACCCGAAAAAGAGGTTATGTGGAGTTTTAGGTTCTTGTAAACCTTAAAAGGCCTTATGAAATATATGAATTGCTTAGTATACTTCTGTGATTATCTTAGGTTTATTAATAGGTGTATGAGTTTGCTATTGCTTTATACTTGCTGTTAAAAAGTATTTTCTTTAGGCTGTGCATATTCTGAGTCTGAGTGCATTGCTCATGACTGGAAAATTATTTAAAACTTGACTCAGACTTGCAAAACAATGATCCATGCTTGACCTGACCCATCATTAAAACCCCAAATTTCTAAGTTTCCAGTGCTTCCATCATTTTGAATTTTAGTGTGTTTTTAATCAGCTTTGAGACTTTTGGTGTGCCATCTCTGTTATGAATTTCATATTTAGGCCTGCAATAGTTCAGCAAGACTATCATCTTTTAAAATAGTTAAATCTAATGTTCCCCTGCTATCTACTACAGCACGACTCTCAGAAAACAATTTCAGTGACTTACAGGGTGTTTTTTTCTCATTACAGTATGCATTAGAAGAGGGTTTTTTGTTTTTGTTTTGTGAATATCCAGGAAGGTATTTGAACATTAAAAAAAAAGTTATGGAATATTGATGTATTTGTAAGACAAAAAGATCTAGAGGAACGTTTTCTGGCATGCAGCATCTGGAACACTTTTTGGCTGCATTGAATGTGTCAAAGAAACCTGAAAGAAAGCAAAACACTGAGTTCATGCTTGTAGTATGTGTATTAAGTATGCTACTTTTTTTTTTTTTTTTTTTTAAAGTGAACTCCTTTTCCTAGTCATTTGCAATTTTTTAACCAGAATGTGCCAAGGTGAGTTTTAATGGGTGAAGTCAGTTCCTGTCATGTTCCCCTTGGTTTGATGTTTGCTATCTAATGGAGTGACATTTGATGGTTTACATGTCTAAATTCTTTTAACGGTCTCTGCATATTTATAAAATACTCATTAACTAATCTTTCCTATCTCTCATTTTCTGTTTGCCTATGCTAATGTACAATTGGAATGAGTTAAAAGCTGTATGAATGTAGTTAAATGTCTTAAAATCTGTGAAGTTTGCATTGGAGGAGGTCATCTTTTCAGTATCCGAATGAGAGCTGGCTACTTTTACAATCTAAACATCCCTGTAATGTGTGGGAGAATCTCTCGGAAATCTCAGGGCGATTGCGCGCTTGCAGCCGTAAAAACAGAGTTTACAGATGGAATGCGTATGAGTGTGTGTGAGTGCAGTTAAAAGGGTTTTCCGTTGAGGTCAATGTTTATGGGAAATGTGCGGAAAAAGGAGAGTATGACATTGTAATTTTTGAGATTCCAAAGAGAGACACACACCAGGATGCACAATCTGCAAATATAGAACTCCTCTAATTTGTGCTACATGCAGAAATAAAAAAGATTTCCACACTGGAAATGCATTTGAGAGATTTATCATGCCTCTCTTTGTTTTCCAATAAAAAATATTTTCATGCTAAGTTGTCAGTTGTGACTAGACAGCACACTTTTATATGGAAAGTTCACAGGCACTTTACAGTTGTCTAGCGGCATGATTTGGTTAGTCAAGAATTGTGTGGTTGTCTTTTGTTGTCTGATGTTTAAAGTTTCAGTTTTTTGTTTGCAATATCAGACTCCCAAACAGTGCAGGAATTGGTCGAGAGAGTGACATGTGATTGCTTAGTTTACAGCACATCAGCTCAGAAACAACACCGTAGTACTGAAGTACCCAAACAACAGAGATTGAGTTCTTTTGTGTTATGTTTGGAATTCTTGTGGTGAGAATCTAAATTGGCGGCCTTGATTACTGGAAGATCGAAAATATACAAAACAGTGTTAAAGGAGAAGTCCACTACCAAAACAAAGATTGACATATAATGTACTCACCCCCTTGTCATCCAAGATGTTCATGTCTTTCTTTCTTCTGTTGTAAAAAAAATGTTTTTTGAAGAAAACATTTCAGCATTTCCAAAATGCAGTTTAAATGTGGCTTTAGATGATCCCAAATGCAGTTGTAAACGATCCCAGCCGAGAACAAGGGTCTTATCTGGCGTAATCCCTTATTTTAATAAAAATAATACAATTTATGGACAAGTGGATGAGTACTACACTCACTACCAGTCAAAAGTTTTTGAACAGTAAGATTAAAAGAAGTCTCTTCTGCTCAGCAAGCCTGCATTTATTTGATCCTAAGTACAGCAAACACAGTAAAATTTAGAACTTTTTTACTATTTAAAATAACTGTTTTCTATTTGAATATATTTTAGAATGTAATTTATTTCTGTGATTTCAAAGCTGAATTTTTATCATCATTACTCCAGTCACATGATCCTTCAGAAATCATTCTAATAGTCTGATTTGCTGTTCAAGAAACATTTTTTTATTATTATTATTAATATTTAAAACAGTTGAGTACATTTTTGTCAGGATTCTTTGATGAATAGAAAGATGCAAAGATCAGCATTTATCTGAAATAAAAATCATTTGTAACATTATACATTATATCATTTAAAAGCCTGGAGTCAATATAATTTGTGTAATGTCAATATAAAAATGTAATGTAATTTTATTATAATATAATTAAAAAAATATTATGTATATATTATATGATTGATAATTATTAATTATTATTATTATTATTTATTATAATTATTTATTAATTATAAATATTATGTTGAAAACAGCTGAGTAGATTTTTTTTTAGGTTTCTTTGATGAATAGAAAGTTCAGAAGAACAGTATTTTTTGGAAATAGAAATCTTTCGTAACATTATAAATGCCTTTATCATCACTTTTGATCAATTTAAAGCATCCTTGCTAAATGAAAAAATTATATATAAAATATATATATATATATAAATATACATATACAGTCATGTGAAAAAGTTAGGACACCCTATTGAATTCCATGGTTTTCTGTATCAGGACATCATTTAAAAAAAAAAAAGGTGCTTGGCTGGTCTTATTTTGAAAATAAAACCTCAGATGAACAACAACACATGACAAATTGCACCGTGTCATTATTCACTGAACAAAAATAAAGCTAAAATAGAAAAGCCATGTGTGACAAAGTTAGGACGACCTTACTGTTAACATTGGAATTAAGAGGGTAAATAACAGTCAAGCACTGCTAATCAAATACCTTCAGCAAGTCTGAGCGCCTCTATAAAAGCATAAGCTTTGGCAGTTTGCTGGTCTGGAGCCTTCAGGTGTTTGTTAACACAATTCCAAGGAGGTAAGACCTCAGCAATCATCTTAGAGAAGCAATTGTTGCTGCCATCAATCTGAGAAGAGTAATACGGCCATTTCCAAACAATTTAATGTTTATTTACAAGTGGAAGACATTTAAAACAGACACCTCTCCTTCCAGGAGTGGACGTCCCAGAAAATTCACCCCAAGATCAGATCGTGTAAAGTTCAGAGAAAATGGCAGACAGTCCAAGAACTACACCTCAGACTCTACAGGCCTCAGTTAACATGTTAAATGATAAAGTTCATGACAATACCATTAGAAAAATATGGGACTTGTAGAATAACATCCTTTGAACAGACGAGACCGAAGTGGAGATGTTTGGCCATAATGCACAGCGCCAAGTTTGGTGAAAACCTAAAAAGCATATCAGCACAAACATCTCATACCAAAAGACAAACATTCTGGAGGAGGGCTGATCATTTTGGGCTTGTTTTGTAGCCACAGGACCTGGGCACCTCACAGTCATTGAGTTGGCCATGAACTCCTCTGCATATTAAAATATTCTACAGTCAAATGCGAGGGCATCTGTCCGACATCTAAAGTTGGGCCAAAAGTGGGTCATGCAACAGGACAATGATCCCAAGCACACGAGCAAATCTACAACAGAATGGATGAAAAGAAAAGAATCAAAGTGTTGCAATAGCCCAGTCCAAGTCCAGAGCTCATCCTGACTCAAATGCTGTGGTGAGAGCTGTGCATAAGCAAATGCCCACAAACCTCAATAAACTGGAGCAATGCTGAAAAGAAGAGTGGTCCAAATTCCTCCTCCAGAACGATGTGAGAGACTGATAAAGTTACAGAGACAATGAATTCTTCAAGTTATTGCTGCTAAAAGTGGATCTACAGGCAGTTAACTCATAGGGTGTCCTAACTTTGTCACACATGGCCTTTCCATATTGGCTTTATTATTGTTAAATAAATAATGACACTGTGTGATATGACATGTGATGATGTTTACCTGAGGATTTATTTTCTAAATTTTAAGACCTGCCAAGGACCAGACAATTTTTTATTATGTCCCGATACAGAAAACCATGAAATTCAATAGGGTGTCCTAACTTTTTCACATGACTGTATTGATTCCAGGCTTTTGAATGATAATATGTATAATGTTACAAATGCTTTTTATTTCAGATAAATGCTGATCTTTGGACCTATCTATTCATCAAAAAATCTTGACAAAAATGTGTACTCAACTCTGTTTTAAATATTGATAATAATAATAATAATAATAATAATACAAAAAATGTTTCTTAAACAGCAAATCAGCATATTAGAATGATTTGTGAAGGATCATCATTACTGGAGTAATGCTGAAAATTTAGCTTTGATCACAGAAATAAATTACATTTTAAAATATATAAAGTAGAAAACACTTATTTAAATAGTAAAAATATTTCAAAATTGTACTTTTAAACGCATCAAATAAATAAAATAAATGCAGGCTTGGTGAGCATAAGAGACTTCTTTAAAAAAAACATTAAAAATCTTACTGTTAAAAACTTTTGACTGGTAGTGTATATTTATATATTTTAATTTATTCAGTATTATTATTTATTTTTTTTTTTTATGTTAAGTTAATACCTGTTATTTTCAAAATTAAGAAAAAACTTTTGTTCTTTCATAACCAGTTTGGTTATGAAAAAAGCATCTATTAACAGGAAAGACAAACATATATCTTTAATACAGCAGTGCAGCACTGATCATTTTATTGCGCATGTGTTATCAGAGCATGGAGCACAATATGACCTGCAGAGATCAACCCACTCTGGTGTCTCAGCCGTACTACAGAGTTGACCTCTTCAACAGACAGATGAGAGGCGTTCTCCTCACCTCACTGCTGGTCACCAGCATCGAGAACAAGACGGTGGCTCATATAGGCACATCAGACGGGAGACTGCTGCAGGTATGGGTCATAATGAAACAGTTAATGCACTAGTTATGCCAGTTTCATTAATTATAATAGTAACCTCTTTTCTTTTTTTATGCCACAGCTGGTCCTGAGAAGGTCCAGCCCCGTTATCTTTGCTAATTACTCACTTGTAGAGAACCAGAAGGTGTCGTCTACCGCAGCGGTTCTCTCCACGGACCATCTACTGTTTGTAGTTGGAGATAAGGTGTGTATCAGAAATTTTTGTATGAAGTACACTACTAGTATTCCATTTGAACGTGGCCAAGATTGCAAAAGGTTATTCCTTTCTTGGGCTAATGATGGTTATGCAATTCAAACTGGCAGATGATTCAAGTGCCTCAGAGGGGTCCGGGTTGTCGGCACTTCCTCACGTGCGCCATGTGCCTGATCGCACCGAAGTTCATGGGATGTGGCTGGTGCTCAGGTCAGTGCACTTGGGCTTCTGAGTGCAGGACACACTGGGGAAATGAGTCATGTCCACCTGTCATCACAGAGGTGAGATATTAAACACACACCAAATGAGCCGTTGTGTAATTTAGCTGAAATCATTATTTGTTAACATGGTTTATCCATCACTGACTCGTTTGAAATATATTGTGAAGTCTACAACAAGAATTCAGATTCTAAATACATTTTTAACCCTTTACAATATTTAGAAAAACTAATATGTTTAATAGGACAATATTAGATATATTAGGTAAAAATTAATATGTGTGACCCTGGATCACAAAACCAGTCATAATTGAAACTGAGATTCGTCTCAGAAGCTGAAAGCTGAATAAATAAGCTTTCCATTGATGTATGGTTTGTTAAGACAGGACAATATTTGGCCGAGATACAAATATTTGAAAATCTGGGATCTGAGGGTGCCAAAAAATCAAATATTGAAAAAATCGCCTTTAAAGTTGTCCAAATTAAGTTCTTAACCATGCATATTACTAATCAGAAATTAAGTTTTAATATATTTACGGTAGGAAATTCACAAAGTATCTTCATGGAACATGATCTTTACTTAATATCTTACTGATTTTTGGCATAAAAGAAAAATTGATAATTTTGACTGGTGTTGTGGTCCAGGGTCACATATATATAATTTGAAATACTGAATAAGTATTTGATTTAATATGTAAATACTTGTATTTAAAACATATAATTATGCACAGTTTGAGAAAGTATATAGCAAACAAAATATGTCTGGGAATGTTTTGTGTAGTTTTTCCCCAAAACAGCACCCCCTGATGGTCAGAGTGAGATGACTCTGTGTGGATGGGAGTTCCAGTCGCCGCTGAGACCCGCTATCACGACCAGAACTCATGAGGTAAAGCTGGGAGAAACCACCTGTGTGGTCCAGCCTCACAAAAGCAACAGCACACAGTAAGTATTAGTGATTTCATGCAGGGTCATGCAGTTAACTAAAACTAAATCTGAAACTTAAAAAAAAAAAACATTTTTAGAACTTAAAATTTTAAAAGTATTTTAATTTTAGAAATAAAATACTAGTTGCCAAAGCAAAGAGTTCTCATTTTAATTTATTTTAACTTGGTGTACTAAAATAATTAAAACTGAAATACACTGCTGTTCAAAATATTTGGGATCAGTAAGATTGTTCATGTTTTTTAAAAGAAGTCTCTTATGCTCATCAAGGCTGCATTTAGTTGATCAAAAATATAGAAAAAAACTGTAATATTGTGAAGTATTATTCAAATTTAAATTCTGATGTAATATAATTTATTTCTGTGATGCAAAGCTGATTTGCAGCATCAAGACTTCAATCTTCAGTGTCACATGATCCTTCAGAAATCATTCTAATATGCTGATTTATTGTCAGTGTTGGAAACAGTTGTGATGCTTCATATTTTTTTGGAACCTGTGATACTTTTTTCATGATTTTGATAAATAAAAAAAAAAACAGTATTTCTTCAAAATAGAAATCTTTTTTTTTACAATATAGGTCTTTACTATTGCTTTGTATCAATTTAACACTTTCTTGTTGAATAAAATTATTGATTTATTTAAAAAAAAAAGAAAGAAAAATATTTTACTGACCCCAAAGTTTTGAACAATAGTGTATATTGTTACAAAAGATTTCTATTTTAAATAAATGCTGTTCTTTTAAACGTTTTATTCATCAAAGAATCCTAAAAAAAAGTATCTGTAAAGTAACAGCTTCCAAAAAAAAAAAAAGCATCACAACTGTTTCCAACATTGATAATAAATCAGCATATTAGAATGATTTCTGAAGGATCATGTGACAGTGAAGACTGGAGTAATGATGCTGGATAATCAGCTTTGCATCTCAGAAATAAATTATATTTTAAAGTATATTAAAATAGAACACCATTATTTTAAATTGCAGTAATGTTTCACAGTATTACTGTTTTTCTGTAAATAAACGCAGCCTTGATGAGCATAAGAGACGTCTTTAAAAACATTAAATCTTACAGCAGTGTACACACAAAAACCCACAACAAAATTACAACTTTAGCTAAAATTAAAAATGGATTCAAAATATTGCTAAAGATTATAATAGTATTTCAGTGATACTTTTGAATTCAGTGATTCTTTGAATTTTATAGTCATTAAAGAATCTTGAAAAAAATGTATCACCATTTCCACCAAAATATTATGCAGCGTTCTTTTTAACATTACAATATATTGATTGGAAACATTTCTAGTGTTCAAGAATGTTTGCTTTTTTTCACTTAAATATTTGCGAATAGATTTTTATGCTCATGCATAGTAGATGCATAACAGACTTCTATCAACATCAGGAGTTGTGGTTACTTTTTATAAGGTTGTACTAAGGAAAGTGTTTGTTTTAAGTAATGTAACTGGACATTTTTTCTGCTCAGTTTGTTGTGCAAGATCCGCTCTGGGGCAACAGAGCCACTTTTTAAAACAGTGAACGTCACAGCTAAAGTGCATGAGGGCCGAGTGGAGGGCCGATATTCCATTGAAGGAAGTGCTGAGATGCCTGGATTCACCTTTGTGGTAATTACATACAAAACATGCAATTCCATTACACACAAAACATGCATAGATAAACTTTGCTTATCATATTTTTTTTTACACCAGATCCCAAACATAACTGAGGTCCAGCCTGACTATGGGCCTGTGAACGGAGGAACCCTCATCACCATTACAGGTCCTTATCTGGACTCTGGGAAGAACAGGAAAGTTACGCTTGATGGTGAAACATGTCCAATCCAAAGGTGTGTGTGCAACTATACTGCATTTATTTGTGGGAAAATAAATTTTACAAATGTACACTACCAGATTTTTACCGAGATTTTTAATGTTTTTTTAAAGAAGTCTCTTCTGCTCACCAGGCGTACATTTATTTGATCTGAAGTAAAACAAAAATAGTAAAATTCTGAAATATTTTTACTATTTTTAGCTTTTTTAGCTTCATTACTCCAGTCATGTGATCCTTCAGAAATCATTCTAATATTCTGATTTGCTGTTCTAAAAACATTTATTATTATTATTATGTTGAAAACAACTGAGTAGAATTTTTTCAGGTTTCTTTGATGAATAGAAAGTTCAGAAGAACGGCATTTATCGGAAATAGAAATCTTTTGTAACATTATAAAAGTCTTTATCATCACTTTGGATCTTTCTGTTCATCAGAGTCCTGAAAAAATATACTCAACTGTGTTAAATATTGATAATAATAATAATAATTATAATAAATGTTTCTTAAACAGCAAATCAGCATATTAGGTTGATTTCTGAAGGATCGTGTGAAACTGAACACTAGAGTAATGATGCTGAAAATGTAGCTTTGATCACAGGAATAAATTACATTTTTAAATTTATTCAAATAGAAAGCATTTTAAACAGTACAAATTTTACAATAATACTGCTTTTGCTGTATTCTGGATTAAATAAATGCAGGCGTTATAAGCAGAAGAGACTTCTTTAAAAAATATTTAAAAAAATACTGTACAAAAACTTTTGACTGATAGTGTATGAAGTGACCACTGTTTAAATTTCCAGCTCTGTTTATTATTTTTGTGTTTAAGATTATATATGTTCATGTTCTAAAATTAATGTTGTTCCATCTACAGTGTATCTGTGGTAAGAGGAAACCTGTCCTCCATCGTATGTCTCTCTCAGCCTGTGACAGAGGTGAAAGACGTGGTGCTCCGTGTCTACATCGATAAGTCCCGTGTGGTGACCACTAGAGTCTTCCGCTACAAGAAGACCCCTGAGATTCTTGCCGTGCTGCCCGACTGCAGCTTTGACAGGTAGATGCAGAACGTCATAAGTTGTTTAATTTAAGAAAAGTTGTCAAATATCTAATATTTTATTTTGCTAAATTGCAGTGGGTCAAGAATCATCATTGAAGGCCGAAATCTGGACTCAGTCTACAGAACTGTCGTCTACTTTAAACCCAAAGAAAGCCACCTGAAACCTGTTTCCACTGTATGAACTGTAAACTGAAATCTGCTCCCTAATCTACTCTTGAGTGACCCCAACAACACTACATGGGAACTCCACAACATATAAGACTTTTATATTGTTGTCTCAGTTCTTCAACTGAGAGCTGTGATCATGAATTAAAGATTAAAGTGCTTAAAATCTATACATTAGCAGCACATCTATAGCATTTGTGGATTGCAGCATCAAAGCAAACAGATATAGGTTTGTGAGCACATGACATTTTTCTTCTTTCACATTTGCTTTATGCTGTTTCCTGAAGGAATGCAGAGGTAAAGCCAAACCCACCCAAATGGAGTGCATCACCCCGGTCTTCCATAGAGATGAGACAGAAGAGGGCGAGCTTTCATTTGACATGGATGGGGTGCTCGGCCTATGGAAACAGGACTTCTCCTACCACCCCTATGGCAGACCCATCCCGTTTGAGACTGAAGGTCACATCCTGAGACTCTACCCTGGGTTTGATGAAGTGTCACTACATGTATGCAGATACTTCCATGATTACAATACCACTGTTTTTCTTTATTTTTCCACTTTTAATATTTACATATTTATTTACATATTTACATATATATACATATTTAACAAATGTGACCCTGGACCACAAACCCAGTCATAAGTAGCTTGGGTATATTTGTAGCAATAGCCAAAAATACATGTTATGGGTCAAAATTATTGATTTTTCTTTTATGCCAAAAATCATTAGGATATTTTTGATTAGTAATATGGATTGCTAAGAACAGCTTTTGGACATCTTTAAACACGATTTTCTCAATATTTAAATTTTTTTGCACCCTCAGATTCCAAATTTTCAAATAGTTGTATCTTGGCCAAATATTGTCCTTATCTTAACAAACCATACATCTTAGGAAAGCTTTATTCAGCTTTCAGATGATTTATGAATCTCAGTTTTAAAAAATGATCCTTATGACTAGTTTTGTTGTCCACGGTCACTAAATGGAAAAGTTTATTTCTGACCCTGGTCTGAAGTCTGATACCACTTTTAAAATCTGGTATTTTTTATTTCTCATGACGCAGCACCAGAAGCTGAACCTAGTGAGTTCCTGCATGTCAATCACGATGACGGTTGGAGATGTTGACTGTGGTGCTAAAGTTTTAGATAATGAGATTACATGCAGGATCCCTAATAATCTCACCATTCCCAGTGAGGGTTTACCTGTGAAGGTGAGTGTTTGAAAGTATGTGTAGATCTACACTACCAGTCAAAAGATTTTTAGTGTTTATTAAAAAAGTCTCTTCTGCTCAGCAAGCCTGCATTTATTTGATCCAAAGTACAGCAAAAACAGTAAAATTTTAAAATATTTTTACTATTTAAAATAACTGTTTTCTATTTGAATCTATTTTAAAATGTAATTTATTCTTGCGATTTCAAAGCTGAATTTTAAAGCATCATTACTCGTCACATGATCCTTCAGAAATCACTCTAATATTCTGATTTGCTGCTCAAAAACATTTATTATTATTCTTATGTTGAAAACAGCTGAGTAGAATTTTTTCAGGTTTCTTTGAGGAATAGAAAGTTCAGAAGAACAGTATTTATCTGAAATAGAAATCTTTTGTAACATTATAAATAATAAAATGATTAATTTCTACAATTTCTTTAACAACAACAACAAAAAAGTACTCAGCTGTTTTAAATATTGATAAAAATAATAAGAAGAAATGTTTCTTGAACAGCAAATTGGCATTTCTGAAGGATCACGTGACAC
This sequence comes from Labeo catla, assembly GCA_012976165.1. Lineage (NCBI taxonomy): Eukaryota > Metazoa > Chordata > Actinopteri > Cypriniformes > Cyprinidae > Labeo > Labeo catla. The sequence continues at coordinate 5,627,871 of VONZ01000001.1, forward strand.
TGAAGACACAGGAACAAACTACATTTTAAAATATATTTAAATGGAAAACAGTTATTTTAAATAATAAAAATATTTCAAAATTTTACTGTTTTTGCTGTTCTTTGGATCAAATAAATGCAGGCTTGGTGAGCAGAAGAGACTTCTTTAAAAACATTAAAAATCTTCCTGTTCAAAAACTTTTGACTGGTAGTGTACAAATGCATTACCTTGTCTTTAGACAACTCAATTTGCCATTAATTGCAATAATACAGTACAACCTCATTCTAACATCAGTGTTTTCCTGTATCAGGTCACAGTTAATGGGTACACACATAATGTTGGCACCGTAATCTTGGTCAGTAACCACTATATGGTGGGTATTGTGCTTGGCATATTGGCAGCTCTGGTCACAGGTGCGGTTATGGCCTTTATTGTGCTGAAACACCTGAGGAAACAGAAAAAAGGTGAGCATGTCTGACTACTGCAAATCTTTTGCAGTCATTCCCAAATTTGATATCCTAACAAGCACAGCTGTTATGAAAAAAGACAGTTTTATCAGTTTTATCCCTTTTTACCCACAGCTTCACAGGCAGAAAATCGTCTGTCTTATTTTTCCCATAGTCATTCACGTAATAACAGTGTGGATTTATGTCCCATAGGAGACTACAGACGTGGTGAGACAACATAATTCTTATTTTCTTTATGAAACTTTGAAGTCGAGGTCTACAGATATTTCAGAAACACTTCCTTTTGTTCTTTGTTCTTTTCAGAACTGCCTCTCACAAACATCACTGCGCCTACTGGGGCCGTGGCGTTTTCCGGCCTGGCTTACACAGGCACCCTGGACACAACCCTGACCCCTCTCATGCCCCCAGAGAAAATCTCCATCACCAGTTTCCGCCCTGAACTGCTGGAAGAGGTGAAGGATGTGCTGATCCCAGCATCTATGCTCAAGGTTCACCACCACCAGATCATTGGAAAAGGTGTGTTTATAAATAAAACATGCTGTGTGCTACAAATGTGACCCTGGACAACAAAACAAGTCTTAAGTCGCTGGGGTACATTTGTAGCAATAGCCAAAAATACATTGTATGGGTCAAAATTATTGTTTTTTCTTTTATGGCAAAAATCGTTAGGAAATTAAGTAAAGATCATGTTGCATGAAGATATTTTGTGAAATTCTTACTGTAAATATGTGAAAATTTAATTTTTGATTAGTAATATGCATTGTTAAGAACTTTATTTGGACAACTTTAAAGGCAATTTTCTCAATATTTTGATTTGTTTGCAGATTCCAGATTTTCAAATAGTATCTCGACCAAATATTGTCTTTCCTAACAAACCATACATCAATGAAAACCTTATTTATTCAGCTTTCAGATGATGTATAAATCTGACTGGTTTTGTGAATGACAGAATGTTCAAAATAACAGCATTTTTTTTAAATAGAAATATTTTTTTGATTAATTCACATGTGTTTGTGGTATTGCTCCAGGGTTTAGAACATAATATTGCTTCTTTAATCAAAAAAAGCGATTACTGGAAAAGCGAATAAGGTGATGTTTTAAACATGAAGATTATTGCCAGTAATAAACATGTTTTTATTTTTTTGTAGGACACTTTGGGACAGTTTACCATGGTTACCTCACTGACCACAACAACAGAGAAATCCACTGTGCTGTGAAATCTCTTAACAGTAAGAAACTTCTCAGAAAAGAGCTCATAAAGACACTCATGAAGAATTAAACTACCCTCTCAGACTACCTGCCTGATCAAAAAGCACTTCTTTCTCACAGTAAGCTACCTTTAAAATTGGGTAGCTTTTGCTTAAACATTAGATTGTGGTTTTAGCAACAATAGGTCCTGGGTTCACTTCCCAGGGAATGCATGAATTAAACTAAATATGTACTGTAACTTGCATACAATGCAAGTTCCTTTAGATAAAAATGTCTGCAAAATGCATAAATGTGACTGTGGTTTATGCAAAAGTTTTTAAACAACATTTTGAGACATAGGATCTTGAATGGCTTAAATGCACACATGCAACTAGTTTCTCACATTCCGCCTCTCTGGTAGGAATAACAGACGTGGAAGAGGTGGAGCAGTTTCTGAAAGAGGGCATTCTGATGAAGGGATTTCATCACAGTAATGTTCTGTCTTTGCTGGGAATCCTACTTCCCGAAGAGGGACTTCCCTTGGTGGTCTTACCTTACATGAAACACGGAGACTTGCGCCACTTCATCCGCTGTGAGAAAAGGGTCAGTTAGTTGCGAGAACATAAACTCTTAACCCATCAGATATGTTATGTATTTCGCCTTTTACCTTTGCCTTACACAATAGTTGTATTTGTGAATGGATTTCACAACATGACCTCCTGCACAGCGCAGAATCAAGTCCATGACCTTTGCAAAAACTCCAGTAATGAGTCTTATATAGTTTTGTTGTCTTTCCCTAGAATCCAACAGTTAAGGATTTGATTGGCTTCGGGCTCCAAGTTGCTAAAGGAATGGAATATCTGGCACAAAAGAAGTTTGTACACCGGGATCTGGCAGCACGCAATTGCATGTGAGAAAAATGTGAACACGCTGGAGAGCTTCTTAATAGTAGAAATTAAAGTTGCATTTCTAATTGAAATCTACACTGACAAGGGATAATTCACCCAAAAATGAAAATTCTGTCATTAATACTCCCCCTTATGTCGTTCCAAACCTGTAAGACCTTTGTTCTTTTTTAGAACACAAATTAAGATATTTTTGATGAAATCGAGAGCTTCCTGGCTCTGCATAGACAGCAATGCAACTGACACATTCAAGGCCCAGAAAGGTAGTAAATACATCGTTAAAATAGTCCATGTGACATCAGTGGTTCAACCGTAATGTTATGAAGCTATGAAAATACTTTTTGTGCGCAAATAAAATAAAAATAATGACTTTATTCAGCTATTTCTTCTCTTCCGTGTCAGTATTTGGCATGCGTTTCCACAGTACCACTACGTATGCGTATTGTGGCTGCTGTTGCAGGAGCCGGCTTTCTGACGTTTATTTTTGGGTGAACTAATCCTTTAATACTGTAAAGCTACAAACTGTTGCATAAAGTGCTATAAATAAAGGCATTGTGACTTGATTTGGCTGGAGTGCTGAATTGCAGAGCTTATGCAAAAATCTCCATATCGCTATGATCAGATGCTTTCTTAACTGCTGGTTTCTCACTGCTGTCATTTTACATATTCATCTAAATGTGGGCGGTGTCAGGATGTTAGCTATTGGTAACACTAAAGCTTAATGAAAAGTTGTGAATTTTGCACTGAATCTATTTTCTCTCAGGCTTGATGAATCCTACACCGTAAAGGTGGCAGACTTTGGAATGGCTCGAGATGTGTTGGAGAAGGAGTACTACAGCGTCCAGGACCACAGGAAAGCCAAATTACCCGTCAAATGGATGGCAATTGAGAGCCTGCAGACGCAGAAATTCACGACTAAGTCAGATGTGGTGAGAAACATAGATACTTTAACCACTGGATTAAAATAAGGAGTCGTCATATGTTCTTCTTAACATTTTTCTTCTGTCTTTTACTGTAGTGGTCTTTTGGGGTTTTAATGTGGGAGATGCTTACACGAGGAGCCAGTCCATACCCTGAAGTTGACCCATATGACGTCACACATTACCTCCTAAAGGGACGACGGCTGCCTCAGCCACAATATTGTCCAGATCCATTGTAAGACTCTCCATTTTTCTCCATTCATACTTTCTGTATTTATACTCCAATTAGGGGTCTGTGATAATGAGAAAAAATCTCTCAGTATTTTCTGGATTAGACGATATTTTGCTGAACATGTTATTGTGCTGGTACTTTGACAGGTTTAGAACTGCTGTGGACAGCTGACTCCCAAAGCTTTTGATATTCTTCATATTTTGTACAGTGGTTTAAAAACAAAATGTTCAATAGTGATAGTTGAAATGATTTTGTGGAAAAAAAGGAAAATATCTACCTGACCTCATGACGAAAACGTACCTGTGGGACGTCTTCGTCATGAGATCAGGTTAGAAAATATGCTTTAAATATAAACCTAAAATTGCCAGTAGGTGGCGGCAAATCACTGCACAAGTGAGTCATTGAGTCATTCATTCAAATTATTCATTCAAATGGCTAATTGATTCAGTAACAAAACACCATTGTCTTGTTCAGAGACACAAAACAGTTCCGCTGTTTAAGAACTATTTTTGTTGACGAAATAGAGCAAAAAAAGGACTTGTATCTAAAATGTAAGTCAGTTAATATTAACTTTTTTATCAAATCAATATCATATTTGCAATCGTACTGACATTTGGGGAAAAACTACTTTTTGTCTGAGTATATCAGATGCTATAAATATAAAACACTTATAAAAGTCATACAGGGCCATTTTTGCCCCCTTATTTTGAATTTTCAGGGAATTCTGAATGTGTTTTGCAACATACTCGATAATGTCAAATTGCATATCATTTAAACCATTGCACACCCCTTTTGAGTTAACCAAGAAGTTGGTCTAAACTAGAAAGTTTGGTTGGTTTACAAAGGCCGGTTCTGTGCTCTAGAAGGTTTTGCTTTCATTTGTTTTTGGAAATTGTTCCACAGCAGAACTGAGGGAGTGACATGGCCTTTTGGAAATGCTTTTATGGTTTTAAGGAGATGTCAGTCAGTTTAGTGTTTTTCCACCATTTGAGGTTCAGAGGGTTTAACGCTTACTCAGTATTCAGAGCGGTGGAAAAGGTCAACCGAAAGGTTATTGTGAATGTCCCTTCAATTATCCAAACACCTCAAGCACTGCACCCAAGAGTTAATCATCATTCTCTTTCAGAAAGAGGTAAATATTTAAAAACCAACATAGATTTCAGTGTTCCCCTGCAAAACCTTGAGAAACTTCTAGCAATCACTAACCAAACCTTTAGGTTTTAGTAATTTGAGTTGTTGCTGTGAAAAATGTGTTGTGGAATATTCATACCATGGCATTGTGATATCACAGCTTTTTGCTGTTGTTGTTTTGAACACATATGATGATACCTCCACATTACTTTTTTGTAAAGGTTTGGAAACTTTTTGGAAATGATTGCATAGTGACTCTTACACAACAGGATGTGGAAACATGACAAGTGGTGAAGTTCAGCAATGGAAATTTTTAATGTGTGTGACTCATCATACGTCCGACTGATGTCTGATTTACAGACACAGTATGACACTGCCAGTCACTTTCCAATAGACATTACCAAGACTGACCATCGCCTCTGTATCTGCAGATTCACCATTATGTTACAGTGTTGGGATCCTGATCCTGAGAGGAGACCAACCTTCTCCACGCTAGTGTCTGCTGTAATGAGTATTCTCTCCAGCTTGGAGGGAGAGCACTACATCAGCCTGAAGGTCACGTACGTCAACCTGGACCAGCCCCGCCCCTACCCCGCCCTAACAGACTCTGCCGACGAATATGATTCGTCAGATGCTGATGATGCAGGCTCAATCTCTAGCTGATTGGTCAGCTGGTTCGATACTTATGTTCACAGCCTTGCTGATACAACAGTGACTAGGTTTGAAGTAGCATGCTAGAATGCTATTTTAACAGTACAAGTTGAACATTTACTCACCCTTATGCCATCCAAGACATAGATGCGTTTATTTTATCAGATGTTTTAGATGAGACGAAACAGCTGATAAAAACATCACAATAATCTACAAACACTGTAATTGTGAATTTGTTTATTACAAACAAGCAGCGTTTCACTTCACAAGATATTAATTGATGGACTGGAAGTGTGTGGATTATTTGTGGATTACAGTGATGTTTTTTATCAGCTGTTTGGACTCCTATTCTGACGGCACCCATTCACTACAGAGGATCCATTGGTGAGCAAGTGATGCAATGCTAAACAAACTCCACATCTTGGATGTCTTAACGGTAAGTACATTTTCAACAAGTATTCCATTCCAAAGTCCACAGTCCATTATGTGCCAGAATGCCACAATTATTTGAAATCTTTTGAGTTATGTTCATTTGAGATGTTATATATTGCACACAACAGACACAACACTTGCCATAGAGTCAATACTGTCTGACATCTCATGGCTGTGCTTTTAGTTACTGTACTTCTGGCCTTGTACTGTACATGTATGTGCAGTATTTTCCAACACAACGCATTAAATTCCTAGGAGAAATGTATTGTTTATTGTTCTATACCTGTGTATAACTTTGAAATCAAGTCAACAGTGACAGCACTGAAAGCGTTACACAGATTTATGTTTCACACTCAAGCACTGCCCTCATTAGAATATATTTCAACTGTAGAGGATGTATATTTTATTTATGAAACAATAACTTTTTATGTGAATAATTTTCTGTATTTTCCTATATATATATTAGTCAAATACAGAAAATCCTGGTCTGCACCACTTTATTTTGAAGTCACTTGTAATCAGTGAGCTTTTACTTGCTATTTGGTTTATGATTATATCAGATGCTTGAACAGAGAAGGGATTCAATGCACAATGTTTGGGATGAGTCAGCGCTGAAAGGTGTTGAGCTGAATATATCACTGTGCCGCAGTTATAGAGCCTGTAGAAGTGAGTGAGAATTTGATATCTGTGACGCACATCCCTAAATAAAATCTAATTTTGCCAAAGGTGCCAGTTTTATTGTGTGCTTAGGTTTGCTTGGGTAATACCACCAACCAGCAATATTACTAATGTGGCTTGTCTTGACTACTGAATATAACATGAATGCATTAATGGAACATAATCTCATCGCAAATTCAATCTCAATATATATTTAAAAGCAAGTAGTGAAATAATTTATTCACATGGGTATGTATAATTTTAATATATTGTGTAATGAATATCTGTTTTTCTTAATATGTGGTGGACATTTAAAAATTAAAATGATATTAAAATCAGTTTTTGTTTTAATGTAGCCTAAGGACAGCAGGTCTTTATGTGGCCCTGGACCACAAAACCAGTAGCATGGATATATGTAGCAATAGCCAAAAATACAAAATTCAAAATTATTGATTTTTCTTTTATGGCAAAAATCATTATGATATGAAGTAAAGATCATGTTTCATGAAGATACTTTGTAAATTTCCTACCATAAATATATGGTAGGAAACTTAACTTTTGATTAGTAATATTTGATTAGTAATTTGCTGACATTATATTTGTCTCTGCATAAAAACAAAATACAATCTGTACCTTTGAGCTTGAGCTACAGATGAACACTAGGGGTCAGTAAAAGCCCTTTCATAATGGAGCAAACATTAAATAAGATGCCCTTTTCTTACTGTTTGTCGCAAAATGAAAAGAAAGAGAGATTAATTTATATATAATTATGTAGTTTAAATTCTAATATTTGGTTTTAAAGCAAAATTATTGTTTTTTTTCATGTGTTTATGTCTTTCCATTTTATTATATGACAGTTTTAGTAAATGATTCCTAGTCACTATGCATTACATTCTGTAAATATTCAGACTATAAAACCTGCAATCCTGACACTAACTGCAATTACAAAACTTCTTGGCCGACAGTCTCTAAAAGAGACGTGCAGAGAAAGAGAGATCCAAGTCGACAAAAGCCACAAAGATCTATAAGTTCAGAGGTAGTGAGTCTTATTCCAACAACAGAAACCAACACAAATAAAACGGGGAAACAAACATCATAACGTGTTTTCCCTCCCATGTCCCTCGCTCACTTCCTCTGTTACAAGATAAAAGAACCAAAGTAAATTCTCAGAAGATGCAGCCTTTGATTGTGAGATTGTGAGTATCTGCACCAGTGTCAAAAGTGAGTGAGTGTGTGTGTGTGTGTGTGTGTGTGTGTGTGTGTGTGTGTGTGTGTGAGTGAGAGAAAGAGAGAAAGAGAATTTCCTACTGGGTGAGCAGAGATGAATAGTGAGCTGTAGACACAGGCTGCTCTCGCCGCATAGTCACAACCTGCAGCCTTGAACCCTTTCATCATGTTCTAACAGCTCAGATTTAGATCTTAGCGCTTTAAACACATACACACAGTCAATTACTAAGATACTAACATACAAATGACATACTTCAGCTCTGGTCTAAAACACATCTTTTTCTGATTGATGTTTGACGCCTATATGGACAGCTGCATTTTAAGACGGCAATAATGACTGATATAATGTTGCTGTCTATTTATTTGTATTATTTATTTATTTAGTGAAGTCTCTCACCTCTCCTGAGCCCACTGAGTTTTAACAGACCGCCTTGGTGGGGGGTAATTGAGAATGAATAGGGGAAAGTCAGTTACGTGAGAGGACGCAATGCCTCCATCGCGATATGATTGGATATGACTGGTTATGATCGACTGTGATTGGTTCGTGCGATAAATCCCGCCTCTTGTGTTCGGCGTTGGTGAATCAGTCTCAATGAACGATGTAATAGCGTTAATTGGAAGGCTAGTGTTAAAAAAGTAAGTAAACAACACACATACGTAGATAAAACCGCTTTGTTACGTCAAAATAAGACTAAAAATGGCTTGAAAACATGATCTGTGGGAGTTTTTAGTAAGTAATCAGCTTGGTCAAATGTAACGTAAATCTTCATGTCTGTGACCAATATTTATGGAGCTTTGTTGAGTGATGTTTGAAAAATCTAAAAATAGTTCAAAGTTAGCTATTAAAAAGAATAGCTGAACATACGTTAAGAATAAAATATATTGTTTATTATATTTGAGTTATTATTTTGGAATAAATGTAAAATGCTTAAAAACACTAACTTAAGATTCATACTTGGCTTTAATAGAGGGTTTGCACTTACATCACGATTTGGTCAGTTACCCGGACGCGCTGCCATATTGGCCATACTCCGATGTAAACAACAGCATTGATTGCGCGCTTAATGTACTACTGAATACCTTGTTCTGCTAATTTATGCTGTCTAAACCACGGAAAAATGTGTGGAAGCTGCTAAATCATATAGAGAAGGACTTAGTAAGCAGGAAAGCGTGCAATATTTGGACAAACTAAAGTTAATAGGTGGTAAAAAAAAAAACAAAAAAACATATGAACAGTATTAATTAAGATATTAGCCTAATTTTTCACCTGCCTGAATGGAAACAAACATGAATGTTGTCAAGATTTTTGCCCTGGAAATCCTGCTTCAGTTTGGCTAACCACAAACACCTTTTGTTCCTCAGACTGTGCTTTCTTCTCCTTGATTTGTTATAATTTTTGGCAGTCTATAGTATTCCAAATGTTTTTCATGGTCCCACGGATTAGTACAGCCCCAAAATATGACAATATCTGACCATTTTCAGCAGCAATAATCAGCAAAATTTGCAAGTTCCATTCGGTTCAGTGGCATATTCAGTGTTTACGCTAAGTGCTGCCAATATGACCGACCAATGACGTGTCGTGAAAACACTTTATTACAGATAGAGGACTTGTATTTTAGCATGAACACTAAAACGTATTAATGAAAGATTTGTTTCTTACAAACACACAGCTTTTCACTTTACAAGATGGTAAATGATGAACTGGATTAATGTGGATTACTTGTGGATCATTTCAGTGTTTTTAGCAGCTGTTTGGACTATCATTCTGATGGTACCCATTCACTGCAGAGGATCCATTGGTGAGCAGGTGATGTAATGCTAAATTGCTCCAAATCTGTTCTGATGAAGAACTCATCTACATTTTGGATGGCCTGAGGGTGAGTACCTTTTTCAGCAAATTTTCTTTTTTGGGTGAGCGTGGTATTTTTTGCAGTGTTGTAAGCTCCTTAAAATGCTTTCTAGGTAGGCAGCTCACTAGGTTTTGTAACAGATCTCATAATTTGAGTCATTAACATCACATGACTTTGCTTGCGTGATACATGCTTCATTTTGATGATGAATTTTAATTGTACAAGACTGAAATCAACTCTGATTAAATTAGTTGGTGATAGATTTACGCTGCTGGTATTAGAAAGAGAGATCGATTAGGCTATTGAGCCAAAAACAAGAGGAGAGAGAGAGAGAAATTTGGTTTAGGTTGTTGTGTTCGAGAGAGAGACAGCTCCAGAGCGAACTCGGAAAAACAGAGAGGCAGGAGGAGAGAATCAAAGACGTTCCGGCATGTGTGAGAGTATGAAAACACGTCCAGGTTTGGGTTATGATCCGTAGGGATCCGTTCCAGCAGTGTTGCTCTGACTCACTCATTACTGAATTCCAAAACAAAAGTTCTACAGGTGCTGGGAGAAGTAAAGGTTGAAAAAAACCCCAGACTCACTCTGCTGGAGCTTCTGTCAGCTCCTCAATAGAAAAAAAACCCCTTCGTTCCTGTAGATGCATCCTGCATGTTTAATGGAAGCTATCAATAATTTACTTTATTTTTCTTAGATAGGAGATAGGAGGGGAATATATATATACACCATGATGTCCAGTGGGTTTATTTTTATATTTATGTTCTGGAACGATAGCAAAATGGATAGTAAAGTGTAAATTGATTAGACAGTACTTTATCCAGGTCTGATGTCCGTGGGCATGTTTTTTTCGTCTGGTGGGATAATGTTATTTACATTTTCCTAAAATGTAAAAGCTTTTAGTTAAAAATGCAGATGTTTACTCCAAATATGTATCTATACTATACAATAGTGATGTAAACATCATATCACTTTCACACAAATAAGTGAAATGCTATGCACGTACATGTGCAAGTACAGTTATGGTCTCTGAACACATGAGCAATTCAATAGGGAACTATGACTGAGCAAAAACAGGTTGAATTTGGATTGATTCAGCATCATTTGAAAACAATTTGTTGCATAAAACCAATCTCGTTTGCTGGATGAGTCAGCCTCTAATAAATTAGAAAACACTTTCAAAGACCTGCCTGAAAATCAGCTGCAATCAGGTTTTTGAGCATGTTAATCAAATTTGATGGCCGATCTGGATTTCAATAAAAAAATAATCAAGGCAGCCTTTGGGAAATCATCACCAAAGTATTTTTTAGCTCCAAGCGCTACGTCATGTTCAGTTCAACACCGTACTACACATTGAACACTGCATATATGTAATAGTATATATGTACAGTTAAAGTCATAAGTTTACATACACCTTGCAGAATCTGCAAAATGTTAATTATTTTACCAAAATAAGAAGGATCATACAAAATGCATGTTATTTTTTATTTAGTACTGACCTCAATAAGATATTTCACATAGAAGATGTTTACATATAGTCCACTAGAGAAACTAATTGTTGAATTCATAAAAATTACCCCGTTTAAAAGTTTTCATACACATACCTGAATGATCAACATTTATGTTTTTTTTTTTTTTTTGTTTAGTGATAGTTGGTTATGAGTCCCTTGTTTGTCCTAAGCAGTTAAACTGCCTGCTGTTCTTCAGGAAAGTCCTTTAGGTCCCAGAGATTCTTTGTTTGTTTGTTTTCTTAGCATTTTTGTGTATTTGAACCCTTTCCAACAATGACTGTATGATTTTGAGGTCATCTTTTTTACACTGAGGACAACTGAGGGACTCATATGCAACTATCACAGAAGGTTTAAACGCTCACTGATGCTTCAGAAGAAAAAACAATCCATTAAGAGTCGGAGGTTGAAAACTTTTGAACAGAATGAAGATATGTACATTTCTCTTATTTTATCTAAATATCTTTTTGTTTTAATTTAGTACTGCCATTCAGAAGCTACAGAAGATACTTACATGTTCCCCAGAAGACAAAATAAGTTAAATTTACCCTGATATTCAAATTCCAAAAGTTTTCACCCCCCGGCACCTTAATGCATCATTTTTCCTTCTGAAGCATCAGTGAGCGTTTGATCCTTCTGTAATAGTTGCATATGAATCCCTCAGTTGTCCTCCGTGTGAAAAGATGGATCTTAAAATCATACGGTTTGATAATAAATAACATAATTAACATTTAGTAGATTCTGCAAGGTGTATGTAAACTTTTGACTTCAACTGTATAAAAAAATCATGTCTGTAACTCCATGTTTATTTTATAAGTTAAACATACTAACTACATTGTGGGACACAGTATTCTCTGTTGTATGCTGCACAAATATGGTAATCTACTGAAAATTTGCACTTCTACTTTAAATCTGTGATTTTGCCAAGTAAACATAATACAGCAATAATAATAGAATGGTAGAATGCTTTTTTAAACATCAATAATTGGAACACATTCATGTACCTCAACCAATACATGTTCAAATTCATCAACCAATCACATCACTGATTCAGAAACACAATGGTGGCAGTTATTGTATTTGCAATGCATGAGGACACTATAGAGAAGACGACCTGATTGTCAAGCCCTGTTGTGTGAGGTTGATTGGCATCACCTCCCAAAGCGCATCTACAGAGAATCTCATTTGAATCTACACGCATTTGAATTGCAGAAATAAACTTATTATTCTCAATCCTAAAATAATCATTATACAACATCTTTCTTCCCTCCAAACACAAATATAGCGATACAATAGACAAGCATTTCTGAACAATTCTGGACACCACGTCTAACATTAGATTCATATGACCACCAACCAGCAATATGACTAATGTAGCTTGTCATGACTACTGAATATTACATGAGTGCATTAATGGAACATAATCTAATTTGCAAAATCAATCTCAATGAATATTTAGTAGCAAGTAGTGAAATCATTTATTTACATGGGTTTGTATTTTTCATATATTATGTAAAGAATTTCTTAGTATTTGGTAGACTTTTGAACTGTACTGTATATCATTCTTAATGCGGAGACATTAGAAAAACCTTAAAATGTCTTTGGAACATCATGTAATTCAGGCACTCGCTTCCACCAGTTTAAATATGGTAAATCCTGCATCTTTAAGCTTTTGGCTGGCAGTCATTGCTGGAGATGAAATAAGACATTAGAACTCATCACAGTCTCAGATTTATCAGTATCTAGAGGGGCATTAGCACCTCTCTTAGGGTGTGATGTAGAGCTGGAGTGACAGGAAATCATTGTCTTGGCCAGTCTGCTGGATCTGGTGTCAGTGGATGTAAGGGGGAGATCTTTCGAGGTTACTGAGGGTTGTGTTGGAATACAAGACTTCGTTTCAATGTGTGTTTGTGTGGGTGTTTATAACAGAAATGTGAAATATCGCAGGTACTGGAGTTGTTGTCAGTGTCATCAATGCAGTTTAGTTCTTTTCAGATTTAAAGCTGACAGATCTGCCTTCAATACATATAGAAAGAAAAGAATTGTTTTTGCTATATAGTGAGTACACAGTATGCTCACTGGTTAAAACGCATCTCAAGAGATGTCGCCTCAATGCATTTATAATATCAAGTTGTTATTCACTCATACATTCATACAATTCAGTCTGCTCCTTTTCTTTCTTTCTGCAGAATCAAATGCTAAATAAACTCAAAATGTGCACGCAAACACCAAATGTGCACGCAAGGAATTTAAGGAAAAAAAGACAAAAATTAAATAAATAGAATTTTTATGTTAATAGAAATGTTTAATGTTTTTTAAAGAAGTCTGTTCTGCTCACCAAGCCTGCATTTATTTGATCCAAAATACAGCAAAAACAGTAATAATGTGAAATATTTTTACTATTTAAAATAATGGCATTCTTTTTGAATATATTTTAAAAAGTAATTTATTCCTGTGATTTCAAAGCTAAATAAGTTATTTAGCAAGGATGCTTAAAATTGATCAAAAGTGATAAAGGCATTTATAATGTTACAAAAGATTTCTATTTCAGATAAATGCTGTTCTTCTGAACTTTCTATTCATCAAAGAAACCTGAAAAAATTCTACTGTCTCGCTGTTTTCAAAATAATAGTAATAATAATAATAAATGTTTTTGAGCAGCAAATCTGAATATTAGAATGATTTGTGAAGGACCATGTGACTGGAGTAATGAAGCTAAAAATTCAGCTTGAAATCACAGGAATAAATTACATTTTAAAATATATTCAAATAGAAAACAGTTATTTTAAAAATTTTTTTTACTAGTTTTGCAGTACTTTGAATCACATAAATGCAGGCTTGGTGAGCAGAAAATTCTTCTTTAAACACATTAATAATCTTACTGTTCAAAAATGTTTGACTGGTAATCTAAGAAGTAGGCTTAGACATAGATGTAGACAAATAAAAGACTTAGACATACAGATGTGCACAATGTTCCATACAAACTGTATTTACATACGTGTATATAATTTTACATTATTTTACTACTTAAAATAATGTAAATACTTTTTAATTTTTTGCGTGTTTTAAGGTTTGATTTTTATGGGTCAAAAGGTTAAGGTTAAAAGCTTAAGATTTGAGAAAAGCTCAAGCATCAGTTATTTGAGGATTCAACTTGGTTTGATAGTTTGTGCCAAATTAATTCTGCAGCCATTCACTGGATCAATTTATAAAAAGAAGGACATAAGACAAGGGCGTACAGCATAACCACCTGCCTGAAAAATATGTTTTCTGGCTTGAGATTTATATAATCTGTCCAATATTCAACAACTTGGAAAGGGTAAAAGAACTGGGTTTTTACCCTTCATAAAAGCAGAAGCATCATTCTAGTAGCCTATAAAATGAAGTGCAAACTGATAAACTTCCTCTGACCATTATCAATACCAAAATTACAACGCCAACACTTGCAGAGGTTTTAGAGGTTTTGTTTTTTAGCACAAAAGCACTCGGTTCACACACATCATTTAACTAGTGACACTAGACAAACAGCCTTTTTTTTTTAACTTAAAGGAAGAGTTCACCCAAAAATGAAAATTTACTCCCCCTCAAGGCCATCCAAGATGTAGATGAGCTTGTTTCTTTATCACAACATATTTTGGGAAATCTTTAACTCAGTTGCTCACAAACAGATACTCTGAAGTGAATGGGTGCTGTCAAAAATGGCTGATTAAAATATCCGTGTAAATGTAAAAACATGAAAGTAATTACAGAACAGATCACAAAAGAAGAAAACTGGAAACTCCATACTACTTTCTATTGAATTCCATGGATTAGGACTGAAGATATCAAGCTTAAAAAAAGTAAAAGCTCTAGAGAAGTAACTTAAAATAATTCCATAAAGCTCATACACTATATAAGTCATAAATGTCATTTTAGTACGAGCTATTCACCTAATAAACAATGTCAAATCTAAAACTGCCATTTCTTTTTCTTCCAAAAGGGGTTTGTACAGATCTTAAAAAGCTACTCACTTTTGCAAATACAAGCTGCACAGTCTCATAAAATAACAGATGATTATGTGTAGCGTGATGTTTACTGTGCACTCTAATCATCTTGAAAGAAGTCAGTGTTGTTCCCTCACTCGAACAGACCATGCTGTTTTTAAGCCCATATAACCAATGTTCTCTCTCAACCCCACTGACACAGTCTATGACTGCTGGGAAAACAACAGTAGTACTCTTGCCTATGTGATGGGTTTGCTGCAATATCACACCAACAAGTTCGCTCTTCACATTCACATCCATATTTAATATGGGGAGCTGGCTGCGCTGCCACCTGTCAAGTACCCCTCACACACACACACACACACCTGACCCCTGTGGGTTTGCAGAGGGAGATAAGGGCTCTTGTGGGCATCAAACTGAAGCTGGAAGAGTTGCATGGGTACTATTGGTACCAGTCAAGAATTGTATTATATAAACCAGTCAGCATGCTTCTCATAAGCATGAATACTTCTATGCATGAGTTCAGTAATGACGTCAGTGTTTTTTTTTTTACTTTATAGATTTCTATTTCCAGGAACACAGGTGAAATGAACAAGCTGTGCACCTTTAAAAGCATAATCTCACATAGTTTATCTTTTACCTCCGAAATTCAATTACATATCAGATGCTGGAGAGAATATTTTTTGATTGAAGAGCAGTGGAGGAAAAAGAGAAAATATAAACTGAGAGCAGCTTAGTGATATTTTGCCGCATTCTGCCAAGCATTGCACGCTTAAAATAGTTAACCCTGGGTCATTCTAAACCCCGGATAAATGGAATCCTGTGTTATCTTGCTACACATTTCAAACTGGGGTTAACAATTAATCCTGGGTATTCATGAGCTGACGTTTCGCACTGTACACTCTTAAACTCTGGGTTAATTATCTTATTTACATATTTGCTGTGTTAATGTCACTGATAGGATGAATAAACGCTAAAACGACGATAATCCAAGGTTTTAGGGTAAAGGTTGTTTTTTTTTTTTTCAGAAATATTTTAAGTCCTAATGCAATGGTAGGATGTCCTACCTGCCTCCAAGCCATGTATTTGCATATCTCCACGCAGCCAATAGTGAGAGTTCGGGGCGTGGCTACTGTAGCAGGCTGAGCCATAGGGTGTTTCAGTACATTCACACGCGGCGTCAATGCTTCTTCGTTTACTTTGAATGGAGTGACGTCAAGCGTTGCCGAACTGAATTGTGGGTTCACTGCATTGCCTTACTGGCGTTGCTCGAGGCAGAACAAAGCCACTAGATGGCAAGCCTGCAACCATTAGCCGAAAAAGCGTAACGGCTAAAGCTAATGCTACCGGTCTGGCAGAACGTGGGAAAGGAGACCAGGAACTATTTTTTGAGTTTACCACAAAAAAAAAATTCTTTTATAAGAGAAGTCATTGACTTTTTGCGACAGGTGGGATTCAGCTTATGGCACTCATTCATTCCTATGGTATCCGTAAAGGACGATTGAGTGTTGCACAACTGTGACTAAAATTGAGTGACGTCAAGGCTGTAATGTGATGTGGTTATTAAGGGACATGTGATCCAAGTTAGCCGTTACGCTTTCTCCAATAGTAACGCCTCATTCACACGGGGCGTCAGCGTTAACGCTTCTCATTTATTTTAAATGGAGTGCCGTCAAGCGTTAACAACTTACTTATGGGTCCGTTGCGTCGCGTCACTGGCGTTGCTCGTGACAGAAATTCAACAATTTTCAACTTTTCAAGCGCCAATGCAGGCGTCAGCCAATCAGATCACCTTATGCAAATATACTAGTGCAGATGCTGGCCAATCAGCGCAAAGCTTCAGACACGCCCTCCGTGAAGCGTTAAAGCTGACGCCCCGTGTGAATGGGGCCTTAGTAATACAGACCCTTTCATCTCCCAATAGTAAGACAATCTCTGGGCAGAAGTTGAAAACTTTTTGCAAAATCAGCTTTTAAAGCGCCAGCGCAGGCGTCAGCCAATCAAATCACCTTATGCAAATAGTGTAGATGCTAGCCAATCGCGTTCATGGCTGTTGTCACTATGACGGTCATATCAGCACCAAGCTTCAGACACGCCCTCCGTCAAGTGTCGACACCGACGCCCAGTGTGAATATACTATTTAATCGGTGTGGAGAAAGAAATTCAGATTTCGGATGAAAGCTATAATGTATACTGGAATATTTATTTATTTATTTGAAAGAAACAGGATTGGTTAATAATATTTATTTATTTATTTTTAGTTGTTGTTTCAAACCATGATGCGCTACACACTCCTTTCCAGTAGGTGGTGGAAATGCACCTTTTAAGTTGGTCTGTCAACCACCATTAAACTAAAGAGGAAGAAATCCGTTACAGAAGTGCAAACAAAATTTGAGTACTTGCCAAAATACACACAGAAACAAAAAATGTGGTAAAAAGTGTAAACATTGTTAGTGTTTTTTTAAAAGATGAAGGAATTTGTTGTAATGATTGAGTTTCAATTGATACGACGAACATGCAGAGTTTCATCTCGACAGGTAAGTTGACATTTTAAGTTAAAAGTATTTCTAATATGTTGGACCTTTTATTTAAAGTAGCATGCTTTTACCAGTCGCCTTTATAGACCCGTAAGAGCGGTGATTGTTATGTTTGAGTTGACGTGCAAAAGGCGTTTGCAAGTTTTTTGAAAACGTTTTATATGTGTAGTTCGGCTAGATGGCACTAGCAGCGCAGAAACTGGCTACCGCAGTGTTAAAAGTATATTAAACGGTGCTGTTTTAAAATATCTCCTCAGCGTTTGAGTATTTGGTTTTAATCTTATCGTTATAGTCCACCATAGTGTTCATTCAGGAGGTAAGAAAAAAAAAGGTCGGTTGTTAAAGGAACACTCCACTTTTTTGAAAATAGGCTCATTGTCCAACTCCCCTAAAGTTAAACAGTTGAGTTTTACCGTTTTCGAATCCATTCAGTTGATCTCTGGATCTGGCGGTAGCACTTTTAGCATAGCTTAGCATAGATCATTGAATCCGATTAGACCGTTAGCATCTCGCTCAAAAATGACCATATATAATGTCAATATTTTTACTATTTAAAACTTGACTCTTCTGCAGTTGCAATTTTGAGCGACATGCTAACGGTCTAATCAGATTCAATGATCTATGCTAAGCTATGCTAAAAGTGCTACCGCCAGACCCGGAGATCGGCTGAATGGATTCAAAAACGGTAAAACTCAACTGTTTAACTATAAGTGGAGTGTTCCTTTAAGCAACAAGCCATAACGTTCTAACACTGTGTGTTTTTAATTACACCAACATTACAAGTTTGGCACCGGAATGCGGTGTTGCGGTGAAAAAAAACGCGCTTACTTCTAAATCTTTTAAATTACAAGTGTACCTTTACTCGGGGTTAAAGCGGGGGTTAAGTACTGTGTGAAAATCCCTCCAAAATGAATAGTTAACCCCGGGTAAATTATGAGCATTGTGAAACGTGAACATAACCAGGATTCTATTTACCCGGGGTTTAGAATGGATTTACTATTTCAAGTGTGAAAAGCTGCAGTCTAACAGCTTTCACACTCATTTCCAGTCTCATCACATAAGAATTTATAAACAGGCTGCAATCTTTATTTCATGAATGAGTCAAAAACATGCATACGAGGCATCATTAGCTATCCTCATCATACTCATCATTAAATGTTTAAGCTGCCATTGGTGATGCATGATGGCATCAACTTTCATAGTCGCTGCAGATGTTAAACAGAGTTTCTAATTATGCAAGCTAGAACTCAGTTTATTAAATCTAACGAAAAACCAACACATTTTGCATCTGACTGCCTGAAGCTTTCTAACATTGACTGGTGACTTCAGAGACACAGCACTTTGTAAATCAATGGTTGTTATTGACTAGCATGTTGAAGATCACTGCGGGTTTGCTTTATAAATAGGCTCTGTAACACTGTAGCTGGTAATTCCTTCTATGCAGCACATTTTCATGTTCTGATCTAAAAAAAAAGTTTTTTATTTTAAATATGATGTTGCTATCTTTTATATTTTATCACAATATTACAAAATAACATTTTGTTGCAGGCACTAAAGGCCTTAATGACATCATCACCAGTAAGTGACATCACTTTATAGGGAAAACAACAGTACAAACATATGTAAGTATGAGCAATGGATGTGTAGCAGTCTGTGGTGTTTCGTTTTATTAATTTATTTGTTTCACTAAAAAAAAAGTTCAATCCTGTGGAAACAAAATATCATTGTGTAGTTGTACTGAAATCAGGTTAATTGTGGTTAATTCAGGTCAATTATGTTAGCATGTAATCAAGGTGATTTACTGTAAAATTTACTCAAAATCAGTGATATGAATATAGTAATTTCGTTCTCATGTGAAAAGTGTCTACTGTCCATTGTCAATAGTGTAGAGATACAGCTCTGGAAAACAGACAACTGCAAAATGATCAGTTTCTCTGGTTTTACTATTTTATAGGTATGTGTTTGAGTAGAATAAACATTATTCTATGAACTACTGTTGACATTTCTCCCAAATTCCAAATAAACATATTGTCATTTAGAGCACTTTTATTGCAGTAAATGACAACTGGTCAAACTAACAAAAAAGATGCAGACAATCCAAGTAGTCAACTAGTCATTTAGGTGGAAAATATGCACTTTTGCACACCCTAACAAGGACTCAGATCATTTAATTCCTGGAAGTGAGCAGTTTACCTGCCCTGCGGCAAACTGCAAAAACGAATGCAGACAGCAGCAAAATGTCATGGTGTTCTGATTAGCCGTATGTCATGCAAATAAAAGTGCTGCTTTCTCATATGCCATCCTGTGTTTTGACATTACCTTCCTCTTCTATTCGTTTAACAATAATGCCAAGGGGATGAAGTACTGTCAGTGCAAGTATGGGTCCTTTTGTTCCGCTGGTTACTCTGCTCGCTCATTAGAAGTCTGTTGAGTCATGCATATAATGATATGTTCTGAAACACCACTCGTATTCAAATCAGAGCCTTGAACCCAAATCCCTGCAGGTTTGTTAAACGATAACTTGGTAATGTAGCTCATAATCTCTCTATGTCTTGCTGACATGAGGAAAATGATGTTACATAATGTGTTTACAAAGTGAAATACTAAAATCTGCAAGACACAAAGTGGCGAATTCATTAAGAATGAATTGTGCTGATGATAGCGTTGTTAATTGCTTGCATTGTCTGTTATATTAGTGCACGATTCACTAAAGGAATTATGCTAATTAGATAGTGGTGCAAACACCTCAACAATTTAATTTGCAGGCCAGTTTTGAGTGCTTGATTGTGATACAGTTGACTATTGCAATCTAGCATAGTGTAATCAGAGGCTGTGTTTCTGTATATAAGCTTGATTTAAAGGAATAGTTTACATCTTGGATGGCACTCTCAGGCCATCCAAGATGTAAATGAGTGTGTTTCTTTATCAGAACAGATCTGGAGAAATTTAGCATTACATCACTTGCACACCTTTGGATCCTTTGCAGTGAACGGGTGCCGTCAGAACCAGATTCCAAACAACTGATAAAAGCAATACAATTCATGTTATGTGAAGTGAAAAGCTGCATGTTTGTACGAAACAAATTTATCATTAAGACATCCTAACTTTAACTTCAAATGTTGCTTTCAGCTTAAATATGAATCCTGTAACTTACATTTTTGGGAAAACTATTCTTTTAACATGTTTTTAAAGCATTAAATGCCAAAACTCAAGAAACATTTTAGTCAAGTTTTGTAATCAAGACTTCACATACACTACCAGTCAAAAGTTTTTGAACAGTAAGATTTTTAATGTGTTTTTTGTTTTTTTGTTTTTTTTTAAAAGAAGTCTCTTCTGCTCACCAAGTCTGCATTTATTTGATCCAAAATATAGCAAAAGCAGTAATATTGTGAAATATTTTTACTATTTCAAATAACTGTGTTGTAATTTGTTCCTGTGATCAAACCAAAATTTTCAGCATCATTACTCCGGTCTTCATTGTCACATGATCCTTCAGAAATCATTTTAATATGCTGATTTGCTGTTCAAGAAACATTTTTATTATTGTTATCAATATTTAAAACCGTTGACAACCAGGATTCTTTAATAAATAGAAAGGTCTAAAGATCAGCATTTATCTGAAATAAAAATAACTGATAGAAATTAATACTTTTATTTAGCAAGGAAGCATTAAATAGATCAAAAGTGATGATAAAGACATTTATAATGTTGAAAAAGATTTCTGTTTTGGATAAATGCGGTTCTCCTGAATTTTCTATTCATCAAGAAAACCTACTCCGTTGTTTTCAACATAGCAATAATAATAACGTTTTTTTTGAGCAGCAAATCAGAATATTAGAATGATTTCTGAAGGATCATGTGACTGGAGTAATGATGCTAAAAGTCAGCTTTGAAATCACAGGAAAAAATTACACTTCAAAATATATTCAAATAGAAAACAATTATTTTAAATAAAAAAAAAATAAGTTAAGAATTTTACTGTTTTTGCTGTACTTTGGATTCAGACATTTTTTGACTGGTAGTGTATGTTCCTTTAATAGTCCTTTAACACTGATAATAAATGCAACTCCAAACAGCAATGTGAATTGCAGAATGCTCTCCTTTGATTTTTGTGTGAATGGTTTTAATTGGCCTTTTTATTTCAAACTCATGAATTCAACACTATTAATCACGTAACAGAGAGCATATTTGTAAGCCATCCACTTTAACACATATTCTCTTCATGTCAGCATTGTTATGAAACTAATTATCAGAGGAAATTGTTGTAGATGTGTTGAGTTTTGGCCTGAATTCAGGGTTCATCTCTGGGCAGGTCCTAAGGGCCTGAATTACTATTTGAATGCGGAGTGTTTTGTTTTCCTGTGCCAAGTTTAAAATAGAAGCAAAACATGTTAAAAGCAGTGATGAAGTTATCAGTAAATGATAATTTTTTAGAAACCACATATGTGTGCGTTGTTTGAAATGTTCAAAATGTAGGCCAGTCGCCAGACTGCAAAGTTTTTTGGAAAAGGATGTTTCAAAATACAGTTTTCATCACAGAAAATGAACTGATGTGAGTTGGAAGTATAAATCTCGGATGTCACACTGTCTCTAACTGTCATATGAGATTAAGACACCAGATCTCATGCCGGCTTGAATATTCCTTCGCCCTTCTGAGAATCCCTTCTAGTATCTGTCACCCTCCCCAGATATAAACCCTTGAAATGTGAGGAAGTATGCCACTAACAGTCTTCAGTCCTCTTGCTTTGGTTGAAGTTATTACAAAGTGCCCATGGTCATCCCTCCCTCCTCTTCCATTGCCTCTGATTTATTTGGTTTGTTTTGCTGCCAGTTCGGAGTCTGGCTGGTGGGTATGTGGCACCTACTGAAAGGAATCTGTCTGTAAACAAAGTCAGTCTATGAATATGCATTTTGGGTAGTACTTTTAGTAAGGAAAGCTTTCATAAAATTTATTGCTGTTTTTATGATCCACTGTGTTGACACAGGCATTTTTTAAAGAATGAATAAATCATCATAAAGTCTGGACATGAAGGCTTTTGGCATCTGTGATATCAAATGAAAGAGGTACATGCATTTTTCACAATAAGTCATAAATCAGCTTTGTGCTACAGGTTTTTTTTTTTAAGTTACTTATACGTTATTTGTAATTATATATGTTGTATATCTGAACAACCATTGGTTTTATTTACATCTACTTATAGATGTTACATATTTATATTACATATCCAAATAACCATGTTTTTTTTAATTAGTTGGATAAATTATCCATAATAGTTTTTCATTTAATTTTGTTTTCTTTTAATTTAATCATTAGCTTTATGTCTTCTTATATCATTTTATCATCATTTTTCATTATGTAAGCATTTTTTAAACCATTTTGAAAGGGCATTCAAATTTTTCTAAAACAACCTTTTTATTTTATTTTGGTGCCTCCTATTATTAAAGAGATACATTTATTGTTGTATGTTGCTTTTAAGTATTTTTTTTTAATATTTGTACTGAAAAAAAAAAATCATATAGGATTTATTTTGAAACAATTTACTCTCAGAAATTGCTAGAAAATGTCACAAATCCCTGCCAAAAAAAAAACAAAAAAAACCCAGCAACACATTGAATTAAACAGATCTAATTAAAAAAAAAAATTTTCCTCCAAATAATTAAATTCTTATGGTTTTATATTTATTGTTAGAGAGTTAGTTCAGTCCTGAAAATGAAAATTCTGTCATTAATTACTCATCCTCATATTGTTCCAAACCTGTAAGACCTTCTGTCATCTTCGGAACGCAGATTAAGTTATTTTTGATGAAATGCGAGAGCTTTTTGATTCTACAAAGACAGCAATGCAACACATTCAAGGTCCAGAAGAACATCATTAAATAGTCCATGTAACATCAGTGGTTCAACCGTAATTTTATGCAGCCATGAGAATACTTTTTGTGTGCAGTGAAAATACAAAAAACAACTTTATTCAACTGCCTTCGACTGCATGTTCATTACAGTACCACAAAGCACATCAGAAAGCTTTTGAATTTCATCAAAAATATCCTTATTCATGTTCTGAAAATGAACGAAGGTCTTACGAGTTTGGGAAGACATGAGGGTGAGTAATTAATGACAAAATTTTCATTTTTGGATGACCTAACCCTTTAACTGTATTTGAAGTAATCGATTCTGCTGTATTTTGCAGTGGCTTGTGTTTTTTGTCATAGCAGATATTGTGTTGGACGTGCTGTGATCATACTGTGCCACTGAAGCTGTGCACCTCCAGCAGATGTCAACACTCATGTGTGTGCTACCTGTGTAATCCGCATAATCGGATGGAAAGAACCCAGAGGCACTCAAAGTGCCAACACAGTACCTAGATGCATACAACACAATGATGCGTACATGCTATACACAAACAGGGTCGCCTCTGACCCAGTTCTTCACAAAGTTCACGTATGGAGCACTTTTTATTCACATTTTATGACGAACAGAGGCCAAACTCCTACTGTGCTTGATAGGAGTCAGAATTTATGCAGAATGGAGGGTGTTGGTGTCAAAATCCATGAGGCAGCCATGGACTCATAAGAAATCCAGTGTGACATTCACATGGAGAGCTGCTGTAACCCATCATATCTTCTAGATAGACAGCATCATGCTGTATTTTTCTCTCTTTCTTTATCTCTATATTTGATCGTACACCTCCCGTAAATGGGATAGTGCTGTAAACAAGGTCTCAAGGTCATAGCATTGGCTGGTTTTGGCTGTAGGCACGTCAAGAATTAGATTCTACATGTAGTTTTGTTCATAGACACCAGTGACCATTTCAGAGGAGACCAAGATTTGTACAAGATGTACCAAGTTGAAACTGAAATGCACAGCTGGTCAATTTTGAGAAATCAATGTTCTGTATTCAGTATAACTAAGGCTCTGTTGACAACATACGATCATGATTATCATAGAAAATAATTATTTAGTCTTGTCCCTTATTTAAAACAAAGCAAATATCACAGTTACAGTAAGGCAATTTTAGGGAAACAAATTCTAGAAATTAATACTTTTATTTAGCAAGGATGCTTTATGATAAAGACATTTATAATATTACAAAAGATTTCTATTTCAGAAAAATTATGAACTTCTGAACTTTCTATTCATCAAAGAAACCTGAAAAACAAAAATCTACTCAGCTGCTTTCAACAAAAATAATAATTAGTGTTTTCTAAGCAGCAAATCAGAATATTAGAATGATTTCTGAAAGATCATGTGACTGGAGTAATGATGCTAAAAATTCAGCTCTGAAATCACAGGGAAAAAATACATTTTAAAATATATTCAAATAGAAAACAGTTATTTTAAATAGTAAAAGTATTTCAAAATTTTACTGTTTTTGCTGTACTTTGGATCAGATTGCGAGTAGAAGAGACATCTTTAAAAAAAACATTAAAAATCTTAAAAAAATGTATGACTGCTGTGAACTTGTTGCAGGCAAATTAACTTCTGGGTTTCATAAAAAAACGTCCTGCCTGCCTTCCTATTTTTCTATAAAATTATTGTAGCCTTGCATATAGCATGTGAATAAAGTTCACATTTTTGAAAGCAACTTCACATTAATTAACAGGAAATAATATTGTTAATGTTCAGCTGTAAAACAGCTCTATAGAAGATAATAGTGTCCTTATTCAGCTCAGTTTAGTTCACTGTTGTTCAATATCAGTTCAATAACTGTGTCAGTGTTGCAAAGTTCATCAATTATGAAACTAATTTGCTTGAGCAATACAGGATATATTAGGTGCTAATATACAGCGTTTAGTTGTCTTTTTAAGTGCACTGCCTGTTGACAATCACTCGTACCCTTAAAGATACAATTTTTGCACATTTTTTCCAGCATTAAAGAATACAATTCCATGTTCTGACATGTGAAGTCACTGTATCCATAAGGTTCTGTAAAAGTGCAGATCTCTCAGTCAGCAACATAATGCTTCTATTGATGGAGCAAATGTATTAGTGCTGACTCCAGCCACCACCTCTCCCAATTACACAGGATAACATCAGAAATTACTCTCCATTTGAAATATGGCCCAATATTTTAGGCTTGTAAAGCCATTAGCCTGCACTGCAGACAGCCATTTTATACTTAGCTACAGTTATCTACACCCATACAGAGACAGAGTGCTTGTTTAAATCAATGATGGAGTCTTCTCACCTGTCTAGAGATTGTCAAAGAACTATTAAAAATGAAATGGTAATCATTATTCTTAAGGTATACGGTCCGCTTCTCAGAGCCGAAGGTTCAATCCAATATTGAGTTTCATGCAGTGTCGAGGCTGTCTGATGCTGGAAACTTTAGCTGGCTGCGAGATGGAAAGTTTCTGAGGTAAAAGTTTTTATTTGATGAGTGATCTGGTGCCAAGTGAAAGCGAACAAGGGATAGAGAAAGAGAGAGTGAAATCAGACACAAAAGGTCACTCAAACAGCAGTGGCACTTGTAAGCCAATAGCAGAAACGTGAATTTTACAACTGTAATGTATAACTCAGAACGCCCACGGTGATAATTACACACCAGTGCTTTATGAAACAGTGTAAACACCAAAATAACCCAATGCAACGTTCACTCTTGACACCATGCCTTGACCCCAATCACCACAGCGAAAGCCCAAAGCACTTTAGATACAGTTTTGTTGTTGTTGTACTTCTGAGAAAATAAATTGCGATATGAAATTTTTCTGACATCGCATAACAAATTTAATTTATGTTGGTAGATTTGCATTTTCAGAAGGAAACAGCAGTGGAACAGAAGTATATTGATGTCATCATGACATCACAATTAATTCAAAATGCTGAACATTCTAATAATGGAACCAATTGGAACTTTAGTTTTCATGTACAGATGTATTGTGCAGTATTTTGCACAAGTGACACTGTCAGCAAAAACTCACGTTAATGTTGAAGGCATGGTTTAGACATGGCTTGTTCTCATAGCTTGTTCTGTTCCTGGTTAGGACGTGGTTTAATGCTGAAATTATCAGCAAAACAAAGTTTGGAGTCTGTACATTAAATGATTCCAGCTGGCAATAATACAAGAAAACACATGCGGTGTTCAGAAAAGTTACATAAATAGAAACAAATGAGCAATTTTGCTGTTTTTAAGACTTCTAGGAAAGTCTTGAATTATGCACTGTTGTGCATGTGATCTTTCATTTCTAGCTTTAATTTTTAGCAGGTCCATTTTGCGCAGGCCACAGTAATCAAAAATGAAAAAAAAAACAAAAACAAACAAAAACAGATGCACTGCAAGTGAGAGAAGGAAAAAAAACTCAAAATGTGTAGGGTAAAACCACAACTGACTAACCGTTTCGAAAAATGACAAAAAAGGCAAACATTTGGTAGTGCCTAAATTATGTTCTAAATTCAAATTGTTTTATGTAGTTAAAAAGGTTTTTTTATTTATTTATTTTTTTTTATTATTATTTCAGATAAATGCTAATCTTTGGATCTTTCTATTCATCAAAGAATCCTGAAAAAAATGTACTCTGATGATGATGATGATGATGATGATGATGATAAATGTTTCTTGAACAGCAAATCAGTATATTAGAATGGTTTCTGAAGGACCATGTGACACTGAAGACTGGAGTAATGATGCTGAAAATTTAGGTTTGGTCATTATTTTTTTTTAAATGGATTCAAATAGAAAATGGTTATTTTAAATAGTAAACATTTTTGCGACACTTTGGATCAACTAAATGCAGGCGTGGTGAGCAGAAGAGACGACTTTAAAAAACATCAAAAATCTCACTGTTCAAAAACTTTGACTAGTAGTGTAGTGTATTATTTTGTTGAGGTTTTATTGTACCATGCTAAACAGCTAAACCTTGACTCTTGGATCACCTTCATATTGGATAGCTGGCGTTATCATTGTGGCCACTGAGTGAACTGACTTACCTTAAAGGGAATTTGCTACAGTTCCCAGATTTCTCAAATCCTGCCAGGTTTTGAGTTTAAACTGATAAAATCCGCATATGACATTCATGATGGACTCAGATTCATTAAATTTGTGTTTGCTAATGTCCTCTCTCGATGATCTGAGTGTTTGCTTGTAATTGGATTTTGGATAGAAGCCGTCCTCTAGGCATGAGAAATGTAGGTCGACCGGAGAAGTCTTACCCTCTTGAGGAGAGGTGAGCTAATGGAGCGATTCTGAGTGCTGACAGGATTTGAACAATATTTTCGGTACTGTTTGCACCATCTCTCTGGCCTGCCTGTGTTGAGATTGGGAGGTTAATCAGAGACAACACTGCAGGTCCTATAAAGAGTTTTTGTGAAAGCTGACTGACTATTGCTACTTACATAAACATATCTCTGAACGCTTCTACACAGTACTACAGTTGCACTAGAACAGCATTGTTATACCCAGAGGAAGGTTTTTTTTATTACTCAGAAGCTTAAAGCTCTTAATGGAGTTCTCAGTTACGCTTCATTTAAGTATCAACTTTGTCTTAAATGATTTCTGTAAAATTCCTTAGGTGAAATAAAAATAGATCATTAATGTACAGTAATCATATTGAGCTGTAATAGTAAAGCACAGCTCATGTCAGTTGGTCTTGAAAGAATGTGAAGAGAACTGTTTGATTTCTGACTTTTGATGGCATTTTTTTTTTTCTTTCTGCTTTTTAAATTAAAAATTGTTATAAATAACTATTATAAAAAAATTATAAATGTACAAATAATTTAAACTAACCTTTATAAAAAATAAACTCTATTTTTATGAACTAACATTAACCTTTGAACTGTCACTCCGTATCTTGAACATAGACATGAAAATGCATTGTCCTGATGCATATGCTTTGGGAATGTCCAGATGTGCAAAATTTCTGGGATATGGTGCTTGATGTTCTGTACAAGATCACTGGAATTTGTTTTCCCAAAGACCCTGTTCTGTTATTGTTGAATGACAACTCTCAGTTTCCTCTAAAGGAGAAGGACTGGAAATTTTGGTTAGCTGCCTCGACTGCTGCAAAAAAACTTTTAGTTCAACGATGGAAACCTCCACATGACCTTTCTATTAAGCACTGGTTACATTCTTTACTTGAGATATTATATTTGGAACTGTCTTCAACACGGACCAATCATGCTAAACCCACCATTTTATCTATGTGGAAGAATTGTATCTGTTCAGTCAGAGAGATTTTGGACATTTAAACCATCTTTAGTAATTTTGTAGGTATTTTATTTATGTACCTGTAATTTTTTTTATATATTTTTTTTCTTTCCCAAATTCCTGAAGTGCGATGGGTGGGGAGAGGGTTGGGGGGAGGTTGTGGGGGGTAATAATTGTTTGATACTTTTTCTTGTTTGATGTAACTTATATGCTACTTTGAAAACAAATAAAAACACTGAATTACAAAAAAAGAAAATGCATTGTCCAAAGTAAAATTTTTATAATTCATGAACGAAAACATTTTGTAATATGACGCTGATGTACAATTTCCATGGTAATGCAATGTCTGATTTTAAAATGGTTTTCAAAGGATGAATTTTGAGATTTTAAGTTTTCAGTTGATATATAATTTCTTAAGATTTCTATTGCGTGATAGGAAAAAAGGCAACTAAAAAAGTCTTTTTGTGACAAAGGTCAGAACTCCTGTTATGATGTAGATTTTTGAGGTGCACTCTTGTCATTAATTAATCTATTACTTTTCCTACATAATTTGTAACACAAAAGAGTAGTAATATATCTATTTAGGAGTCTTAGACCTTCCCAACGATATATAGTTTGTCATGATTAGATTAGAATTTATTTGTAATATGGTGAAGTTAGGTGTCCCACAGAGCGGACGGTGACAGTTAAAGGGTTAACAAAGATTAATAAGTAGTGTAAAAAATGTATTGTTCATTGTTCGTTCATCTTAAGATTAATGTTAACAAATGACACCTTATTGTAAAGTGTTACCATTTTTGGTAATATTTTAAATTAGAATTAAATTTTATATATTTTTTCACTTTAATTTATGTTAAAGGTTTTGTGTGTTTAATTTTTTATATATATATATAATATAAATTATTCATTGTTGTTTTAAATATTTTAGTTAGTTGCATTGGCAACTGAAATAAAATGAGTAAGATTTAATTTAATTTCAGTTAACGTTTATTTTGTACTTAAATTTTTTTTTCTGCGGTTTTTGTTTTATTTAATAATGATAACCTTGATTGAAAGCATGCAAAACTTGTTTACTGCATCAGATCTCTTGTTGTTGGTTACCAGAAATAGCAGTTGACGTACGATTAACAACATCTATTTTAAGAACTACAAAGTCTCTCTGGTTTCATGTTCAGGGACATTCGAAAATTCCAAATGTTCCATATGTGATTTGTACACGGCCATGGACAGAAGGAACTGCAGCTGCGCTTTTCAGAGTGTTTCCGTGGAGATGGCACTGAGGATCAGTACAGTAGAAGCGTTGTGATTACGTAAATGTGTCTCACCGATCCAGCCTCCACTCTCTGCTATCGCTACGTTTGTTTCTACCCTAGCATGGCCTTATTGTCGTGATCCTGTTGCCTAGGTAACAGATTTTTTGACAATGAGGATGTGTAGGTTGCCAGAGGCAAAGCCAGAATTTCGGTTTATAGATTAACAGGTCTGCGTTTGCTTTACACATGCATTTGTAGCTCTTTTTGACTGACTTTTATTATAATGGAATTATTCTTAACTATTCTACAGAATATCACTCTCTTTCTCAAGCTGTCTTTATTTTGTTGCAGTAGAGTGTAAAAACTGTGTGTTTGCGAAACACCTCCAAACCAGATCAAATGGCCTTGCTTGTGTTCTTTGAAGGGTGTAGATGTAGTGAATAATGGATTAAGTTCAGCATGAAGAGAAAAATGTGTGTGTATACTTGAACAATCTGAACTCAAGGCAGAAACATTCCCAAATGTTTATATTACATAAGATTTGTTGGGTCATGAAGCTTACATTTTTTTCAGGAATAGAACAAATGCATAAAGGGTAGATAGAGGCACTATAAGGAGGCGTAATGTTCTCGCTGGATTTTTTCGCCTTGTCTGACTGTGTGCTGTTGCGTGTGTGTGTGTGTGTGTGAATGGTGCGGTCAGAGATATATAATGGGCATTGGCAAACAGCAAGTCTAGTCTGTGAACTTGAGAAAGTGAGAGATCTCTCAAAACATGATCCAGCAAAGTCCAAACTGGATGAATATGCAAAACGTGTACGTGGGTACAGGTTTGCTTTGATGTTCCAGAAGTACAAGATCAGCAGAAACATTTTCACTGAGCTTTTACATAAAGAAAGTTCTGAGATGATCCCCCAACCACAGTTTCCAAACTGGTTGTAAGTGGTTTGCTATTGGAGGTTGGTATTAAAACATACAGTATTATCGAACACTATGGTTGTAAGTGAAATCTAGGCATTTGCTTTCAGTTGGAATGGCAAAGGAATAGTTCACCCAAAAATGAATATTCTTTCATCATTTACTCACCTTCATGTCCTTTTAAACGCATTTGTGCATACCTTATGTGAACGATAAAAACAACTCGCACTGCTTCTCCTTCTGCAACTTTGAATATGCATAAGTGTGAATAAGATTTAAAAGCAAGATTTACATTCAATTAGTGATTTAATTCAATTCAAAGTTATAGTACAGCTTTGAAAGTTTTGGAATGTAGTTCTTGAGGTATATATTAGAGGTCGACCAATGTATCGTTTTTGCTGATTTATCAGCACCGATAGTTGATTGGTGGAACTATCGGTTATCTGCAAAAATCCATGCCCATAATTTTTTCCGGGTTGGATCCGTTGCTGGACCAGCTGAGAAGGTCGTCATTATACAGCAAAATCCCTATAGTCTTTGTTATACAGCACGAGAGCGGCTTCTAGTGGTGGAAATCACTGACAGCACATGCAGTTTGTTTAGACATGTGACTGCTAGCTGTACAGAGCGGGACACTTTAAAGGCGGATTTAAACGTCGACAAGGAAACGATGTGTACAGTATACCATAGTGTATGTTTTCATGTCATTACTAAGCAATGAAGATGCTGCATTAGTGGAGAAAGGACAGCAGTATACTTTTGCATGTTTGGTGATCAAATAAAGTCTTGTAGACCACTGCTTGAATTGAACGCGACACGTCCAGTGTGTGTGATACCGGATAGCTGCGAGTTCTGCTAGACGCAGCGCTGCACTTTCGCCCGTTGTGTGACTAACATATTTTTATATTTTGATTAGATAACCACAAATGTTCTAGAATAGAAGCAGTTAAATTGTGAAAGTACACAATATCCATATGTATGTTAATTTAATACTGTGACCTTTGTGTAGATATTTAAAGATGGCCATCTTTAGCTTGATTGTTGATGTAATGGTAACACTTTACAATATGAGTCCATTTGTAACATTAAGATTGATAAAAGCTGTAGAATAGAAGTATTGTTCCTTGTTAGAGTGTGTTAATTTCAGCATTTACTGATATATTTTTAAAAGTTTAGTTGCTTTTGTTAACATTACTGAACAATGAACTAACCATAATGATCAATATGTAATTAATATAATATTTTATATTATATTAATATTTTCATTAATTTACAAAGTATGGTTTAGTATAGTAGAGCACTTTTTATTTTCCGTTCAGTATCCATTTAAAAAACTATCGGTCAGCTAATCGGTATCAGCCAGTGTGGTTCAACCTAGTTATCGGTATCTGTAAAATCCAATATCGGTCGACCTCTAGTATATATAGTGATGGAAAGAGCACTGTTTCTTCAGAAGATTCCCTTTTTGTGTTCAAGTGGAGAAATAAGTCATATAGGTTTAGAATGATTTGACTAAATTATGATAGAATGTTTATTTTATGCTGAACTATACCTTTAAGTAACCACCCAGCAACTATGTAGGACCCTGTGATTTCCATGTTACGAAAATGTGGACTTCATAAAAATGGACAAAATTTTGGATGAATAAATCAAAAGTTTGGTCAGTACACTTAAATCAAAGTGTACAAAATGTACTTGGACTAGTGTCTGTAAATATTAAGCCACAAAAACATTTAAAAACTACTTTTTAAGTATGAATCCTGCATGTTTGGTGTGTCTCTGTGTGAATGAATGGTTCAGACGCACGATTTTGTTTACTAAACACATAGTGATGCTCGCGGTGTTTTCAGCTTTTGCTGCATAAATATACGAGTACATAAACATAATCTCTTGAACTACTCTGAAAGTCACTTCATGACCATTTTACCATTTATTTTGAGAAAAACTATCATCATATCACATACACAGAAACTTCACAGCAAACCATCTACATAAAAATTTGGTTTACGGATGCTGTTGATTATTAGAATTGAATGAAACTATTAACGTGGAATGCAGAAAATTAATAGGAAACTAAATTTCAAAAATAAATAAATAAATAAATAAAATGTATTTCATAGGACCTTAAAAATGTAATGTTTGGTAAACTTTTAATAAATTGCTGTTAAATTGTGTAAGTTTCATGATTTCATCTAATTAGACACGATTTTTGATTGATACAGTTTAATTTAAACAATAAAACAGAGTCTAGAAAAATTAAAATGGAAAAAAATTGCAGGCCGTACCCCCCCAAATGAGTTACTGTGCTTTCCCCCTTCCCCTCCTTGCTGAACGTGATCGAATTTGAAAGTGAAACTGAAGAAAAACCCAGTGCGATTTCAAGCTTTAGGAAGTGTCAGCAACTGCACAAGGTTGTGTTTCCTAACATTGGAATCAGAAGGAAGGCAATGCAAATACTGTTTTTGTTTTTTTGGTTTTTTCACACCTTGGCACCACGCAGTGTCTTGTTCTCTTTAGAGCCATCTTTATCATTTTGTTAAAAAGGAAAAGAAAGGAAAGGATGTGACGTGTGGCCAAGTATGGTGACCCATCCAAGTGCACACACACAGCGGTGAACACACACACACACACCGTGAACACGCACCTAGAGCAGTGGGCAGCCATATTGCTATCGCTGCGGCGCCCGGGGAACAGTTTGGGAGTTCGGTACCTTGCTCAAGGGACTCACCTTAGTCATGGTGTTGAGGGTGGAGTTTCTGTGTAAGCCTGTGCATCCTCCTCTCTGGTAAACACTATGCGTGAATCGGTGGGTGGGGCTAAACAGACAGCGACGTCGATCTTCTTCCGTGGAGGCGGTGCTTATCTACCTATTACATCATACATAGGAAAATCCCAAAAGCTGTCGTTTTGGCAGACTGCCTTCAATATAAGCTATTTTTAAACTAACAGCAAAGTTTTGAGTACTGAAACTTACAGAATGTTTTTATAGTACAATGACCTCTTATGTTAAAAGATAAATTTAACATATAAAATTTATCTGCGATTTCAGTTTCTCAGTTCATGACCCCTTTAATGTGTGGTGATTTAAAAAGGCTTTTTAAAACAACATTGTGGTGTTTTTACAGTGAATTTGTACCTTTCCTGGCACTCAAACTTAATTCAGCCTTCCACCTGACAACATAATTCCTTGCAGCCTTGTATGCATTTAAAGGGAAAGTTCATGCAAAAGTGAAAATTCTGTCATTCTAAATCTGTATGACTGACTTTTCCTGTGGAACGTAAAAGAAGATTTCCCAGAATGGTTCCCAACATTTTTCTTACATATTTTGTGCTCCACAGAAGAAATAAAGTCATGCAGGTTTGGAATGAAGGTCTTTTTTATGGCTTATCCCTTCAAGCACCACTGAAGAGGTTTCTTTATTTGTTAGGTGACTGAAAATAGCCTGTTTTTCTGAAAAATGTCCTTTTGGTTCACTGCCTGTAAGTTTATTTCTGTTTAATCATGTTTGAAACATAAGAAGTATGTCTTCTGCAAGACTTTTGACGTTGAAGACTGACCCTGTTTGTTTTCCAGTGAATAGTAATCATGGTTGAGGATATTATGTTATTTGGATTGGATGATAGTGATTATACAGCCAATGGATCGCAGTATGGCCTGTGAATTATTCATCCCTCCCCTGGCCGGGTGAATGATTCATGCTGAAGAGGGACCCCTCCTCCCCCTACGGTTCACTCAGCAGAGGGGGAGATATAATTGCAGCTTCCTGTCCAGCAGTGCTTTTTAATTAAAGATCACACATCGACCTGCGCCTCCTGTACCTGGGAAAATCCCCACC
This sequence comes from Labeo catla, assembly GCA_012976165.1. NCBI lineage: Eukaryota > Metazoa > Chordata > Actinopteri > Cypriniformes > Cyprinidae > Labeo > Labeo catla. The sequence goes on from VONZ01000001.1 coordinate 5,662,681, forward strand.
CTCTCTTCCTGTTAGAGAGTCTTGCAAGAGGCCTGTAGAAGAAGAGGTCCTCCTCAGAGGCTGATGGTAGTGCCTTGTTAGAGGTGGAAACGCCTTTGGGTCAGAGGATGTTTTGGAGTATTGTTTGACGTTAATAGTGTGAATTGGCATTGAAAACTGTGTGTTTCAGATCTTTGGAATAGTGGTTAAATCACAATCACAACGATTATAGATAATATTTCACATTTTTACTGTTTTTAACTGTATCTAGGCTTTAAATAGACTTTAAGTTTGGTATTGATTCAACCCTAAAACAACAGATATAAACTAAGAGCAGCAAAGTGCAAAGTATAGTGTTATATAATCAGTGTCTAAATGAGTAATCAGACAGGAGGGTCGTCAAAACGATGGGAGAGCGATGAAGCACTCTTTCTCAGCTCTCTGATTATCAACACTTCATCCATCACTCCTCCATCCAAACCATTCCTGCTTTCTCGAGCACGGAGGACCCCATACGCATCGGCAGTTGCCGTGCCGATGAATGTGTGATGTAGTTCCCATGGTGATTTGTTGTGGAGATGAATGTGCTGGTCTTTCATCACTGTCATCTTCACAGGTTATAAGAGCCCTGAACTCTTGAGTTCATGCAGTAGACACTTCATTAAACAGAAATCAACTTAAGAGCTGCGTTGAACTGAAGGGACATTCTTCAGAACACAGGCTATTTTCAGTCAGCTGAGGTGAAAACCTTGATGGCAGTTCATAGACACACTACAAGGCTGCAAAGAATCCAAACAAAGAAATATGTTGGAAAAGGTAGAAATATTTTGCAGGGTCATTGTAAAAAAAAAAAACATCACATTGTTTAAATATAGTAATTTTAAATAATTGTTAACACATGGAAAATGGAAAGGTTATTAACCAGTTTTAGTGGTTATTTAAAACATGCTGTATATCCATGTGCAAGTAAACCTATGAGTGAGACTTCCGGTTCATTATCCGCTATAGGGAAAAAACAGAAAGAATAACAATGTGCATGTGGTAAGACTCACCAATTTGCAATGTCAAGCAGCTAAACGAGCTGTTTTTTACAGCTAAAAATAGCTGGACGCAGATAAGACCGAAAGCCACACCCATAACATTTACAAATGGCCAAACCCACTTTTACATTAAGAAAAAGGTGGATTGCTAACATGTTTTTGGTGGTTTTGTGCATTGATGTGTGGTTGGTAGAAGGTAGCTTAAAATAATCTTAAAATTAAAACGTAATTAAAATTAATTTAAATAAAATTATAGAGATTCACCCTTTTCAAAACTTAACTAAAATGAAAACATACAATGAAAATATAAAAATAAAAGCTAATTCAAAATAGCAATAAATACACTCTAAAAAATGCTTAAGAACAACCCAACTTGGGTTATTAGGCAATCCAGCGCTGGGTAAGTAATGGACAGAACACACGCTGGGTTGTTTTGACCCAGTTGGTTAGGTAAAATGTTTTTACCAAACATGCTGGGTTATTTTATTTAAGTCAACTTTTGTTTTAAAATTATTATATTGCTAGCTTAAAATGGACTGGAACTTTAAAAAAAAAAACACTGAATCAAAAGTAATCAAAAGATGAACATTTGTTATTAAGCAAGAACACATGGACAAAATACAAGACAAATTGAATTTATTTGGGTGAATACTGCATAGTTTACAATATTACATACATTTAAACTTTTTTAACAAGCATTTTAGACATAAAAAGTGTAACATTTAAAAGTAGCATTTTAATTTTAGCGTATTCAGCCGTTCTCTGTAATTGCTTTTTACTGAAATAGCGCAAATTTTCGTGCCAGTGTATTGCTGAAATCTCAGCCGGTGAAGGGCTGCTGTTCTCCAGGGTAACTGCGAACCTCAGAATGTGGCCTCGAGTTTTACTCGTAGCTGAAAGATGCAATGACTGACTCCAAAAACTGCCCATAAACAGTACTGACATTAGAGAACATATGTTAACATCAAATATGTTAGCACCTGGGTAAAAAATATTAAAAATAACCCAATAAAATGACCCAACAGGTTGAACCCAGCTTTTGGGTAAAAAACCCAGCATCTGGGTAAAAAATATTAAAAATAACCCAATAAAATGACCCAATGGGCTAAACTCTGCATTTGGGTTAAAAAATAAATAACTCAACACCTGGGTAAAAAATGTTTAAAAATAACCCAATAAAATGACCCAATGGGCTAAACCCTGCATTTAGGTGAAAAAATAAATAACTCAACACCTGGGTAAAAAATATTAAAAAATAACCCAATATAATGACCCATTGGGCTAAACCCTGCATTTGGGTTAAAAAAATAAATAACTCAACACCTTGGCAAAAAATATTAAAAATACCCCAATAAAATGACCCAATGGGTTGAACTCAGCATTTGGGTTAAAAAACAAAAAACAAAAAAAAACCCAGCACCTGGGTAAAAAATAATAAATAACCCAATAGCCCAGCATTTTTTAGAGTGTATATTCCCTTCCAAACAAATCCACAACTTAAGACAGTTTCTCAAAACAAGGCACATCTTAACACATTAAATGAGGGCATTTAATTTATTTCTCATTGCTGCGTTCTAAACAGCCACACTGATCTTTTCTCCTGTCCTATGTGAGATGTTTTTTCACTTCCCCCACTGCTGTATTTTTCCATTGCCTCTCCATAACTATGGCAACCCTGATGAGTCGGATATCTGGGACTATAGTAAAAAAACAAAAACAAACAGATATCCAAAGCTGACTTTTGGCATCATAAGGATACAGACCATCTCTTGCCATTTCTTCATCTTTGCATTTTCCCCGTCAATGGACAGTGAGAAAGAAAGAAAAAAGAGAGAGGTTAAAAACGCCGTACAGACGAGCAACCCACGAGTAGACGTCAACGGCACCTCACCACCTACCAGCTGCTTGTAATGCAGACAGTGTGTGTGGGAGAAGAGGGAAGTGTACATGCTTGGAAGTCTGTAGTGTACTATTCCTTTCTCTGTTTCTACACACCACTGATCTATCCAAGTTCATCTACATGTTGCTCTCGGTTGGTCGAGTATCATGCATGCTCATTACTCACCATGAAAGAAAAAGTGCAACTCTGCATAGCTGGTCGTGCGCCTATGTTGTGATTTAGACGCTGCTCCTCAGCATGGGATGCTGGTGTCCACACCAGGCTGGTTAATTAGTAGCAATGTGCAAAACGTCATATTTTCAGGTTCATAGTAGTTGTTAGTCTAATTGGTCTTATAGGGATGGGTCAGTCAGAAATGGCTAACAGTGCTTTTGGGAAACACACCACTGATTGAATGCACAAATGCATGCACATTGCTTCATGAAGAGCTGGATTGAGTGCAGCTCCGCGTATATGCATTTTCAATAATAAACAGTGATTTATTGCAGCATTTGGACTTTTAACATGGGAATATTTGCAACTATGTGGTAACTATTGCAACAGTGTTTTTTTTTTTTTTTTTTCTTTCTTTTTTGTGAGAAAATATAGCAGGATGATTTAAAGGAGAAGTTCACTTCCAGAACAAAAATGTACAAATAATTTACTCATCCCCTTGTCATCCAAGATGTTCATGTCTTTCTTTAGTCGTAAGGAAATTGTTTTTTTTAAAGAAAACATTTTAGGGTTACTCTCCATGTAGTGGACTTCAGTGGTGCCCGTGAGTTTGAGTTTTTAAAATGCAGTTTGTGAGAAAGAAAGGTCTTATCTAACGGGAAAAAAAAAAAAATTCTATACTTTTTAACCTCAACTGCTCATATTCTCTAGCTCTGCGTGTACGCTGTGTATTCCGGTTTAAGACAGTTAGGGTATGTCGAAAAACTCCCATCTCATTTTCTTCTCCATCTTCAAAATCATCCTACATCACTGTTTTACGTTTTTTTTTTTTTTTGTAAAGGGCGTTTGATGATCTTTGCATGTTCACTTTGTAAACACTGGGTCGGTACTTCTGCATCGATGTAGAACGATTTTGAAGTTGGAGGAGAAAATGAGTTGGGAGTTTTTTGACATACCCTAACTGTCTTGAAATGGAATACACGCAGAGTTAACGCAGAGCTAGATAAGATGAGCATTTGTGGTTAAAAAGTATATAAAATGCTAGATAAGTTCTTTGAAGCTGCATTTAAACTGCATTTTGTAAGTTCAAACTCGCAGGCACCATAGAAGTCTACTATATGGAAAGAAATCCTGAAATGTTTTCCTCAAAAAACATAATTTCTTTATGACTGAAGAAAGAAAGACATAAATATCTTGGATGACAAGGGGGTGACTACATTATCTGTAAATTTTTGTTCTGGAAGTGAACAACTTCTTTAATCAGAGTGTTTTTTACTAACTCCATATGCATCTTTAAAATAATTTCTTTTTTAAAACAGGTTAGACATTTTTTAGTAAGCTGAGATTTTTTTTTTAGGTATGCATTTATGAATTAGCATAATAGGATCTGTATTTGCAACCTGTTTATGTTTCTTATCCATACTTAATGTAGTCATTTTACTGTTTTGCGGTCTTGCTTGGTTTGTTGCTTGGTCAGGGCATCGTCTGATGACAGATTCCTGTATAATAATATCAGATGACTGAAGTGTGGAATACTTTTGTGCAATCCAAGCAGAATATTTTGTTTGAGTTTATGGATTTTCAGCAGAATGATAAAAAGATTAGGCCTGTGGCTTTTTTTTTTTTTCGGTAGCTATTTCAAACATCTCATCTGAATGAAGTGTACCTTAAGGCAGCAGGGTTTTTTTTTTTTGTTTTTTTGCTTTTTTTGCTTTTAAGGGAGTCTTTAGGTCTTTAGTGCACTTTTAAGAACCACATTACCAATAAATATGGGCTAAATTCAGGTGCATTGAGATGATGATGATGATGATGATTTATGCCAAAAATCATTAGGATATTAAGTAAAGATCGTATTCCACAAATATATTTTGTACATTTCTTAATGTAAATATATCAAAACTTAATTTTTGATTAGTAATATGCATCGCTAAGAATTTCATTTGGACAACTTTAAAGGCGATTTTCTCAATATTTTTAAGTTTTGCACTCTCTTAGATTCCAGATATTCAAATAGTTGTATCTTGGCCAATGTTGTCCTATCCTAACAAACCATATATCAATAGAAAGCTTGCTTATTCAGCTTTTAGATGATGTATAAATCTCAATTTCAATAAATGTTAAATAAATCTCAAAAAATGACCCAAATGACTGGTTTTGGGGTCCAGCTCACATTTATTTTCTTTATAGGCTCAACATATTCCACATACGATGGGAAAAAAAATTGTGGCAGTCTAATCACGGAAAATTTGCCTCACTGAAAAAGTTCCTCTGATTGGCTGTCCACCTTTTTGTGTTCACAAAAAAATAGATGAAACGTGCTTTTGAGTTTTTTTGTGTTTCCAGGTTCTTTAATGTCAGTGAATGTGAAGTATGTGCACTGTAGTCTTCATCTATGTAAGAAGAGACTAATTATTGTCATCCCATGAGAAGGTACTCTCATAATTAATTATTCATGACACAGCGTGACCTTTGACAAGTGCTTCAAGCAGTGATTTGATGCTGTACTGAAGGAAGGGTTGCAACTGTTCGTCTTCATGATGCAAAAATGTGAAGATGTTGCATGGTTTCTCTAGCAGTGGCTATAGAATGGCAGGTTTTCGATTGATGACTGACACTTTTGAAATGTAAGTTTCCAAATTCATGGAAAGGTGAACTGGGGAAAGTTTGTACCAAGACATGGTCTGGCGTTGATATTTTTTCTTTACAAACACAATGCATTTCTTACTGTGAGTGTGTTCAGAACAAATATACACTACCATTAAAAGTTTTGGGTCTGTAGATTTTTAATGTTTTTGAAAAATTGTATAAAATGATTGCAATTTAAAGGGATAGCTCCAGCTCATGTTGTTCCAAACCCGTAAGACCTTTGTTCATCTTTGGAACACAAATTAAGATATTTTTGATGAAATCTAAGAGCTTTCTGACCCTGCATAAACAGCAACAGAACTACCACATTCAAAGCCAAGAAAGGTAGTAAGGACAAATAAAATAGTCCATGTGACAAGTGTGTAATTATATTACATTAGCCCAGCTCTGCTTTGTTGGAGAGCATCATTTGGATCAGTGAAGCTGGAGGCCAGCGGGTCGTAACATTTACCAGCTGACGCACATCTGAGGTCCCAGTGGTCGTGGGAGGTGTCGAAATCTAATGATGCTACACCTGAAGGAACTGGCAACATTTCCTATTGTGATTTACAATCCAAACCAGATATCCTGAGGACAAGAGCACAGCATCTGCTTAGACACCAACATCCGTAGACCTGATGGAGGTCTACCTCTTCTAATTTTAGTATGTGACATTTTTTGTTTCATCTGGGAAAAATCAATTGAGGAGAAGAAAAACAGCCATATATGGCTTTCCAAGCTTGTTAAAGCTGAAAAACAGAGCTTTTTAAGCAGGAATTTGTTTTGACAGTTTTTAAGGGAGCTGTTAAGAAATACACAGCCAGTTACTGCTCTCTTTGAAGCAAAAGCATCATATCAACAGAACAAACACAACCATTCTTTTGGTTTTATTTTAGATTAGTCTTATCAGTGTGTGATTAAATGGGTCTGCGCCCGTCCTGTAATCCAGCTGTGGTGAATGAGTTATGTCTGCACGCTAATCATTCGCTCCAGCCTTGTACGCATCTTGTATGAGTGAAAAACACATTCATCTTGTGTAGTTATGCTCTTACATAACCCCAAGCAGCTTTTCACATTGTCATAAAGCTTATTATTTTCTGACAGTATCAGTGGTTGAAATTAGATTGTGCTTCTCACAGTAAAATCGTACATAGGCCTACAGGATTGAACCTTAGTATCATGTTTTTTTAATGCTAAAATTCTTTCTACTACCTCAGTTAAAAGTGTGCTTATTATTTTTTTGTGTGTTGTCACGTTGCATCAGTCATTTTTGATTTACACTGACAGATAGTGGTGTTGAAGCTGCTTCATGCTAAAGCAAATGCTTTCCTTTTATGATAAAATTGTAGAAATGTGCTATTCGTTGTCAAAAATGTATTTAATCTACAAGCAGATTCCTACTTTCCAGTGTCTACTGTAAAAGGGACACGTGGAAATTATATACAGTTGAGGTCAAAAGTTTACATACACCTTGCAGAATCTGCAAAATGTTAATCATATAACCGTAATAAGAGGGATCATACAAAATGCATGATTTTCTTTTTTTTTTAAATTTAGTACTGAACTGAATAAGATATTTCACATAAAAGAAATTTACATACAGTCCACAAGAGAAAAAAATAGTTGAAATTATAAAAAATGACCCTGTTTACAAAAGTTACAATAGTTTACATATGCTTGATTCTTAAAACTGTGTTGTTACCTGAATGATCCACAGCTGCTTTTTGGAATTATTACAGAAGGTTTGAACACTTACTAATGCTCCGGAAGGAAAAACAATGCATTAAGAGCCTGGGGTGTGAACTTTTGAACAGAATGAAGATGTGTACATTTCTCTTATTCTGACTAAATATCATAGTTTTTTAAATTTAGTACTTCCCTTCAGAAGCTACTGGAGATGCTTAAAAAGAGAGAAAATATCTCCCAAAAGACCATATAAGTTAAATTTACCCTGATCTTCAAATTCAGAGTTTTCACCCCCGGCTTTTCATGCATTGTGTCATACAGTCATTGTTGAAAAGGGTTTCAAATACACAAAAAATGCTGAAAAACCAAAGAATTTGAAGGACCTGAAGAATTTCTCTGAAGAACAGAGGGCAGTTTAACTGTTAAAGTCAATTCAGGTTAGTACCAAATAAAAAATAACTTTTTGTATGATCCCTCTTATTTTGGTAAAATAATTAACATTTTGCAGATTCTGCAAGGTGTATGTAAACTTTTGACCAGCTAGACAAAAATTCAGTTTTCACTGATTCGCTGTCATGACATCCAGTGTCGTTTTGGATCCTACTAACATAATGACTTTAATTGTATGGTCTAAAACGGTTCTTCAAAATACCAGTTCTATTATGTTTCATAAGACATGAGAAAGAGCGAATACATAATTTTTCCATTTTGGCTAAACAGTTTCTGTAATAATTTTGAGAAATGCATATACATTAAGCCTTATTCATATTAAATCAGCAATTTAAGCTTGCATTAGTACCAACCCGACATGCATATGCATTGTTGAAACACTTTAGGGCGTTCGCTCTCTCTTTCTTAACTTGCTTGGTTGAATGCAGAGGTTTGGTATCTACAGATGTCTGTAGAACATTAAAATTTCATGGCCTGCCTCTGCATGTTGGTATAGTTTCTTTCTACACTGCCAATTTAAAACATGGTCATGCGCTGCAACAGAACCGCAGAGATTGCTTGAAGTCTGCACCCTTGGTGAAATGATGCAAATATAGCTCTACCTGCTTTTTTTAATGCTACCTTATTATCTACCCAATTTCGTTTGGAATGATTAATGTAATGCATCTATCGTGGGTGTCTCTCGGCTAATCTTACTACATATAATCACCCATTTTAATACCGGCTCTGGTGAGCTGTGCCCGTTTGTAAGAGTGTGGTTTTTGTCTTTTGTGTGCAGAGTAAAAACAAATGACTTTGGCATTCCAGAGGCATTGCAGAATGAAATTAAGTCATAAATGGTCATCCTTCAAAGGCATGAACATTTTGTAGGTATCCCATTTGAGTTTATGAATGTATCAAAGTTTCACATTTGCACATTAACTGCAATTTAAAAGCAGCTGGGTGGCTAGAGGCAGAAATAACATCCTGTTTGTACTATTCATTGAGAAAATAATAGATTTAGGTTTATTGAGGCTGTGTTATTCCAGTGCAGCAATATTTATATACTACACTTACTTGGGCTGCATTTATTTGATCAAAAACACTGTGAAAACACTAATTTTATGAAATTTTATGACAATTTAAAATAACTCTTTTCTGTTTGAATATTTTTAAAAATGTTATTTAATCCTGTGATGATAAAACTGTAAAAGGGCTTGGTTGCATGAACCAGGAAAGTAATTTCAGTGGAGCAAGTTATTACATTTTGCTGAAAGATTACATCCATTTGATGAAAGAAGACATACATGCACCTAGGGTCATTTACAATAAGACTAGGAAAGTGTAGTAAGAAAGTAAAGATACATTTTGAAACCATGTTGACTGTAATCACAGTGATGAATAGGGCAATTAAATGTGTATTGGAGATATCTGGCATGCTGCATTCCAGGGTTTAAGGGTTTAAGAAAGAAACTGATGTGAATCCTTTTGAGAAAAGGTTTTTTAGTAACAGCTGAACTGTTTTCTAACCAAAGCTGTGGTCGACATCACTGCAAAGTGCAGAATGATAGTGGCGGTGCAACAGAAAGAGAGGTGCAGACGATGGATGATGCCGTTCCTAAGTCTGTAAGCTAACTTTTCACCTTTGATCTAAACAGCATTGCATTATGAATGATGTAGTGCTGAGTTTATGGCTGACTTATCTGAACATAACTTCAGACCTGAAACCATGCCAGTGCAAAGCAAATGGTAGCCAATAAACAGCCTGAAACCAACATGCTGTAGAACAGTCAAAGACAGTTATTGAAACCTGTAGATACTAACTGCGAAACCTACTATATCTCCCAATTGTAATATTTTGCACAGTTTGCGAAATATAAAATTAGAATTGGGAGATATAATCTCAGAAGTGTGACATATAACCACAGTTGTGAGATAAATAAGCAATATCACACAAGTAGCTGTAAGATATGGCTGTATTTCGGCAAGGTGATTTGGCCATAGGTGCCGATATACAGCCTTATCACATGGCCACGAGTGTGATATTGCATTTATACTACAGTTCGACAGCACGAGTATGTAAATATATAAGAAACGACAATGGAGTGTCTTTTAAAACCCTCTTTTTTGAAAACTTCTTTCTTCCACCACTGGTTCAAATCTCAGTTTGACAGCTGAGCCCAAGCCTCCGTTACTAATTTGAAAAAGTCACTTTAGCACTAGTAACAAAGGAGTTGCTTTATTAAAAGCTTGTTGTATTACTGTATTAAAAGCTCTATATGTAGAGTAGAGTATTATGAGAAAGATACAGCATTCATTCTTAAGCTCAATCTCAGAAAAAAGTTGCTCATGAGTTCTGAACATCCATTGACACCCTGGAGCTCACAATCATCCTAGATTTGTCACTGTTTTATCGCTGGTTCACTTTGTAAACACTGGGTCAGTACTTCTGCATTGATGTGGAATGATTTTAAAGTTGGAAGAGAAAATGAGATGGGAGTTTTTTGACCTACCCTAACTGTCTTAAACCGAGTGCACAGAGTACACATGCGCATGGCAGAGCTAGACAAGATGAGCATTTGAGGTCAAAAATAAAGTATATAAATAATGTTTTTTTTTAGAAAATAACCGATTTGCTAGATATAAGACCTTACTTCCTCGGCTCGGATTGTTTAAACCCTTTAAAGTTCAAACTCCACCATATGAGATAATTCCTGAAATGTTTTCCTCAATAAACATAATTTCTTTATGACTGAAGAAAGACATGAACATCTTGGATGACAAGGGGGTGAGTACATTATCTGTAATTTTTTCTTCTGGAAGTGAACTATAGTACTCCTTTAACAAACTGCATATTTGTTTAAACAAGCCTAAACAAGTATATTCTCACCTAAAAAAAACATTTTAAACTACATTCTGTGACACAAAAACAGTATTATTTATTATAGTGGATTTGGGTGTCCGTCATGACACTTGCTGTGAGAAATACCGCAAGCAGAGTGATACAAAGAGTAAGACAGTTTCGATATGGCTTGAATATCACACTCTTATCAGCCAATCAGATTGAAGGACCAGAAAGAACTGTTGTATAAAAAGTTGCATTTTATTTCTTGGCAGAAAATTAGAATTCTGAGGGAAAAAGTTAGAACTGTGAGGTATAAACTCACAGGAATTGCTTATTCAGAATTCAGAGTAAAAGTAGCAATTCTGACTTTTTCTCTGAATTCTATCTCGCAATTCTTTTTTAAAAATCATCTTTTTAGTTTTTAATTCCATGTTATGTTCTACAATACATAAGCCACTGATTAGTTGATTTTTAAAAAATTTTGTTTTGCACATTACAAAGAAGGCTGCTTTACAACAAAATTCAGTTTATCTAGCTGATTCTTAGCAACAATGCTACTGTAGCAATCCAGGTTACTTCAGTAATTACAGAGGAAACTTTGGAAACAAATGGAAATTGGTAATAATAGTCTGTTCTCATGTTGGCTTTTGTGAGTTTCTGCACTCTTAAAAATAAAGTTTTTTTTTTTTTTTTATTGACATCTGTGGTTCCATGAAAACCTTTAAAATCCGTGGAACATTTTCACTGCACACAATAAAAAAATAATGAAAAATGATTCTTTAGAAAATTTCTTCAGTTACAAAAATGTTTCACTGCAAAACCTGTCCACTGAAAGGTTATTTGAGGAACCGAAAAAGGTGGTTCTTTGGATTTGCTGCAAAAAGCCCCTGTTGGAACCTATTTGTAAGAGTGCAATTTAAACTTGAAGTTGTGTGCAATAAGGCAGATATGTCAAAACAAATCAAATGCATCTTTATATGCTTGTTGCCATTGAAAATTGGGTTGTTTTTGACTGTCCAAGCTGATTTTAGTCAAGCTGCTTAGAGCTGCTAACTTCTTTGGACCTGCACAAATACAATGCCATCATGTCCTACCCTATGTAACTAGATGTGTCCCTTTTCTGTTCTTCTCTGTCTCTTTTTTTTGTACTTCATTGTGATAGGACTCTTAGAGCTTGGGCTGTGTATGTTGTTCTCACCTCTCTTGGATAAAGGCAAATGAACAATTTCTCCAGGGACTTTAAATGGCTGCCAGCAAACCTTGTGAAAGTCCCAGAGTGCCGCTCCCTCTGGTCTCAGGTAGTGTTATCAGGCATACATCATTTCCTCTCAAGGCTAAGTGTTTCTGTGCTCCTCCAGAGCTTCTCCACAAGCGCGTGTGCTGAAATGCCTGGGAGATTGCCTCACACTCTTTGCTTATATTAGAGCAATTTATCAAAGGATTTCATGGAAAATTTCAAGGAGTTGTACATGCATGCATACTTGAGCTAAGTTATTTGGTAACCATTATTTCCTCTAGGAATTTGTGTTATTACAAGGCGAAATGTATTAAGTTAACACTATTTTCATTATTTCCACACGAAGAGATTTTATAGAGGATACAGCAGCATGTTTATTGGAGCCTGTAGTACATTGATTATGGCCTAGTGAGTTAAAAGCCAAATTCATCAGATTTAATTTAACAAACGAGCAAGATAACCATAATTTTCACCAAATACCATTCTATAAAAATATTCCATAGCGATACGTTAGGGAATGGAGGTCTTTTGGTCCGGGTCAGTAAGCAATCGCCTAGCAACAACATTAAGGGTTGTTATCAAGCAACCTTGCAACAAAACCACAAGTCTTCTCTTGACTTTGGAGTGGCAGACTGTTCTTTAATTAAATGTGAAAGGCTTTTACCTAAGTAATGCTTATGTTTTCCCTAGTGTCAAGGAACTTTTAAGATCTGGTGTTTGGATCGAAGCCACTAATGTCAAGGATTTCGCTCTAAAAGCTGATTTAAAGAGCCCATAAATGCTTTTAACAGATCTTTATTCATCACCAATAAGAACAGAATCTACTCTAAAAATATGACTTTGCCTAGGTTATAGCACTATTTAGTTCTGCTTTTCTCATTAAATGGATTGTTCACCCAAAAATGAAAATCACTGTATGATTTACCGTCCTAGTATATGACTTTCTTCTTTCAGGCGAATAGAGTTGTAGTTTTATTAAAAAATGTCCTGGCTCTTCCAAGCTTTACACTCTTGAAAATAAAGGTTCCAAAAGGTGTTTTTGCAGTGATGCCATAGAACCATTTATGGTTCCCCGAAGAACCTTTCAGTGAGCAGTTCCAAAAAGAACCATTTTGAAGAACATTTTAAAAGTCCAAAGAACCTTTTTCAACTGTAAAGAAACTTTTCTGCATTTGAAAGGTTCCATGGACGTTCAAGGTTCTACATAGAACCATTGATGCCAATAAAGAACCTTTATTTTTAAGAGTGTATAATGGCTGTACATTGTGGTTGAGATTTTGAAGCCCAAAAAGGTGTATCCATTTATCATAAAAAGTGCTCCACATAGAATACGCTAGTCTTGCGAGAACCAAGTTTTGTTTACAGCAAAAGAAAACCAGTCTTCTCTTGGCTTATATTGAAATCCTCTGACATTTTTCTTTACAGATCCCCACTTTGTGCTTCTAATTCGTAACCAGTGTTTTGATTTGCTCTCTCCTCTGTGCTTCCATTTTCGTCACTTCCCACCGAAGCTTACGTTTTGCCTGCATCCTACTTCATCAGGGTTGCCAGGTTATCACAACAAAACCCGCCCCTTTGCTACTCAAAACTAGCCCAAAACTAGGCCAGTTACATTTTGGAGGGGGGTAAAATACACATTTAACAGTTTTAAAGTAGCCCAATTCTGTGGGAAAACCACGGACTTGGCAACACTGTATGTCATCCACTGATACATTGAGAATACGGTCTATTTTTTAAAAAATATATATTTTAATTTTCTTAGGCCTTTATTAACCCTTTATTAACCCTGATTTGCTTCAAAATCTTGACCACAATTCACTTCCATAATAAAGCTTGGAAGAGCCGGGACATTTTTTTTTTTTTTTTTATATAACTCCGATTGTATTTGTCTGAAAGTAGAAAGTCATATACACCTAGGATGGCTTGAGGGTGAATAAATCATGGGGTAATTTTCATTTTTGGGTAAACTATCCATTTAATGCAGAATTTTAATCCTTTACCAAAATCTCTCCAATGAAACCAAAAAGTTTTGTCCAGGACTGTGTGAGTGTTATAGGACTTTTTGTTCCACCCAAAAACAATGTCAGTTGTTTGATATCAAGCATGGAAATGAATTTGGGAAGTTCAAAGGACTTTTAACATAACTTCCGCAGGCCAGTCTGTCGGATAGTCTATGGAAATGCATGCATGCATGAAATTGAATAAATTAGTTATCAGATGCAATCCGAAGCATGGGCTGATTCCTATACCTGCGTTTTCCACCAAGAAGCAGGCAGATAAATGTGCAGTCAACGGCACAGTCGGCTTAAATGAATTCTCATGCCGTTCCACCTTTAATAAATGTTTTTCGCCGTGTGCTTGCCAAACTAAAAACATATTCCTCACCTACCCTCTTTCGACTCGGTTGTTGACGTAAAGCTGAATTGGAATCTGAGTGAAAATACAGCACGCTAAACATATTTCTGTGCTTTCATTTCAAAATGTCAGCTTAGTTCTGACTCAGTTAAACTGCTTTGTAAGACTGAGTACGTGGGTGTTGATGCCGCTCAATCCAAGGTGGGACCGCCGTGCCACTTCCAGATGATAGCAGTTAAGGATGTGGCAGGAAGTGCTGAAGCAGCTTGTTCTATCTCTCTGTCACCGGAGTGCCTGCAGCTTTCGGTAATCACCTGCATCTCAAATATTCATAGCTCGTCTTCCACTTGGAGAAATTGGGATCACGGATTTCTTAACTCAGTGGGGAAAAGAGGGGATGATGGATTTGTTTTATGACTTCATAAAGTAGCTAAGGAGCAAAATGACTGGAGTGTGAGGGGATTGCTTTGCAATAAGGCCTCTATACTCTCTCTCTGTTTTCTCTCTCTGTTCACCTGTAGGTACAGACTAAATGTTCCTCCTTGGCCTTTTAGGGATGAAGTATAAAGTATGACAAGGTATAATGCAAACATATAGTTGTACAACATTAAGTATCAGGAAAAAAAAATAGCTTCTTTTCAGTTTTCAGATCTGAATTTAATTGACCACACACAACTTTCTTGTAACATAGTTACAAGGCAGAGAGATTTCATTAACCTAAAACAAAAAACATTAATTTTGAGAATGACTTTGAATTTTAAACTTGAATTTAAAAAAAAAGAGAATTTTAAACTTTTTAAATGTCTTTTTTTTTCTACCAGGATGAAGTTTAATCATTAAAAACAACAACAACAATATTATTATTATTATTATTATTATTATTATAATTATTTTTAATAATAATAATAATAATAATAATAATTTTTATTAAACAACAGTTTATATATGGAAGCTTGTTTCTTGCACTGAATAAAAATAAAGGTAATTTTGGCTATTTCTCACAATTCTGACTTTTTTTTTTTAAATTGTTAGTTTACATCGTATAATTCTTTTTTTCGTATAACTTTTTTTTTTTTAAGAATTGCATGATATGAACTCTCAAATTCAGATTTTTTTTTTCTGAATTGCAAGATATAAACTCATAATTTTGTTACAAAGTCAAAATTGCAAGATATAACCGCTCAATTTTGAGAAAGTCAGTCTTTTTTTCCCTCATAATTGGACTTTATAATTCATAATTGCGAGTTTATATTGCACAATTCTCAGAAAAGAAGTCAGAATTGTGAGAAAAGGTCAGAATTGCAGGTATATACCACAATTTTGACTAATTAATTTGCTAAAATATCACATAATACTTAGAAAAAACTTAGAAAAAAAATCTAAATTGTGAGATGTAAACTTGCAATTGCAAGTAAAAAAGTCAGAATTGTTAGATAAGTAACTTATTTTTTATTCAGTGGCAGGAGGTGATGGGCTTCCATACTTATGTGTATAATAATGCTTATGGGTAATTCATTTCAGGAGGTGTTCTTTTTATTTTAATCATTAAATTCCAACCAAAATAAGAATTCTGCATCCAGTTTGCTACCTCCAAGGGTTGAATTGAAATTTCAAAGACTTTCTCAATTAAATTCTGAATGGCGCTCAACCCCTGCCACCTCTGCAGGCTCCCTCTGAGGTTGGCAGTTCTGTCCGCGCTATGCTCTTTCTGATCCTACTGAGGATACAAACCATTGAAAGCACAGACCTCTGGGAGTGCAGAGTCTTAATTGGACCTTTCGCTGCCATCCCTACAGCTGTCATGTGTTTTCACAAGCTCACACTTCCCTGGATAATAGAGAAGCCATTGGTGTAAAGAAAAGTCTACAGGAACAGAACAAGAAAGAGGGACATATGCAGGAATGTGAAAGGAAGAGTAAATGAACTGCAATAAAGAGGATCATTAGTAGCTGGACCATATTTATGCTGATTGGGCTGAACTGAAAGCCTGCAGACAGCCATT
The DNA here is from genome assembly GCA_012976165.1 of Labeo catla. Classification (NCBI taxonomy): domain Eukaryota; kingdom Metazoa; phylum Chordata; class Actinopteri; order Cypriniformes; family Cyprinidae; genus Labeo; species Labeo catla. Next base: position 5,678,932 of record VONZ01000001.1, read on the forward strand.
TGCACCTCCAGCCTTAATGAAAACTGGATGATTACGGTTTTTTGCAAAGAAAATGTGAGTGCTGGCCTGTGAACAATTCACTGCCATGATGCTCCTATGTTCTGTCGTTATTAGGTATGTGCGAGAGTAGTCTAGCCGACTAGTCGAAATGTAGTTATTTTAATGTTCCGATTTAAAAAAAAAAAAAAATTTTTTTAATTTTTATTTATTTATTTTTTTAAAAAAGTGGATATCTGGAGTGGAAAAACAAATTCATTAAATTTCACCTCAGACCTTGCGTCTATTTCCTTAATGTTATTCGCTTCGGGCTCAGAAGACGAGCAAGGTGTGGGAGCGTATTTGGTTTAAGGGGGAAAATATAAATGAAAGGGAACTGACTTTGTTCAGAAAGGTTTTGTCGATTTTTTTTTGTTTTTTTGTTTTTTTTTTGTTTTTTAAATGTTATCTCCATATAACACCTAATAAATAGTTTTTGTATGTGCACAGAGGTAACCATGGTAACCATTGTATTTTTGCTTGTCCAAAATTGCCACCTGCTGTCAGAGTATTTTCATTCAGCCCGTTTGCAGCTTTTGTTGCCGTAAGTGTTGTATATTTTAACTGTTTGATGGGGAGGAAAAAAAGAGCTGTTCTATGGAAGCCCATTTCTGCCACTAAATAAAAAAATTAAAGAAGGTAATTGTGACTTTTTTCCTGCAAGTTTATATCTCGCAGTTCTGACTGTTTTTCTTGAAATTATGATATAAACTCGCAATTTCGAGTTATAAAGCCAGAATTGTGAGTATATCTTGCAGTTCTGACTTTATAACTCACAATTGCAAGTTTATATTACATAAAAATTCTGAAAAAAGTCATTGTGAGAATTGTGGAAAAAAAAGTCAGAAGAGACTGCATTGTGAGTTTATATCATGAAAAAAGTTATAATTGCGTGAAATAAATTCATAATTTTAGTTTTTATCTTGCAATTTTGACCTTTATATCACAATTGTGAATATATCTTGCAGTTTATTAGTTATCTATTATTATTTAGTTTATATCACGAATAAAAATCCAAAAAAACAAACAAAAACAAATTTCTTAATCTTCAATTCTGATTGTATATCTCGTAATTCAGACTTTATATCTCACAATTCTGAGGGAAAAAGTCCTAATAACCTTTTTTTTTTTAATTCAGTAGTGGAAACAGGCTTCCATACAATTCAGATTATCTAAAATTATTTGACTGTTTAGTTCATAGTTTAAATATTTCAAATGGATCGCATATACACAGTGTTTTTGACAGTCTTTTGAGGCTTTCTTATATTTAGACTAGTCGGTTACAAAATTTCCTCACATCCCTAGGTGTTACCAAGGCATTGTTATACTGTTGCCTGTTGTCATTGCTACAGTGGGTTATTGCTTTGGCATTCTAGGTAGTTCTTAGGGTGTTCTGAGTGGTTACTAAGTGGTTGTTAGGGTGTTCCAGGTGGTTGTTGGGGTGTGTCTGGGTTATTGCTAGGATATAGCTTTGTTTTTCTGAGTGGTTTTCTAGGTGGGTGTTCTAGGGTGGTTCTTAGCATTCATATTCACAGTCATTTAGAACTAAATGTTAAAAAAATCCTTCTGAATAGTGAAAGACAAGAAAAAAAGCCTTTGTAACCAGTAGAATAATTTGTCTTTGTGACTTGACTCAAGTGCTGATTGTGTCTGAAAGTAAAATGCGAACAGTTCAAAAGCAGTGCTCCAACAAATCCAAGGGTTGCATAAAAATGAGCAAACATATTGCTAGCTTAATCTACTCTGTTCAAAGCCTAGTGAAACGTGCGAGACAGAGGCAAATGCTGTAATACAACCTGAACTGCGCTTCGCATGTGGATGAGCAACGGATGTACAAAAAAAAAATAAAAAATAAAAAAAAAGATTCTGATAGATCTCTTTGCAGTGCAGCCCCAGGGGAACTGAAAATCTCATTTAGACATCTATCCTTTGCCCTTAAAGTCTCTTTCAAATAATGTGTAATAAACACTGCGAGCAGTTCACTCTAATATGACCAATGTAAGATTTAATTAGCTGTGAACAATGAGCGTTCAAATGTGTATAGTGGGACTGCTTGTACCTAAGATAAGTGTAGTGATTTTCAATAGCCTTAAAGCCTGTGCTCAGTGACAAGATTGAAAGTGTTCTTGAGTTTAAACTGAAATCTGTCATCTCATTCAGTGTCACACTAATGTGAATGACTTTTTTTTTTTTTTTAGAGATCTGGTGCATTAACTGCTGTGCTTTGAATAACGTCATTTTGGGTAAGAGATCTTCTACAGACATAGCACTGCTGTCACAAGAGACTGCAGCATTTCAGGAGAAAAATAAGATGGTTTTCACTACAGTGACTTTGGCATGATGAGGGTTTTTTGCATTTTGAGCTATTTTTACACAGATATATACACATTTCTTGTTTGCAGGGGCCTGTGCAAATATTTAAAAGGATAGTTCACCCAAAAATTAAAATTCTGTTACTAATTACTCACCCTCATGTCGTTCCAAACCTGTAAGACCTTTCAATAAGATTTGTTTTGATAAAATCCGAGAGGTTTCTGACACAAAAACTGACACAGAAGAGAAGAAATTGTTGAATAAAGTCATTTGCGCACAAAAAGTATTCTTGTTGCTTCATAAAATTAAGGTTGTGCCACTTATGTCACATGGGCTATTTTATCAATGTCCTTACTACCTTCCTGGTCCGTGACTGTGTCAGTGCCGTTGCTGTCTATGCAAGGTCAGAAAGCTCTCAGATTTCATCAAAAATATCCTAATTTGTGTTCTAAAGATGAATGAAGGTCTTGTGGGTTTGGAACGACAAACTGCTACATGCATAAATGTAATGTGTATGTAAACTGAAATATCTTGGAAACATTCTGAAAGAAATAAACCTGCAAATTCATATCTGTCTTAAGAGGCACCAGATTGTCCAGCTACGAAACAAGTGCAATTTTCAGTTTAATGAATGCAGATGTACTTATCATCAGTGCCTCAACCTACGCAATCATATGCACAAAAACAAAAAAGCTATTTTTTTCCTGAAACTTACGTCATCTGGCTGATAAATTGGTATCGTCTGTAATGGAAGGCCAGGTCTGGTTTTGAAGCCATGACGTTATTCCTCTGGGGCAGAACGGCATCGCTGTTAAACGCACTGTTTTTCTGGACGCCTGCCTGAGCAACAGAAGGCAGATAAGTGGTTGTTTGGTTATGCAAATGTTGATTTGTTAATATAAATGTTGTTAATATAAGCATGAGGTCATATTATTGTAGGTGTGGCCTAAATTGCTTACAGTAATTTTGGTGAGTAATGTTTAACTGCTTCATTGTTATGCGATTCATATATATGAGGAAGTGGAGTCACATAAAGGTGAATATATTCTGACAGTGTTCAAACTAACCGTAACACATGTAACATGATGCATAAAAAGTAGGGCTGTCAGTCGATTAAAATTTTTAATCTAATTAATTACATGATGTTTTGATTAATTAATCTAATTAATCGCAAAATAAATTTGACTGGGAAAATACCCACAAAAGATTTATTAAAGGGGTCATCTGAGGCCCATTTTCCACAAGTTGATATGATTCTTTAGGGTCTTAATGAAAAGTCTATAATATACTTTGGTTAAAAATATTCAAAGGTTGTGTAAAACAACACCCTTTTTACCTTGTCAAAATGAGCTCTGCAAAAATCATCCCATTCTGGGGGATTGTTCCTTTAAATGCAAATGAGCTCTGCTCGCCCCGCCCCTTTCTTCTCTCTGGGGAGTGACAAACCTGTTTACTTTAACCGCATTTAGTGCTTTTAACCGCTAAACTTGCTAACTAGCACGTTATTAGGAAAGCTGATTGCATAGATTCATAAAGACCCCTTATACTCATTTCTGCTGAACTCATGTGAAGCTGGATCACAAATGATTTGCGTGAACATAGACGCATTTATGTCGATCGGGAGGCGCATTCCCTTCACAAACATCCACTGCATCTTCAGTGGCTCAGATGTCAGGAGTAAATGATGACCAAACTCAAATACGTTAACACGTAAAACTGACAGCTCTAATAAAAAGACAAAAGGTTCTGGCACGTAGCTGAATGATGCAGAAAACATGCCTATGATATTGAAGTATGTTCTGCATGCTGAATGTTAGGTTATTTATAGCACAGTTTAGCTCTCTGGCAATGTGTCATAGATTCTTTACCACAAGATGTTTAGATGTGAAATGCCACCCAAATGCTAATGGCAAAGCCCTGACTGAACATCTGGGGTGATTTTCGACACTTACACCATCACTTTTATCCAGACTTGGTTGTGAACTTTTGCAAACTGTATGTTTGACAGAGTGTGTGAATGAATTCAAACATTTACCTAGAATTTTTTTTTTTAAGTTGGGGTTCTCCTAGAAATATTGGAAAAACAAAACCCTGGGAGTGCAGTATGGATTATTTAACTTAGTTTGTTCCTCAAGTGATCTTCCAATAAATATTGCATAGCCTGTTTGGCCCTGTACTGCCATGATTCCCTGAACCCTGTGGGATATTACATGCTGTTCTTGCTGAGATTTGGATTGCTTTTTTTATAGGGAGGTTGTAGGAAACTGATTTCTCCGTTTTGACAATGATGTACCATGAGACAGACGTCTTAACTAAGTTGTCAAAGTGACATGAAATGTTAATGCTGTGAAGGAAGTCACATCTGTCTGAGGAATCAGCATGCACTGAATGTAGAACATATTGTGCCACAAATATTGCCACCATTTATCACTTTGACTTTGGGAAAAGTTACTAAAATAAAGATACTCTGAGGGCCACGTAAAGTCACGGATTGCTGAGATGCATAGTGTGTAAAAGTCACCAACGCTCTGCTAATTCCATAGCTGAAGAGCTTCCACTGGTATTAATTGGCACAAAAACTGTACAGTCGGAGCTTCTTCAAATGGGTTTCCTTGGCTGAGCAGCTGCATGCAAGCTTCACATCACCAAGTACTATGCCAAGCATCAGATGGAGTAATGTAAAGCACACCACAACTGGACTCTGGATCAGTGGAAACCTCTTCTGTGGAGTGATGAATCATGCTTCTCTTTTTGACTGATGGACGAGTCCGGGTTTGGTGGATGTCAGGAGAACATTATCTGCCTGATTGCATTGTGCCAACTGTAAAGTTTGGTGAAGAAGGGATAATGGTATATGGTTGTTTTTTAGGGTTTTGGCTAGATATCTCAATGCTACAGCATACCTAGACATTCTGGACAATGCTATGCTTTGTGGATCAGTTTTGGGGAAGGCCCTTTTCTATTCCAGCATGACTGTGCCTCAATGCACAAAGCAAGGTCCATAAAGACATGGTTGGATGAGTTTGGTGTGGAAAAACTTGACTGACCCGCACAGAGCCCTGACTTCAACCTCATCCAACACCTTTGAGATGAACTGGAATGAAGATTGTGAGCCGGGCCTGCTTGTTCAACACCAGTGCCTGACCTTACCAATGCTGTACTGGATGAATGGGCAAAAATTCCCAAAGAAACACTCTAAAATCTTGAGCAGTCATCCAAGAAGAGTGGAAGCTGTTTTAGCTAAAAAGGCGGGACCAATTCCATAATAACATCTATGTATTTAGAATGCAATGTCATTAAAGTCCCTGTAAATGGTCAAGTGTCCTAATATTTTTGAAGTTGATATAACTCAGGCATACAATGTGTGATCTGCCCCAGACTTAATAAGAGTCCTGTCCTGAACACATGCCCATGCCCATATTCAGTTTTATTCAGGCAATAGGAAGTGATGTTTTACGTTGTAACAAACTCCTCTTAGAATGACATCAACATTATATTCAGTCAGTCTAATCTAAAGACCTTCACGATGTTAAATTGCGAAGATCTTGAGTTTTCATTAAAGGGCGTGTCCATGGCAGCTTGACAAAGTTTGATGTTTCGCCATGGAACAGGAAGTTGTTGTAACTCAGCTATACAATGTTTGATCTGCCCCAAACTTCATGCATTTGATAAGAGTCCTGGCCTGAATCTTCCTGACATCTAAAGGAAAATATTCAGTTGTAATCATAGCGCCACCTGTTGGCAACAGGATATGTCATGTTTTGCACTAAATCAAATACACCATGTTCAGTCTGCACCAAACTTTAAATGTTTGATAAAAGTCCTGCCCTGAAGACATCTACATGCCAATATTCAGTTATAATCATAGTGCCACCAGCTGACAGCAGGGAGTTTGGCATATATAAATGACTTATATACGACTTATTTTCCTGCTATATGTACCGCTTTAAATGCATATTTCCTACCGTTCACTGTTTTCGTAAGGCAACGCTTTTTTAATGCTGCTTGCATTAATGTTTGTATTTTAACATTCTTTTTTTATTAATATACAATATTAAACATTACTCAAATTTATTAAACATTATTAACATTTAATTTTATTATAACTGATCCATTAATAACTCTCCCAGTCTGTTGTAATTCACAGTGTCATATGGATTATTGCTTTTACCTTTTGCAGAAGTTTTGGGAGTTTTTTAGGTCGTCTTTGAGCTTTTCTCTGTCGTGTCAAGACTGTCCTTGAGGGATGCAGTGCAACTCTGAACCTCATTTTCTGAAAGTTAAAGTCACTCAGGTGGAAGAAATAAATGCACAGGTTTCTTTTGGTATTGTTCCATATTCAGATACTTCAGTTTTGCCTTTGTGTAGATTTATTGTTCTAAAGTTTACATTTATAATGATGATGATTTTATGATCTTAATGACTAAGAGCATTTTGGCTTGCTTAGTTGGGGTTTAAAAGACATTTAATATTCAGTAATATCATCAATTTGACAGCCCTGATGCCATCTGATGAGAACAAAATTTGAACTGAATTGAGCTGAATAATGACACTGTTGTCTTCTGTAGAGCTGAATTTGTTTATAACTGACAAATGTTTCAACCCTGACACAGTTGAACTGAATTAAATCAATAATGAACTGACATGAGCTGAATAATGACACTATTTTTTATCTGCTTTGCTGCAGTCTTATATTTGTTGAAGTTTGCATCACTGATACTTACTTCCCTGTTTGATACTGTTAGGGCTGCCCTTGACTAAAGATTGTTCTGGTCGACTAGTAGTCATTCATTTTAAGCATTAGTTGACTATTAATTGCACGTTAAACCATATAAATCATAATAATTAGCCTTTAATTGCCTACATAGCCTAATAAGCGCCCAAGCACGAAAAAAAAAAGCTTGCCACAGTGCACCGCCAGATACAGTATAATAATTATGAATGTGTTTTGGAAAAACAGCAAGGAGACATCATTAACAGTTTAATAATTTATTGATAACCTAGTGCTTTCTTTGTTTTCGGCTTAAGAGATGAAGTCGTCAAATGTATGCATGTTTCATACGGATTAAATAATCGGAGAATATTTGTTTTCTATATGAATTGGTTCATTTGAAAGTAGACATTTCACTCTCTATAGATATATTTTTCATGTCTGTAAGGGAAGTTTACACAGAAATTCGAAGTTCACAGAGACCAAGACGGCAGAAAACGTGTCCTGTTTGCTTTAATTATTTTACAAAAGCACAACATTTCGTTGTTATTCTGAGTGCACACAAGTGAACATAGAGTCTTTACAGCTTCAAAATATGTATTACTTTTATCTGTATGACCAACAATGACTATTGAGTATTTTAAGAGCATGTGACCGTACTGGCGGTCCATCTATCATGCAGTGAGCACACTACTATTCAGCTACTCAACACTTTAATAACGCATCTTTTTCTAGGTTAACATTAGATTGAGTGACCATGTAAAGTTGCCATATTTGAGGTTGTTAAATGATAGATGAGCATTTCGATATCCTTCCCAATGTACTATATTGCCACATAGACCAGCCGTTAACAATCTGTCCATCTCGGACTGCGTGACTCCACCACTTCCTGTGGATTTTTTTTTTTTGCGCCTAAGCAACTAATACAAGTTTGGTCGACCAAGCCTCTTCTCGTCAAGTAACGGTTAGTCGACTATTACGGGGCAGGCTGTAACAGGACTCCAGGGAAGTGTGTAAGATCCAGATGCGAGCTTTATTAAACACAGCGTAGTCAGACAGGCAGGGTCGATCTCCAAACAAACAATAATATCCAGGGTAAGACAAAAGCAAAATCCAAATACAACAGGCAATGAGTCCAAATACCAGTGAGCAGTCCAAAGTTGTAAAGTAAAGTGAAGTTGTTTTAAAACAATCTCTATTATATAAAGCATTATGCAAATAAAGGTGACTTGACGAGTTCCTTGGGAAGGAAAAATCATGACCTTGGTTTTGTTGCACAGGTTGATCTACAGGAGCACTGTTGGTGTAAATGCTAAGCAGTGTGATTTTTGTATGTGATTGGTCTATTATGATATGCATGGAATAAATCAAATCTATATATACCATTTCTTCCAGTCCATTCAAGGAATGGGGTTTTTGTTGGAAAGTTTCTGAAGCTTTATTTAGCTGTCTATATCAGAGTGGGGGTATTCCTGTGGGGTTCATTACAGTGCTGTGATTTTCTAGCAGTTGCAGGGCCTCTCTGGAGAGTTGCGTTGGCAGGCTTCGGTTAAAAAAAAAAAGTGCCTTTTTGCTCACATTTCCCCCACTCTTTTAATGAGGCTAAGTTCGCTGTCATAAATCTGTCCTTTATAAGTAGCCCTTCATTTTCAGAATGTATCTGTTCGTTACTTTTTATCAGTTTCAATTATGATGATTCAGTCAATGCTGGTGTGAGGAGCCATACTCAGCAAATGATCCAGTGAGATTAAAAATATACCAAATCCCGCTGGGAGGAAAGTTTGTGTTAACCGTACCACCTGCAGTCAGAGACGGTGACGCTGTGAATATCTGTAAGATCATTAGTGATCCTTTAGTGGTTTTTTCTTTCCTCACCGCTGATGAAAAACAGCAACGTGTTGGTGAGCAGAAAGTTACCATTGTCAGTCAGTCACCATTGTATTATTTGTTCACATGAATACTCTCCTTCAAAGCATTACAGTTGTTTCCAGGAACAAAGCAGAATAAGGATTCCAAGATTTCTTGGCTGCAAAATGACATTTTCCAGTCAATTATATTGTGTATATTTACATGTTCACTTAGGTTTAGGGGTTTGTTTAGACTCAGTTTGAGCAGTAGCAATAGTGATGCTCATCTTGGCAAGTGGCTGCTAATAATTACAGAATTTGTTGAGCTTACTTCAACACCACTGTCAGTAATTTCCACTGCAAAGCAGGAGAATTAAAACATATCTTAATTTTATATGCAGGAGATTAAAATATCCGAGATGATCCTGAGAACACCTGCAGTATATGCAGTAAACACACTGACAGATTGAAATGATTTGTGTGAGGGATTTTGCTACGTGGTGCAAGGTTGTCAGGATTGAACCTTGTGAACTTTATCATTTTTATGGCCGGGATGAATAAGCAAATCTGCAGAATGTAAATCAGCGTCACTGGGATGATGCCGGATACTTGAGAAAGTCTGCCAGCAGAGAACTTGCTGTTCTGCTGTACTGTTTTTCAATCCGCACTGGTCTTTACTCCGTATTTTAGCATTTCAAAGAGATAACACTAGCATGTGCGAGTTTGAAATCCAAGCAGATAGATGCCTTTTGACTTGTTGTGTCACTTATCTGAAAGACTGAAGTGGATTGACTCGCTGGATTGGTGTTGTACGGTTTTGAGTTTTGAGTTTTCACATTCAGGTTTTGTAAACATAGCATGCTTTGTAACATGAACAGCTTTCAGGCAAGTTTTAACAGGCCCTGCGAAGATCATATCAATGTCAGCCGGTCTGACTTTGAGGTTTTGTTGTTGCTCACTGGAAATCAAACTGTTGACATGTTTTAAAGTTACTTTTGGCATATAGCGAATACAAATCTAAGAGGCCTGATGAATACAAAGCTGGTAGTTCTTGTCTTGCCATACCGTCTGAATTCTTCATATAAAAGTAGACCTTAAACTTTTTAACTGTTATATTTGTTTACAATATAATGAATACCAAACATGGTGGAAATAAATTGACTGTTAACTTACATGAGGACTTGAAGCTATTTTTAAAATATATTTTTAACCATCAGATGCTGATATTATACAGAATTCTGTCATTTAATTTTTTACAGGATTGTATGTTTTAGAGTAAATATGTATTATAAATATATATTAATGCAAATTTGTAGAGATTTTGCTTCCTATCGACATATTTTCCCTAAATCAAATAAATTGTTTAAGGGATAGTTCACCCAAAAATGAAAATTGTTGCTTATTACTCGATCATTGTTCGTCACAAAATATATTTTTGATGAAGTCTGCACTGTACAAAAAAGTTGTTTCAACTAAAAAAAAAAAGTAAGTTTTCATGCTGCCTTAAAATTTGAAGTTTACTAAACTAAAATATCCACGTTTTCTTGTAGTACAACTTAACATTTCATGTTGACTAAACTTAAAATTTTAAGGCAGCACAAACAGTTTTTTTTTTACAGCGTGGGAGCTTTCTGACCATGCATAGACAGCAACACGTTTTATGGATCAAAAAAGTACTGAGGATATTGTTAAAATAGCCCGTGTGACATCAGTGGTTCAACCATAATGCTATGAAGCTGCGAGAATGCTTTTTGTGCACAAATAAAACAAAAATAACAACTTTATTCAATAATCTCTTCTGTGTCAGTCTTCATCCCTATCTCTCTCCCTAATAACTGAATTACTTTGCATATCAATGGCTCCATTATTAGCTCTAAAATGATGTTTTGGAATTGCAATAGAGGCACTGGATGACATGCGTAATAAATTAATCCAACACAAGCGTTTTAAGGACAAAACCTAAAAAAGTCTTGAAATAAAACATCTGAACAAATGTCTTGTTGGGTTGTAACTGTGTTATAAGCAGAAAAATTGACTGTGCTGCTGAATTATTGGAAAATAACATACACCTGAGGTGTAACGACCACTCCGCTTCACATCATAGGCCCATTACCATCTTGGGTCTGCATTATGTTTCAGTAATTCAATGGCCCATTGTCAATTATTCCTACATAGAGTATGACTCAGGTGACATCCATCAATGAACTGTTGACCTGTACTGCTAAGCATCTTTCTGTGGAAAATCTCTCTAATTATAGCTTGTCAGAAAAGAGGCAGAGAATGAGACCTTTAAAAGGAGACTCTGACATAAAGCCTTTTATTTTCTTCCTGATGAGGCCTAATCAGAGGTATAATCTGTGAAAATAGCTTTGGATGATGATAATGGTCAATCTGTGCTGTTTGTTGCAGGACGTAATCATTTTATCCATTTTCCTAACACCTGTAAAAGTGAAGTGTGTAATTTTTTTTCCGATGTTTAAATGCTTTCTCCTGTCCCAGCTTATTATGCGGCGAGACTATAAATAGGCTATTTGTAGGTTGACTTCCTGCGTAGTGTAAACACTTCAGCCAGCTTGGCTCAACCAGTGACGTGAGCTTGGAGACTCTGATATCCATTATTTTTTCACTTCTGTTTTATAATGCTAATGGTGCAAAAATGACACACTTCACCTTTAAGAAGCAATAAAGACATTGTTTTGATTCAGTTATCTTCAGATTAACTGTTTTGTCTTCATATCAAATGTCTGTGTACAAACTACACCTTCTGAAAAGACTGTACAATGAAAATATTAAAGGAAAATGTGTAAAGACAATGCATTGGAATTGGATTATAGTTTCAGATCAGATCTCTCAGAGATAAAGAAAATGAGGATTTGCCCACTCTGAGGTAAGAATTTGGCACAATATGCTGACCCAGAGGTGATATATAGAGTCAGTTCAGTTGATGGAGGGAGAATATTTTGGGAGATGGGATTTCTAAAATGGGAGGATTGCAGGACTGTGGAGGCATTTGGACTGATTTTCAGTGCTTTAAAAAGCTCACAGTCACCTCTCAGATCTCATTTGTTCTGTTTTGTAGTGCAGCGTTCAAAGATAGTGGTTTAAAAGGTTCACACTAGAGACGTAAACACAATTATGAAGGTGTTAAGTCCCTTTCACATGACTTGCGTCAGAGCTTTAACACACGAGCGCTGCAGGTAGTGCCACTGAAGGGCAATTTAACGTATTGAGACTGATGTTCTGTAATGCGCTATGTATGCATTATTTTTTCTTTAAATGTTATGAAAGGTATTAAGCATTGTGTCTTACATGCCAAGCTTTAAATGTGTTAACCTGCAATAGTTAGCCTAAGGAGATATTTTCATCTGACATAGTTTTGTTAGTGTAACCTAATGCATTTTATTTGATCTGTGAGTATGACTTGAACATCCAATATTCCCGTAACTTCTTTTCAGTACATTTTGTTAAAGGATTAAATGACTTCCAGAATAAAAGTTTTTTTTGATAATTTACTTACACCCGTGTCATCCAAGATGTTCATGTCTTTCTTTCTTAAGTCTAAAAAAAATTAAGGTTTTTGAGGAAAATAGGGTTTTTCTCCATACAGTGGACTTCATTGGGAGCCAACGGGTTGAAGGTCTAACTTGCAGTTTCAATACAGCTTTAAAGGGCTCTACACAATCTCAGCTGAGGAAAAAGGATCTTAAGTGGTCATTTTCTATTAAAAAAAAAAGAGTATATACTTTTTAACCACAAATTCTCAGCTTGACTTCATGCATTATGAAAGGTCACACGTGACATAGGTGGAAGTACTGACCCAGTGTTTACAAAGCGAATGTGCAAAGAAGGTCAGACTTTACAAAAAGGTAAAACAACAATGACAGATGATTTTGAAGTTGAAAATGAGGCTGAGTTTTTACCTTTTTGAACTGAAGTGCACAGACAAAGAACTTTCCAACGTGACATAATGCATAAACTTACGAATGTGCATCGCAGAGCTAGGGCAAGACTAGCATTTGTGGTTAAAAAGTATGCATCCTGGAATGTTTTCCTCAAAAACCTTAATTTCTTTTTGAGTGAAGAAAGATATGATTTCTTGTAATTTTCTGTATTGATTTGTCATAGGATTTGCCACATATTTTGATTCACACATTGTATTGTGCTGTTTAACTCTGTAGAGTTAAATTCTTAATCTGTTAAACTTAATGTATAATGTCCTGGCAGGAAATTACCTTTTCTGTTTTTCCTGTGGCTTTTAAAGTGATTTAAAATCCTTTTTTGACTTTAATAAAATCAGTCCATTTAGATGTTGCCATAGATCATACCGTGAGATCAATATTTGTATTTTTTTCAGTGTGAGAATGCTGATGCAAATCATGTGAAAGGCTTTTAGCCTTATTTACAAAGACTCTTCATGCCACGATAAAGCAGTCATTTCCATCTGTGCAGTCTGGCTTTGGGTGTAAAGACTGAGAAGTTTCATTTATATTTTATGTATTGGCCTAACAGATATTTTTCACATAAGCTTTATCTAACTGCTGTTTAACAATGTCTGGTTAACTTCAGTCTTGCAGTCATTAAGTCATTTGGTAGAGTGCTTATGTGTCGCATTCAATGGAAGCATCGTAATGCGTTGTCACAACAGCAAACCATAATTAATGAACTTGCTACTTTTCTAAGTGTTTTCCCTCATGTTCTTGATCCATAGTGGAGAATGTTTCCATGCAGCAGTCTCCAGTGAATGGTAACACACTGCACACATTGTGCGTGTCAGTGCAGAGAAATCAGTACGTACATGAAATATAGCAGGAGCTGCACACATGATGATGGCATAGCAGCCCCCCCTAGATAGCATTTTCCACTTGCTTTCCTTATTTTACTCATGATTACTTATGATTTTTCCTTAAGGATTTAAACAATATCCATTTCAGCCACTGCAGCTACTCTTCCAAATGGCATGGACTCATTAATGGCAATTGTTTGAAGCACCTCAACTTTAGCTTATAGTGAATTTAGTGTTTGCAACTTATAGTCAATATGTACTTTATTAGCATATAAAGTTTTATAAAGAACCTTTAACATCCAAGGGCAAGGTACTTTATTGTGGAAAAAATTCTTTAAATTATTAGGTTCTTCATTAAGAAAAAATGGTTCAGAAAGGTTGCTCTGGAAACCCAAGATGGTTCTTCCATTGCATCATTGTGAAAATCCTCTTTGAAACCTTTATTTTCAGTTAAAGTTAAAGTAAAACAGTCTGAGCAAGACCAGGAATATTTCTTTGAATTGTAAAAAGTCAAATTTAATGTTGACTTTAAGGACAGAGCTTCATTGTTGTCTCAAATTTTGAAGCATTCTAGAGTAAAATGCTTTAAACATGATGGAAACCGCTCGAATATTTCTTCTACTTTGTGATGCAAAAGTCAAGTCAGCGTCACAAATTACTTTAGTTTTGGAATAGGAAAACTCATCCATATGGAAAGTTGTTTCAGAGGTAAGACCAAGTTATTATGTTTTGATTTAAGAAGACAAGCAATTCTTTTCTTGTTACCGCACACTGATGAATTATTCATAGACAATAAGAAATTGAATAGTGTCAGTTTGGATTTATTCTTGACTTTATGTAGTAATTGAGTGGAGGCATGACAGTGATTAGTAAATCCTTGCTGTACACTCAGCTGAGAGATCTGTTGTGGTAAGGAGATCCAACCAGATCAACATCAACTTGCAAACCCCAGGGGTCTTCCATAAATCCCATCACAAATCCCATGTTTCTTACTAGTAAGACTCTCTGACATATTAAATTACTATATATGATGTGCCCCTAAATAAAAAATCTTTTCTGGATGCCTTATAAATTGTGAGAGTCAAGGGACATCTTATGTGGATTTGTAGAGCAGTGGGTCACATCTCTGGAGGTCCAGGTCTTCAGAATTTATGAATACTCAGCGCAGCATAAATGCTCATTCTGAAGCCTTAATGCATCATTTGAGTTGACTGTACTGCAATACTTCATTTAAAAAGCATAAGCATTCCCTGATTTGAGCATTGTCCGTGTTTAAAAAAAATGGTGAATGCGCTTTAATCTTTTCGTCGATTCTATAGATGATTACAACCATCTTAGTATATTTTGAAGGTGTAAAGCATTATTTTTTTTTTTTTGTTGCCCCTTCCATTTCACCAGTCATGATATCCATGCTGTGCATATTTGCCTGTGATAATCTGTAACCATAGTAACACAGGCTTGTGTAATGTGGTGATGTTAACAGTGCATGAGCACTGTGATACCACAGATGAGCACTACCCTATATTCAAAAACAGCAAGTGTAGCCTTATCTCAGTCTTAACATGGGAGTGAGACAAGGAATAAAAATAACATAAATAAAGCCTCTGTCCACAGTCCTTCTGAGTTATAGAGGTCGGATTTGACTGGCAATTTTTATATATTCAATGCCAGTAAGAAGGAGGACCACCTGGTTAATTCACTCACATAAGCATCTAAAACATTTCAGTCTAGCACTGAGAAAAGAAGGTGTAAAAACAATTTTGAGCTAGAAATTGATAGTAAATCTCACAATTACAAAGAAATGTCAAGAAACATACATGGCATGACAGAAGTAGAAAGACTGAAATAGTTTGTATATATATAGAGAGAGAGAGAGATTTTTTTATTTTTTTTTTTGTTTTTTTTAAACGGATATGAACCCAACTCAGACTCATTGAAAATATGTGCTGGGTGGCAAAGTTTTTGGAACACTGATACGTGTCTTATTGCATGTTTCACGGCAGTTTCAAACTGAAATGTCCAGTGAGTGGCAGTAAAACTTGCATTCAATACGAGACCGTGACCATTTTTCTATTACATTGGTACAGGCACATATTTCAGTATTCAGGCACATATTTGCAGCGTTTCAGAATTCAAATGTGACCCTGGACCACAAAACCAGTCATAAGGGTCTATTTTTAAAAATTTTTAGATTTATACATCATCTGAAAGCTGAATAAATAAGCTTTCCATTGATGTATGGTTCGGTAAGATTGTACACTATTTGGCCCGAGATACAAAAATGTGAAAATCTGGAATCTGAAAGCTAATTATTGAGAATTTCGCCTTTAAAGTTGTCCAAATGAAGTTCTTAGCCATGCATATTACTAATCAAAAATTAAGTTTTGATATATTTACAGTAGAAAATTTACTAAATATATTAATGGAATATATCTTTACTTCATGATACCTCATGATTTTTGGCATAAAAGAAAAATTGATTTATTATTGGCTATTGCTACAAATATACCCGTGCTACATATGACTGATTTTGTGGTCTAGGGTTACAAATGTCTGGGCGGTGATGCTAAAAGGTTAATTCTTTACCGTGTTTGAAATACCCAAACCCAAACTCAAACCCAAAAGTATTAATGAAAACAAAAGTGATATAAACAACAGTGTATCAGGTGAGCAACCGAGCAAACCTACTGCATTAGAAAAGCCATACATATGAATCTGCATAAGTAATGCTAACGTTCAAAGGTATCAGTTTTCAAATCTCGCAGCATGTAAAAATTGTTATATAACATAATATTGTGTAAAAATGAGGCTTTCTTAAAGGATTTACTTTAAGAATAAAAATTTCCTAATAATTTACTCATCCCCTTGTCATCCAAGATGATCATGTCTTTCTTCAGTCGAAAAGAAATTAGTGTTTTTGAGGAAAACATTCCAGGATTTTTCTCCATATTATGGACTTCAATGGGAGCCAACAGGTTGAAGGTCCAAATTGCATTTTCAGTGCTGCTTGAAAGGGCTCTACATGATCCCAGTTGAGGAATAAGTGTCTTATCTAGTGAAAAGATTGGCCATTTTCTTAAAAGAAAAAAAAATGTATATACTTTTTAACCACTTCCCACTTGACTTCCCATGTTACGTAAGCATGTTGGAAAGGTTATGTATAATGTAGGTGGAAGTACAGACCCAGTGTTTACAAAGCGAGTGTGCGAAGAAAGTCAAATGCCCATCATACACGAAAAAAAAACAAAACAATGGCAGACGATTGAAGTCCACCATTGAAGTCCACTATATGGAGAAAAATCCTGAAATGTTTTCTTTAAAACCCTTAATTTCTTTGCGACTGAAGACAGAAAACATGAACATCTTGGATGATATGGGCTGAGTTAATTTCAAAACTCTGGACCTGTAAATCATATGTGTGAAAAAGATAAAAAAGTTGTCAGAGTTTGACTGCCTCTAGTGTTAATTTTAACTGGAAACTGTAGCATTTATGTACAGGTATTTCCAATGAGTCTGGTTAGCATCAGCTTGATGGTGGGTGCTTGCTTTGAGTTTACAGCACTGTAACACTAAAATGTGTCAAATGAATATCAGGTTGTGCAGATTAGTGTGGTCTCTGGTGGAGTTTGGTGTGAGCTTTGACAGGCTGGTGGCAGAGGACGTCCCCTGCAGAATGTCAATTTATGCAAGCTGTTTATTTGTCAACACGACTTGGTTCTAGAAGTGTTGCTGCCATCACAGAGAAAACTTTCACAATACAATACGTTTTAAAGACAAGAGCTCCTCCATCATGTCCATACCACTTTTGGACAGCACAAACATTACATATTTATATCTGTAGATCGTCTTCTGCCTATGCATGACAGTAGCACAGCTTGGAGTGCATGTTTAATCAGCCAAATAAAATGTCTTCTTTAGACATAAGAGATTTGATTTATTTATTTTTTTTTTTATTTTTTTTTTTTGTATAGCATAGAAGAGAAATCAGCCATATGTAGATTCAGATGCTTCACATGCTTTATCATATTTCTGTCTATGTGAGATGGATTTTGGTGAACATGAGAAGCCACTCAAGCAGGCAGTATATATTTATGCTTCAGCTAATTTTTTTAGACATTGAGACCCTTAGGGGCAAACTGTTATCGCAAGTAAGAATGTAGCTTGCAACAACAAATTCCCTATGGTGGTTGAGTTCGACCCCTTCTGCTCAGCTGTTTCACTGAGGATGAAGAGGCATGAAATGTTCTCTGTAAGATCATGATCCAATGAATGTCCTTCTGAACACTTCTAACTCAATTCAAACTTGCAGTGAAATGAGTAGGAGTAGTTTCCTTCAATCCTGTATCATAAAGTGACTCTATAATACTCCTTTGTGTATCCACCTTATTCTTTAACGTGGAAGTAAGCCTATGGGTGAGATTTCCAGTTCATTAGCTGCTATAGGAAAATAACTAGAAGAATAACAATGTGCAGTAAACAGTAAACCTGTTTGCACTACAAACCAGTGTGCTCATAATTAAGATAATGCATTAAATTTATATGGTAAGACACACCAGTTTGCAATATCAAGCAGCAAAACAAGCTGGTTTATACAGCTAAAAATAGCTGGAGATGGATGAGACTGGAAGCCAGACCCATAAAATTTACAAATGGCTGTGACCACTCTTACAGGAAGAAAAAGGTGGATATATTATTTCAATAACAATAATATGATAATCTTAATCCAATAATGACTGGCTGAATGTAGTAAACATCATGTAAAGCTCAACAGTCATCATTAGGAATTGACATGCATTCATTCATAAAGAAACCAGTTAGACAAACAAGCAATTTGCGCACTTAAGAGCTTGTCTTTGCATGCACTTACATTTTTGTTTGTTTCGAGTTGAAGGTGCCAGACCTTAATCACACTTTCTTCTTATGGCGATGTGTAAAAGTCTTTCCTGTGATGCATGATCAGTTGTTAACAGTGAATTCCTTTTTCCCCATATTAGACACTTGTACACTCTAAAGAATGCTGGGTCAAAAACAACGGTTGTCCTATTTATACAGTAATAATTTGATAGAAATAAAATGCAATACAAACCTTAATTTCATTCAGGAAGTTTCCTCTCAGCAAGTTTTCTCTCAGGACAGAACACAACATAACTGCTGTAAAATGTATCCAGATTTAACCGGTTTGGCACAATTTACCCAACACTGGGTTACACTAACCCAGCGCTGGGTAGGTCTGTGAGGGTGTTCATCATTTGTATTAACAGTAAAAATGACACAGCAGCTGAGTTGCAGAAAAACTACCCAGCACCTGGGTGAAAAAATAAAAAATAACCCAATAAAATGACCCAACAAGCTGAATCCCAGCATTTTTGGGTTTGGGTTGAAAAAATTAACCCAGAGAGCAGAAAAACTACCCAGCACCTGGGTAAAAATATTAAAAATGACCCAACAAGCTGAACCCAGCATTTGGGTTAAAAAAAATTAACCCAGCATTTTTTAGAGCACAAAAAATACCCAGCACCTGGGTAAAAATATTAAAAATAACCCAATAAAATGACCCAACAAGCTAAACCAGCATTTGGGTTAAAATAAATTAACCCATTATTTTTAGAGTGCAGAAAAATTACCCAGCACCTGGGTAAAAATATTAAAAATGACCCAATAAGCTGAACCTAGCATTTGGGTTAAAAAATTTAACCCAGCATTTTTTAGAGTGCAGAAAACTACCCAGCACCTGGGTAAAAATCTTAATAATAACTCAATAAAATGACCCAACAAACTAAACCCAGCATTTGGGTTAAAAAAAAAAAAAAACTAACATTTTTAGAGCACAGAAAAACTAACCAGCACCTGGGTAAAAATATTTAAAATGACCCAACAAGCTGAAACCAGCATTTGGGTTAAAAAAAATAAATAAACCAGCATTTTGTGTGTGTGTAAATCAGTTTTATGTTTTCTAGATATATTCATAAACAGCCTATCTTTTACTGGTTTTCTTTGACTTTACTATTAGTATACTTAACCAGCCCACTACATTCACACTCCAGTCTTCTATTTGAAGTAGCTGAATGAGCATTTGTGGAGAAATATCCATCAGCATTAATCGTTCATTATTATTTCAATGGTGCATTGGACAAATAATGATAACCATTATTATTTTGCTGTTATTATATGGTGATGTTGAGATCTCCATGCTAATTGATAATGTGTTTGTATTCATTAATATACCTTAATCTGTCTTCACGATGATGCACAAGCTGACTATCTTTCATATGCTCTATGCAAATATATATAAACAATTAACTTTAATTCATTTGAGCATTTAAAAGATATAAAGTAGGGGTTTTCTTTCATCGTATTTTACAAAGTAGCTATATAAACAGTTTTGCCCCTTATAGAGCACTTTTGTAAATGTGTGATTTGCCTCATTAACTAATTAAAAGAGACCAGTATCGTGCTGTGATTTCTTTTTCCTCTTATGAGCAGCAACAGTACAAGTTAATATAACACGTTTTGCTCTTAATATTTGCTCTTATGATATTAGAAGGCCACACCCCTACAAACGACTGTCACATTAGCGCGCATTATTTCTCTCACCCGCGCTGCTCGCACCCTCTCTCTTTCTTTCTCTCTCGTTCGCGCGCGCTCGCTCATCTCCATCATCCTCTCGCTGCTGAGAAAAAACCCGCCAGCGCGAAACAGATGGGAAGGCATCCGCGGAATTTGCGACCGTTACCGTGCAGAGAATAGCCGTCAAAACTTAACGGACACGGACAAGAAGTTCACTGCGTCCAGAAGACTTCTGGACTGAGAACTTGAGGACATTTCACGTCTGTTCACGACTGGAAAAGTAAGTTTTGCATTAATGACACCGTGTTGAACAAAAGAGAAGTGTGTGGAGTGGGTTAGTACGTAAAATCCGTCGAGGAAAAGCTTTTTGTAGGGTTTATTCGACAAATAATAACTTTGGAGAGCAGAACAATGATGAATGTTGCACAATAAACACTGTTTTGGTCAGACTTTACATTCATGTTGTCGCGCAGTGTAATTACGTAAGTACTGAGTAGTATCAAAATAGACGTAAAATAGACGCTAAACTTAATCTTTATTTATATATATATTTATTTGATGTGCTGCATGAAAGACGCACTGCTGCGGAAGGCTTTGTAATGTAACGCGTCTATACTTGTTTTAAACAAAATTGTTTTCTTGTCATCTTAAAATGCACAAGTATTCAATGTGATGAATAATATAGTATAATCTATTTATATTAAATAACAATGCTACTGAAAAGCCAAGTAATATAATATTTTTGTAGCTTAAATCTGTGAGTCTTCAGCCTGTTAGACGTTTTGATGAGATTAATGTACATGAAGTTGCTCATTTGAGTCTAATTATGCAAAATAGTAATTGGTAAACGTTGGACTACTTGTTGAAAGGAAAGTCCTGTTACGCTGTCAGCCATCATTAGGGAATGACAGACACATGCATTCATTCATAATACACTAGTTACTAGACTTAAAAAACAAAAATCTGTGCTGAAGAGCATGTTTTTATTTTTGTTTGCTTTGAGAAGGACGACGTTCATCACATTTTATCGTTATGATGATGAAGTAGAAGTTGATCATCTTTCTCTTATGCTTTATTATCAGATGTTGACAGAAAAATATCCCTCCCCAATCCAGTTTGTCACTTTTAACAAACAATTGCATTGTGATATTGTTTTATACAAATATATTTAATAGTGTAAGACCCATTTTTTTACTTAA
Organism: Labeo catla; assembly: GCA_012976165.1. NCBI lineage: Eukaryota > Metazoa > Chordata > Actinopteri > Cypriniformes > Cyprinidae > Labeo > Labeo catla. Next base: position 5,700,388 of record VONZ01000001.1, read on the forward strand.
CCAGCTCACCACGATTTATTAAGTAGTTGCCTGAACATATATCATCTATTATTCATCAGTGACAATTATTCATTAATTATTTTAATGATGTCTTTATCTTGTTCCCACATAATGTAAATGTTAACCTTTATCATGTTGTTCGTATTATTACTTAGAGTGGTGTTGAGATCATTATGCTAATTAGCAAAGAGAATAAAATGGTGTTTGCATATTCATTCTTTATTATTATCATTTTCACTATGCATAATTCGAAATGCAAGAGTCTCTCAGTGGCTGTATAAAAGTGGTGATGAGTTGTCACATGATAATGTATAACTAGTCCTTTCTGCTTACAAATTAAACCAGTGTAGGACTGGGTCATAGCTTGCATTTGTAGTACTCAAATTAAGTGATTCATGTGGGCTGTGCAGATAGTGCTGCTGTCCATGGTGCTGAAATGTGACTGGCATCAAAAAAGCTTCTCTAGTGGTAAACACTAGAGTTCCTCCATACAGTTGGACCTTGAGCTGAGAACTGAAGTCAGTAATGTGAACAACTGTCTCTCATACTGCCTCTGGATAGTTGCACCAACATTTTGAAGGCATCCTCTTGTGTCCATGCTTAACAGGAGCTGGACTGCTGGCAGTGCACATCAAGCTAATCAGAAATGACATCGTTAGTTGTAGGAGAGTAAGTATGATTCTAATAAGAAAAATGAGTCATACATGGTTTAGCACCTTCAGGATTGTTTCTTTAAGAATTTGTGTAGATGTTGGTTGAGCTCTTAAGAGCATACGGGGTCTATCTCTTGTGTCTCAGGTGGTCTTTTGCAAGCGCTTGTGGGAAACTGTTGACCCCTTTTGTCACTCAGCTTGTGTGTGCTGCTTAATGTGTTCTTTGACATGAATAATGAGCAGTGTATTAAATAGATTACATATACCCTATTTTACAGACTGTGAGCACATTTGCTAAATGAATGGCTCACCCCAATGAAAATTTGCTGAACGTTTACTCACCCTCAGGCTATCCAAGGTTTAAATGAGATTGTTTTTTCACCTGAACAGATTTGGAGAAATTTTGCATTATGTCACTTGCTCACCTCTGCAGTAAATGGGCGCCATCAGAATGAGTCCAAACAGATGATAAAATGTCACAACTATTCACAAATAATCCAAACAACTCCAGTCCTTCAGTTAACAAAGTGAATGTAATGTAATAAACAAATCCACAATTTTAACAGTTTCTCTATCCATAATATTGCTTTCTCCAGTGAAAAAGTCATCTTGCCTGAATTAGGAGATAAATTTGCACAGATCAAGCACTGTTCATAAACAGTTTTGAACAAATATGTTGGTGGATTTTGATGTGAGAGTACAACAGGGAATGGACTTTTTCACAAGACGAAATATTATTGTGGATTATGGACCGGCATTTTGACCGGAAGCAATGGTTTAAAGTTGTAAAGCCTGAATGATGAAATTGTTTCTTAAAAGCTTTTCACTTCAGAAGATGTTGGTGGAGCAGTGTGGATTACTTGTGGAATATTGTGATGTTTGATTAGCTATTTGGACTCTCATTTCTGACGGCACCCATTCATGGCAGAGGAAACAAACTCAGCTTTTTCAGCGGATTTTCATTTTTGGGTAAACTATAGACCAATTTGGAGTCGACGTCACAGTTACGTCACTTGCAGCTGTGCGCGCATAGTGGTTGCAGAAAAACACTGATGACAAGTGGAGGTAAACGGGTAAAATCCACGGAATAAGAGAAAAACATTTTTTTGTGCTTTTTGATGTCAAAATCGGAATGCAAATAATTTTTATAGAATACTGTCGTCAAAGACGCCATTTGAAGCTAAACGCAGACGTTTAAACGCACATACTATGGTTGAACTGCTATGATTATTCTACTTTTAAAGCATAAATTTGATCTAAACAATAGGTCTACATAATATTCACATATGCTGTTCATAGGGGATGTATTGTGTTAGTCCTACAGTTACAGCATGAAATATTATTTAAACCTATTACTATTAACCTATTATTAACTAACTAACTGTTATTTTTAAATTTATTTTATCTCACAATTCTGACTTTTTTTCTCGCAAATGCAAGTTTATATCTCTTAAATTTGGACTTTTATAATTCAATTTAACTCAAAAATAGTGAGTTTTCTGTCACCAGATAGGCTCCGCCCACAAACACTGTCATCTCTGTTTTGGATCTGTTAGACTATCCTATTATCTAACGTCAATTTCATTGAATAACAGTGCTCATCGCTGGGTGACAAGCTCTTGTAATATGCAGAGAACATTTTGAAAATTACATCTAATCAATATAATCTATAATCTTTTTAAATGTAACTATTTTGTACGTTATCCATGTAATTCTCTAGCCATTAAGGCTATCTCTCTGGGGTTTTCTGCAACCATGATGTGGAGAGATAGCACCTGAATGTTTATGAACCTATAATTGGTCTATTCCTTTAAGTTCACTGGTCATGAAGTGAGGACCCAAGTATGACATCTTCCACTTGAAAAAAGTCATTATAACATTATAATGATTATAAAGTTTGACACTTGACAGAAATATTATCACACTTTTGAAGGATATTGAATTGTAATTTAAATTATGGGATTGTGAATACTGGGACCTCATGTAATCAGTATTTAAAGATTTTGTATGGCTAGTGTATTGTGAACACTGCCTTAAGTAAATAAATTACTGCCACTTTTATTGATAGGAATGGTAGAGAGAGCCGGGAATCATATACAGTGAAGAAGGGGAATTAGATCAGGAAATGCTGCAAGATTCATGTTGCTTGCTGACCACTAAGTCACAGCTTCTGAGTGAGTTTTGTGGTCTGACTGATTATATTCCAGTAAGTAGATCCAGACAAATGTTGCAGTAAGCCAGCAACTTGACCATTGTAATGTATGTTTGATTTCTGCTCGGAATCAGTTGTTTTTTTTCTGCACAAGAGGCTGCTTCAGTTTTGATTGTACCTAAAAATGACTCTGTTCAGTTGGAAACCTGGCTGATTCATTGAATTGCTGATGGCAAAAAACACTCAAGAACTTGCGTAAGGTCTGATATAGCTTTTTCATCTCTTAGGAATCCAAATGCACCTAAAATACCATGCATATTCACTATTGCTTTGTTTTTAATATATACTTTAGGTTGAAGCACATTTCAGTCCAGCTCTAAAATGCTGGACAGTGTCTGCACTGTATACTTTAACTGGTGGGAAATGATCCAAACAGAAAAACCTAATGCTGTCATTACACTGCAAAGGTGGCACAGAATCTGCATGTTTTATCACAAAAAGGTACATTTACACAGTCAGCCTACTGCTGCTCCACTGTTGCTGCATTGCTACAGGACTGTTCACACGTTTTATTTATTTATTTATTTTAAATGTAAACATGCAATAAAGACGCCTTGTGCCATAAGCAGCATTTTCAAGTTAAAAGTTGAATTCTGTTCCATTCTGCTGCACAGTACCTCACTGTTGAGGTCTTGAACTTTCAACGTTGTTGAGAACTTATCCTGTGTGAAGAGCTGCTGAGTCAGAGCTGGCATATATTAGTGTTGATCCTTTACATAAAATATTAAAAGTCACCGTGCAGCCTTAACTGACCTGTTTAAGTTCAACCATAAGTTTAATCCCTGTAGTCACTTTAGAAAAAAAGAAAAGACAACAGTCTTAACATCATTATCTTTAAACTGTATTTTTAACCATAAATAAATGCAATACTAGGTAATGTTTGTTTTAGCATCTCCAGCTGTCAGGAAGCAGCATGCTCATTTGTATATTTCTTTGTAGGCCATTAGGGTTGAAGACCTTAGTCAATAGGTAACTGACCCCTGGAGCACTCTGTTTGCATTCCTTTGACCTTTCCTGAAAGATAACAACCAGGGTGAGCGTATCTCTCTGTGTGTCTGTAAGTCTATATTGATTTGGTGGAGGTACTAAAAATGCTGAAAATGTCACACCATCAGCAAAACTGGAGGAAGCATTATTTTTTCTCACTGAATGATTGTTTGTAAAGTAACTACTTTATTTTAACATCGAGAGTGTGTTAGCTTTAGCACAACCAAGAGATCCTTAGCTAACTTGTATTTAGTATATTTCTTCTAGAGCTTACAGTAATCAGCATAAGCGATGATTAATTAGCTTTCTGCTAATGGCGTTGAGAATGAAGTGGTGTAAAGCTTCATTGAGTCAAATGCATAAAAGTCACTGAAACTGCACCAGCTTTGGTTGTGTGACGTTAATAGAGATAAGATGGTCCTAATTTCTTGTTCTTTATGATTTATAGAGCTATCATCATTGGCAGCACTGTTACTCATTTGGAAAGAGGTCAGAGATTTTACTTTAGCCATTGTGGCAAATTATGTGTAGTTGTGGCATGTTTTATTAAGAGAATGATGCTGTTCAGCTTTGAACGACTGACCAGGATAAGATCTAAGCTTTGATACTACCAAATATGTCCCAGCTGGAATATGTTTTTTTTTTTTTAAGGCTGCAGGCATTTTGCTGCTTCCGGGGACAGAGTGATATGTTCAAAATGGTCCGTCACCACAAGTGTGTCAGTCATCTTTTGGCAGACTCTTTCTCCAATAGTAAAAAGAAAATAAATACATCTAGGCGCTCAGATGCATTGACTGAAGGGAATAAATGCTTTCATTTTCAGCTTACAATGACGTCAAGACTTTTTCAGAGACAAAAGAATAGTAAAACATGGCTGAAGCTCTGCTCTCTGCTGAAAGGGTAACTTGTGGCATGAGGCAACTTCAAAGCTCCACTCCAGCTGATAGCCTCCATAAATAGCGAATTTGAAGGGGAATTTTAAATCAAAAATTGATTAATATTTCACCTCCGCATTGATTCATGCTGCCACTGAAGACATTTTCATCTCTCTGAATCGTTTGTATGAGGAATTATGATGACTTTATTCCCATGATCCATGACTTGATCTGAGCGTCACATCTTTTCTCACATGATTTTTAAACTTTTTTTATTGTGCAGCGCATTTTCTTAACACATCCATCATTGTCAATTTAAGTCTACAGCGAAAGAAACGCATAATAAGACAAGCTGAAACAGCTATGTTTTAGATACGCAAGCAAGTGTTTTTATGAAACAGAAAGTGTGTTTAATCCATTTATATTTTGGATGCTCCCCTCATGCCGTCTCAAGGGCAGACTGTTTTTTATTTTGCAGCATTTTTGACATCAGATTTATACCGAGCTCAAGGTGCTTTACGTGCTCTTTCTCGGTTTCTACTCCAACAAAAATATTCTTTGATTGACAGGGAGCAACACATTAAAATGTCCATATGAGTTATTGCCTGTCCTTACTCGGTTTTTGTGAAGTTGGCTGTCAACAGATGATGTGATTTAATTATATTTGCAGAGGGACACAGTGTAAAAGCACTGGATGATCCAGTGGCCAGAGAGTCACACTTTAAGGTGAAGGACAGGGTAAAATCCATTTCATTAAAACTGCCAGGACTCAAGCCTTTGGCCTGTGTTTGCATGAATGCCTATGTAGAGATCAATAGAGAGCAATCTCCTTGAGCTCTGACAGATAGCGTATTTGTACACATAGTTGATGGAGTTACAGCCCACCCTAGTGTGTAAAAGCTGAATGAAGTGTCTGAGTTTCACTCTTATAACTATTTAAGAAGACCTTCTGCACTAGACAGGTCAAAGCCAATTTTACGTTCCTCTTCAGTAATAATACGATTGTGCCAACTCTTTGTAAACATGTAGCATGCATAAAGTAAGTGCAAAATATGAGTAGAGCATACTCCTTTTCAAAACCAAAAGCTGGACTGGACAGGTTCCCCAAAAGACCCCGTTTGGAGGCTGATATGCAATGATGACGTTTCATTATACTGTACAAACTGCTATCCCACGACCAAAACAACACATTTATAAAGCATTTCAAAAGCAAGTATTCAAAACTTTTTTTTATAAGATCCTTTTATTATCTATTGAAACCCACAATAATATTTAAAATATCAGTAAGCTTAATATATATAAAATCATCATTTAGTGGATACTTGCAATTGCGAGGTGATCCAAACCCTATTCCCTAAATTTCAACTAATAATTTTTGCATTTTACTCCATTGTTGCTTTTAAAAATGTCTTCTTGTTTTTTTTTTTTAAAGTAGAGTTAAAAAAAGTATTTTGTATTTTCTTTGTAAATTATGAAAATTTATGAAAAAAAAAAAAAAGTGTCTTGCATTTTCACATCACTACCGAAACCGTGTATGTTTCAGTCCATTTGCTGAGACTGATTTTAACTACACCCCTACATTTATGATCAGGAAATATTTGTCACTCTCTCTCATAGCTACATAGAGATGAGATAGGTCTTATCATTTTGAGGTAAATATGTTTAAAAGTATGAAAAATCTTTGTGTAACTTTAAAGAATGTCACTACCGAACACCATTTTTTTTTTTATATAAATAGGCACATTTTTTGTGAGTTATTTCATAACATTTAGTTTTTATATGTGTACAGCTGTTCAGAACTGTGCTAGCTCACTATGTGCTCATTAGCATCTTTGAGCTAGGTTCAAAGGTCACTACCGAAACAGTCACAGTCGAAAAATTTGGTGGAGTTTCGGTAGTGAAATCTTTGGGGGTTTTTTTGGGTGTTATCCCATACATTGTCACTACTGTAACAGTCATGCCTGAAACGTCATCATTGTTTCGGTAGTGACAAAGAGTTAAAATTTTAGTGTCGTTAAAATTCTGTAATTTGATGTGGTCGCTGCTAAAACATTACTGTCACAACCTTAAAGGAACACTCCACTTTTTTAAAAAAAACAAAAACAAACAACTTCCCTAGAGTTAAACAGTTGAGTTTTACCGTTTTCAGCTGGTCTCTGGTTCTGGTGGTTGTACTTTTAGCATAGCTTAGCATAGATCATTGAATCTGATTAGACCGTTAGCATCATGCACAAAAATGACCAAAGAGTTTCGATATTTTTCCTATTTAAAACTTGACTCTTCTGTAGTTACGTCGTGTACTAAGACTGACGGAAAATGAAAAGTTGCGATTTTGTAGACCGATATGGCTAGAAACTATACTCTCATTCCGGCGTAATAGTCAAGGACTTTGCTGCTGTACCTTGGGTGCAGCAGGTGCAATGATATTACGCAGTGCCTGAAAATAGGCCAACTTCTGTCAACATAACCAGTGTGACCACCTGCTTGCACAAGGAGACTATTTTCATGCGCTGCGTAATATCATTTCGAAAACGGTAAAACTCAACTGTTTAACTCTAGGGGAGCTGGAAAATGAGCCTGTTTTCAAAAAAAGTGGAGTGTTCCTTTAAATGTGCTGTCATGATGGAAACTGGGATGTTTTGTCAAAAATAAAGCATACTGAATTATTAGCTAATGATAGTGTTTCTGTCAGTGTATATTCAAACTAATGGGTCCTTAAGTTTAAAACCAGCATGATCAACTTTTTGCCTTTTACAAAGAAAAAATGGATTTAAAATGCAACAAATCTCATAAATCACACTTGAAATATTGTTCAAATTGTAATTGTTATTGGTTTGCCTCTAAAAAGTTTTTAATAAAATAGAATAAAATATATTTACAAGGAAGATGTAAGCAAAATCTTAACAGGTCAATATAACCCTTCTTATTAAATTATATATTTCTGTGTTTCGGGAGTGACAGTTTTGGGGAGGGGAGAAATATTTCCTATATTAACTTTCTGAAAATACAATATGAGAAATAACTACACAATTACTAGAAATGTGTACCTTGGATAGTATACAATTTGCATGCATACAAAATTTCTGGAAAAAGACGTTTCCAATGGCTCATATATATTTTTTTAAATTTTTTAAATTTCAAAACACGCAAGCATGAAGGAAACACTATGTTGAGTGATCTTTAGATAAATGTCTCTTTGTAGCAAGCATGACTATTAGTATTAATCAATACTGCATTTTTATACCAGGTGATTAATTCAAAGAGGGATGAGACAGATTATGTAGTGAGAAGGAGCAGTTTCATTGATTTCCAGAGATGTAGTCGACTTCGTCAGGGAGAACATATCCAACAGATGAATTGAGTGTGCGTGGGTTATGTCGTCAAATACTTCCAAGCGTATTTGAAAGCACTAATTCAGAAGGCTTTCATTCACATGGTTCGCTGTGCTTCTAGTTACCCACACAAAGACCTCATCTTCATGTGCCTGTCCATGTAAATGTTCTATTTTAACTGCCTGATCTTAGATAAAAAAGCAAGACATTTCCTTTTTTCCCCCTCCTAATTCTGAGCGATGAGTGCTGGAACAGGCGGCTCCTAAATTTAGCCTTGTATAACATCATGCTCCCAAACCATGTGCGTTTTCGTTTTTTCGCTCACTGATTTACTGGAACTGTAGACTGAAATGCCATTGAGGGACTTTGTAACCAAGGCAACAAACAATAGTGGAGTAGAATGGTCAGATTAGTGTGTGAGGAGTGAAGGGCTTAAACTTGAGATTTTTTTTAATATGTATATTGCTTGGGTGGGAGCCATGCTGTGAAACAATTGCCACACCTCACCTGCAACAGAGCTATTTTACAACAAAGCATCTTTCTGTGGCTTTAAACACAAAATTGGATGACACTGAATGGCACTGCTTTGTAGTGACACATTAGGGGTTGTTCACACTGGATGCGCTTTTCATGTGAACATGCACTGGATGGAAGTCTTTTGAGTGCTGTGATGCATTTAAGTGTCTTGTCCCATGATCCAGTGTTTTCTACACTGGATTATAATGGAACTCTGCCATTACTGAATGTATAGCTCCACAGAAAAAATAATCCTTAATAGGAAACATAGTCAAACATAGTCAACAGAAGTTATTTGTTTTTATCAGTCTAATGATTCCTGTACTAATTAAACTCATTGAATCAGTCAAAGCAGTTACTAAACTTGACTCACTGATCTTAAGATTCTTTGGTGTGCTTAGAGGGATAGTTCACCCAAAAATGAAGATTCTGTCATGAATTTTGTCACCCTGTCGTTCCAAAAATCCAAGACCTTTCGGCGACTTGTTTGCAAGCAGAGGAATGCACACATATGCTTCGTGGCACTGTTGGAATAGAGGTCGATATTTAGCAATCAGGGCAGCCGATGCTTTTTCTTTTTTTCTCTTTCCCTGATTTTATTTTATTTTTTAAAGAAAATAAAATAAATAATATAATAAATAAAATAAACAAGAGTTGTACTACACACAGTAGCACCCAGAAAAACACTGCCAAAAATCCAAATTCAAAACAATGACTTTAAAGATGAAAATGACATGAAATGACCATTATATTCAATAGATGGCAGCAGAGGATCACTCATTAGCTCAGTTAACTTTTCCACTTCCTAGTTTTCAGGTCTTGCTTTTGGATTTATTATATAATTACTATTACAACAAATGTATGTACAATTACTGTACTGAAGTATAAAGTATAGCAAATACAATTAAATAATAATTGATAAAATATTTTGAAATGTCATGAGATTTAATTTAAAAACTACATTTTTAAACTTTGCCCATAAGTTTTATATTTAACTGTAGAAGCTGCTATATATTTAGCCAACACCGACTTGTTGCTGCTGTAGTTTTGTTACTCTGAATTTACTATTAATGCACAGCTCTATTTTGACGTCTGCTTCTCAGATTGGTCCCATTGCTACAGTTATAACTGTTAATTATAGTAATAACTCGTGTTTTTTTTTTTAGCAGAACAATTTAGTGGATTCACTTGTGTTTGTCATTCTGTGTTTGTCTAGTCCTCTAAAGCAAACAAAACTTTACTTTTACTTTACTAAATTGTGAATGGATTATGTAGAGAAACCAAGCAAACAGTGCTACCCGTATAGCACTAATGACCGAGCTTACTCACTTGAAAAATCCTGATATGATCAATGACAAACTACACAATAAATCTCTTATTTACACACTGTATGTTTTTTATGCTGAAAGGTGACAAGTTTGCATTCCTGCAGTCTGGTGCTCATAACTGCTTAAGAGTGCATTGGCCGCGAACAATGATATCGTGGAGAATATGTCAGGTGATGTCACATTAACTATTTTAACAATGTCCTTACTACCTTTCTGAGCCCTGAATGTGGTAGTTGCATTGCTGTCTATGCAGGGTCAGAAAGCTCTCGGCTTTCATAAAAAATATCTTAATTTGTGTTCAGAAGATGAATGAAGGTCTTACAGGTTTGAAACAACAAGACAGAATTTTCATTCTTGGTTGAACTATCCCTTTGAAGTTTAAAATTAGCTTTGACAGGTTGTTCATATGAGATTGTGTAGTTAAAGAAACACATTTGCAACAGAGTTTTATTGTAATAGAACGTGTCCTTTGTGAATAGCTATTTAGGCTGTTGATGATGTGTAGTTGATAATTAGGTTTGTTGTAACCAAGAGGAAAACTTTACTGCTTAGAGTATGCTTTTTCAAAGCTCGAGACTTAACAGAGTTGGGTTTATGTTTCATTTAGCCATCAACTTTATTCATGTGGAGTAACACAGCTGAATATGAATGATACAGTTGTTGAGTAACAGTAGCTATATGAAATAAGTAAGAGGTATAAAATAAATATGGGCAGCATGGCTCAGATAAGCTGCTGTTGGAATTATTCGTAGAGCAATGCTCTGAGAGTGTTTGTCATAGTTTCTGGTATAATTTATGTGGCATTGTTGAGATCTCTTCTGAGACACAAGATAAATGGATAAATGAGAAGGCAAACGTCTTTAGTTTGATATCTATTTAACCCTATTCCTGTCTTGGAGAAACAACTGCGATATTAAAGAGGTGTCATCAGTGACTTTCTTTCGTCTTGGAAATGTTTGCGATGTGTTCTGGCTAGGGTGTTTGGATAGGTGTTAGATAGGTTTGGCAGACTTCCTGTGGTGTGAGTCTAATAAGCTAACCAGCCATTTCAAAGGAGGCTTTTTTCAATAGCAAAAGCAAAAAATAAACGCTGTCAGATTGCACACGGTGAGCTGCGTCAGCTGGAGAACAGTCAAACAAATGCGCACACACACAATATCTTCTGGTATTAGCGTAGCACGACTAACGGGGGCGTTAGTCCTCCATTAACCAAGCTGTTTCTCACCTTCATCACTCAGCACTCCTCATCCTCCCACCGTGCTGACCTCTGTCATCCGTTCAGTGACTCATCTCTCTCTCTCTCTCTCTCTCTGCAGAGCTGTTCGTTCCAATCACACTGTGTACTGACATAAAAACACCAACTAGTCACTGTCCAGTTCAGACCAACACGACAGCAATGCACCTCCATTTATATTTAGGCCGCAGGAAAGAAAAAAAGCTCTTACGCGCAATTGACTGGGAGAGATAATCGAGCGAGAAGGGCTCTTTCACCCATGTGGGTGTGAGGATGCTGGAATTCATCCTTTGTAAAGCCTGGTGGGGCTGTTTTGAGCAGTGAAACGGCTTTCAGCTCTATTAACATATGCGGCAGAGGGCATTTTTGTTGGCTCACAATGCTGGTCTGAAAGCTTATAAGAGCAGCAGTCATTCTTTCATCTTTCGCTCTGGCTATGACTGCCTTAAACTGTCTTGCTATTAAATACGGCACCTTATAATGCAGTAAAGTGGACAATAGCTTCAATGCATGCACATTTTCACATTAATGGAAAGCAGTGAAATCTCATTGCATCATGTGTTCTGGATATTTTATAATCAATATTGTGACCCTTCCTTTTATAGTTTTTGATGTTAAATGTATGATTTTGATTTCTTAGAGCAGCAGGATTTGTTTATGATGATTTAAAAAGTGCAGGTTCATTTTCTTGTGTTGCTTAATCTGTTTTCTCAAGGCTTGGTTTTTGTGATAGGAAGAGAGAGGAAGGCCCTGCTGTTCTCGGGTAAGAGCTGGCAGTCACCCCTTTGAGCGTCCAGGACAGATTTTTGCAGACAGGATGTGTGAGACATGCTTCAGTTCCCAGAGCACTGCGTGCGTGTGTGTGCGCATGCATTTAAACACAACAAAACAGAGCAGTACGCTTTTTGTGTGTGTGTGTGTGTGTGTGTGTGTATGTGTGTTCTGGTATATATGGTTTATGAGGACACACATTCTTGCATTTGTGGTTTACGGGGACTCTCCATAGGCATAATGGTTTTTATACTGTACAAACCGTATTTTCTATCGCCCTACACCTACCCTACACCTAAAACTAGCCCTCACAGGAGACTGTGCACACTTTTTGAATTTCATAAAACACTGTTTAGTATGTTTTTTAAGCCTTTTGTTTTACGGGGACACAGGAAGTGTCCTCATAAACCATGTTTACATTGTAGTACCCATGTCGTTATACACATTTGTGTGTGTGTGTGTGTGTGAGCGTCAGGGTTATTGTTAACTAGAAATAAAAGGAGAGCTAAAATTATAAAAACATTTTCATTACTTGAAATTAAAACTGAAATCATATATAAGAGTCAAAACGGTAACACTTTAGATTAGGGAACACATATTCACTTTTAACTATTAGTTTTCACCTCAATAAACTCCTACTTTGCTGCTTATTCATTGTAAGTAAGACAGTTGTTGTAGTACCTAGGATCTAGAATATGGTTGTGTAGAACAAGGCATTCATTTGTGTAGGGTTGCAACAATTCCTCAATTCTATTAGAGTATTCGATTTAAAAAAATAAATCCTGGATTCCATTTTGCCCATGTCGAGTAATCAGTAAAATACCAGAATGGCGCATTTTCATATATTAAACCTATTTAAAAATCATAATAAAGCATAATGCTGTTTATGCATAATGCTAGAATTCACAAACGCTGTGATTCAGTTAAAAAAATATACGCAATGCAGATTTAATATATGCGCTTTAATTATTTACATGCGTGTAAGTTACATACATACGTGTAAGAGTGGCTCTGTTCACAGTAAATGCTGCGACACAAACTTATTTACATGTGCGGAGCATCTAAAACTTCTTCTCTGGATATTGCTGTGTGTTTGGGTTTATTATAAAGTTAATCTGGGAATGCAACGTGCGCTATTTCATCAGATTTGTAGAAAAAAACATTTAGAAATTTATGCAAACACAGGAGAATACATAAATATCTTTCTAAATATGCTAACTTTTCATCACGATTTCAAAATAAAAGTTTAAAACCTTGCTCTGAGTTTACACGTTTTTATGTCCACATATTCAAGAAATTACAGTGGTTGTAGCATTTCTATCATAAAAAAATGGCCAAATATTAAATATTAAGTGGACATTTGAATTAAATGTTATTGAGTCAAAAATAAACAAGGATTAGATCGCGCAGTAAAGTGTAAAAACAATCATCAGGCCGTTGCATTAAAACACATTTTATTTCAAGCAGTGTTTCTCATTTTCATTTACTTTAAGTTAAAGCTGCAGTCTGTAACTTTTTTTGTGTTTAAAATTTGCATAATGTATATAATAAGCGAGTACATCATGAATCCATTTTCCAAACCGTGTTTTTGGCTTATCCTGAATCACTACGGTACACCTATTTTAGACCGTTTCTGGTAGAAACCGCTGCGGAGTAGCCCAGTACCTGAGTGATTCGTCATAGACATAAACAGAGAGAAGTAGCTCCGGCTACAATGTTCTTCTGGAAGATGCATACAGTTCTGTCTATTAACCGCTAGAGCACCAAAAGTTGTGGACTGCAGCTTTATAGTACTGAAAATAACTGAACTAAAACTTAATAAAAACTACTAGATATATTTAAAGAGTAAGAAAAATGTTTAAAAAAATCAAACTAAATTACTGAAACTTTAACTTAAATTAAGATGTGAATTATAAAAATGTTAAGTATTTAAAATATTAAGCAAAACTATAATAGTACGTCAATGGCACTAAAAAAAAACAGTGTAATCTGTTGCACGTTTTAACGTATTTGACTGCTGGCACGTATTCATCCATAGTTTATTTCTGCTACCATGTAACCTCTCATCTGTACATCAAAGAAATATTATTGTCTGTTGTCTTATTAATTAACATCACTTTAAGCTCTGTCATATCTGAAGGTGAAAAGGATTTAAGCAACAGCATGTCTGGATGGCAGTGAAGAGTAACATAAAATTATTGGCTTGCCAATACACAGTGATAACACCACTGAAATAATCAGACCATGAGAATACATAAAGGCCCAAGTAAGTCTTGCAAATTTCAGTCTTTGGCTCTCGTTCCGAGGCGTAATGTGTTTGTGGGCTGCGTCCAATCTAATTACAGCATGTTCCAGCACTCTGTGATGTTCAAAGACGAACACTCAGAGGCATGGGCAGTGAGATACTCAAGACCAAAGCTGATGGATGCCGAAATTAGTCATATTAAGACACTAAATATCTTGAGATGGGAAGCTGAACCTGAACAAATAAAACATGTTTTGTACTGAAAGTCATTCTATAGTCTCATAAGGTTCATAATGACATCTGTTGAGAGCATGTGGCGATTCTTTCAATGAAATAAACAAGCTAATATGTCTCGTTTGGCAGTTTGTTTGGCAATTTTTTTGTGCAGACTGCAGTGGGTCACTTGGAGATATGTGTAGGTTATTGTTTAGTAATCTACTTATCCATGCTATGCCATATGAAGATGATTTGTATTGGCCATTGCTCAGTATTCTCCATTTTATTGGCAAATATTATTTTTACTATTTTTTGCCTCTATAGTCTCTCCCTGGACACATCCCCACCTTTTTTTCTCCATTATGTAAGTCATAATGTTTCTAACAGATTTGCTTTGTAAATCAAAGACACTTTCCCAAAGGAAGATGCCTTCATTTCTAAACGAGTGAAAGAGATATTTTGTTTATAACATTAATTTTCTGTTCATAAGACCAAGTGTCACATATTGCATCACCTTAGAGATTAGTATTCTATATATTTATGAACAAAAGTCTATTTTTCTACATCTACAGAGTTTAAATTAATCCTTTAATGCTTACCAGGCATAATTTGCCTAATTTTTTTCTTTTTTTTGCTGTCTAGCAAAGATTGACTTTTTTTTTTTTTTATTTTAAAGTTGGTTTGTTAAAAGACAAAATGTGTTTTTAAACAAAATAGTGGAGCTTATGTCAGCACATTTTACAGTCTTTAAAGTCCTCAAACAATGTTTTTGTAGAAGTTAGGCCTGGAGATATAAATATTAAATACTGTGGGACTATATTTGTCTGTTCAAGTTTTAAATCTGTCTGCTAAACTGCTTACTAATGAGTTCTACTCTGCAAAACTATCAGAGCTCGTTTCCTGTTTGATTAAATATCAAAGACCGATGCAGCATCTACCAAGCACAAGAAATCTATGAGCAAATCTTGTAATGACCAGAATTTAATATTTCCATTTAGAGTTCTGAGTTCTTAAGCATACTCTGCATGAAGATGCAAGTTTTCCCTTTGCGACTGGACACCAAAGACCCAAACAGCATCGGCAATGCTGCAATTGCATTATGACTGTCTTCATTGATACGTAATACTGACACTAAGTCAGTCTTAATGAGCATTTCATCTCTACTGCTGTACTCTTCTGATAGAAGAGATGTATTTCCACAGCATAAAGAGAAGTAGGAATGAAAGCTACAAGGCAGTGCTTTCAAGATTAAAATAGGGGAAAATAGCAGATGGCTCCTTCATCTCCTTTTGAAGGGAAAAGGCCAACAAACTCTTAATTAAGACCACTGCCAGTTATGAATCTGACTTCTGGCCTGTTTGAGAGTGGGGCTCTAAATGCAAATGGGTCACTGCAAGCATGCATACAGTATTTTTGGTGCATCCCATTGTATTGTAAAAACAGTATCTTAATTTTTAAAGTAGTAAAAGCACAAAGCATTTGCAGCATTTTTTAAAAAATCAGAATTTCTTGTCTTAAAAATACCTTTTATCTCTATCTGCTTTAACACATAGTCTTTTCATTGAAAGGATGTTATTGTGAAGACACAACAATAGCAAGCAGGCACCATCCATTATATTTTATCAGCCATCCGTGCCTCTACACAGGAAATAATACATATCAGTAGATGCAGAAATGGGTTAACCTCAAATATAAACAGTTTCCGCTATATACAATAGTCTATTTGCTGCCGCAGTCCTTTAGTGCGCTCTCTATTGTGGAGCCAATCAAATTGACACCTTCAAACTGTGAAAAAGGACTATTACTCCTCAGGCACTGTGGATTTGTCTTTTTGTGTGGTTTGAAACTTTATCTGCCTCGTCCTATAGTGCAAAATGCATTAGTGTTAAAACAGTGATTGCTGGGAGTTGTTTCTTGTCACTTTTATGGAGTTAACATCTGTTACCACCATGAAGAGTTGATGTCGAAGAGGAGCTTGTTAGCTCAGGTATTGCTCCCTGGGTTTTACTGTCTCTTTATTTCCAAATGAGAAAAACAAATCAGGGTTTCTTTTACTAAAAAGATGATAACTACCAGGGGCAGAAATTAATTTTCCCATTAGAGACAATATTTGCCCTCAGGAATTGAATTCCAAGGGCATTTTTTTACATTTGTAAGGGCAATTTTTGTAGTAATCTTATTATTATAATGTCAAATACTTACATTTACCCAGTTACTTTAATCAATATTTTAAACTGCTGTCAATAACAATAAACTCTTTAAAACTGTATCTAAATTATACATGTAAAAAACAGGAGCTCACAGGGCTGCAATATTGTAGATTTATATTGCAATAATGATTATTATATTATTAATGTTTTTGTTTTTAATGTTTAATTGAGCAGGGGCATTTTATTCCCCTTTGTTGTGAATTCATGGGGCATTTTTGTTCTTTTTGCTGGCATTTTTGCCACAAGCCCTTAATTATTTCCATAGGTAAAAGTCATTGTGTTCCCACCTGGAGCAACAAATGAACTGCAGAGAGCCTTTGCTGAGAGCATATAAGGTAACAAGCAATTTTGTTCTTGACTGATTCACGTGCTGTGTAGTCTGTGGACACTTGTTGTCAGAACTTTTCACTTCAACATTTCTTAATGAAAATGATATTTTTGTAATGATCCGTTGCAGTCAAAAATGCCCTTTATGCTTGATAGGCTGAAAAGTATTAATGGTGCATATTGAGCGGGGCAAATGAGAGTGCAGTTGCCCCTGAATAATGTAGAATAGCCATTGATTAGTCATATTATTGATTTCCTTTTATAAGTTACTTTGTTCCATTTTCCTCCGAGCCTTTTCTAATGGCGCAAACGAGGACTTTAATTCCAAGTGGAAGCTCAGCAGGAAATGAATGCAGTTCATCTTATTATACACTATTAAACTAAACATATTAGCTGGTTGCGGAAGTGGAGTGAATAGAAAATTCCAGAATAAAACTGAAGTGAACTTCTGTGCATTTGTTCATGTAGTTGTAATGCAGATGGCGCAGTCTTTGCCAGCTGACACTGTCTACTATATTTAGAATGTGAGAGACAGACTGTACAACTACAATATAGAGGACGGCAATGGGGGAATAGAAGCACGGTGTACTGTAGTGCTCCCAACAGGCCTTCGTGCACCTGTCATAAATGAACACGTTTTCAGGAGCATGGTAGGACAGGTGCATGCATGCATGACATGATCTTCAAAATGAGGACTTGTTTAAAGTGCAAAATGTATAATTAGTGCATTGGGTAATAATACACATTTTGGCAATAATATACGTTTTAAGGTTTTAGCATGAAAGTGATACTTGATCAGATGAATCTGAAAACACACGCACACTTCATCCAATTGGATGCCGAGCCCACTAGAATTTATAGCCTGTAATTTGTCTCTCCTCTCCTGACTACTGCAGTCAGCATTCCGAACGGACCTTCAATTACTGTGCGGCCTGCATTCAAACTGACTTCATTATTATTTATCTGCCGTGTGAGCTTAAAATATTTCTCGTAATGTCAATTTTATGCAAGCCAATTAAAACGTGTGTAGCTGAAGCAGCATATGAGGCATAGACATCTAATAAGATTAGAGAGTGCACATGGTTGTTTGAGGGGGAGCGGGGAGGGGGTGCGCACTCATAAACTCTTCCTTCTGTAATGAAGAGACATATTTATGGCAGCGATTTTGGAAAGTGTCCTCTAGAGTCACTGCAAATGTGCACACGTCACTCCTCCCTGCCTTGTAAGATTAATTTGGCCATCCTGCATTGGAATTGCCATCGATGTTAAGCGTAGCAAAAGATGTGAGTAAATGCATAACTCTGTCAAATGAGAGTGTAAAGCCTGACAGAAGTCGATGATGCATCGATGCACGTAAAAATGATCCCTTGCTGGAAGTTGCTGCTCAGTGTGTATATTATATCAGCGTTGGTAAGAGAGCAGTCTGCTGTTGTCATGGAAATAGTGGAAAAAGTGTGTTAGTATTTCGGGCTTGTCATCACCCTGTTTATGCTTGTTGCCAGATCTTCTGGTAAGCATAAATGAATCTGTCTGATGTTGTTGCGGCATGTGAATGCAGTGCGTTTAAAATGCTAAATCACAAGTCACATGGTCACTTCAAACACACTTGGTGCTGATTTAGACTTTTACAATTTTTTCTAAGTTGTGAATAAAAGAAGATTGTGAACTGGTTGTAATTATCAAGATGTCTACATGAGTAGCTCACATAATGTGGTGTGAACTTCATTTACATAATAATAAAAATAAGCATGGAATCATTAACGGAATAATGATTTTCACAACCTCAGAATATCAGAAAATTCTACTATGGAATGTCAGGGCATGTGACGTATCTGTGACCATAATTTTGAATAAAAAAAAGTCTGTGCAAGGTCCACTGAAGTGCTTTGAAACACGCAGTGCTATTCTATGTGTTGGCGTAATTTCAATTGAAACAGGAAGACAGAGCGTTTTGTTTATATCACAGCTTGGACCAGCGCAACTGAGCTCATTTGACAGCGTATGACAGCCACAATCTCATCCATATCGCATTACCTATGTATAAAATTGCATCCTATGTAGAATTCAAATGTATCCAATACATTTTGTAGTCTGCGCCGACTCGTGCTTATGATCCGCTCCGTGCTATCATGTCTCTGGCATGCTGCACAAAGCAAAACCAGACCATTCGCTACAACGGAATGCATATTTACACTGTCTGAATCATTCCCTATGCTCTATTTAGTGAACTACATGCCATTCACCATACAGAAAACACAAATTCTGTGAACAAGTGACTGATAATCCGTTAATCCATATATATTCCAAATGCAAATTTTGTGATTGTTTCGAAGCACACTATCTTACAGATAACCTTAAGGCTAACATATTAATGCTAAAAGCCAAAAAACTTTCGTTTTGATTTCATGGGGACTTTAAAGACGCATAGTTTTAATGGAGATCAGGTCAGACCAGACATTTTGGATATTTTAATAAACTGGACTGCACACGCAGAAACGTTCAAGAAGCATTTTAGATCCACAAACATGCATAAACAAATATAATGGCATATATAATGAGAAAATTTCAAAAGTTTGTGGTTGTAAGATTTTAAAATGTTTTATAATAGATATATATTGTAATATATTACAATTTAAAATAACTGTATTCTGTTTTTAAAATGTGATGCAAACTAGGAAAACCCAACACATGGTGAAATTTAGCCTTTTTTAGGTTTTGATACCATATGAAAGCTGGGTTCAAGGCATATCTTTGTTTTGTCCATAGCTTGAACGTAACGAAAGTTAACTATCTAAAGTTGGCTTTCACTTTACAGGTTTAACGAGAGCTGTCTGTCAAGTCAGGAGCACTATATGGTGTTATTACACAAACAGACTCACGTCTGTTTTCCGTTGTTTATCATGGGCATAGTCTCTGAACTTTTGATCACCCCTTTTATGTTTAGATAGCACAAATAATGCAGCCTACCTTTTAGTAAAAGTGAGTGCAGCGCAACTGTTCGCGCACTGTGCATAAAACAGACTGTCATCGGACTCCTCCTCTTTAGTAACTTCATCATCCAATCCTTCATCTCTGGATGTGAAATAGTCCATTATAACATCGTTTAGTGCGCTGTCATCACCAAGATTGAGCAGATTGAGATGAGTAAGATTGGTTAAGTGAGCAGCTGCAGTACTGCATTGTTGTGCTCTGCCATCTCATGATATTAAAAAAAAAATAAATAAAAAAACATTGCATGCCGTAGTTTACGCAGGACTGGCGGAGAATGTGAATTGATATATCTTTATTAAATATGTTACATATTTAATTAACTGTTAACTGTTTTTGTGGTGTTAAGGGAAAGCACCTCCGCAGCGCGTTCTTAACGTAAGAGTTAACTGTTATTTAAAATATCCTACTGGGCTAAACATTTGAGTGGCAGTGTCTGTTAGTGGTAGGCATTTTTTGTCTTTTGATATTTATGCTCTGCACACTGCTGTACATGTGCATATGCATTTACACAATTCCCTGTGCTCTCAGCCATATGTACTGGAGCTAGATGTATAATTGGATTTATAATTCATAATGTACCTCAGCTGGCCTGAAGTAAGCCTGGATCAAGAACTCTCCCTGGCACAGCTGCTGTGACTTCAAAAAAGAAAGCGTTGAGCTTCAATGAGAGGTTGCTGCATAGTTTAAGCATGTTGTACAGTATGCTGTTCCCATGCATTACTGCATACAGCTGAACTGTCTCTAACCCTAAATGTTATAATTAGAGAAAATCCTGTCAGAGCTTTCAGAACTACAGACACCTTATCTTAAAGAGAGTGATTGCTATTGTCTGATAAAAAGCAGCAACGGCATAGCGTCAACCTTGTCAACCACAAAGGTGTTGTATGCTGTATGAATTGCATTTTTCATTCTCTAACAAAATGATCAATAATAATGGAGTACACCACTGCAAAACAGACAGCCAGAGGAGAGAAAAAGACAGAAGGAGAAAAAGCCACGCGGAGGACAGGAATAACAATGAGGAATCGGAGGAGCCTTGGTTCAACAATGCACAGGGAATAACTCAGAGGAGCAGTTGCTCCAGAGCCGAAGAGGAACTGTCAGAGAGCTGCGCTAGGCAGAAATAATTGATAGAGCGTTCCGTTCTTAGTTCACCCTGCTCATTATTTTGTGTTGTTTCTTCATTGGTCCAACAACGCTATGAGGAGCCTTTCGTGGAGGCTGTAACTCTATTTGTGCCCGACTCAAACTTCTCATCCCACATTTGAGAGGGTGCGGCTTTGCTTTGAAACTAGACTCAAAAAATCTTTAAAAACACTACAATGCCCAGACAGAATAGAGTGAAGACCAAATGACTGGGGATGGACAGCAGATGCTCCTTTATCAGTACTCACATTTTTCTCACATTTGGAAGTTAGAAATGTGCCAGGGGGAACTGTCTAGAGATGAGATCTGAGAGTCACATTGACTGAAGACTAAAACAGAGCGCTGGATAAAGTCTTCAGTGAAGTGTCAGTGATGTTCAAGGGCCATCTAGAGGCCTGGCACAAACACTATGTATTCTTCAGTTTAGTCCCATCCAGTCTAATTGATTTTGCACCCTGGAAATTATTTTTTTTATTTATAGGTTGTCGTATACTGTCATTTAATCAGAACAGTTGTGGCTGTAATATTAAAAAACAAACAATTTCAGCTTATTAAAACACATTTTAAGATATATAAGGAATCTATAGAAAATGTGAGTGGTGCAAAACCCTCCACGATGTGAGGGTGGTTGCCAGTTTTTTTTTTTTCTGGCCCCACAAAAGCACACTCTTTAGTCTCTATGGCAGGGATTCCCAATTGTTTTTGTCAGCCCGTTTTGTTTTTTGAAGTACCCTTTGAGATTTAATCTTTTTTCAATGGTTTAACAACACCTTTGGATGTTCAGTGTTATTTGATGTTGGTTAATGGTCACATGACATTTAAAGGAGATAAAATATTACATTATACATATTACAAGTGTATTTTTTTACATTATTTACACTGTCGTTCAAAAGTTTGGTATCAGTAAGATTTTTAATGTTTTTTTTTTAAAGAATTCTTTTATGCTCATCAAGGCTGCATTTACATGATCAAAAATTTAAAAAAAAAACTGTAATATTGTGAAATATTATTAGAGTTTAAAATAATGTTTTTCTACTTTAATATATTTTAAAATATTATTTATTCCTGTGATGCAAAGCTAAATTTTCATAAGCCATTACTCCAGTCGTCAGTTTCACATGATCCTTTAGAAATCAATCCAATGTGCTTATTTATTACTTTTATTGTCAGTGTTAAAAAACAGCTGTGCTGCGTAATATTTTGTTGGAACCTGTGAATATTTTATTCTTTCTTTTTTTTTTTGACAATACAAGTCTTTGCTATCACTTGTAATCAATTTAACACATCATTGGTGAATACAAGTATTAATTTCTTTCAAAAAAGAAAGAATAAAAATGTACTGGCCACAAACTTTTAAATGGTAGTTTATTGTTACAAAATATTCTTTTTACCTTTTATTTTTTTTTAAAGAATCCTGAAAAAAAGATATTTTCAATTTTCAATATTGATGATAAATGAGCATATTAGAATGATGTCTGAAGGATTATGTGACAGAGGACTGGATGAATGATGCTGAAAATTCATCTTTGCATCACAGGAATAAATTACATTTAAAAAATATATTCACATAGAAAACGGTTATATTACTGTTTTTTTCTGGATTTTTAATTAAGTAAATGGTGCCTTGATAAGCATAAGAAATTTCTTTAAAAACATTACAAATCTTACTGATCCCAAACTTTTAATGGGAGTGTATATATAGGGCTGCAA
The DNA here is from genome assembly GCA_012976165.1 of Labeo catla. NCBI lineage: Eukaryota > Metazoa > Chordata > Actinopteri > Cypriniformes > Cyprinidae > Labeo > Labeo catla. Next base: position 5,723,141 of record VONZ01000001.1, read on the forward strand.
GTATTCAGGGCTTATTATTATAATTATAATTATTATTATAACTATTATTTTAACTCTAATTATAAAGTAACAATGCTAATATTTTTGTCTTGAATTTTTCACTCTCAAACATTCAAATAATTAAGCTTCTCTTATGGCAGTATACTGGTAAAATGCTGTACACTTCTATCCACAGACCAACAAAAATGTTGGAAATAGTGTGAATATGCAAATAAAGTTGATCTGTATTGCCATTTTAGTCCATGGGATTTTTAGCATCCATAAGTGAAAATCATAGCCTGATTGCTTTACAAAATATTAACACAAGAGTTTTCAGAAATCGAAATGATTTTAGGTATAAGACATATCTTTAGTATACGCATAATAAATTAGTGATGTATTAAAATCCCTAGTGATCTGCTAATAATAGGTCAGTCCCTGTGTAAGATTATACAGCTCTCTATTGTTTACCGTTTACAGCATTATGATCACTATTTTAAGCTATTTTAAGCTTAAATCATATAATTGTTTTGCTGTTTAAGATTTTGAGAGTCTTGTCAAATTGTTTATTTTTATGAAAAACTATTTGATATTTAAAAAAACATTCAAAAACATGTGAACTTATCAGATAGCTACAGGTCACTACAGTGTCTGCAGAGGAATTAAACTCAAAGTTAGTAAAGAAAGTAGGAATATCATGCAATATATCAGATGTTAGTGGATTACAAAAAAACATTTAAAAGGTTTAGGGGATTTTTGTCACATTTATTAGCATTTTTGCCCCAGTCGCCAGATCATTTTGACCAAGCTCAGTGTGCAGTAAGAACTCAAGGCGTCTCTGGATCTGGATCAGATGTCTAAACCCACCTGCTGTAAGCCAATCTGTGGGCCATCAGAAACTCAGTGATCTCTGTCTCGGCCTATTCATGGCCCAAACTGATGTCATGTATTTACACTCTCAAGGCAGATGGGACTGATGGAGGGAGGCAGTGATTTTGCCAGCTCTGGAGAAGTTGGTGTAATTATGAGAGTGAAGTTTCAGCTGGTCGGGTAGCACAATGCCGGAGGATACGCGAGATGCTCAGTTACTAGCTGCAAACCACCCTTCCTGGTAGACGTAGATGCTGATGTGTGAATAATGAATACTATTGTCTTGTCTTGTCTTTCTGTCTCTTGTCATTTTATCAATTCTCACGACTCGTGATTGATGCGTGTAGCAATCACGCTTATTCCCTACATGAGATTATTATCGCTCCCTCTCCCCTAGTCTCTATTTTTTGTATTTCTCTACGGCCTGCAGAAAGGTTGAAACAGAGTCTAATATACCAGCCACTGGGTTTAATTAGCATTCACAGTGCCCTTGGGAAAGCAAAGGAACTTTCATTTCTTGTTCTTAGAAGTTTCCTGTTTCGAATTAAGCTCTGGATCGCCTGATTTCTTTCAAGAGGCAGTAATGAGGAGCTGGTGATGATGTTGCAGAATGCTGTATTCTTCCTCCTGCTCGCTCTCTCTGTCGCTCAAGCAGTCCGTTTGTCTTACTTCCTCTTGCTTTCTTCGCTTCTGCAAAAACCTCAGGAGTTTTCAGCCAATTAAGTTCTTTGCTTGTTGCACAGAGGAACGCTTCATGAAAAGAGAGGAATGCTCTGTGGACTCGGATGCGTTTGAAGAAGAACTGATATTGCAATTATACAAACTGTGCTATGAATTACTTTATTGTAATTGCATCATTGGAGAGATGAAACCATGGAAGCAAATTGAAGACCATTTTTTGTGTGTATCACCTTTTGAATTCACAATAGCGTTTATCATATATAATATATACCATTTTACATCACTTTTATACATTAGCATGGAGTAGAACTACAAGTACAATATAATTAATGTCCACCTGCATTCTTTTAACCTTTTTTTTTTGTCTGCGGAAAATCATGATGATACAGAAGCTGATGGTATTGGCTGGAGCACAAAGGCAGTTGTAAAACATCTCAAAGTATTGATCACCATATCCGCCTTCTTCCAAAGACCTGCAGGCCAGATTCCTAGATGATAATGCTTTATATATTTGCGCTCGTGCCAAATAGCCCATTATGCTGTGTTAGTAACATCAAAACATATGGATGCAGAGAGAGTGTGTTATAAATGCACAAACATGGGGATATTTACATTGCCAAATTGGGAAATTACTAGTGATCATAAAGTAAAATAGAGAGAGTGCATTTACATATGATCAAACTTGTTCAAACATGTTAACAATTATTTCATTATTGCATTTATGTAATGTATAGTATTATTTGCGTGCCATTTATATTTCTATATGATATGATATCTATATGATAAAAGAGCCTTTTTATGGATCATTGACACAAATTGCTAAACCCAATAATTACTTAAATATGCTTTCATCGTATATCAAACAGCAAATCAAAAATGTAAATTTCTCCTTTTGTGTTCCATTGATGAGTTGTATGAGTTTGGAGCAACGTGATCATGGATCTGCTGCAGTGAATGGGTGCTGTCAGAATAAGACACTAAACAGCTGATAAAAACATCACAGTCATGCAAAAGTAATGTAAGCAATCCACAGTAAAATATGACACCATTTTTATTTTAGGATGTACTATCACTTTAAGGAGCACAAAGCAATTTACACAGCAAACAGAGGTGTAATTAATCACAGAGCAGAGAGCTCCATCACTTACATAACAAACTTCTTAGTATTATACTACAAAAATGAACAAAGAGGGAAGGAATAAGATAAAGAGGAGCATAGTAAGAGATGAAAAATGAGGAACAAGCAAAATGAGAGAGAGAGAGAAATTGAGGACACAATCTGTGCGTCTAAAAAGTCAGGATGTACAGTAAATCAGAATACGTCCTCGTTCTGCTTGACTATGTGCACCTTTTGTCTTCGCATTATTATTTTTGCTTCTGTATGTAGTCTGTAGACTCTGTAGTGCTCATACATTACCATAGTCTGATGATGAAACTAATTAAGTCAGCTGTACAAGTAATTTCCTAGCATTGGGCAATGTGTGCTCTAGCCTAGTCTCAAATTGCACACCCACGACCACCCATAATTCATTCACTGACCGTCTGATGCATATTGCACATAAAACTAGCAAGAGTTGGCCTGAATTACCAGGTTAAATCTTATTGGTTGGCATTATGCAACCTCCAACAGTAATAGCACGCAGGTGTTTTAATCATTCTGTCCGGAAACAAAGTCATAATTGATCATGATTGATCCTTACAACATTTTGTCAAAGATCTGCCTATATGAGACTACTTCCAGCCTAGCTTTGAGTGTTGACTAGCATCACAATGAAACCCATTCATCTTTATGGCTTCTACTTGCTGTGCTAATCCAATGAAATCTTGGGAAATTGCTAGTCAGCAAAAATCCTAGGTTGATTTATTCTCAATTTCATCTGCACATATAATAGTTTCAATTAAAAAAAACTTTCAGAGATATCCTTTTCCAATTAGCCTGCCATAAACAAGTCTCGCTTTTAGCAAAAAAGAATGAGAGTGAGAGTCTGGTGTCTAATTTAATTTATCCTGCCCGGGAGAAGGGAAGCACAGTGATTTAGACTGTAAGTGTGGTAAAAAGTGCACAAAGGCCTTTCATTTGTCTTCATCACCCCATTTCCGTTGCCTGTAATCATTCATTGCTCTTTTTTCTTGCCTGATTCACAGCAGCAGTGTTGTCAGGTAGGAGAGTATTTTTAGGATAGTGACTCTTTAATAACCCTAGTCAAGGTTATTAGAGTTAACTAAAACTAAAACCAGGGAGGGGAAAAAATTGTTACTTGAAAATATACGTTATCTGAAATAATGTCTTTATACACTACCAGTCAAAAGTTTTTGAACAGTAAGATTTTTAATGTTTTTTAAATAAGTTTCTTCTGCCTGCATTTACTTGGTCTAAAGTACAGCAAAAGCAGTAATATTGTGAAATACAGGTACTGTTTTCTATTTGAATATATTTTAAAATGTAATTTATTCCTGTGATAATGCTGAATTTTCATGGGGGGAAGAAATTATAGAAATTAATACTTTTCTTTAGCAAGGATGCTTTAAATTGATCAAAAGTGATGATAAAGGCATTTATAATGGTATAAAATATTTCTTTCATATAAATGCTGTTCTTCTATTCATTAATAAAAAACCTGACAAAATCTGCCCAGCTGTCAATTATAATAAGATAATAATTTTTGAGCAGCAAATCAGAATATTAGTATGATTTCTAATAGATCATGTGACTGGAGTAATGATGCTAAAAATTCAGCTATGAAATCACAGGAATAAATTACATTTTAAAATATATTCAAAATTAAAAAAAATATTTTAAATAGTAAAAATATTTTACTGTTTTTTCTGTACTTTGGATGAAATAAATGCAAGCTTGATGAGCAGAAGAGACTTTGAAAAAAACATTTTTAAATCTTACTGTTCAAAAACTTTTGACTGGTGGTGTATATCTATATCTAAGTAACTTTTCAGTAAGTTGTCTATTTCTCAACATTTTTTTTTATTTTCATTTAATGTAATTTAATAAACTAAAATAACAAAATTTAAAAATGAATAACTGTAGACATTTTAAATAACCAATCAAACAAACAAACAAAATTACTAAAAATGACTAAAGCATTCAAATCGAAATGAAAATGGGGATAATTATTTGTAAGTCATTCACTGAGCTAATATGTATTTGTTTTTTACAGTGTATAAAATGCTTTAAAATCATTTACATAACACCTAGCATCATGATGGCAAGTTTTACATATGTAGCACTATAAATTGCATTCATTTCGTTGCACTGGAAATTAGATTGGTAGAGAGGCAAATCCCTTAGCAGTGCTCAATGTTTGGGGCCATCAAATATGTTTTGTTTGTGAATGTCAAACAGGAGTGTTTATGCACAGTTGTTATTTCCCTTTGGAATTAAAAATGTCACAGAACATGATATTACTGTAAGTCAGCTTGCATATTAATCCAGAATGAGTGGTGTGGGTGAGCAGTACATAGTCACACAATGTGCAATGTGTTTTGACTGTGGATAACTGGATTTGAAGTTGATCTGTAACCTTCTTGCTGTTTCTCTCAAGGGCAGGGTGGGCCATGCCATTCGGCTGTTTAAAACCTGGCGAGAAGAAGGACTACAACAGTCCAACAGAAATCACAGACAAATATGATCTGGGCCAGATTGTTAAATCGTAAGTAAAATGTGTTTTTGTGCAATCTAAGTTGTATTTGTTGCAGTCTGCCAGCAATTATCACAAAATTTATTCAGAAAGCCTTTTGTATCATCCCAAAGGGGTTTATTTTGTGATGATAATCGACTGACTGTGCATTATCCCTCTAATTACACTGCTGCTTAATAAATAAATGGATGTAAAATATTGTTTCAAGTTGATTTGATTATGTGAGTTTATGGAGTGTTATGAGAGACATGAAATTAGTACAGTGTAGGAAAGTTATAGAAAATGTTTTACCGAATAATGTGACTGACCAATTAGAATAGAGATTTCATACAGTAATTTGCAGAAAGTTCATTTGAGTGTGAATTATTTTTTCATTTCAGTTCTACTGTTGTAATTGAAAAAGTTAAGTTCTAATGTAATTAGTGTAATCAAAAAATTTTCTTCTCATCTCAAGGGAGGAGTTCTGCGAGATCTTCAGGGCAAAGGATAAGAACACACTCAAAATGTACACCTGCAAAAAGTTCCTGAAGAAAGATGGAAGAAAAGTGCGGAAGGCTGCCAAAAATGAGATTCTCATCCTCAAGATGTGAGTTACAAAACTCGTTACAATCGTTTTGTAGAATGGGCAGTCCTCAGGTCTTCACTTGGTTTAAGGAGAACCATATGTATTAATCATAATTTTCATTTATAGTAGGGCTGTCTTTCAGTTAACAAATTACAATGACAAATTGTAGCTTTAGAAAGAAATATGTAATTTGATTCAACATAGAATTTATTACACAAACATTTAGGCTGCAAGAACCTAACATAAACTATGGAACATAAAAGAAGATATTTTGAGAAAAATCTCAGTATTTTTTGTTCATACCATGAAGTAATTGGTAACCAAAACAGCTTTTTTACCAACAAGTCTTCAAAATACCTTCTTTCATGTTCCACAAAAGAATGAAATGATACTAAATAAGAAACTAAATCTGCCAGCAGGGGGTGGTAAATGTCTTTGAGTCATTCATTCATTTGATTCATTCAAACGGCTGATTCATTCAGGAATTAAGTGAACGGCTTTCTTTATAAATGGGCCTTTAAATCATTAGTTCATACGATTCGTTCAAAACGTGGATTCATTCAGAAACTAAACACCACTGTGTTGCTCGGAGACGTGCAACAACCTTGCTATGGATTCAAAGGTAATATGTTCTCAGCAAAATTGAGCAAAAACACATAATCTTGTGTTTAAAATATAACGCAATATCAACTTCTTATTTACTGAACTGTTGTATAAAATCACATTTAAGTTCATGATAGATCAGGACAAAATCAGCACTCGTGTCATGACAAGTGATTATTTTGGTACTCAAGTAATTGGTCAATTATTTGATGAATTATTTGACAATTAATCGAGTAATCGGATAATTATACTTAAATTGTATTTTTGAGATCAATAGCGAACAACAGCCTTCAAAATGACTTGAAATACATATATAATAGCAGTGAGGCAATAATAATTAGTTCAAATAAAGTATCAAAAGCAATTATATGGTTTTATTGAACAAATGACTGCAGAGGGCGCCAATGGCCTTTTGATTGTTTTTACACTTTACAGTGTGATCTAATCCTTGTTTATTATTGACTAAACAGCATTTAATTCACGTCCACTTAATCTTTAATATTTGGCTATTTCTTTACGATGGAAATGCTACAGCCACTGTCATTTCTTAATAATGTGGACATCAAAACGTGTAAACTCAGTGTGAGGGTTTAAACTTTTATTTTGAAATTGCGATGAACAGGTAGTAATTAGAACGATTATGTATTTTCCTGTGTTTGCGTAGGTTTATAAATGATTTACCTAACAGATCTGATGAAATGGTGCATGTTGCGTAATAAAGCCAAATTTACTGTGCATTTACTGTGAACTCAGACTCTGAAAGTGTAGTGTTTGTGAATTCACAATAGCATTATGCTTTATTATTTTAATGCAGCCTTTGAAAATGGTCTAATAATTTGTTTCATGGATTCTCGTCCATGGAATGTGCCACTTCCGATATTTTGCTGATTACTCGAAATGCGCAAAATGCAACCGAGGATTTTTTTTTTTAATTAAGTACTTGAATTGAACCAGGGTAATCATGACAGCCTTAAAATTATTGTAATTCCTAATGCATTAGACAAATGTTGATATATGCAATTTATTCATAATTTATTGTGACTGCATAATGTCTGAAACATGTATAAATATGTGAGTGCAAACTTGTAGCTACTGTACATTATCTTGAATTGAATTAATGGCAGAGATTGAGGTTCCGTAATAGTATTGGACATACTCTGTTTCAGAAAACCCACATAATATAGCAATTTGTTTATTTTTTAAAGTTAGTAGAAAGTGTAACTACACAGTCTGTTTGTGGAGCCATGCATAGCCTTTGTTCATTATTGGGATTTTCAGTTCTCTCAAAAGAGGGGTAAGTACATAAAGCACCTAATGATGCAAGACATTTTGTTAAATAAACCAAACATGTCAAAGCCTTAAGATATTAGATATGAATGCTTTGCACAGCGTATGATTATATATGATTATACTGCATCTAAAAGGCTGATCTAACGTGAGCAGAGCCTTCAGATTCACTGATGTCACTTTGATCCTGCAGTGCTGCGTTTGTGTCCCGCTCACAAATCACAACAGCTCATAAATAACACATAAAAGAAATGTCACTTTTAGAATGAGCAGATTTTTATGGGTTCACCTTTAGTTCCCCTCTCTGTTGCTGGCGTAAGTGCACATTGGTGTCTTCAAAGCATCATCAGAGTATTAATTTCTTAATTTAAAAGTTGGCTGACATAACCACCTTTATAAAATTCTGAAACACTTCTTTATAGTGTCAGTGTTACATAATGAATCAAATTATATGTGCTGGAATTAAAACGTAACATGCTTTATGAAAAGTTTCCTGCAAACTTCCATTTACATCTGTTTTTCAGTTCATCTCAATTTTTTTAAATGGGTTTTTTCATAATGCATATTATTGAAAAGTTACTTTAAAATAAGAATAATGCGTTACAAACAGTGGCAAGAAAAACACCATTAGATTTAATAGACGAAGAAGAAACCATGAAAGACTAAACAGGGGAAGCGTCATCCTGAGGCTGGCATCTATTTGAAAACAGTTACACAAATCATACATACATAAATGCTGATTTGAACAGATGTGATTCAGCTACAGAGCATTAATCATAATACTGACATTTGTTGTTTAATTAAATATGATTATAGCGGATATAGGAATCCATGTATTATGCAAATATATGGATTCAGGCATGTATGAGTGGTGTTGGATGACTCTGCGGTGGCAGATGGGGCACGAGTGTGGGGTTGATGGCCGGCCGGGATAAATCTGGGCACAAAGCTACATGTGTATCAACCTCCTGGGTGCCACAAACTGTCTCCTAACTGATTGTCCATCTCTTCTTCTTCCCAGGGTGAAACACCCCAACATCCTCCAGCTGGTCGATGTCTACGAGACCCGGAAAGAGTACTACCTTTTCCTGGAGCTGTAAGTGCTGAAATCAGTTTATGAGGACTTTTTTTTTTTTAACTGTACAGGAAAATTGCAATGAATTCAGTGCTTAGTATCTATATCAGCGAAATTTCTCAGCTACCCAGAAAAAAAAATCTAATTTACTGTTAAGCATTACTCAATATTTAAAAAGTTAAATGTTAATGCAAATTAAGTTTAAAAAGAATGTGGCCTTCAAGTATTTTAAAATTAAATAATCACTCAGAATAACAAATGAGAAGCATAACAAAGCGTGTTTGATGTTTTTCAATATGTAAATGTAAAGGAATTATTAACCCTGTAAAGTCTGACATGAAATAATAGTAGGGCCCTGTGAAATCGTTTCTTTTTTTTTCAAATTTATCTTAAATTTTACTGGATTCTTTAAAACGTTTTAGCATTTCTGGACTCTGTTTTAATGGTTAAATAAAGAATTTAGTAATAAAAAAAAGCATGTCTAATTAATTGAAATGTATGCTGTTTAACAACCTTTTATTAAATTTTTTAAAAATTTCATTTAAGGCCCTATGAAATACAGTTTATTTTTTTTCTAAAATTATTTTTTATATTTACCAGATTCCATTTTAACGGTTTAATTCGTTTCAAATTTGTTAAAAATTGTCAATTTATTTGAATTCATAAAAACTACTTATTTATTATTTTTGTTTTTACTGTCTTTTCTTTCTTTTTTTTTTTTAAAGAAATTCTGTGTTGTGTACTTTACTTTTTCTGTTGAAGGCATAAAACATTTGTTTTAATCAAATGAAAATTAAACAATTAAGCATTCAATTATTAATATTATTGTTATTACATTATGACATACATTCTATTGTACAATAGTAATATATTTCTGCCACAATTTCTTCAAATTAAACCAAACATTTGTTTGGAGAGACTGCTGTGAAGACCTTCGAGTTTGACGGTTTTTGTATTGTGGAAATTTTAGGGTCCTTTAACAGCCAGAAAAAAAGTTTTTGAAATGGTTTGAACCTTTAGATGAAATATAAAAAAATTCAAAACAAAAAGTTAGCATATGTGACCCTGGACCACAAAACCAATAAGGTTCAATCATCTGAAAGCTGAATAATAATCATTAAGCTTTCCATTGATGTATTGTTTATTAGGATGGGACAATATATGGTTACAAGATACAACTATTTGAAAATCTGGAATCTGAGGGTGTAAAAAAAAATCTAAATATTGAGAAAATCGCTTTTAAAGTTGTCCAAATTAGTTCTTAGCAATGCATGTTATTAATCAAAAATTAAGTTTTGATATATTTACGGTAGAAAACTTACAAAATATCTTAATAGTACATGATCTTTACTTAATATCCATAAAAGAAAAATCGATAATTTTGAACCGTGCAATGTATTGTTGGCTATTGCTACAAAAATACCCGTGTTACTTACTACTGGTTTTGTGGTCCAGGGTCACATGTATTTTTGTATTGGGTGTCATGTTTGATACATCAAGGTTTTTTGTATGCTCTCGTATTCTGTAGTATGATACAGTGAGACTATGGAGCTGATATTATATGAACAAAAATAAGATAAAATTCTTATAGCTTGTGAAGTAAATCACAAATCTTTACAACAGTTTAGCATAAATGCTGTAAATATCAGCTGTCACTCTATATCTACCAATAATATGTCTTAGGAATATGTAATAATTTTAAACAAGCATTTGAAGGAAGCCATCTGTCAGGTACCGAATGCAAAGGGCAAAATATTGACAAGAAAACTGCAGAAAACGAATTCCTCTGGCGTAGGTTGTTTGGCGACAAAGGTTCCCTTCTATTCATGTTGATACTGACTTCAAGAGGCTAAAGCCACAGCTGCTGTTTCCTGAGACATAACAGAAATAAACCCTGCGCTCAGACTGTCCTAGCACGATTATACCGCCTCGTCCTTGTCACATTCCTACCTGTCTGTTTGGATTTGCATTCATAATTTTAATGCCTCGTCCCTGCTGTACGCTGTATGTGTGGCATGGACTGGATGATGTGCGTATGCTACACCTGTATGATCAAGTAAAGCTTTTGAAGGGGCCAAAGCAGGGTGTGAATAATTCATAGTTGCACAGAAAAAGCAGTTCAGTGTGTTGTTTTCTTGCAGAGCCACAGGTCGGGAGGTGTTCGACTGGATTCTGGATCAAGGCTATTATTCTGAAAGGGACACCAGCAATGTTATCAGACAGGTGATGGAGGCAGTTGCTTACCTGCACAGCCTGAAGATCGTTCACAGGAACCTAAAGGTACTCCACACAGCGCCCTCTGGTGGTCATCCAGTTCATAATTAATTAACCCCATTACCTAGAAACTTTCACTACAACACACAATTCTGTTTCGGTTTTTCAAATCCAAGCTTTAATCCACTGTTGTCAATGTTTATTATTGTCATGTAACAATGTAAAAAAATTCAGTAACACTTTATTTTAAGGTGTCTGTGTTATACGTTACATGTACTTACTATTATAATAACAATTAATTATTTATTAATTTAAATTTTATTTTTCCAAATTTTAAATCCTGGTGTAGTTGTGCTGTATGTTTTATACATTCACTAATAATATATATTATTCTTTTTCAGTAAATAGCGTTAAATAAACCCTAAATTTTGCTCTACAATGTTACTTGGTTTACGTCATTGTTTCATGGAATTTCATGAAGCATCATGTCATCTTGTCATTCTCATTCTCTCTAGCTTGAGAATCTGGTGTACTACAACCGACTGAAACATTCGAAAATAGTCATCAGTGATTTCCATCTGGCAAAACTGGAGAATGGACTCATCAAGGAGCCCTGTGGAACCCCAGAGTATCTGGGTAAGAAGCTCTTCAAAAAAGGAAAAACCTCTTTAAACACTCATGGGGGAGATGCAACAGATGATTTGTGTTGAGGAACAAGATTACAGCAAAGCAAACAGAATTCTCTCGCAAGATTTCTGTTTACATGCGCGTGCATTTGTTAAAATTAGAATAGCAAACTGTGGAAATCAGAGTGTTTACATTTCCATAAATGATTTGTCTTTGTCCATTTTTTTTTTTTTTTTTTAACCAGCCCCAGAGGTTGTTGGGAGACAGAGATATGGCCGACCTGTGGACTGCTGGGCCCTTGGTGTGATCATGTACATACTGTGAGTGTATTCTCCTATATACCTAAACCTGGATCTCATAGTACCTTTATTTACAGACACCATTTAAATGATTAGTTCACTTCCAGAATAAAAATTTCCTGACAATTAGCATATGTCCAAGATGTTCATGTCTTTCTTCAGTCAAAAAGAAATGAAGGTTTTTGAGGAAAACATTTCAGGATTTTTCTCCACATAGTGGACTTCAGTGGGAGCCAATGGGTTGAAGGTCCAAATTACCATTTCAGTGCAGCTTTAAAGGGCTCTTCACAATCCCAGCCAAGGAATAATGGCCTTATCTAGCAAAACGATCAGTCATTTTCTGAGTTACATTTCTATACTTTTTAACTACGAATGCTCATCTTGCACTAGCCCGACCTCATGCATAACGTAATCACATTGGAAAGGCCACACGTGACGTAGGTGGAAGTACCGACCCAGTGAAGAAGAAAGAAATTTAAACGGCCTTTACAAAAAAAAAAGGCTAAAACAACCATGTCAGTTCAGTGTGTACACAGATGAAGAACTAACCATGCATTACCTTTCCAACATGGTAATGGAATGCATGAAGACACGGACGCGCATCGCAGATCTAGTGCAAGATGAGCATTTGTGGTTAAAAAGTATAAAAATTTCAAATTATTATTATTATTATTATTTTTTTTTTTAGAAAATGACTGATCATTTCACAAGATAAGATCCTTATTCCTCGGCGGGGATAATGTAGAGCCCTTTGAAGCAACAATGAAACGGCAGTTTAGACCACTTTTTTTCCACTTTATCGTGAAAAATACTGTAATGTTTCCCGCAAAAATGCTAATTTCTTTTTGACTGAAAGACATGAACAATCCTTTAATCTTCCACAGCTAGACTTTTGATTATCAGTGTGGTCCACATTGTACCTTATTCTGGCCAAAAACCACCCACTCTAACTAGAATGTGTGAGGAGTAAATGTTAAACCAGTCTCTACAAAATCTGTACAAAGATAAAAATGCCAATATTAATGCTAATTTTATGTGCAAAATGCATGTCAGCGAGCTGTGTGGGCATGAGAGTACCATTACCCAGACCCTTCTCACGGTTTGTAATGATCTCCCTCATCTCATGCACAGGCTCTCCGGAAATCCTCCATTCTATGATGAAACAGACGATGATGACTATGAAAACCATGACAAGAACCTCTTCCGGAAGATTCTTGCTGGAGACTACGAGTTTGACTCACCATACTGGGATGAAATTTCAGATTCTGGTACTTTTACTAAAGGATACTGAAAAAAACCTTACAAACTTGTCTTACATAAACCTTGATTTTAAAGACGTGACAGTTTAGTTGTGGTTACTAAGTTCTCCCATTTTGTCAATCCACAGCTAAAAACTTAGTGTCACGTCTTATGGAGGTGGACCAGGATCAGAGATTGACTGCACAAGAAGCCATCAACCATGAATGGTACTTATAGTATTAATATACTTGACAATTACTTAATATATGTAACCCTGGACCACAAAATCAGTCATAAGGGTCAATTGTTTAAAATTGAAATGCATATTACTAATCAAAAAGTAAGTTTTGATATATTTATGGTAAGAATGTTACAAAATATCTTCATGGAACATGATCTTTACTTATGATTTTTGGGATAAAAGAAAAATTGATAATTTTGACCCACACAATGTATTTTTGGCTATTGCTACAAATTTAGCAAAGACTGGTTTTGTGGTCTAGGATCACATACTGGGATTCATAACTACTGATTGAATGTTCTGAGTATGAAGTATACTACCGTTAAAAAGTTTGGGGTCAGTAAGAGTTTTAATTATTTTTCAAAGTCTCTTATGCTCACCATGCTGCATTTATTTAATTACAGTAAAATCAGTAATGTTGTGTAAAACATTACTAATTCAAACAACCATTTTCTATATTAATATATTTCAAAATGTGGTTTATTCCTGTCATGTAAAGATGCATTTTCAGCACCATTACTCCAGTCTTCAGTGTCACATGAATATGCTGCATAAAAATTATTTTATTACTTATTTTTATACAGCATATTAGCATAAAAATAAATAATATATATATTTTTAATGTAAAGAAGGTGTTATTGACAGTTTATTTTTTCAGGATTCTTTGATGGATTTAAGTTCAAAAGAAGAGCATTTATTTGAAATAGAAATGTTTGTAACATTTGTTGAAGACATTTCTATTTAAAAATGTCACTTTTGATCAATTTAATTGTAATTATTAATTAAATGTAATTATTTTCCGAGGAGGTTATGTAAAGTCAATGCAAAGACATGAATTTGCGCTGGGTGACTGTAATGATGTGAATCTGGCAAGACGATTGCCATGAATGCACAATATTCACCTCAATCTTGTCTTTCGTGAAAGCTGACAAATTTGCATGACACGTTGTCAATCCAATCTTGCTTACAGAGCTTACAGACACGTCCAGTTATATGAGAAAATAGAGGAGAGCATTAATATGTTTTTATTTGAGCAAGGGCCACAAACAGCATCCAGTAAATATTCCCCTTTCTTTTTGTGAGCACATACCATAAATTTTTTCAATAAAAATAAAATATTTTTGGCCCCAAAAACTTTTGAACAGTAGTGTAAAACCATACAATTTCCAGACCATTTTAAATGTGCTTTCTTGTATTGTTAAAGGATATCTGGAAATGCTGCTTCAGACAAGAACATCAAGGAAAACGTGTGTGCACAAATTGAGAAGAACTTCGCCAAAGCTAAGTGGAAGGTAATTTCTAGATAAAGTTCACTCTTAATGTTTTCGTGTTGAAGGATTACTTCACTTCCAGAATAAAAATGTCCTGGTCATTTCCCCATGTCATGCACGACGTTCATGTCTTTCTTTCTTTAGTCGAAAAGAAATGAAGGTTTTTGATGAAAACATACCAGGATTTTTCTCCATAGAGTGGACTTTAATGGTGGCCAACGGGTTGAAGGTCCAAATTGCAGTTTCAGTGCAGCTTCAAAGGGGCTCTACATGATTCAAGCTGAGGAATAAGGGTTTATCTAGCAAAATGACTATTCATTTTCTTAAAAAAATTACGTACTTTTTAACCACAAATGCTCGTCTTGCACTAGCTCTGTGATGAACATCTACAATTTCAAACTTTTAACTTCTAAATCATCCAACATCGTTGTTTTAACCTTTTTTTGTAAAGTGCTTTTGACTTTTTTTCATGTTTGCTTTGTAAACACCACGTCAGCACTTCTGCCTACGTCACGCATGCCTGATTACATAATGCGTGAAGTCAAGCTACTGCAAGATGAGCATTTGTGGTTAGAAAGTATATAAATTTGTTTTTGTTTTTTAGAAAATGACCTATCGTTTCGCTAGATAGGACTCTTATTTCTCACTTTGGGATTGTGTAGACCCCTTTGAAGCACTGATATGGCAATTTGACCCTTCAACCTGTTGGCTCCCATTGAAGTTCACTAAATGGAGAAAAATCCTAGAATGTTTTCCTCAAAAACCTTCATTTCTTGAGTAAATTATCAGGACCATTTATATTTTGGAAGTAAACTAAATTGAGATTGTCCAAATTAAATCTGGATTATCACCTGTTTTAACATTTCTACATCATCTGTAGAAAGCCGTACGGGTCACGACCATGATGAAGCGTCTCAGGGCACCAGAGCATCAGACAGCGGCACCGGCAGCAGGAGCAGCAGCCATATCAGGTGCACCCAACCCTGCAGACGGCGCTCAGGAAAATGCTCAAACAACATCAGAGGCCTCCACAGCCCCATCGAGCACCGCTGAAAGCAACTTGATGAGCACAGAAGCCCCTGCTGCGGAAGCTCCCAGTGATGAAATAGTGGCCGCTGCCGTCCAGCCACCAGCTGAGCCTGTTCTCCACGCCCCAGCTCCCGAACAGCCCGATCCATCGCGATGCAACGGAGAGGCTTTAGCTCCCCTGCCATCGGACACAGGGGAGGAACAGAGCGGTTAATCTCGCTACCTCTCTCCCACCTGTGTTTAGATCCCGCACACCTGTAAATAAGCAGCAAGCATGCTAACACTGATCCCGCAGCACATAGCATTAATCTCAACACGCTCTATCATGAGCCGAATTCTAAAACATTTCCCAGCAAAGCATCTGTTTTCTATTGAATCACAAGCTGTGTGACGCATATCGAAGGCTCTGGCTACTTTAACTTTGCGAAAAAGAAGAAAAAAGCTGTTTTCTGCTTACATTAAGCCAAGATTGGAAACTTTAACATTGAGCTGCATACATGTTTTAGGATAGATTATCAAAGCAGGCCTCATTTTATAATTACTTTTTTTTTTTTAATTTAATGCATTGCAGTTAACGTCTGTCTTGAGCAGGTAGTCAGAGGAGCACGGATACACAGCTTCATGTGCAATGTAAAGTTTCTGTAAATAGCTTCTTAACCTCTGTAGATTAGACGTAGCCAAGAACAGCATGCTTTTTCAAATCTGCTGTTTATGACACTCATCTCTGGGTAATTGACACATTCAGCTTCAGCTTTACATAGACATTTCTTGTCTTGATCGAACACACACTCACGAAATGTTGCCATCAGTTTAAAGGGATTTGTATGAAAAATACTTCAGCAGCAACTAAGGCGACTAAATTCATCTTGTAATTGCATTTAAAGATTGAGACATGTGGCCCAATAAATGGAGCAGAGTAGGTAAACATAAGAAATACCTCAAATCTGCTTGGTAGCTAGCCACATGAACAGTGGAAAATGTGATTTGTAATGTATTATATACTCATTTGCATACATTGTACATGTTGAGAGTAATACACCTCTTTATTTTAAAAGTACATAGCCATGCACAGTGAAGTTTAGTTTCAATAGAATTTCATCTGAAGCATAGATGTATATAAGTTACAGTGATACAACCATTTTATGCCTACTATTGGGTTGAATATTTACTCTCTCTATTTTTTTTTATTGTACCTCCCTCTACTAATCTATAATGCAACTGAACATATTCTGAGACGTATAATTTATCAGACTTAAATTGAAAATATACATATTTATCTTTTTTTTTTTTAGATTAAAAAAAATATATTATTATAAAAATAATAATTTTTAAAAAATCTAAAATTGCTATTAAAAACTAATTTTTCCACACATAAACTATATACAGTAGTCAACATTTTTAGTGGATCAAAACTTTATCAAAGTTGTCCTAAAACTAAAACGAAAACAATACCCGTTACTGTCTTTGATGAACTTTTTTAAACCACTTAAAATGTTGACTACTGTATACATATATTTTTTTCTCTATTCTCTATTTATAGATCTCATTGACTAACCCATAAGTGCTGCAGGAATGAAACAGTATTTTTGCACTTCTGGTTTCACCTGAATTTAGTGGGGGTTTCTTAATGGACTTTGGTTAAATGCCTGAAATAAGATCTAATATTTTAAGTAGTGCTGTCAAAATTAGCGCATTAAATGTAGGCAATTAATTTTTCCAGTTTAACAGCATTAAAAGTGGCAGCTCTAAAAGTAATAGCAGCCAAATAACCTAATAACCCAGCTGCTGTGATGTCTATAAATCAAAAAACAAAAGAAAAAAAAAGAAATTAATAACTTTAGTAGCTTTAAGGTTTCATCTATTTTTAATTTAGCATTTAGTGTGTGATAACTTTATTCAATTTTTGTGTATTTCCTACTTAGTATAGAGCACAGGTAAATAAGTTTACTTAAATTAGAAGTTATTTTTTTAAAAGTCTAATAAATATTAATTTATAGTTCAAATACACTGTAATGTTGAACGGCTATAGTCAATGTTTAAATATTAGGGGGGAAAAATTTACTTATTAATTTATGAAAGTAATATTGGTTTCAGTGATGCCTTCAGTGCTTAAAAATGTAAAAAAAAAAAATTTTTTAAATACTGTTTGTTTCTCCATTATTTTGAAGATTGAATGTGAAATTATTGCAATATAAAAGTATATTTAAAAACTTTAATGTAAGGTGGGATTAATCACGAATAATTGCAATTAATTTCAGAAAAAAATGTGATTAATTTTTTCTTAATCGATTGACAGCACTAATTTTAAGATATTTAACTACAATAATAATTCTTAATTGCTAAATAAAACATTAAACATCAAAACCAAAGTTGTATTAATTTGCGATTATCTTGAACAAAATGGGCAATACTCGCACACTTACTGATCGCAGAGCTTATTTGCTGCAATAACCAAAATCCTATAGGCTATTTGTCAGGGGGAGCCTGGGTGATGCCTATAAAAATACTTTATCCCTGCAGCACTCTATATTGGGTAGATGTATTCTTGCCTAAAGCAAATAGTCTTAATCACTAATGATCCTAATTGAGTCTAGCCCTATTAACCAAACCCTAACGACTTAACATTTTAGCAGACAGCTTTACTTATTTTATAGAAATGTCTGCTTTCAGCAACAGACACCTCATCTTTCACAGTTTCATACAGATCTTTCTCATTAAACATTCACGCTTCACTAGTGTGTGGTGTTTACTGTCTGTTACTCATAATAGCAGCACTGAAGTTGATGTGTTCTACAGTAAATCTAAAACTCACCTTGTGCTGTCATGATTTTTACATGAACAGGTTGATGTTTTCAGTATACAAACATATAGTTCGATTTTAGCACAGAGAAATGGCAGGTGATGTAGAGCTTAACGAAAGCAAAACGAAACGGTCAACCTCTTAATATGAGCAATAGTCTACAACTGCGATACTGTGATGCTACTCTTAATGTCAGTGTCCATTGGCGTGTCCTCCGTTAAAAAGTTGACAATAGTGACATCATACGGGAAGGGTGAGAAGCTCAGGACTTAAACAGGACAGGTGAAGCCAGTGCACCTATTGTACCACAATTTCAAACCTGTCGTATAGGTGAACAAAAACAGTGACGAAAGTTTCCCCTCCAGTGGCCAACGATTTGTAATTGTTGTGCAGCGCGACATGCTGTAATTTTCCAAACATCACAGGAGTCAGTGGAGGTTTGACTGAAGACGGCCTTGATATGCAATTATGCTGTCAGTGGTCTATTGATTTGAAGATGAAGCACAGCATGGGTTGTCACAGGTTTCTACTCAAGTCAGCTTTGATATACTTTAGATCTCACAAGTGTCATTGTCATTTTGTATCTTTCACTTCTCTTTGATCTTATGAAGTATTTCCTTTTTGAAATCTGTCCCATACCTTTATTTGTTCTATCTACCCTGAGATTTTAAGATGTTATTTGTTTTTTGTCTTTGATTTCGTACAAAAATACTTAAAGCTTAAACGGTTAAGAATTAAAATAAAAAGAGTGGTAAGTAATGTTTCATGTAGGTCTGGAGAAAAATAAAAAAAACTTTTGTAACATTCATGTACACTGAAACCGCAACTAGATACTGTGTTATACAAACTCAAAGCAATTTTTTTAAATAGTGCTTCACTATTGCCTTTGGTGTTCGATGTCTGTTGATTTCCTCATTCTCTCTGATGTTCTTCTCAGTGTGGTTGACTGTGAACCTGTGAATACACTGAGGACTGGCCTCTCTCCACTTTAACCTCTGTATTCTTCAACTGACTTTCATGCTTTCAAAATAAACATCCTGAATGATCACAAATGAGTCATACTTCTTGTATATGCTGCATGCTATATATGATATATGCTCCATGGAGCCAACGAGTGCTTCTATTTTAAGAACGTAAAACTTTTAGAATTAAATGTGTTGTCAGAAATCTGAAATAAGACCATCGATGTCTTGTTTTAAAATGTAGACAGTTACATTAACACGCCTGGAATAGTATCTGCATCTGCACAGGGCTCTTAGAGTGATTATTTGGCATGGAGAGATGTTGTGTCAGTCTCATTCCTACCTGAAGTGTTATGACTGTTGACAGCGTTCTTCTCAACGTCTGTTCATAATTGTCCAGTGGTACCTGCCATGCCCTATGAGTGGGGGAAAAAAAAAACAAAAAAACAAACATAAAACCATAGTGAGAAAGGAAAGTGAATGGCAAATTAATTCCACACATTATATCCTCCTCTGCAAGTCTGGGCCTTCAAAAAATAATAATGACAATAAAATAAAATAATAATGACAATAATAATAATATAAATATAGAATGGACACACTAGAATGGAAAGTGAATCGCAAATTATTAATTCCACATATTATTTCCACCTGTGCAAATCTGGGCACTCAAAATAATAATAATAATAATAATATTTTTTTGATTGCCCAGACTTGCATAGGTGGACACACACCACCGTTCAAAAGTCTGGGGTCAGACTTTTAAGAAGTCTATGCTTATCAAAGCTGCATTTTATTTAACCAAAAATATAGAAAAAAAAAAATTATTGGACAGAAAAAAAATATTGCAATTTCGAATAATGGTTTACTTATTTTAATATATTTTAAAATATAATTTATTTCTGTGATGCAAATCTGAATTTTCTAATATTTTTTCTAATTTTCTAATATGCTGATTTATTATTAAATACTGATACTGATATTTGTGATTCTTTTTTCAGGATTATTTGATGAATAAAAAGCTAAAAAGAACAGCATTTATTTAAAAGAGAAATATTTTCTAACAATATAAGTCTTTACTATATTTTTTTAACCCATTCAACACATCCTTGCTGAATAAAAGTATTAATTTCTTAAAATAAAAAAAGAGTGATCCCAAACCTTTAAACACCGATTATAAATCAGCATTTTAGAATGATTTCTGAAGGATCTTGTGACACTGAAGACTGAGTAATGATGCTGAAGACTCATCTCGGCTTCACAGGAATAAATTATATTTTAAAGTATATTAAAATACAAAACGTATTTTAAATAACAATAATATTTCACACAATTACAGGTTTAGTTTCTATATTTTAAACATTTTTTGCCTTTGATTCATTTAAAAAAATAATTAATTAAAATTAAAATACATAATTAAAAATATATAAAAATGAGAGAGGGGGGCATATATCTTCATTTATGCATTTGTGTAAAATGAAAATAAATACAAAAATAATAATAATAATAATAATAATAAAAGCATAATAATAAAAACTAAATAAACTTTTTGACATTATTCAGAAAATGGACATAATGAACAGAACACAACCAACCAAAAATACATAAAATAGATATGCAAATAAAACAGTGAAAGTTTGCCACTACTAAGGCCAAATACATATGCATATTCAGTGCCTTGAGAGTATTGGTCAAACAAAAATTTTGGAAGTAACAGACACAAATTTAAGTTGCCATTCACTACCCACTTCACAATCACTCAGTCCCCATTCACATTTGTAAATGAGTTTTGGATAAATTATTCCCTTTGCTTTTACTCTACAACTGGGGAAAACGCACACTTAAAATATAAATATATATAATTGAACCCTACAATAGCAGTTGCCTGCTATTTTGCAGTGCTTAGACACTTAGTAAAGCTTGCCCTCTGCTGGCTCACATCATTTAGTACACATTTGATCCGGAAAGAAAGGTCTGAGGATGAATCCACATTTATCATCAGCATCTAAACCACTTTAAAGAATGTTTATAATGACGTCAGAGTCTGTGCTGGCCTATTAACGTCCTGTCCAGACCACAAAACTTCACAAATGTGACATCCTGTACACAATTCACCCTACATTTGCAATCTTTCCCTTTCATCTAGTGACTTTTCTCAAAAATCTAAGACTCAGCTATAATGGCATTGCCGGTAATCGCTTCCTAATAATAGTCCCTGATCTTACACCCTGATAACACCAGCAAACGTCTCTCCTGATGTCCTTCAAGACTGATCAAGTTACTTAAAATGTGTTATTCATTTCTTGCCAGAGTGCTACACTTCTAAAAACATCTGCTTGGGCAAAACATAATCGATAAAAGTTATTCTGAAGCTTTCATGTCATGCCGATAAAGAGGTTTTGAAACAGTGAACAAAAGACTTTGTAAGCATGAATAGAGGCCTTTCCATAATAATGACAGCCTATGATGGCATGTTGAAAGGATGGCACCCCTTCCCCCAATGAGATGGGTTGGGACGATAACCATGTGGGTTTCTGAGCTCGATGTGTTCAGCTATTCACTCCGATAATCATCCATCACCCCGGTGGGTGAGAACAGCCAGTCACTGCTATGACTTTGCCCACCACTGGCACTGAGACACCAGACACAGGGAATGATGGGAGCTATCAGATAAGACACAGACAGAGGTTTGTCTGTTGAGGAGACACAAGTGGGACAAAAGAGGCTAGTGATGATGAGATCTTATTCTGCCTGAATGAGATGCCCACCGTACCCAGAGAAGAACAACAATGCAGTGACAGGAAGAAGTGCTGGATGTTCTCACTGGGAATGATATTTAAGTAACACCACTGAGAAAACTACACTAATGTGCTGACAAATGCAAGACTGTAGCCGGAGCTCAATATATGTGACCCTCGACCACGAAACTAGTCTTAAGTAACACGGGTATATTTGTAGCAATAGGCAAAAATACATTATATGGATCAAAATTATCGATTTTTATTTTATGCCAAATATCATTAGGATATTAAGTAAAAATCAAGTTCCATGAACATATTTTGTAAATTTCCTACCGTAGATATATCAAAACTTAATTTTTGCTCAGTAATATGCATTGCTGAGAACTTCATATGGACAACTTTAAAGGAGATTTCCTCTATATTTTTTTGCACCCTCAGATTCCAGATTTTCAAATATCTCGGCCAAGTATTGTCTTATTCTAACAAACCATACACTTATGGAAAGCTTATTATTTATATTATTCAGCTTTCAGATGATGTATAAATCTCAATTTATTTTTGTGGTCCAGGGTCATGTATACAATAGTAGTCAACATTTGAAGTGGATCAAAGCCTTTCATCAAAATTGTCCTAAAGCCAAAACAATACCCATTATTCTGACTTTTCTGGTACACTTCAAATGTTGCCCAATGTAATTTAGTCAAAGTAATGTTATATTTAGTTTCTGACTGGAATTAAAACAAGACTGTGAGGGATAAAAGTACAATGCATTCAATGGATTTTACTGTTTAACACAATACCAACTGTTTAGCTGACATAATATCTCTCTGAATGAAAAAAAACACTAGACAAATAATTAATAAACCAGTTTTGTGTCACGAGTTGTGAAAATTACCTGAGTTAGGACCTTTATACAGCCTGGTGTTTATCCGCGTAAAATTCAATATGGCGTCTAACCTGACTAACGTTAAGCTGACGCGGGAGAGGGAGTTTGAATCTGAGCTGCAGTAATTTGCTATATGACTTACTTCTTTTTGCCCTTAAAACACACAAACACACGCACAACCATGTAAAGCCCAAAAATACTCCAAGCGAAAGCTTGGCATTAAACCATACTCACATCTTTCTCGAAGTTTCTTACATTTGATAGCTTGCGTACGCGAACACAAGCTCCTGAAACATGCGCACTATAAAGTTTTATACTTTCCAAAAGTTATCAGTGATAAAGTGATTTCGTACTTGTTTAAACTAGAGTTGCCGATTGCTTTTTAGCGTTAATCCTCCTACCCAAGCGCTCGTCGTCTTCTTCTTCTTCCGTTGTATGGCGGGTGACGATGAGGATGCATTATCGCCCCCTGCTGTGTTAAAGTGTACAAGCGTTCGTCAACGCAGGCGTCTATTGCTGTTGTCATGAGTAGTGTTGAACGTTTTTCGTTAAGTTTTGAAACATTTGTGAATCATGCGTTTCGCGTATCACACTGCCAAATCACGTAAATTCAGTTAACAAGGCTTAATTAAGTCATATCTGTTTAGAAACGTTTCGAATTTTCAATGGTTTGCCATTGGGGGCGCTGATCTCTGTAAACCCGTGAATCATGTAAGCATCGATGGTTTTTACCTGATCTTGGATCAGTTTAATGAATTTGTAGATATTTTAAGAAGATATATGTGTAATTAAAAAGATGAGTAGTAGTTAATCGCAGTCTTGCTGGCTGTACTCACCTTACACCGTGTCTACACTGGACACGACAGTTGTCGCGCCGCACCGCAACAGCTAAACAAAAGTCTGTCTACACTAGACGCGACAAAACGACCGTTGCAAATCATTTGAACTTTGTGTGAGCACGTCATAAATAGAACGCTGCAGCAGTTTACTATCGGGAATTTGTCGTGCCGCGCCGCATCCAGTCTAGACAGCATCATTGATTACAATGGGTTCTACTGTATTTAGTCGCGCCGCGCAGCTCGCGTTCGGTGATACGGTGTTACTGTAAGAGTGCGGCCATTTGCAAATTTAATGTGTCTGGCTTCCGGTCTCGTCCACATTTTATTGCTATATGACTTACTTCTTTTTGCCCTTAAAACACACACAACCATGTAAAGCCCAAAAATCAGTCTTTATCAGTCTCGTCCAGATTTTAAGCTGTACAAAACAGCTCGTTTTGCAGCTTGATATGGCAAACTGGTGTGTCTTACCATGTTACTTGAATGTATAATCTTAATTATGAACACAATGGTTTACAAAACAGCACGTTTTTGTTGCATTTACACACTTTTGACCAGCAGGCATCACCAGAATGTGGTGTTTTGAGCGCTTCGAAACGGAATCATTTTGCGAAGATTCGTTTCTCCCATCTATAGTTGTGAGAAATCGAGTCACCACTCGACGGGGATTCTTTTTCAACTGTGAAGTGTTATGACTGCAGCGTTATTTCGCAAGAGAATTTTTTTTTTGTTTCAAGGATGTTTAGATAATTTACATTTAACAAAAACTGTTAAATGTAGACGTAAACAAACACTAGGTGTGTCATTGACGATCTACAAGCTTAAGTTTGCATCCACCTTTTTCTTCAACATGGAAATAAGCCTATGTGTGAGACTTCTGGTTCATTAGCCACTATAGCGAAATAACGAGAATAACAATGTGCAGTAAACAGTAAAACTTTGCACTACAAAACAGTTTTCTCATAATTAAGATAATATATTACAATAACATAAGATACACCAATTTGCAATATCAAGCAGTAAAGCGAGCTGCTTTTTACAGCTAGAAATAGCTGGACGTGAATGAGACCGGAAGCCAAACCCATAAAATTTACAAATGCCCACTTTCCACTTTTCACGCCCACTTTTAGAGAAAGAAAAAGGTGGATAGTATTGGATCTTGCCAGTTACTGACCATTACATATATGCCTAACACTTTTTTTTTTTTTTTTTGTATTATTGCATTTCAGAGAAAAAGTCATGCAGGTTTGGAACAACCTGAGGGTGAGTAAATGACAGAACTTTTAAAATTTTGGATAAAGCTGCTTGATAAATCTCTATTTCTACAGAAATACCACCACTGTGACAGTATGCAAGAGCTATAATAGTGAAATATTATTCCCACATAGTTTCACTTTTTCAAACGTATCATAAAATCCATTCTCAGTCCTGTCAGTCCAGGATTTCTCTCCAAAAAAAAAAAATCTTCACACGAGTCTGTAATCAAAGAATCAACTAATAAAGGAAAAGAAATGAACAGTTGAGTTACTATAAAATATAGAGCTTTAATTTATTAGTTAGCAACAGCAAGAGGGGAAAGAAAATCATTTACACAATTATCACAGTAACATCACCTGTGCATTTAGTCTCAAACTGATGACGAAATAAAAACACAAACATTTCTAAAGACACATCTTAAAAATACCAAGAAATTGTACAACCGTTTTCTCTCGATGTAAGACACTGCTTCATACTGCTTTTGGGGCCATTTGGTGCTTTGCAGGAAAAGTAACAATACCATCCACTGTCGAGGAAACAGACATCGTTTTAAGGTGAATAGTTGCCCTCTGTATAAGCCGTGCAGAGAAAGACCATCAGCCTTCTGTCTAACACTGACCTGACCATAAAAATAGATGAACAGAAAGAACTGCAACGTAGCTATCTTTAATTTCGTAATTACGATACCACTACATAAATCATGCACACAATGAAAAGCCAGCTTCCCAAGACCTCGAGTAGTTTAAAACTGTGATAAAATGCTCTATACAGTGTGAACACATTTTGAAAATGAATGTAGGTTTTAAATGTGTCTTTTATATTATGTTGTAGCCTTCACCAGTTTTTCTAAATTCATATATAGGCTATGTGCTGAATCTCACAAAACAGTACCAGATCATATTTCACCCCAATATTTATATATGTAAATATGTGTGGAATTATATATATAATTATTGCTTAACAAGTCCTTGTTTTTAGTACCATTAACGGTTTTGCATTAACATTTCCCTCCTTAAATCTATTATGATAACAATAAAAAAAAACTCATTCTCACTGTTATGAGAAGAAAAGATTATTTAAATTGTAGACGTAATATTTAAATAATATTAGTATTTGTCCAATTTTGTTATGTCGAGTAAAATTTTTAGTGTAATAAAATAAAAATAATGATTTCTAAAAATGCCATTAACTGTTTTAATGGGTGAAATATGACCTGGACATGCTTTCCCATTTGTGCATTCATGACATCATCACGATGCGAGTTGGTTTGTGCTTTTAGTCTTTTCAAAAGTGGCATAAAAAAACAATAATAGCTTACTAAGAGCCCTCAGCAGCTGTTTTACATTAGTCAAAACTTGATCGAGTGCAGTCACAAAACAAATTGTGCCATGAAACTTGATTACCTTAAACATTTGTGCAATGAAAACAGAGGTGTTGTGCATATAGAGTGACATTAGGAAGACAATATGAGCTGGTGTATCATTGTAACCAATGAGGGACCAGAATGCACTTAGGGGTGGGACTAGTGGTGAGGAGCATTATGATGTTAGCGTCTCCTGCCCCGCCTTTTTCCGAATGTCTTTCCGTGTAAAGAGTCCAGAGGGGAAGATTCGTCCCCAGTCGCTCTTTCCTTACCCATCTCAGTTCAACATAGTTCATAGTCTATGAGTTTATGTCAATATATACGAGTCGTCAATGCCCGGAAGATGGAAATTGGAGATTTGTTTTGTTTCGTTTGCAGTTGTGACAATAAAAATAATATTACAATAATATTTGCCCGTTAGGTACTTATACACAAAGAGCATTCTTTTTTCTATTTAAGTACAAAGAAATCCACAGAATGGTACTATATACAACCTACAATAAATACTGTGTATGATATCATCTTTATGTGTTAAAAGGGAATTCTGTTTGTTGCTTGCAAAGTTCGGTTTCACTTGCTGGAAGTTTTTCTCTCTCTCTCTCTCTCTCTCTCTTTTTTTTTTTTTTTTTTTTTTTTAGGTTTTACTCTTTTAGAAGTCTTTCCTATAGGACCGTGGGGACAGAAACCCCCTCATGTCTCCTCTTCGTCCCCGTGATGTCTGCGATTCCGCGGTTTCTTCTGTTCCTTCAGCTCTTTGAGGTCTTTGGCCTTGATGACCCCCGTCAGTGGGTCTCCATACTGCCAATAGTCCTGGCAGTACTGGTTTATGAGGCCCATCTCAGGCTGACTGAGGATGGTCAGAAGGTCTTTGTATTGTCCGGCGCTGGGGGTCCAGGCGCTGGACTGGAGCGAGGAAGCTGCCGGACGGCCCGTTTCCACCAGGATGTTGTTGACTGCCTGGTTGGTCAAGACCACCAGCTGAAGTTTGATCAAGGTGTGCTTGAAGTTCTTCTCTGTGGCTGTGCAGACGTAGATGCCGGAGTCCGAGGACTGGAGGGAACGCAGTAGTAAGCCTTGATCTGTCTTCAACACGCGCCCATCGGTGCGGACCTGAAGAAACACACAAAAACAGTTGTTATTTACTATTTACAAATGTACTATTTATTTACTATTTACAAAAATAGTAATTCATTTTTAAATTAATTGCAATAATAATTGTAATTATAAATTTATTTAAATGTTTTCTACATACTATAATGTTGTTAATTTTGTTAATAATGATATTATATTTAAATATTAATTATAATTGTATAATATATTGGAAATTATATTTTAATTACAATTATATATTATAATATATAAATTAAAATGTATACTTTTACAATATTACACACACACACACACACACACACACACATATAATATATATATATATATATATATATATATATATATATATATATATATATATATATAAAATAAAAAAGTAAATATAATATATAGAAATATAATTTTACATTATAAGTTATATTATGAGTTATTTTATAAGTTATATAATATTCATTTATTTATTTCTGTATTTCTACATTTTTATATTTATTTAGTTCTGTATTTATGTATTTATTCATTTATTTATTTATACTTAAGTCATTTCTCGTCCTCCATAATATTATACTACATTATAAATATAATTTTTCAATTAAAATTTTTAAAAATGAATTTATTACATTTATACTCCATACTATAATGTTGTTAATATTTATATTATATATAAATATGAACAAAAATATATATGTAAAATATTTAATATATATATATATATATATATATATATATATATATATATATGTAGACTTATATTTAATTTGGAATTAAATATATATAATTATATAATGCATTATATAACATATACATATATATATATATATTACTACAATTACAAAAAATGATGTAAATGTACTTTATATGAATAGAATTTTTCATTATAATATACTATATTATAAATATAATTTTTCAATTATAAATTAAATTCTGTAATTGTAATTATTAATTTATTTACATTTTTACTACATACTATAATGTTGTTAATATTTGTAATATTTATATTATATTGAAAACATTAAAAAAAACATATATAATGTGTAAAATTATACTTAATTTATAATATAATTATATAATTTTAATTATAAATTTAAAATGATAGTACAATTCTAATTATATCATATTATATTTTTACTATATTTTTTTATTATATTTTACTATATTTTTACTTATATTATTACTTTTTTTGGTGTGTATATATATATATAAACGTAATTCAATAATTGTAAACATTAATTTAGAATTTACATTTTTACTACATACTATAAACATATTATACTGTATATTAATTTAACAAAAATATAAAATGTGTGTATAATGATATATATTGGAAATGGTATTTCAATAATAATTAAATTATATATATGTATACACACACACACACACAAACACAATAGTAATTTTTTCAATAATCCTTTATATTATAGGCATTAATCATCTATCTAAAAAGAAAATACTGAATTTAAAAAATGCAAATATTGGCTCATCCCATTATGGCCTCTGGCATATTGTGCATCTATACCATTTACTTATGCATGTTTATGTACATGTGTGTCCTCACCTCTCTCCTCCTATCGCTGTTGTCTCTGTGGAGGTGCCATTTGATGGCGGCGTGTGGCGATCTGGCCTGGCACTCCAAAAACGTGCTGCTGCCCTCTACCCCGTACTGCACCGTCTCTAGCGTGTTCTTATTGGCTGGACGACAAGAACAACACGTCATTTCTCACAGACATCAACACAGCACTGGAGTGAGAACAAGAGCTGGCCATGAGCTATCAGGACAGAGCTAGTAAAATGTGAGTGTTGTGTCAGTCAAAGTGCAGTAATGTAAAAAAAAAAAACTCAACACTACAACGATTCAGATGACAGCAAAATGAAGTTTTCTTTTAGCAGCTCATTACGGTTGTATAAAGAAAGCACGAGTGTATTTTTCATAAATGAAAGTGAATAAAACTGAATTCATGAACTGATGATGCTGATAAATGTCATGACATGATAATTTATCAGTGAATTAGTTTGCATACAAAATGTTTATACATTTACATTAGAATCGAAAAATTAAACAGACAAAAACAAATGTATTTATTGATATTACATTATGCATTTATAAATATTAACTGTAGTAAAGTAAGACTAAGAGAGCTTACTGTTGGAATTGTATCCTCTGCATTGCCGTATGGGATTCCCGTATTTCACATCCTGTCGTCGACTGCGTCTGAAAGGAAGCCAATATGACAAGATAAGGAATTTATTTCCATCTGTAACTGACTAAGCTTATATATTTTATGGGAAAATTTTAGCAGACAGCTCATCTGATTACGTTACTCCAATTCTTAGTTTCAACACACACTACTTTTAAGGCTTCTTTAGCCCAAAATAAATCACTCTGTGTGTACAGCCACGCTCAAGATATGACGGTCAGCCAGGATGAACGCTGGCAGCCTGAACACATAATCTTATGTGTAAAGTTCAGCAGAGGAAAAAAAAAAGTTAAATCTATTTCACTGGGAATTCATCTTTTTGCAGTTTTTGGGAAAATCCCTTCCTGTTTCACAATAAGAACACACGTCCTCCACTAAATAAGATCCATACGGACACCTGTTTGTCTCATTGGGATAAATGAAAATTTATGTGTTAAATTAAACCTGTCATTTCCCCCTGAAATTGCCCAACATGATTAATGCATCTGACTGGATGAAAGCAAAAGATCTTTAGTTGCATCATCTAATGAACAACATTTCCAGAAATTAGGAGGCGGTGACTGTAAATGAGGATCAAATCCTCATGAACGCACATGACTGGAATGTGATCTTTGATGTGTGGGAGTTTGAGTTATTTTTGTTTACTGGGAATCTTATTAATGTGCGTTTCATTATTTCCAATCAATGTTAATAAAAAGATCCAAATAAAGAAATGAGACAGATTATTGAGAAATAATAGGATGAAAGATAGGGAATGAGCTCAGGAACTGGATTCAAATCTGCATTTCTCTGTGTCTAGAAAACATGGACTATTTTACATGACTTTTTAAAACCAAATGTTAAGTATGATACAGTAGACAGCTGAATGTGGTAAGTATACAGTTGAGGTCAAAAGTTTACATACACCTTGCAGAATCTGCAAAATGTTAATAATTTTACTAAAATAAGAGGGATCATACAAAATGCATGTTTTTTTTTTTTATTTAGTACTGATCTGAATAAAATACATTTATATATAGTCCACAAGAGAAAATAATAGTTTAATAATTTATAAAAAAATGACCCCGTTCAAGAGTTTAAATACACCTGAATCTTAATACTGTGTTGTTACCTAAATGATACACAGCTGTGTTTTTTTTTGTTTAGTTGTTCATGAGTACCTTTTTTGTCCTGAACAGTTAAACTGCCCTATTTTGTGCATTTGAACCCTTTCCAACAATGACTGTATGATTTTGAGATCCATCCAGGGACTCATATGTAACTATTACAGAAGCTTCAAACACTCACTGATACTCAAGAAGGAAACCCAATGCATTAAGAGCCAGGGGGTGAACACTTCTGAACAGAATGAAGATGTGTCCATTTTTCTTATTTTGCTGAAATATCATATTTTTTTTTTCCATTTAGTACTACCTTTTAGAAGCTACAGAAGATATTTACATGTTTCCCAGAAAACAAAATAAGTTACATTTACCCTGATCTTCAAATTTCAAAAGTTTTCACCCCCCCCCCAGCTCTTAATGCACTGTTTCTCCTCCTGAAGCATCAGTGATTGTTTGAACCTTCTGTAATAGTTGCATATGAATCCCTCAGTTGTCCTCAGTGTGAAAAGATGGAGCTCAAAATCATACAGTCATTGTTGGAAAGGGTTCAAATACACAAAAATGCTGAAAAGTCAAAGAATTTGTGGGACCTGAAGGATTTTTCTTAAGAATGGCAGGCAGTTTAACTATATGTAAACCTCTTTTATATGAAATATCTTATTCAGATCAGTACTACATAAAAATGCCATGCATTTTGTATGATCCCTCTTATTTTGGTAAAATAATGAACATTTTGCAGACTCTTTAACTTTTTAACCTCAACTGTAAGTATAAATATTAAGATGCTGACTAACACAGCGATGACAAACACTCCTGTGTAAATATCATTCGGCTTTGAAGTGCTTTGGCATGTTTACCTCTTTTGTGAGGCAGAGTACCGAGAACAGGACTTGCCATCCCAGGCACAATAAGGGTCCCGGGCCAAGCAGCAGTCTGCGCAGGCCTCGCCATAGACATCACACCTGTGCAGGGCCAGATGAGTCACACCAACTGCTGACGCCACATATAGTTGTTGCTGCAGGAAAATAAAAACATGTTGTTATGCAGAGTGACTGAGGTTTCCGAAAAAGTCCAAAAGTTTCTGGGAAAAAAAAAAATCTGGAAAATGACAAACTCCTAAAACGTTAAGGTACATAATTTTCTACTTTCAAACCTCTTTGGAAAAATGAAAATCCTACAGTCTCAAGGTCTTAGACTCAGACAGGTCTGTGCAGGTTTTGAACTGCAAATTGAAGCCTGCTCTGATAATGGAGCTTTTTTTTTTTCTTTCCTCCAGCGTTTAGACACTTGACATTTCTGCGTTTAGGATCAGCTGTTTTATATCAGCTTTTCTTGGAGAACTAGGGTTTAAATTACAGCTCTGTAATGATGTCATGCCACATCTGCCAACAATCCCAGTCACGATGAAAGAATAAAACACATGAAATTTAACATTTTATCTCCATACATCTGTAAAATTGTTATCCCCATATGAAAGCGGCTTACGGATTACAGAGACAGATAGCAGCTGCACGTCTAGCTTAAGTGGGTTTATTGTTATCCTCTTCATGGGTTCATTAGTATTTCTCCAGGATTTTATAGAAAACATCAATCTTTGTGAACCATGTTATCATGTTTAGTTTATAACAAATTCTTACCCGTTTTGAAGAAATCTTCATAGTTGTGATAGGAGTAGGCACCTGAAAGGAAAAGATATAAGAACTTTATTATGCAAGACCTCTAAATAAAAATCTCATAAACAAACTACGAAGTGAAGTTGAATGTAGAGTCAGTCAGTCAGAGTCAGAGTTTTTTTTTTTTTAATAATTATATATACATACAACACCATGCAAAAGTTTGGTGTCAGTAAGATTTTTTATTTATTCATTTATTTTTAAAAAATAAATTATTTATTTAATTTAACATAATTTAGCAAATGTTATTCTTTCGAACTTCCTATTTTATATCTCTATACTTTCTATAAATGAAAATTACTTTCCACAAAAATATGAAGGAACCCAACTGTTTTTAACATTAATAAATGTTGTCTTGAGGAACAAATTAGCATATTAGACTGATTTCTGAAGGATCATGTGATACTGAAGACTGGAGTAATGATGCCTAAAATTCAGCTTTACATCACAGGAATAAATTACATTTTAAAATGTATTAAAACAAAAACCTGTTATTTAAAATTGTAATAATATTTAACAATATTAGTGTTTTATTATTATTATTATTAGTATAATTATTATTAGTCTTGTTGAGCATGAAACAAAACAAGCAACAAAAATCTAATATAATAAACTGAATTATACAAAAATACAAAACATGAAACTAGCATAGCTACTAAAACAAATGTCAAATGTACAGTTTAGCAGCAAGTACCGAAAATATTTGACTATATAAATCTCACATTCGACCAGAATCAAGTATTCTCACCTTAAAGACTTCCACTTCCTCCAGCACTAGTTCCTCTGTCTGTAAGTCATCTCTGGGCAGGACGATCACCTTCTGTACTGTACCTTTATCTGTAAACCAAAAAAAGAAAGTCAGTCGGATTATTCTTTAAGACAACCACTAGGTTTATAGTTTAAAACTAATTAAACCGGCTCTTTTTGAATGCACTTCCCTTGTTACAACAGTCCTAAAACATTAAAAGCACCATGATATTCCTCTGACAACTTTCTGTCTATTCCATTTTCCAAGCCTTTTGTCTTTGCATCTTATGTTCTGATAAAATCATGATGATTATCTTTCACTAAGTAGAGAAACACTTGAGTTACTCTTTCTTTCCGTCCCATCTACCACGTAGTCTCTTCATGCTTTCCATACACCATCCCTTCCTTTTAAAATCTCTCTTTTGTCTTTGTTTTCACTGCTTTTCACGGCATAGTCATCTTTCAGCTCGGCTGTACTCTGTCAGGCTCCATCTCTACTGGAAAGCTGAGGTATTTCAGCGGCAAGCGCTTGTTTGATTTAAGCGTGCCCGTTGCATTCCTCCGTGCACGTCACCGGAGATTTATTGCAACCGGAGCAATACATCTAACCTGAGCTTTGAACGCAGGCGAGCGACGGCAGCCAGGGACGTTCCTGTGAGTGCTTGTAGGTGCAATGGGCCACGCAGAGTTGATTTAAAAACCCATTAGCCTCTCAGACTCACAGAGCAAGAAAAGCAGACATAAAGGCATAACCTA
The DNA here is from genome assembly GCA_012976165.1 of Labeo catla. Taxonomy (NCBI): domain Eukaryota; kingdom Metazoa; phylum Chordata; class Actinopteri; order Cypriniformes; family Cyprinidae; genus Labeo; species Labeo catla. Next base: position 5,757,203 of record VONZ01000001.1, read on the forward strand.
CAGCATGACGAGACCAAAAGAATGAGGTCATTCAGACTCCTTAAGGTTGAAAGAAAGTTTGAAAAGGAGACGAGAGAGAGTTAGGCAGATCAGCTGTTGGAGGTTGATGGATGTTTATAAAGTGACCTCCAAGCCTTAAGGTGCCGCATTCAGAGTTTATATATCAAGAACAGAAAGATGGAAACATAAAACCCTTTTTTGGTGTTTAACATCCATCTAAGTAGAGTCACAAGCTTTCACCTCCTCTTTATAAATGTACAGTACAATGAGAAGGAATGAAACTGACTTTTTTTCCCCGTTGTCCTGCAGCAGTTTCAGTCACAATGATTGTTTAGCAAGAAGGTAAGGTAACAGTTTTTGTACCTAAAAAGTAACACTACTATACCAGTGTTATACCTCTTATAAAAAAAAATGTAATAAATAAAATAAAAAAATAAAAAAGCAATTGGAACAATGTAACTAAACTTAAAATAAAGAAGAATAAAATAAAGATGGCCACCAATTAATTTGATTCCTTTTTTGAGACATGGTATATTATAAAACTATTATTATAATTATTATAGAAACCTACTTACATACTGTCTGCATAGCAACAACACAAAAAAAAAGCCTGCATTTATTTGATCCAAAGTACAGCAAAAAAATTTAAAACAAGTATTTTTACCATTTAAAATAACTGTTTTTTCATTCGAATATATTTAACAATGTAATTTATTCCTGTGATTTCAAAGCTGAATTTTTAGCATTATTACTCCAGTCACATGATCCTTCAGAAATCATTCTAAAATTCTGATTTGCTGCTCAAAAACATTTATTATTATTATCATCATGTTGAAAACAGCCAAGTATATTTTTTTGTAACATTATAAATGTCTTTAGCATTACTTTTGATCAATTTAAAGCATCTTTGCTAAATAAAAGTATTCATTTCTATAATTTCTTTTCCAAAATTTTTTTTACTGTTTTAAATATTGATAATAATAATAAAAAATGTTTCTTGAACAGCAAATCAGCATATAAGAATGATTTCTGAAGGATCATGTGACAATGAAGACTGGAGTAATGATGCTGAAAATGTAGCTTTGATCACAGGAATAAATTATATTTTAAAAAACAGAAAACAGTAATTTTAAATGGTAAAAATATTTCAAAATTGTACTGCATTTGCTGTACTTTGGATAAAATAAATGCAGGCTTGGTGAACAGAAAAAAAAATCTAAAATCTGGTAGTGAAAACTAATAATAAATATAAACATTTATTTTTATATAAATATACAAAAGTTTAAAATTAAAATAAACAACTAAACTAAATTTAAAAAAAAATTTGAAAAAAATATACATATTTAAATAAAAACAGAAATAAAAACTAAATTCAAAATAAACTACAGTAACCCTGTGTTATACAATATCTCAATATCTTATTTGAAGTTACTTATATTTAACTGTGCATATTATATTGCATATAACACTCTAAATTAAATCAGGACAGTTTCCAAACTTACCTGTACCCAGGAAAAGCACTTCGTAGTTGCCGTCAGCTGCAGTCACCTGGTCCACAGTGATGGTTGTGAACTCATAGTCCACGTTGGTCCTGACCACCAGGGGGCGTTTGTGCACCGGATACACAGCATTGTACATAGTAGGATGGTTCCGCATGAAGTTGATGACCTCGTCAGGGTAGTCTTTCGTGGACTTCATGTTGGGGGTGAAAGTCCCACCAGGACACTAGGAAAAACGTATGAAGGGGACCAGCTTTAGCCAATGAGATCTGTGTATTCTCCTAATATACTGTAGTAGCACTAGAGGCTGACTTCCAAATGGTCAGACTTTGATTTATACTTTGTGCTTTCAGCTTGATTTTAACCTTGCTGAAGTTCATGCTTGTTGTTTTAACCTTCAACAGCAGATCTAGATTATTATATCTATACCAGTGTGCCAGTAACTAATCTAATTATTTGTATCTGGTTCATAAGAGGGTGAAACTCACTGTTCCTGGACGAGGGTATGGGATTTTTCCAGTGTAGGCCACCCACTGATAATTGGGACCTTCTTTGTGGGCAAAAGGTCCATTGAACACCATCCGAATATCCGCCATGGAGTAAACGCAAACTGCTGAGCCTTTAAATACAGAGCTGGAGGGAAAATATGACAGTTTTCATTCTAAAGTTCATTTTTAAAAGCGTACATGTGAAAACAAATGCATATGCAGTGGACAAATGCCCATGCTAAGAACCGCTTCCACTGTTTACTATTTTCCAGATGAAGGAAGACTTCGTCTTGCATATTCAAACTCACCCAGACACAGAGAAGACCCCATAGATGACGGGATTTTTAGTATCCTGCGTGGGCTGTATGTACACATCCCCTAAAAGACACAAACACAGAACAGCATCGCATGAAAAAGCTGGAGAACGCTAATATTTGCAGTGCATAAATCAAGCTCATTTACTCAATCTAGGGACAAACTTCCTGTGACTCAGAGTTTTTCACTGCATTTTACTCTGAGGTAATGAGTTTTTCTTCATTTTCTGCACTGCATTTCTTCAGTTTTCAATTAACGGAAATGGTTTTTAATAGTTTTAGTTTAACAATAACAACACTGAGCCACACTACAATCTACAACTCATACAAAATGCTTTTAACACTTAAAGATGGGTAAATCAGACAGTAAATGGGACAGTAAATAATGTGATAGAGACAGTAAGTCTTCAAAGAAAAGACATTGCATGTCATCACTGTTATGAAACTTGCTGAGCTGGCTTGCATAAACACTTGTGTGTGCATATGTGTGTTTGTGTAAGGAAAGAAGTGAGTGTGTTGAAAGTCCGCTGAAGTGTTCCTCAGGGAGAACCCGCAGGATAATAAGGATGAGGATAGCAAAGCATATGGTTCCTATTGCCTTACACACACATCCTGCCAACCATTATATAATATCTGAGTGCAGCTGTACGTATAGTGCAGGTGAAGCATCATGTGTATATGGATCAAAGACATACAGATGAAGTCAAAAGTTTACATACACACTCTGCTGAATCTGCAAAATGTTAATTATTTTACCAAAATAACAGGGATCATACAAAATGCATGTTGTTTTTTATTTAGTACTGACCTGAATGAGATATTTCACATAAAAGAGGTTTACATATAGTCCACAAGAGAAAATAATAGTTGAACTTATAAAAATGATCCTGTTCAAAAGTTTACATACACTTGATTCTTAATACTGCTGAGTGTTGTTTTTTTTTTAGTGATAGTTGTTCATGAGTCCCTTGTTTGTCCTAAACAGTTAAACTGCCTGCGGTTCCTTAGAAAAGTCCTTCAGGTCCCACAAATTCTTTGTTTTTTTTAGCATTTTCGTGTATTTGAACCCTTTCGAACAATGACTGTATGATTTTGAGATCCATCTTTTCACACTGAGGACAACTGAGGGACCCATATGCAACTATTACAGAAGGTATAAACACTCACTGATGCTCCAGAAGGAAAAACAATGCATTAAGAGCCAGGGGGTGAAAACTTTTGAACGGAATGAGGATTTTTCTTATTTTCCCTGAATATAGTTTTTTTTTTTTTTCCATTTAGTACTGCCCTTCAGAAGTTATAGAAGATACATGTTCCCCAGAAGACAAAATAAGTTAAATATACCCTGATCTTCAGAAAAAAAATTGACTGTTCAGGACAAACGTCTTTTATGTGAAATCTCTTGCTTAGGTCAGTAGTAAATAAAAAAATAACATGCATTTTGTATGATCCCTCTTATTTTGGTAAAAATCAACTACTAACACTTTAAAGACTCTCTTTTGCCCGTGCCAGTGCATTTGCAACCTGAGGCAAATTTCCGCCCCCCTTTCTCCTTCACAACAGGAGATCTGCAGTTAATGGCGTATATCTAAAGATCTCCAATAGGGATGAACACACATACTTTTAAAATGACACATCTTTACAGCATTTTTTTTAACAAACATTTGGCCATCTGGGACAAATTTGCCAAATGCGTAACGTCTTCCAACTGTTCAAACTCCTGTAATCTCCTAAATGCAAAGCCAGAGTCATATGAGCACAACAGCTGTATAGAATCAATGTATAAATCTACACAATCATTCTCAATAAAACTGAATAGAAAAGACAGGAAATTTCATTAAAAACACAAAACTGCATTTATTAACAACTTATGCGACTTCAAAGTGCAATAATATGCAATAGAAGATAATATAGGATGGTATTTGATTCGTTATGCATCAGGAATTGATTGCTTGCTAAAACCTATGCTGTGAAAAGTTAATATTTTTTCCCCTCCCATGAGACCTTATAGAAAAAATAAATTATGATGAATTATTACAATATAGATTGTGCACTGATAAAGCATGCACAATATGACCAAAAATATTTATTAAGAAAATAAACTACTGCTCTTGTTTTGAAAGAAAGTATTTTTAATTAGCAAGGATGCATTAAATGTGACTGTAAAGACATTTATAATTTATAAAAGATTTCTATTTTAAATAAATGCAGTTCTGTTAAACTTAATATTTATCAAATAATCCTAAAACGTAAATGTTTTAGCAAATCAGCATAATTTCTAAAGGATCATGTGACATTAAAGACTGGAGTGATGATGCTGAAAATTCTGCTTTGCATCACCGGAATAAATTACATTTTAAAATATATTAAAACAGAAAACAGTTATTTTAAATTGTAATAATACTTCACAATATTACTGTTTTTACAGCAGGATTTTTTCAAATAAAAGACTTCTTAAAGACCCCAAACTTTGAAATCGTAGTGTATATTTTAGAGCTTTTCTGATTTCCACAGAATATGTAATTATGATCATTCTGATTGCTACTATAACACAGCATACTTAAGCACGACTCCATCTGTATTCTAATAAAACCTTAATCCTGTTCATTACAGACTGCCACAACTCACAACGAACTACAGCTTTATTGCCTTATTAAAAATGCCCGGACATCCCTCCGTCAACACACACACAGCTAAATCCTCACCTCTCTACGAGTCTGTGTAAACATCCTCTCGGCTAATAAAGAGCCAAATGTGTTATAGGTGTTGAGCGACTGTGCTCGGGAGCCCAAATCTGCTCTTTTAATACGAGCAACTGCAATAAATTCCAGCATGATCATAACCCGCCGTTTCCCTACATCACTGGGGCCAATTAGTCTGGAAATGACTATAAGTGCAAGACAGAGACCCTTAGCGGACCCGGCATTCCTGCCGGTCCACCTGATCCGTCCACAGGGCACGGCCTTCTCTCTGGACGTCATCCGAACTCCCTTCAAGTCTCTCCGCAGCTCATGGCACATCTCCCACACCTCCAGCCTTCTCAAAAGAGCCTTTTGTTCAAAAAAAGAGGGTGGATTTCTGTAACACAGCTCAGAGTAAGCCATTATCCATCTCGGCATATGGACAAGGGGGGGAATCTGGTACCATATGGCAGGGAGGGTGAGGTACGTCACCTGGCCCGGTGTAAATGCAGACCTGGAGGCCTACGTTAGGGTATCCAGGATGTTGTGGGTGGACTGAGGGTTTGCATGTGGTTTTGTAGTAGGGTGTGGGCGACATTGGACAGGGCCACTGAAACCTGACTAACCAGGAGAGGATCTTTCTCGTTCACACACAGCTAAAGTGATCCCTGACTGGCCTCCGGCCAATGCAAACCACTTTAAGAGCCGAGATGGGGGCCTTTCGGCTGACGACTTTATCTGTTGGAGATGAACAGAGTGAGACGGAAACGGAGACTTACTGAGCTCGTCGAAATGTGTTTCAATCCCATCGGCTCCTGGGACTGAGCAGATGAGACGCGCTTTCAGGAAGGTGCTCCACTTGTTGACCAAGCAGCAGTGACCGCCGTCATCGTTCTGTAAACACACAGCCATCGGTTTGAGTCAAAATCAAAGAGAGGTGAAATAGCTGTATTTAATTCACAACACAAACAGCCGGGAGAAGTTAGCTGTGAGAAGACAAGATTGCAAATAGTGTCTCGTCTGATTCACAAAACACACCCATCTGGTCTGATGCCCGGCCAAATTTTAAGGAGAGGTGGTTGAGGAATCCTGATTTATCATCTGACTTCAATCACATCTTATTTCTTTGGAGGTATAAGAGAACATTCACCCAAAAATAAAAATGCTGTTCCTTATTCATCATTTTGTTGTTCCAAAACGGTTTCGCTTACTTCTGCGGAACACAAATATGGTTTTCCCATAAAATTGTAATACAGCAATTGTGGAATGGAGCTTTTAACTTTCAGAGGTTATTTACACTTGTATGGCTTAATATAATGTAAATGATGTCTCTTACTGAAATATGTAGAAGAAAACCCATGCAAGATTTACAGTATTTAAAAAAATCTTTGTTTTATACATATTTTGGACTATAGGGGGCGCCATTATCAGTGAGTTACTGGCACTACCTGTTGCTATTTTTTGCCTTTTATTATTATGAAAGAACAGATCAGAAGTGACCGGAACATTCCGCGTTATTCAGTAAATTCCATTTTTATGACTGGATTTCACGATCCCATCCGCTTTTCCGCGGAAATCATACGGCCCTAAGAAAAGAATGGGAAGATGTCTGTGGACGAATAAAACTTCTTAAAGACCTGCGTCTTTGTTCTCTCCACTTTAGCCCTGATGCCTTTGCGGCTTTTAGTCGACCACAGCTACTGGAAGAGCTTACAAACGGCAGAGACAAGAAACGCTAGATGCCATCCTGGTAGGATGTAAACATGAAGGAACACTGAAGGAGTTTCTCAGCACAGACTTTACTAGATATCCGGGGGCGTTTAGACTCCCTGTGGGGAAAAATCAATGGTACGGCATTTGGTTTAAACCTACGCTATTATCCACTGCCACCTGTAAGCTCTTTCAGCTGTGGTCATTGTATCAGCATTTTATTTTCCGAGTCGTGTTGCGGTAAAAAAAGCAAAAGATAGCGCCAGTAGCTCAACGAGTGCAACCATTTCACATCATTGAAATAATGGCGCCCCCACAATCCAAAATAAGCAGAAAACGATGTGGATTTGTACATCTTTCATGGTTTTTCTACTAGAAATTTCAGTAAGAGACATCATTTATGTTACATTAAGCCATACAAGTCTTAATACCCACAGTTCCTTTTAAAAACAAGTTTTGTCTTTAAGAAATGTAAAATAGAGCTAGAACCAATATTTGGATTTTCATTCAATGACACCTTACATTTCATATGACTTTAGCAGACCCAGTCCTCTTTGACGTTCATTCAAAATCACCTTTTGTTTTCCCCAGAAAAAAGTAAGTCATACTTTCTTTTGGAATGACATGAGGAAATGACAAAATTTCCATTTTTGGGTGAACCATCACTTTAACAGATGCAGCTAAATGAGTTCTATATGACAAACTGTATACATGATATGAATGATCATACCCCAGCCTCTCTCTGCTTGTTTCATCTCTGATTGCATGACTCAATGTTATTAATAGAAGCTAAAGATCTTTGTGAGAGGGTGGATGGTGACCAGATGGGTTCAGATGTGAGATGCAGAATGGCTGGCTCTCTAGAGGGTGATCCATAAAGCCCCGAGCGCAGAGGTGTGTTTGCGTGCTAGGTCACCATATGACCCCCTGACTTATAAACAAAGACCTGGGGGGGCACGACAGAGACCACGCACTCATATAAACACACCCGTAAACACAAAACAGAAAGTGGATAAACGTAAAAACCCAGCCACCCACACAAACACGCATGTACTGTCATATACCACCATGTGGTTGCTCATATGAAACAGCTCAATAAACCCATGCATGTTACAAAAATATACACAAGCATGAACGTATTCATGAACATACGCACAAAATTTTGCACTGTACATACGCTAATGTTTAAAAGATTTTCTGCAAGAATGCAGCGAATCGAATTGAATTAAAAGCGAGATTCTGAGTGAGAAAATTACTATTATAAGGCTTCAAGTCTCACATTTACAGTCATATGGGCTACTTTTTTAAATTTGACATTCTAAAACATTTACATGAACTAGCCATTATCTAAACTCTTCACAGACTACTTTTTTGCATATTTAGCTTACAAATTCAAACAAATCAAAAAGTTATTTGATCCATTTATGTGGGATTTGTACAGTTTAACTGTATAACTTTTCCAGATATATATCCCTGCCAAGTACAGCTAAACACAAACACACCCACAAGCTTACATTATGCCCAAGAAGATGCACCACAAACCCCTGGGTTTACCCCTGTGGCTCGAGCCTGTTTGTTTTCATTGCCCTGCTCAATTTGCAGTTGTGGTCTGGCGCTATTTTCATTAAGAACTTGTGGTTAAGCTCCACATTCGGGACAAATCGCTGTGGTGCTAGTGAATATCTTTTCCATAGCATGCTCTGGAGAAGAAGTTCTGTCATATACTCCGAATGGCTGACCTGACAGGTCAAAAGGTCACAGGTTCAGGGGTCACATGGATAGAGAGACGTATTGTAAGCAGGGAGGTCAAATATGTGTGGATTTCGGCACGTCAGCGGCAAGCAAACAGAAACGCCACAGTCGAGTATCCGCTAACCACGGATCGCTCGTTCTCGGCTGTAGCTGGAATCTCTTTCAGAAATGCTGAACGGTACGGAATGTCTCAAACTTTGGGTCGTATTCATCACATCATATTTTAGGGCAGAGATTTTAGCTCACCAGGCAGATTCGGCCGATGCGTGACTGCGACTTGGGGCTCTGGCCCATCTCGGAAGACTTCTCACGGAAGAAAAAGTAGAGTTTGTCATCGTTTTTTTCGTTGCTGTCAGGGATAAGGTGCACATGGACAAATGAGGGGTCTATGAAAAAAGAGAGAGGGAGAGAAAACACAGCATGCGATGTCATTTTACATTTGCACAGTTAAACATTTATCAGCCTTTTCAGAGAAATATATGTGGAATAATATGTGGAATAATTAGGGCTATTTAAATAACATGCACAAAAACAATCACAATGGAGAAAATCAGCATCAAATAGCAAAAAACAAAAAAGGTTTTGTGGGCTTTTTTGACAATTTATTTAAAACTTGTGACTGTATATCAATTTGACTATACAATAATAATAATAATAATAATTATTATTTTATTTTATTTTATTATTTATATTATTATTACTACAATATAACATTATTATTAGCATTATTAAATATTTAACAAAATAGCAAATAATACTATTGTAATATACAGTCGAAATATTTATTAAATAATTTTATAATGTATTTATAATTTTTATAATAATTATAATTTAATTTCACAGTACTGTAAAACTAGAATGTTAAATAGCATCAAATAGCAAAAAAAAATTAATTGAGAAAGTTTTTAATCATTATTCTTACATGATCACAATATAACATTATTATTATTATTATTATTATTATTATAAAATATTTAACAACAGGAAATATTACTCTTGTAATATACAATAAAAATACTTATTAAAATATAATTTTATTTTGCAGTAGTCAAACTAGAATATTAAATGGCATCAAATAGCAAATAAATAAATAAATACATAAACACTTTTCCTGTGCATACGGGTGAATTGCAATAAATTAGACATCTTTTTGACCATTATTATTGCATTATTACAAAATAACATTACTATTATTATTATTATTATTATTATTATTATTATTAAATATTTAACCAAAGAGTAAATATTACTATTATAATATATAGCGTTTAAAAAAAATAATAACTGACAGTACTGTTAAATTAGAATGGCATCAAATTGCAAAAAAACTGTTACTATTACTATAAATAGTATTAAATATTAAATATTTAACAAAATAGTATATATTATTATAATACACATTAAAAACACATTTCTACTGAATATAGGTGAACTGAGATAAATAGGAAATATTACTATTGTAATATACAATAAAAATATTTATAAAAAATATAATAATTTTATTTGACAGTACTGTAAAACAGAATTGCATCAAATAGCAAAACAACAACAACAACAAAAAACTTCTAGTGCATACAGGCAAATTGAGATAAATCTGACATGTTTTTGATCATTATATGAAAGGCAAAGTTGGGTTAAGATACAATAAAATAAATAAAATAAAAAATAAAAACCACTCAAATACACTTATTTACCATTCAGCCATCTTGAGTTGTACTGGTCAGTACGCATGACTGCATTTTTCCCCAAAGTTCGGAAAATAGCAGAGTCTGTTCCCATGAAATCTATATACACCCCGGCATACAGTTCTCCATCTAAAAGTAAAAAAAAAAACAGAGAGATAAAAAGAGAAAGTCAGAATGTAAGCATCTGTGAACGTGAAAGAATGATGCATTTGATTTATGAGCTTTTATTTTCCATAACGAAACATCTGCCACACCCATGATGATGGATTATTGCCAGGAGATCCATCAAGACACAGAAAAAGAGCATTTAACAGATCAACTGTTCAACTTACAGTGAACTTACAGAGACCATTAGTCAACAGAATGTTTTTGTAATAGGTATATATATCATTATAATGATTAGAATTCTCTATTATTATTAATACTTTATGTAAATGTAAGTAAATTGACACTAATACTGCACAATGACATAAAGCTGGGCTTGATGGCAACTGCCAACTTACATTACACACTGCACAAGATTGATGCCCACCGGGTTTCACATGCGCTGGTCATTATGCATGTGCATGTGAGGGGTTATTATTGCCTCTGGAGGAATTTGTTCCTTGTTAAGTAGTGTGGAGGTCAAGTGTGTGTGTGTGGCTGTGTGTGAGTGTGCAGAACCCAGTTGCAGGCCATTTGAGCAGGTGTCTCAGCGTGTCGTTGGCAGAGGCCATGGCTGTTAAGGAGGGGCCGCAGAACCACGGCCAGGCGAATCGCTGTCATGAGCAGCTCTCGTGATTAATTCCCTCTCGGAGGAACCCAGAACGCAGGGCCTGCCTGTTTTTGCCCACACTTGCTTCTGTGTACAGCGGGAAATGTGAGTTCAATCGGAGGGGTTTGCAAAGGATGTAGCATGAGTTTGTTGACAGTCTATTTGCTCTGCCCGGCGGCACTCTTTCCGATGGCAGATCAAAACTGTTGATTCTTAGGGGAAGTCTAGGTGCCAACCTGTCAGAACGCCTTGTAAATTCAACCAAACAACTCTAATATATGAGGTGGTTGTTAAATACAACCAGAGAGGCAAGCGCTACAGCGTTCCTTCAGGGGCTAGCATGCCAAATTGTTTGCAAAAGCTTTCTTGTAATGTTTGTTTGTGGCTTTTAAGGTCGCACTTCGTGTAAGACGGTGATAAATTGTTTTACTGGCTTAGCTAAGTGGTTTTGCTAGTTGTGGGCTTCGCTAAGTTGTGCTGATTAGATGGTTTAGCCGGTTGTTTTCCTAGTCAAGGGTTTTCCTGAATTACCTGCTGTGTAAGCCCTGCTAAATTGGGGCTTTGTGCTGTTGTTGGGTTTTGGCTGATGACGTGCTTGTTTGAGGATTGTTTAGTCAGGAAAAAGCAACAAATACTGCAGATTTCCAAATCCCCACAAAAGAAATCTCATTTATCAAGCCGTTTTGAATTTCTGAGCAGTATGACGTCATATTGCTTAGGCCTCGCCCACTAACACTGATAGACTGTCCCGTATTTGCATATCTCCACCTTTAGCCAGTTGTACACTGTTTGCCATTTTTTGAGCGCTCGAGCAGCTGTAGCAACCTCTGGTAAATAATGCAAGCATTTTGTAGGTCGACGTAAAAGTGAACATAAGAGTAAGGGGTTGCCAGGTTTTCACAACAAAACTAGCCCAATCACATTTTGGAGGAGGTGCCCCAGCCCCACGTTCCAGGGGGTAAAATACACGTTTTTTGGCAGGGTTCCCCTGGTAAAATTCACAATCCAAGGGCTAGATATCACGTTATTGAGGTTGCTTCAACCCGCGGAAATGAAAACCTGTGGCAACAGTTTTAAAGTAGCCCAAATTCCACAGGATAACCGCAGACTTGGAAACGCTGATAAGAGTCTTTATTTCTCACGACATCAAAACCACGGAGGACGCAGCTGATTAGTTAATTAGGGCAGAAAGGGGCGGAGTGAACAGTTGCTCATTATCATTTAAAGAGCCATGCACCGACAGAGCTGTTTACAAGGTAAAAAGGTGTTTTACGAATTTTAACCAAAGTTGCTGGCATTTCATGAAGACCCGTTTCATGAAAAATCATACCAACTTGTGGAAAATAGGCATCCGATGTCCACTTTAATTAAATTGTATGCTAAGCTATATCACAATTTTGGTTTTATTTCAATGCAGCCCTATTTCTATTAAACTCCTTTGTTTCAGAACTAATATAATGAGCCTAATAAAGCAAGGCTGTCTTTTCTCAACATTATTCTGTTTCTCTGTGAATACAGAATATAGTCAACCTATCTAAATGTGAAAAGCTTTTCCCCTTAAGCAGTATTTGATCTATAAACCGTTGAGTTTGCTAGTGCATGAAGACTCGCAGTGAGAAACGTCATTAGAGGACTTGTTAAAACACTTCATTGAGTCGCATATTTCAATATAAACGGCTTTCACTGCCATCTGAGTTCTCCATTAAGAAATACTCAGAAACCATGGCTTGGACATTTCCAATAAAACACCCAACCAACAATACAGTGGTTTCTCCAGTGAATTTAATTGTCAGTAAGTAAAGAAATTTACCATATAATGTTAAAATGCCAAGTCCTTTAACAAATGCCTGCAGAGGGCGCCAACGACCTGAAGATTGTTTTTACACTTTACTGTGTGATTTAATCCATGTTTATTATTGACTCAACAACGTTTAAATCAAATGTCCACTTAATCTTTAATATCTGTCCATTTCTTTATGATAAAAAAAGCTACATCCACGGTAATTTCTTAAATATGTGGACATCAAAATGTGTAAACTCAGAGTGAGGGTTTAAACTTTTATTTTGAAATTGCGATGAACAGTTAGCACACTGAGAACGATATTGATGTATTCTGTGTTTGCGTAGGTTTATAAACAATTTACCTTATAAATCTAATGTAATAGTGCATGTTGCAATCTCAGATGAATGTTATAATAAACCCAAACTCACAGCAATATGCAGAGATGGAGTTTGAGACACTTCACCTTTTTAATGGATTTGCTTAAAGGACTTACTAATCAATGCAGAGACACTATTCAGTTTTGGATCATACGGGCACTTTCCCTTCCCAGAATCCTCCTTGCCGGGCTCCAGATGGAAGACGTATTCCTGAAAGGGAAATTGAAAGCAAAGTTTAGCTTCCTCTGTGTATTACGGTCAATAATTCTACAGAAACACTTTGCATGGGTCCTCAAATCCTATAAAATATGACATGGATTTAGTTGATAGGGTTAGGCATGTGATGCACAGTAGGAAAAAGAAAAGCAATAGTGCAAAATTTAATAATCTCCAAATACAATGTGCAGACAGAAAGTTTCACTATCCAAATTTCTCTGTTCGTCTGTAGCCTCTATGCTTCTGCTAACACCTGTCTAATCCTGCATCGTGAGCGTGGCGGAATGGCTTACTGACACCAGCCCATCCCAGAATCCCTTGGGCGTTATGTAGAAACACTGACTGACAGGTATTTGGATGTGCGATTTAGGAACTGCCACGAGCGTGTGCTGACATGCCCTGAAGACTCGCCATGAGCTAGATCCATAGTTTTTCTAACCCAAAATTTTCCTCTGCAGTCACAGGAGGAGATGGAGCAGTGCAAGACATTTCTAATCGTATCTATCAACATTCATTTAAAGGAGAGCAGAATGCCTGTCAAGATATTTAGAGTTGTCCAGCATAACATATTCCCTTTCACCCGTTATTAAAATCAACACCGCAGAAACAAACCAACACTGGCAGCTCCTGCAGGGTTGTCTTAAATTAGAAACGCAAAATTGGCTAAAGACACCCTATATTCTCCTGTTTAACAGAGGTGACGTGAGGCATTGAATGGAAATTATAGCATGCTACAAAAACGACTTAATTTTTGCAAGAATTACCTAAATAACCAATAAATAATAATAATAATAATAATAATAATAATAATAATTATTATTATTATTATTATTATACATATTAAAATGTCTGCATCAAATAAATTAATAAATATTTTGATTTATCATTGTTATTTATAAAGGAACTGATTAGATTAGTCTCTTTTTTACCATTCACATTTATATTTAATAAACGTTTCAAATATAACAATAAATAAATACATAAATAAATAAATACATTTTATATAACATAAAATCAATTTTAAAATGTTAACAATCTAAAAATAAATTAATAATTGAATTAAAAAATTAAAATGTATATTACACTGTAATTTAATCTAGCAATAAATGACTGATTAGACTTGCCTCTTTTTACCATTCACATTTATATTTAATAAATTGGTTTTCAAATATAAAAATAAATTACAGAAGTAATATATATATATATATATATATATATATATATATATATATATATATATAATGTTTTATTAATCATTTTTATTAAGAAGGGAACTGATTAGACTCATCTCTTTTTTTTTTTACCACTCACATGTATATTTAATAAATTGATAAATTCCAGAAGTAATATATTTATATATATATATATATATATATATAAATAACAACAACAATTATAATTATTATTACTATTATTATATACATATTAAATGTAATCAAATACATTTAAATGAATAAATATTAGTTTTTATTAATTATTTTTATTAAGAAGGGAACTGATTAGACCTCTCTTTTTTACCATTCGCATTTATATTTAATAAATTGATTTTCAATATAAAAATAAATTATAGAATAAATTATATATATATATATATATATATATATATATATACCGAACAGTATAATATAAAAATAATTTTTACATTGTAAAAAAATTAACCCTACCTTGCAATTTTATCTATAAATTGCAATTGGTGCGCCATGAGCTGAAATACAACAGTAAAACACATAATACTGGGTTTAGGTGATGCTAATAAACCATATTCTCACATTTTAATTTAAAATTTCTTTTGATGTTAAGTCCTGTTTCTGCAGTGGTAGTGCTTTAGGACCAATGGTTAGATTGTTTAGTCAACAAAAGTGGAGTTTAAGGTTTGAGTCTTTAAATTTAGATGTTCAAACCTACAGTATTCCAATAAAGTGTATACTAGTACGGAGCTCAGGTCACAAGAAGGTCAAGCGTTTCTTCCTGTGATGTGAAATGTAGGCCGTCCAAAGTATTTGAGTAATGTTTAGCTGTGTAGGTCTATTATTTCCTCTGCTCCTTTGTATTTGGTAAAACCGCCTTGTGTTTGCTCTGGATCAACTGCCTGAAAGTCTGTGTGTGTCCTTTGAGCAACGTTGAGGTGGATGATCAAACTAAAACCAAGAATGTTATGTATTGCAAGTTAGTTATTTATAGAAAAAATTGCAATAGCACCAGAAATGTAATGTTCTGTTGCAAAATATCTTGCAAATTAACAATTAACTTCAGAAGTTAGTCTTGTGGGTTGAACTACAAAGAGAGAAACATTCAACAAGCTAAGGAAAGAAATCAAACATAGATCAGCCAACAGAGATGAACCATGAAGACATATACTACAACTAAAAGAAAGTGAAGACTTTAATGCACAAAAAACAAGATGTGAGACACAGAACTAAGATTTAAAAGAAAACTGGTTAGAAAGACAAAACAAAGAGTTAACAAAAGACATCAGACACAGATGAGGTGGAACAAGAAAGACACCAAGGAACAAAGAGCGTGCAGGTTAATGTAGCTTTAAACGGAAGGAGAGCCAACGGGCTCATGGCAGACGTCCAGATCCGTGTCCCACCTGTAGTCCTGTCTCATCAAACACTGTTTCAGGTTCAGCTGCACGACTAGCTCTTCCTCTGGTCTGGGGCATCTGGAGATGCATGGCAGTCTAAAACAGAACACAGTCACATGATCTATGATGTTAGGCACTTACCAAGCATGGTTGCCCCCCTTTCAAAGAGAGAAAGAGGATGTAAGTTCAGATAGGCACTGAGGTGACCTTTAAGTCTCAGAGAAACAATATATTGCATGCATGTGTATTTATGAATGCTTTTGCAAGTGAAACAGCAGCTCTGTTCCAAAACCTGGTAAGGAAAAAAAAAAAATACATAAATAAAATAAAATAAAATAAAAAAACAAAACGTGCCATCACTTTATGACAATTAGACATATTAAATTATTTTAATTTTTATTATTTTTATTTTTTGGCATCATAATAACAGTGACAATCAAATCATAATATATATTAATAAATACGTTTTACAATTAACTAAGATATAAAATTAAACATTACTACAATTAAAAAGTTAAACATTATTATTTTTATTGTTATCATTGCAGTTAATGATAGTGATAATCACAATATATATGAATAAATACAATTAAAAAATGATATATTAATAATAATGATAATCAAGATATTAATACATTTAAAAATGAAATGAAATAATAAATATTATTTTTTATTATTTTTATAATTATAATTATTAATAATATATATGAATAAATGCATTAAAAATATTCTAAAACAATAAAAAAATAATATTAAATAAAATAATGTGCCATTAATTTATGACAATTTTTACAAAATAAATATTATTTTCCATAATAAATAAAATAAAATAAAATAAATAATTAAATTAAAAAAGACTGCAAGTATCAATCACAGTATTATTTTCACAGTATTATCACACATATTATATAAAGTTAAGATTTTTTTATAAATCACACACCTACCTCATGTCACATTTTTATCATAATTGTTATTAATAATAATGACAATTGATCAAGAAAAAATAAAATAAAATAAAATAAAATAAAATAAATATTAAATAATAAAATAAAATAGGCATCACAGCAAGTATCCGTCACAGTAAAGGCAATCCCAGAAAAATTATTATCCATTAGTGCCAATTTTTTAAAATAAATATATTTTTTATTATTTTTATCATGATTGTTATTAATAATAATAATGATGATAATCAATTATGATATATATTAATAAATATTTAAATTAATATATTACAAAATGTTATATATAAAATAAAAGGTTATGGTTATGGAAGAGAATTAGTGTGTGAAAGATATCAGGCACTTCAGATATCTTGAAGTGTAAAGCAAAACTGGACTGTGGTGTCATGTGTTCGCGCAGATGCTTATCATAGCGTGCTGCTGTCGGATGGTTTGACCGTGATGGGTTGCACAGCTGGCTCTCGGAAAACCCCAAAATCAACTTTGAGAGTCAGCACGTCTGCTGCGGCCACATGTGTTTCTTTCAACGTACTGTCTTGGGTACAGTCTGAATGCAAAGACTGGGCCAGCACGCCAAAGACCTGCTGCAGTCGGCCACATCTGGATGTCTTTGGATTAATGTGCGTCTGTATGTGTTAGACGTGATGTGTGTGGTGCTCACTGGGGCAGACGTGAAGATATTTGCCTGACTGGAGGACTTTGTGGACGCAGTCTGTGACCCAGGTTTCCTGTCTAGAAAGTACGGGGTGTGAAGGGCTATGATATCACCTCTCAGCTCTTAGGCCAACATTCACACGCGGAGGGCATTACAAGGACGTGTGCCAGTTAAACATTCCTGGGAAATGTTGAGGCAATTCATTATTACGGTGGGCTGTAGACCACCAGCACCATACTGAGACGCTATAATGGGAACTCCCATAGCATAACACCCTGCATAATACAGACTGAAAACTAGAAAACCATAAGAATAATACTGTCATTATTTATTCACCTTCATGTTATTCCAAACCCCTGTGACTTTCAGAATCACATTTAATGCAGGTCTTTTTCCCCTTACTATGATATTAATCTAATGTATTAATATACTTAAACTAATAGATATATTAATTTTATATATAAGATAAAATTAAATAAATCACCATTATGTTATAATCATTGGAAATATTGTAATATAATAATATAATATAATATAAATTAATACATTTAAGTTAATAGATTTATTAATTGATATATAAGATAAAATTAAATAAGTTACTCTTACATTATTATTACTGTAAATAATATAATATAATAAAATAATTTAATATAATATAATTAATATAAATGTAATGTATTAATACATTTAAGTTAATAGATTTATTCATTTAGATACAAGATAAAATTAAATAAATTATCATTATATTATTATTGCTACTGTAAAAATATAATATAATATAATATAATATAAATGTATTAATACATTTATGTCAATAGACATATTAATTTTTATATAAGATAAAATTATATAAATTACCATTATATTATTATTACTGTAAATATAATATAATATAAATGTATTCATATATTTAAATTAATAGATATTAATTTTTAGATATAAAATGAAACAAATCACCATTATAATAGCATTATTTTAAATATAATATAATATAATATATAATAATATAAATGTATTAATACAATTAAGTCAATAGGTATATACATTTTTATATACAGGATATATACAAGAAATTTATTAAAATCACCATTACATTATTATTATTAGCATATGAACGATTTATTTGGGTATATAAAGCCTATACATATTATATACAGTAAAAAATAAATATTTAAGGGAAAAAAATGTGTGCACTATATTTATGTCTTTCCAAAGTTTTAACTCAATGGAGCAAATGGATAAAAATTGTAATTATCGTCCACGATAATCTTTCTCTACATTTAACTGTTGACTGCTGCAAATGAATCATTGAGTCAGTGAGTCGAATTCCAATGAACAAATCTATTCACTCTTACTGAACTGAATCAACTGGTTCACTTAAATGAACCATCAAGACCAAACCTTTTTAACAGAGCAGTACAAAAGCAATGAAATCTTGTTGGTTCATTCAAATTATTTTATTCTAAACTCACTGAAACTTTGTGAAGATCGTGAAGATTTTTTTTTTAAATCAATTTTCAGCAAACTGATTTGAAACTGTTATTTTAGTATCGGTGATAAACTATTATAGTTTTTTGTTATTATTTAGAATTATATTTTATTTTTATATTTTGTTTTTACGATAACATTTTTTTTTTTTTAAAGGTTTGGTTTTAGTTGTAGCTAACTATAATAACCCTGGTTTGAAATGACAAAGTCACATAAAGAATGACGGAATTATCATTTTTGGGTGAACCATCCCATTAAGAAACGCATACCCAAGTAGAGTATTATTGGCATAGGTGTGTGCGTGTATTACAAAAATAAAAAGTAAATGGATTCCCAACTTCTGACTTGTATTAATTCCACTTTAAATGTCCCTGGACCGTCATTAGAGAACAAGTGTTGTATTTAGAGAGGTGAAAGTGCTAGCTGCACAAGCAAGGGTCCTAAAAAGGCAAAGAGGGTCCACAGAGTGATGCCTGGCTCGAGTGAAGAAACTCAAGCTCCTCAATTAAAGAGTAAGACTAAACAGGAGAGAGAGTTATAGCGCGCAGGGGAAGGCAGCTGTGAGGGTGAACGCCAGCCAACACCTGGAGGGCTTTTAACGGTGAGGAGGAGGTGACATATGGGGACGGTGAGTGAGAAATCACACTTGATGAACTGTAAGAGTCAGTAATGAATAGATTTGTCAAGAAATCTGGAAAAGGAATATCTATAAATACAGTAAGAACACCTGTGCCTCACAGGTATCCAGGTGTACCTGCTATGTCTGGCCCTGTTAACCCACTCTCAGAAAAGGTACAGTAGTTACCATAGGCTTGCGTCCTCTGTTGACGTAAGTGCACACTGGGTTGTAGGCGCCCGTCCCGCACACGTACAAGTGCGTCCTGTTCCACGGCTCGATCAGACGGATGAAATTACCACACTCGCCCTGAGAGAGGAAACAATCACGGTAATTATTTTCACACATGAACAAAAGAGCTATTGGACCTGACATGTGAAAATGTCTGTTAGCATTATATGCTACATGCTAGCACTAAGCGCTTTAGGCAGATGTAAACATCTGAAAATGAGTACTACACTTCTGGGAAAACACACCAAAACTTGACAGTATTGATGGCAGTACTTACAGACTGTTTGTCTGAAAACAAGAACTGAAACAATGCCAGAAACATACTGTGCTAGTATGCAAACACAGATGCTAATGTTTGACCAATGCAATCAGGTATACGGTTAGCTGGCTATAAACATGTCAGCGTTTTAAATCATTTGAAACTTCAACTTTCACTGTTAATATGATACGCAATATGATTTGTGATAATACTCACTATGACGCAGATGCCCTATTCATTTTGTTTTTCATGTACACAGCTATTTCTTTTTGTTATTAATGTTGAAAATAGTTGTGCTGCTTCATATTTATGTGTACATCTTTCTATAAATAAATAAAATACAACAACTTAAATAAGTAAATAATAATATTGTAAATAATAAATACAAACATTACAATAAAATAAAGTCAAAAATATAATAAAATAAATAAATAAATAAAAATGTCAGGATTTATCTGATATATTCTGACATATATATCTGATAATATTTATCTGAAAGAACAGCACTTTTTAAAAATTAAATACAAACTAAATAAATAAATAAATACATAAAAAACAAGAATTTAAATAAGCAGGTAAATAAATATGTCAATAATAAATACAAGAATTTAAATAAATAAAACAAATAAATAAAATCTACAGCTAAAAAATAACATTAAAAAAATAATAATAATAAATGATCATAAAAAAAACTTAATACATTAAAAATATAAAAATGTAAATAAAAATAAATAAAAACTGAAAATTAAATACTAAATAAATAAAAAAAATTGTAAACAAAAAATACAACAATTTAAATAATGTTCATATTTATGTGTAAACTTAAACATCAAACTTTTTCAAGATTTTTCATGAATAGAAATAGAAAGAACAGCATTTATTACAAATTAAATACAAAATAAATAAATTCTAAATGATAAATAAAACAAATTAAATAAGTAAATAAATTACTAAATAATAAATGCACAAATTTAAATAAATAAATACATAAAAATCCAACTACAAAATTACATTAAACTAAAAAAGGAGAATAATACATTAAAAATATAAATAAAACATAAATAGATATATCTAAAATCAACTGTAAAATTAAATAAATACATATGTAAATTTGTAAACAAATACAAGCATTTAAATAAATAAATAAATCCAACTACAAAATAACATTGAAATATCAATAAAAATGCAGAATACATTAAAAATATAAATAAAATGCAACTAAAATAAACTGTACAAATTAAATAAATAAATAAATAAAATAGTAAATAATAAATATGACAATTTAAATAATATTCATATTTATGTGTAAACCTTGAAACTTTTTCCCCCCAAGACTTCTTTGATGAATAGAAAGAGTATGCAAGAACAACATTTATATGAAAAAGAAATCGTTTGTAATATTATGAATGCATTTACTGTCACTTTTGAACAATTTAATGCATCCTTGCTAAACGAAAGCATCCATTTTTTGGGGGAAAAGAAAGGAAAAAAATCTTACTGACCCCAAAATTTTGTATTTCAAAAATCATTCAAATGACATTTTATAGCTAATTATAATTTTGTCTAGCTGTGATGTCAATAAAAGAGTATCACCGGTTTAAAAAAGTTAAAAACGTTCTGTTTTAACAGGAAATAATAGCATTTATTTCAGCAATCTTGCTTTCAAGAGTTCAAAAATCAAATCAGAAATGTTCCCGTGAAGACCTACACATTGCTTCATTTCACAGCAAGTGCATTCAACATTATTAATAATTCATGAGTTGTGGTTAAAATCCATCACATCCCACAACCAAACTGACACTAAGTACCATAGCAGTGCACAACAAAACACCCTCAATGAAATAAACTCCGCAGATGTGCAGATGATCAGGTGATGCACACAGTTCCTTTACCAGACTACGAAACCGCACGTCCAATTCCATATGTCCGCAAATCTAGGAATTTGACCACTCTGAGTTCATTTCACGCTGGATCTAGCATCTGTTTTCCTTCTCTGAATATCTACGAGTGCATATGTTTTTGCGTGTGGCGTCTCATGGGAGGTTGAGGTTTGTATCGCATACATTTGACCTCAGCACTATTTCAATATCTCCCTTTCACTTTATTTATATCAGCAAATATTTTGTCAAGACCCTGACCAAACCATTTTGTATACGTTGTGTATTTGTAATGACATTTACAGCTTAAAATCCAAAGCACAAACAGATGTCATATAGCCGTAGTGTTTCATAAGCGAGAGCTGGCTGGAGTTATCGAGATGAGTTTAGATGTCTAAACAAAGATATCCTGCGAGCAAATGTGGAGCAACTGTAAACTCAAAAACTGGTTGTGTATATTGTTATAACACTGTCTAGAATAATTCTCGCAGGTTTGGTAACATTTAGTTATTTTACAGGGCTATTTTGTGTTTTTCAGGCCTTTCAGATTAGTGTATGTGAGCAGAGTGGAAGCAAGCAATTGAAAAGACGGCACTCACGTTTGTGTCTTTGCCACTTAAAACACACTCTGTCTTCCTCTGTGGGGAAACAGGCCAGTGTATCTGAAAGAGAGAGTACGAGAGAGAAAGAGAGAGAAAGGTCAATCCCATTTGTCACAACAATGACACACTATCTCAAAAACAATCCCCTTTAACTCAACAACCTTTCACAGTAATGAGCCGAACTAGCCAGGGAATGTTCACCCTGAATTTTTATAAGGCCCCAGGGTTCCCTACATATCCAGGCTTTAGTTTTATAGAACTTAACAGTCAGTTCCTTGCTGTGAGCTAACAAGTAAAAGTAACAGTGATACAGGAATGACTTTTGGAGCCTGCTGCAATTTAGGGTTTGGCTTATGCTTGTGCAGGAACTGAACCCAAAACAGCATGAACATCTTTAATTAAAAATAAATAAATAATATAAATAAAAATAAATAAAATATACAGTAAAAATTAAATACAAAATAATACATTCAAATATATAACAATATAAATATAAATAATTTTAAATAAAATAAACCGTAAAAACCAAATAAATAAATAGTAAATAATAATACAACAATTTAAGTAATTAATTAATTAATTAATTAATCAAAAAGTACAAATAATAAATGAAAAAATATAATATAAATATAAAAATGAAAAAAACATAAATAAAATAAACTGTATAACTTAAATGCAAAATAACTAATTAAATTGTAAATAATAATACAATTTAAATAAACAAACAAACATATTTCAATAAAAAAAATACAAAATAATGCATTAGACAAAAATTAACTGTATGAATTAAATGAAAACTAAATAAATAATCAAAAATACTATAAAACTATCAAAAATACTACTTCAAAAATATAATATAAATATAAATAAATATAAATAAAAAAGCTGTAAAACTTCAATGCAAAATAAATAAATCGTAAATAATAATACAACAATTTAGTTAAACAAGCAAACAAACAAACAAACAAAAATAAATGTATAAATAAAATACAAAATAATACATTATAAATAAAATTAAATACAAAATAAATAAATAAATTAATTAATTAAATTAAAAAGTACAAAATATACATGAAACAATATAAATATAAATAAAACAAAGAAATATAAAAAAAATAAATTAAAACTTGAATACAAAATTAAAATCATTAAAACAGTTTAGATAAGCAAACAAACAAATGCATAAATATATAAAATTATACATTATAAATAAAAATAAATAAAATAAACAGTATAAATTAAATACAAAATTAATAAATAAATAAATTAAAAAGTACAATATAAATATATATACACATGAAACAATATAAATCTAAATAAAATATAAAGAAATTTACATAAAATAAACTGAAAAACTTAAATATAAAATAAATCGTAAATACAACAATTTAGATAAACAAGCAAACAAACAAATAAATAAATAAATAAAATACAAAATAATACATTCTACATAAAAAAATTAAATAAACAGTTTAAATTAAACAAAAATAAATCTATCTATCTATCTATCTATCTATCTATCTATCTATCTATCTATCTATCTATCTATCTATCTATCTATCTGTCTAGGTGGGATGCAGATGGAGTGGTTTGTGCTGGTTCTTACTATGAGTGGTTCTCGGTTGATGTCATGGAGGTCCAGGGACAGGATGTAGTCTTTGCTGCCCACATACATGCGGTCGTGATCCTCATCCATGCGCAAGATGCGATAGTCTGATGTGTTCAACAGGAAAGAGAAGTGATGGGCTGTACCTGTAGACCTCAGATCTGCAGAAAAAGAGAGAGAGAAAAATCAGGTCAATCAGCAAAAACAGACAGCCATTTACTGCTACGACATTGTGTAAATCTTTCTAAAACTAACAGACAGAAAGTGCGTTTCCACTCCCAGTTTCATTCCATTTCTATAATTGCTTAAATACATATCATAAAAACATGGCAACTTGACAAGAACATAACAGTTTTGGCCACAGCTCACAACAAAGAAAACTCCATCTATTTCACCTTATGAGGTAATAGAGGGTTTGTTATTGCAGGCACAAAACATGGCAACCAAATCTGTAATTATATCTTCAGATTTTTTCCAATCTTATCTTAGAGACACACAAACAGAGATCTGAGAGAGAGAGAGAGAGAGAGAGAGAGAGGGAGAGAGAAGAGAGAGACACTTCACCTCGTTTCCAATGCAAAAGGAAGTTAACGATAAATTAAACAAAAGATATTCACTACTATAGCAGCCCTGCCTTTCTTGTAAAGAGTATGTAAGAAATCAAATAAAAAGATAAAATATTAACATTTTTGTGTAAATATTATAAATTAAGTATATGAAAATTTATGGAGGGTCAACATTAGTCAACAGACAGCAGTTAACCAGGGGTTTGCACACAGGTCACAGAGGACAAAACACACACACACACATTCAGTGCATCTGCCAATCAACAAGTTAGGAATCATCAAGTAGAGATAACGATTAAAAACAAATTCTAATCTTAGTAATTTATCAAAACAAATCCAACGATGAATTAGCGGTTTATCTGCTTGACACAGGCCCTGAATTCACTAGCACAATACACTGTGATTAATCACATTAGCATTGCTGTGTTTGTATAGTTTGATTTAATATATCCATGAGCGAAGGTTGTGTTTTGAGGTCAGGCCTTTGATTGACAGCTGTCACGACAGTGTGTGTGAACCTCCGTCTGTCAGATTATTTGTGTTTCAGCTCAAGGCGGAACAATGAATCCATCATGTGTGTGGATAGACATGAGCAGACAAGAAAGAAAAAAAGGAAAGAAAGAAAGAAAGATATTATTTTCAAGAATCTTTAACAAAAAGATTACTGACATAAAATCTTTTTTTTTTTTGTTTTTTTTTTACAAATTTTTAAAACTTAAAGGAAGCAAGCAAGAAAGAAAGAAAAAGTTTTTTCTTTTTAACAATTTTTAAGTTTTTTAAGCAAGAAAGAAAATAAAAGAATACGATTTTTTAAGCAAGCAAGCAAGAAAGAATTTTTAGATTTTTCTTTAACAAATAATTACTCACATAAAATCTTTTTTTTTTTTACAATTTTTAAAACAGTTTAAGCAAGGAAGCATTTAAAAAAAAATGTAAACAGTTTAAGCAAGAAAGAAAAAGAAAATCATTTTTTTTATTTTCAAGCATTTTTAACAAAAAGATTACTCACATAATCAATTCTTTTATCAATTTGTAACATTTTTTAAGCAAGCAAGCAAAATAGAAAGAAAGAAAGAAAGAAAGAAAGGAAAGAAAGAACGAAAGAAAAAAGAAAGAAAAAAGAAAGAAAGAAAGAAAGAAAGAAAGAAAGAATTGTTTGATTTTAAGCATCTTTAACAAAAAGATTACTCACATAAAATCAATTTTTTTACAATTTTTAAAACAGTTTAAGCAAGCAAGAAATTTTTGATTTTTCAAGCATCTTTAACTTTTTTTTGTACAATTTTTAAAACAGTTTAAGCAAGCAAGAAAGATTTTTAAAAAAAAAATTAAAACAGTTTTTAAGCAAAAAAGAAAAAGAAAGAAAGAAAGAAAGAAAGAAAGAAAGAAAGAAAGAAAGACAGAAAGACAGAAAGTAAGTATAAATCAATATAAGATATAAAATATAAGATTTTTTATTTTTCAAGCATTTTTAACAAAAAGATACAATTACATACAATTTTTTACATTTTTAAGCAAGCAAGAAAAATTAATTCTTCAAACATCTTTAACAAAAGGATTACTCACATAAAATTAAATTTTTTATGATTTTAAAACATTTTTTTACGGAAAGAAAGAAAGAAAAGAAAGAAAGTAATCAAATGCAAAAACGCAAGCAAATAATGAAAGAAACCAAAAGAAAGAGTGAAATACAGTGAAAGCAAGAAATGTAGATTCCACATAGTAATTCCAGCTCCTCTTAGCACGTCTGTCAGCATCTCCTAAACATCTGTTTGTCTTAGCAGCCCTTCTGACTGACCATCTGCTGCCTCAGACCTCACTCATGCCACTGTGTGTTTCCACTCAAGACACAGGTGAAGCTTTCACACACCAGACCATGAGCTCAGGCACATACTACATCACCATAATGCTGGGACGGGAGTGGTAGCTCCTCAAATATACACAAAATTTGAGTTTTTTTATTCATGTTTGTTGCATAATTGGAGCAACATTAAATATTAATACCTAGGGAAAGTTAGGGGTCTGTTCAAATCATTGCCCATTCTGTCCGCCACATAACCTAAATATAACACTTCGACAGGATATTCACCACATGTATTGAATGATTTTTGCCAAGCCATGCAGCAAACCCAGTTCCTGAAGCACTCAAAGAAAACACTAGTGTTTAAAGTCTGGAATGTTGTACTGTGAGAGGAAATGTAAGTTTACTATTGTAGGAATTCAAGTATGCACTGCGTCTCTGAATGCACAAAGCTCACTTCAACTCTAAGGCTTGGCATATGGTCGGACCTGACGAAACCAGAGTAAATACGGAGCGGAGACTGTGCATGCCAAAAACTAAATGCTACCCTTATCTCCCTCTTCTCTAGTTCTTCTCTCTTGCAAGACAGAGGGCCACCTGTGGAAACAAGACCAACTGTCTAAAGATCACTGTACTCCAATACCAACAGCTCCACGTCTATCTTGGATCCATCCGGACACATGAGCCAACAACGTCTTTTAGACAATATCAGGATAGAGTCTACCTAGAAGCAATAAAAGACAGAGCCAAGATGCAATGCTAACAATATGATACTCCGACAAGTGGAAAGTTTACATAGCCCACACACACACTGGCTAAGAAAGTACATCTGTAATGAGATTAAGCAGTTTTTGTATCTATACTTTTTCATATCTAAATTAGACGTATGATATATAGTTATATTCAACAACTCCCTCAACTTCAACCACATCTTGCATGATTTTTTTTTCCACAGAGCTCACTAGGCAGCACACTAGGGCTGCATACAAAATCGCATACTTGCCTATTATATAACAGTATGTGAAAAGAGTAGTACTGTATGTGCAAAGATACGCACATACAGATACAAGATTACATTTATGCTACATAAATATTATGTAGCATAAATGTAATCTATTTATGCACATAATATTTAATATTTCTATGTAATCTATGAATAGGGCCCTATGACAGTCATTTTATTTTTTCCCAAGTTCTGTTTAGTTTTTTTCCAAAATATTTTTTTTTCCCGTTTTAATACTCTGTTTTAATCATTAAAAATTTTAAATTATTAATCAAAAAGCATGTCTAATGAATCGAAATCATTAAACTGTAATGTCTACAATGTAACAACAATTTATTAAAAGTTTAACAAAAATGAAAATTGTAAGGCCCTATGAAACATGCTATTTTTTTATTTTTCCCAAATTATGTGTTTTCTATTAATTTTGTAGATTCCATTTGAATGGTTTCATTAAACTGTATTAATCCAAAAGCATGTCTAATTAATTGGTTTTATTTAAAAAAATATATTATCATTTTATTTATTTTATATATATATATATATATATATATATATATATATATATATATATATATATATATTTTTTTTTTTTTTTTTTTTTTTTTCTTCTGGTAAATATCCCCTAAAAAATATTTAACAATATTTTTAACAATAATTTTATTAGTAGTAGTACTATTATCATTACAATACATTAAGAAATACATTTCTGTCACAATTTCTTCAAGTTAAACCGAACTTTGTTTGGGGGGGGTTGCTGTAAGGACCCCTAAATTTCTGTTTGTATATGATACGATACGATACTTTTTTGAAAGAAATGGTAAAATGCTCATGACGTGACTTTTAGAGCAGCTCTAGAGATTTCATTAAATTCTAATAATCAAAAGCATCGCTAATTAATTGATTTTAAAAATTAACAAAAATATTTATTTATTTTAAAATCATTTTTATAGAATTTTTAAATAACTTTTCTGGTAAACATTCCTTAAAACAATGTTTTAATAATAATTTTATCATTAGTAGTAGTGTTATCATTACAGTACATTAAGTAATATATTTCTTTCACAGTTTCTTCAAGTTAAACTGAACTTTAATTTTGACGGGTTGCTGTGAAGACCTTTGTTATGACAATAGTTTTTCTTGAAAGAAACTGTAAAGTGAAGTGACTCTCAGAGCCATTCTACAGATTATGTTCATGTGTTCATGCACTCATATTTTGAGGCGGCAGAGGCTGGAAATGACACGGGCGTCACACGCACTTCAATGTGTTGTGTAGCAAACACAACCGTGTGTCTGTGCCTCAAAATGACACAAAATATTACAATGATATTAAAATGATACTTTTCGTATTCAAGGGAAGTAACGACTCTAGGATGCAGCCAACAGTAGGTTTTGGAATTTTAGCTGCTACCTTATGGTATCTGATTTGGATGAAGCTGAAAACAGATCAGACAGACTAATAAAACAGTAGAAGTGCTGAAATATTGCAAGAATAACCACAAAACTGCTCTTAATTAGACCTACAAGACCAATGTCTACCAAAACCACAGCATTCTTTGATAGATCGATTTTCAACCTTTAGGTGAAAGACCTGTGAAAACCCAGTCAAGTGTAGTCAGATAAACCCTTGAGGAACACCATTACCCTGTATAGACTTAGTAGCTGACTACTGGGAGGTCTGTTTTAAACACACACTGGAGACTTTGTCTTGAGAATGGCCCTTCTCTGCTTCGCCTCTGTAGCATGAAATGGTTTGTTGGAGGAAAACTAGAACTTGGTGTTACTAACGAGTAAGTAACCTGACCCGCACTTGCACTTTTTCAGTCTTTTTTAACAATTCCCACTCTCACGGATACATGCCCACTCCGTTTCTTTGCATGAGCAGTGTAGCAGGAAAGAGACGGAGGGATATCCGTTCTGCTACGTTCAGCTCCCTCTCTTCTTCTACCTTCTCACATGGCCTTGTTCGCTCTTAGTTTCTCCAATCAACTGAAAACCTTGCTTCCTTCACGCCGTATGCTCTGGTAAACCCTAAGGTAGGTAACGCGACCTGGTGGGAGTTTTGGTGTGGGTATGTGAGATCTGCTCTAATCCATGCTTGCTATACATGTACCAAGATTTCCAGCACTGACCTCTTTCTTTTCCAGTTGCTGGCCAGAGACAATTGCAAAGCATGAATGCTGGGTAAACTCCGCTCCGAAACACACAAAGGTACATGTTCCCATAGCATTACAATCATAAGCTGCTGGAAAAGTCACTTCCCATAGCATAAGTTGCATTTAATGCTAGTATGGTTAAGTCTGTGGCCGTAGCATTGAATAGAGGGCTGCCAAAACAGTACAGTACTGCTTTCAGAAAGTGTGCTTGACATTCAAAAAATGAAAAACTACATGCAATATTGAGGAAAAATGCTTTTCCAACACACTTTCCACTGCTGAGAGACATCCAAAGTTCACATATTCAAAGATTAAAAGCCTTTTTTCCTGTATTAGAAAGACAAAACAGCTGGTGAATAGCATTAGCACAAAAATGACTCATTTCTTTATCTATTGGTCAGCTGTTCACTTTGTGCCGCCAAGTGTGCTTAATTTTGGCTGCGAGAGCAGATATTACGAAAGGTCTCTGAATACAAACTTTAGATGAAATGTCTTCATGTATTATTCATGTAAACTTTTTTTCGTAGGAGTATTTGTGAATTCTTTCGTCCTACATAAACCAACATTGCGTTTGTTTGAATGTGTTGATATATACGCCTATTTACACATACATGACATCATTGACTCCAACATATTATCTGTATTTGGAGGGACAAAAGGCACTAAAAAAAAAAAAAATAATAATAATAATAATAATAATAATAATTAGGCAAATAATAATAGAAAAAAAGGAAAAAAAATAAAAACAAAAAGTTTGATCTAAAGAGCTGTCATTAAACAAACAAACAAACAAACAAACAAGTACTCTATTTTTCATGAGAAGTAATTAAATGACATCTGCAATTCGCATATTTTTAAGTAAAATGAGAAAGAAAAAAAAATGTAGATCATTTTTTGTTGCTTTTATTATTTATAATAATAATAATAATAATAATAATAATAATAATAATTATTATTATTATTATTATTATTATTATGACGACTACTACAACAATAAATACCAAAAAGGTGACAATAATGCAAATTATGACAATAGAAAAAGCTTACAGTCATCTAAACTTTAATCAATAATAATAATAATAATAATAATAATAATAATAATAATAATAATAATAAAGAAACATTTCAAAAAGGTTAGGAAAAAATACAAAAAAAAGATTATGGTGATCTAAATAACTTTAATATAATAATAATAATAATAATAATAATAATAATAATAATAGGCAAAAAAGAAAAAAAAAGTGTGATCTAACGAGCTGTCAATAAAAAAAGACAAACAAACAAAAAAACAAATATTTATATATTTTTAAATAAACAAATAAATAACGAATAAAGTCAATAGGACCAATTTTGATTTATTTTCAACTTTCCTTTGTCAAAAATGTTACTTGAGAGTGGAAAAGTTTGTCCTAATAATAACAGTCATTCTTCAACAACACGATTTGTGAGTCCAGATCGCTAGCACTGCTATTGTCTTCAAACACCAAAAACTGACAGTCCATCCTGTGTCAGATTTCTCCAGTTTCAAATTTGGTTAAATGAAAGAACCACTGCCAAGCGCTGCAGAGCGAGTTCCTGCACGAAACTCAGTCTGGCCCCGAGGAGAGTAGAGCTCCACGAGGAGGAAGAGAGAGATGAGGGCGGTTTGGGATTAGCGTGACACCATGTATGCAGGCGGTCCGCGGACAAAGCCAGAACCCACATCATCACTCTTCACAGCGTATGCCGTATGACTGTGTACCAGCTCACTCGCTCGCACGCACAAGTGACATACTTTAGACACATGGAGTGAAAATTACAGTTTAAGAGGAGCAGGTGACACACAGAAAGCACTTACATGTAAATAACAGTTTCCACCGATATACACATCATCAAAAGAATGGCAACATCATCTTCCAGGACAAGCTATAGCCTTAACTGAACTATAACCAGCCTTAAAGTCTACACAAGTGTTAAAAATACCAGAAAAGTAGCCAAAATTAACAGCTACATTAGTTGAAATGAATCAAGAAATCTGGCAACAGTATCACTGTTTTAATGAGACTGGCGTGTACAGTAACTAGACAGCTGTGTTTAAGAGTTGTGCTTAGCAGCCATTAAACTTTGCAAGTTTTAACACATTTATTCTTTTAAATAATGTCTTTGCTTCGCCCAAACTGTCACTGAAATTTATGGTGTGAACTTATGCTTTCTTTGCAAAAGTTTGACAACCACCAAACACCTGCTATATACAGCATGTCTGTTTAAATTGTGTAACTTGAGTCTGATTGGTTAATTATGAGCATAAAAGAACAGCAATGGAGGCCAAATAAAGGGAATATTTGAGAGAGAGGCAATGTTGCTGTGTGAAAGTAATAACATTATTATGTCACACTTTCTGGGAAAATTTTAACTTGATTTTTTTTTTGCTGCCTGCCCACCATATCCAAAATGCCAACTCCAAATTAAAATAATTTCATAAGATTTAAACTAATATTAATTATAATAATATTTTGTCATCATTTACATAATTTACAATTAAATAATAATAATAATAATAATAAAAAAAAAAAAAAACAACATTTAAAAAATAAATAAATTAAATAAAATTGAAAAATCTGTCAAAAAAGATTATGGTTATCTAAAAAACGTATATAATAATAATAATAATAATAATGATAATAATAATAATAATAATAATAATAATTAAACATTTTAAAAAAAAAAGTCAGAAAATATAATACATATTTTAGTAAAACAAGAGAAAGAGAAAAAGGTGTAGATTTCAATATATTATAATTATTGTAAAATTTCACAAATAATTACAAAGAAATGCTAGGTAACACATTGAATTAAATGTGACATTTCAAAGTTAAATTACTGAAATTGTATTTTCTGGTAAAATATGCTTTAATAATCTTTTATTTACAAAAATCTTTTTTATAATACACAGTTACACCTTTTCCCCCCTGAACATTATTATTCTTATAAATTATTATATATTTTACCTTACCACTACCTTACCATTTTACCATAATTTTCTTCTTTGCTGCCCACCCTACATGTCAATAATGCCAACTCCAAATGCTAATTAAGATATTTTAATACAATCTAAAATATTAATAATTCTATTCATAATTTACTTACCCTCATGTCATATTTCTTCTGCTGAAAACGAAAGAAGATATTTTAAAATATGTTAATAACCAAACAGTTTCAGTTCCTATTGACTTCCATTGTATTTTTTGTTCATATAGTGGAAACCAATGAGAACCAAAACTTATTATTAACATTCTTCAATCTATCATCTTTTGCGTTCAACAGAAGAAACAAAATCAATCATACAAGTTTCGAACGATGTTAATGATTTTACATATCAATTTTAATTTTTGGTCAGACTATCCCTTTAAGGCCTTTAAAGTTTGTATACAGTATCATCATGTGACCCTCATCTATGCCTGTCCATGTAGAACAGCTTGCCTTGTGTCTGCGTGTGGTAAAGTGGGCACAGCGCGCACACACACACACACACACACACACACAGATGGCAGCAGTCCAACCCGCTGCATGCCGCAGTGCACTTGTGTTATTGTTCTGACAACTCTCACATGCTGATTTCCTGTAAGACTCAGATAAGAGCTCACCGAGAGCAGAGAGTGAGAAAGCTGTATTTATCCCTAATATGCTCCAGCCGGATGTTGCACCTCATTCATATCTAAAGTTCTGGAAGCCTGACTGTATATGTGAGCTAAGCGGTATCTTTATCAGCTCACAGTACAGATTCATTCATGCTGACGCCATGACTCATGCCGTTAAATGTTGTGCCTTAAGAGCAACATCTTTTTGTGTCATAAATTAATACATACTGGTTTCTCAGCCTCTCTCTGTCTCTCTCTCACACACAAACACAGACAAGTTTTTTTTGGCCTCCAGGATCAAAAGATGATACAACGGTGAAGGAATGCTTCTATAACTACTGGAAAGCAGGTCTAGCATACTCTCGCTGTTTAGTTTGGACCTGTTTTAATCACAGCTGAGAGCAACTGAAAGGCCATTATAAAACACAAGACGAGAAGTAAAACCGAACAGTTTTAAAGTAAGAACTTATGAGTCTGGTTGCTGAAAGTTACATTTTAAACACATTTATCCCTATTAAAAATAACACAAAAACTTAAAGGGGACAATGGATATCCATTTTCACAAGCTGGTATGATTCTTTATGGTCTTTAGTAGGTCTGCAACATACTTTGGTTAAAATTCCTTAATGGTCGAGTAAAACAACACCTTTTTACCTCATTAAAAAAAGCGGACTGGACAGTTCGTCAGCAGTCGTGGGCGGAGCCTGAGCAGTATGACGTCATACTCCTTAGAAAATCTAAACTGCTTGATATTTGAGACTCTTTAGGTTTTTCTGGGGCTTAGAAAATTAGTTAATGGAGTTAATTTATATCATTGTAGGTTTGAAGAAACGATGGAGGTTATAATGGCCAAACAACATGCTGTGCACCCCAATTTTCACCTGTGTGACCTTATAAATCTGTAGCATTTAGAATGTGTGCAATTCTTTTGGCCATATGTTCTAAGGTGTTTTCAGGTACACTCTGTTTCTTTGCTGGTTATTTCATTTGGAATGAGCAGGTCTGATTAATTACATCTGTTGAAGCCACAGCCATTGTATAAGTCACATCAGTTCAGTTTCAGGGCTATTTAAAAATGTTTGCGCCCATCATCATGCATCACCACCCCCGACCCAAACTCCCATCATGCAGTCTGCATTTTTCCATTCTCAAAGATATAATTAGCACCCCGTGATTGCGGGCATCCATGCGTGTACAGGACGGAGCAACAAACAATAAAAAGACACCCATTTGTCTTACAGAAAATATACACAGGCTTTAAACAGTTTAAAAAACTCTTCACAAGTATGTAGACGTAAATGCTGGGCCAGTGCGTAAAATTCCCAAATGTCCAGGGTTTGTTATAGCTAACTAAAAGTAAATAAAATATATAAAAAAAAAAATATATATAAAATATATTTTCAGCTAGTTTCCAAGTTTCTAATTTTAAATAAATAATAAATTAAATAATATAAAAAAAATATATATATATATATATATTATTTATATATATATATATATATATATATATATATATATATATATATATATATATATATATATATATATATATATATATATATATATACATATATATATATATATATATATATATATATATATACACACATATACATATATATATATATATATATATATACATACATACATACACACAGACATAATATATGTGACCCTGGACCACAAACCCAGTCATAAGGGTCACTTTTATGAAATTGAGATTTATACATCTAAAAACTAAATAAATAAGCTTTCCACTGATGTATGGTTTGTTATAGGATAGGACAAAATCGCCTTTAAAGTCGTCCAAATGAAGTTTAGCAATGCATATTACTAATCAAAAATTAAGTTTTGATATATTGTAGGAAATTTACAAAATATCTTCATGGAACATGATCTTTAGTTAATATCCTAATGATTTTTGGCATAAAAGAAAATTTGATCATTTTGATACAATGTATTTTTGGCTATTGCTACAAAAATATCCATGCTATACTTAAGACTTATTTCTAGGTTTTGTGGTGCCAGGTTCACATATATATACTAAAATTTTAAAAATATTCAAAAATAATCAATAAACTTTAATAGTATCTCAGTGATACTAAAATAACACTGTTAATACCAGCTATATCTGAAATACTTCTGAGGAGCCACATCCAATTTTGTGAAAGTCCTTAAAGCGTCTTTAACCCACTTTTCTTTAAAATGTTCCACAGCAGTTGACCTGAAACTGCAAACTGACTATGGTTATAGTTTATAAAGCAGTCTACATTAATATCTACTCTACCACCCTTTAATAAAGAATAAAACAACACAAGACATGAAACTGGCTAGAAGTGTTTGTAAACAAGCATGTCAAAAAACACAACCATAATACCTCAAATTAAAACCACGTCTTCTTCCTGATATTAAAGAAGAAATTAATGACTGGTGATTGGTGAAATCAATGAGCATGTCACTAGTGTTTAAAACTGCACATCTGATGGAAAATCCATTTCCTACAGGAACATCATGAATGTCAATAAACCACAGATAGTTTGCTCTCTCCTAGCGCACGATATGTGTTAAGAAGCCGAATTGTGAGGGAGAGAGACAGCTTGCTTCGAATTAGACACATCTGTGAAAACATAGCTCTCTATCACCACAGACATGTTTTATTAACAAGCGTTCTCTCAACAGCAATTAATCTGGAGCGTCTGCCTCTCACACGCATTGCCCTCATGTGCCCTGACCTCCGGAGGGTGGGCGGCCAGCCTCGGCTGTCTAGGGATCAGGTGTATGCTAGAAAGAGACCACCTTTATGATTGACATAATATTACAAAACTGACTGAACGGATCACTAGATATTGTCTGAGACGGGTGCAACACAAAGAAACTGAACAGCTGTTTTTGTCAGGGCTCTCCTGTCTTTCTCAGTCATTGAGAAATACTCATTTCTGCCAATGCAAATACATCAGGCCCACAGCGCCCGGGCTTAGAAGTCATGAGGCAGCAGCAAAGACTGCTCGAGCTCTAGATTAATCTAGGATTAGCTTCGGGGTCAGGGTCACTGGCCTCGGCCTGAGCGGAATCAGGAAGCAGGGATTGGAGAAACAAAGTGGCATTACTGCAAGCAATCCGAATGAGTTTCTAAGTAAAAATGAAATAGAAAAAAGGCAAGGCTGCATTAAATTGATCAAAAGTGGCAAAGACTTTTAAAATGACACAAACATTTTTTTTTAATAAATGCTGTTCTTTTTAACTTTATATTCAGCAAAGAAAAAATATTATTTAATATTTAAAATATTAAACTATCCACCAAATTGTAAGCAGGATTACTGGTTTTCAATATTCATGATAACAAGAATTGTTTCTTGAGCAGCAAATCAGCAAATTAGAATGATTTCTGAAGGCTCATGTGATACTGAAGACTGGAGCAATGATGCTGAAAATTTTGTTTTACCATCAAAGCAATAAATTACATTTTAAAATATTTTAAAATAGAAATGTTATTTTAAATAGCAATAATATTTCACAAAATGTTTTTACTGTATTTTTGATCAAGTGCAGCATTGGTGAGCATATAAAATACATTAAAAATAAAACAATTGATCAATCAATCAATCAATCAATCTTCAACCCTAAACTTGTTAAAGGGGTAGTTCACCCAAAAATGAAAATTAAATTAAAATTAAATTAAAATTTCTCACCCTCAAGCCATCCTAGGTGTATATGACTTTCTTCTTTCAGACAAAAGCAACTGGAGAATGTTTTGGCTCTCCAAGGCTTTATATGGGGAGTGAATGGGTGTTGAGATTTTGAAGCCTAAAAAAGTGCATCCATCCATCATAAAAAGTCATTCTGAAGCAATGCGTTTGTGTTTTAAATAGACTCAGAATAGACTCAGTACTTTTTATGATGGATGGATGCACTTTTTTGGGCTTCAAAATCTCAAAACTCATTCACTACCATTATAAAGCTTGGAAGAGCCAGGATATTTTTTAAATAAAACTCCAACTGTATTAATCTGAAAGCAGAAAGTCATATACACCTACGATGCTTGAGGGTGAGTAAACCCTTTGGGTGAGCTATCCCTTTAAGACCTTTTTAAAGAATATACATTATTTCATTATTTCAGTTCAGCTGTTTTAAATCTGTGCCTAATAGTTAAATAAATAATATTCCTAACAGATGACAATTTGAGATTCAGGCTGCAAATGGACTTATTCTGAAACAAATCATAATGAACATAGTAGTTCAACTGACTTCTTTGGTCTGAGACTCCAGGCCACCCTTATTTCGTTTAAATACTGCCAAAACCCATACACACTTTCATCGTATCAGTACGAAGATGTTTGACTTGGCCTGGACGAGGAAGTTCAAATTCAGCAAAAATGTTCCGCTTCACTGACGCTTGTTATTACTAAAGAACGGAGTTTTGAAGACGGCGCTGGAAGGGCCGAGCCTCAATAAGCTCTCAAAACAAAAACGTGAGGAAAGGGTTTGATTTCATTTGACGTACTTTTTCCATTCAGGTGTCCAATGTGACATACTAATACAGTTTTGAATGTGACATGAGAGTCCAGGGAAGTTTTGCACTTATGAGAAGAACAGATGTCAGCACTATGCTAAAAACGGACGCCACGGGCAGAATTGCTACATCATCCTTAAAACGAAAACAATGCCCTTCTTAAATAAACACAAGCGCTAAAAACGGCCCTGGGAAATGGAAACGGAGCAGAAGCGCTTCGTCAGCGACACCGAAAGCAGGTTTTCTGCGAGAGTTCCTGCCTGTATCCTCTGACATGTCGACGGCTAATTTACAGTCACGGATGTCCAGGAAGCTGATCTCTGGTGGTTTTGGAGCTGATGGGAAATGTTCTACGTACACCCTGGTGAGAGCGTCAGAATGCTGGGCTATCACAACAGAGGTCACGGGGTCACGGCATGGCAGAGGTGCCCGTGGAATTGTTCTCCCGTTTCCTCTGAGAAATGTCAAAAGTGACGGAAGCCATTGTGAAGGATCGCTATCCATCGGTTTACCGCCTGCTGCGAGGTCTGTATAGCGCTGCCTCAGTGCTTGTCACTCCAACCTATAGGACCTGAAGAGTGTACGACTGTCGCTTTTGTAAAAGAAAAAAAGATTACATATAGAAGTGACTCTTTTCACGCCATTCATCGTATAAGACCTATAAGAGCCGACACATGAGAGAAAGCCAGCATCGGTGTTACATTTGGCAAACGCTTTGGGTGCGATCTGGGCTGCATATGTTCCGTTTCCCAGGCCAGACAGGAAGGAAGCGGGATTAGGATTGAGTCAACACGTTCGTCTTTTTCGCCCAGTCGCTCTTCCTCTCCATTTACGCAAGCGCTCATCTGAGAGGGAGGCGATTAGCTGCAGACAAACAGCATCGCGGTTTGGTGCGCCACACGTTCTCCCGGCACCCCACATGCACTCTCCCGTGGGAATGAAATGCCAGATGGTTAACCCTTTCAGGACAGGTTCTGTCACCACGGGATGGACAGGTGTCACAGAGCATGCGGGGTCCCTGATGATGAGCCTTGTAAAACGACAAGCTCAAATACTTGCGTGTTAATTTGCTTTAAGAAAGGGAGATTGATGCAAGATCTGCCCAATGAGAGAAGGAAAAAAAAAAAACTATAGGTCTTTTTTTTTGTTTTCACCCCATAGAAATAACACTGAATGTTTCTCAAAATGTAGATTTTGGCAATTTAAAAAAGCCAGAACTTCTTGCTTGTTGCTTTACACTCCATTTCTGTAAAATTAAACAATAAATTAGATAAAAGAATAAATGTAAAAATAAATAAATAATATTTCCTTATAAAAATAAAATAAACATTTATCAAATGAAAATAAACTAAATTAAAATAAACAGATGCATTAAAAAAATTAACAAATAAACACCTTAAAAAGGGATAATGGATTTAAACAAATAAATAAAATGGAAATAAATAATTAAACGTCATAAAAAAATAGGTATTTATAAAGTAAAAATAAATGAAAAAAAAACAATAACAATTAATAAAAAGGAAAATAATAAAGTTAAAATAAACAAACACAATAAAACAAATATATAAATAAATATCTTAAAAAAGGAAAATGAATATAAACAAATAAAATGGAAATAAATAAATAAATAGGTCTTTATAAATTTAAAATAAAAATAAAGTTAAAATAAACAAATGGAATAAATAAATAAATATATCTTTATAAAATAAAAATAAAAGAATAAGAATTAAATAATAAAATAAAAAACAAAAAGTTCAAATAAATGCAATAAAATAAATAAATAAATAAATAAATAAATAAATAGGAAAATGGATTTAAACAAATAAATAAAATTAAATCAATACATAAAGTTTAAAACAAATAAATAAACAGGTTTAAAACAAGTAATTAAAATGAATAAAAATGAATGAATGAATGAATGAATGCAAACAAGACAATGCTTCATTTATCCATTTGGAAAATCAACCTACATGTGATGTTGCATGTCACCAAGTAACACAAATTGTTTGAGCTGCTTGGGAAAGATGTGTTATCCTGAGTGCACT
The DNA here is from genome assembly GCA_012976165.1 of Labeo catla. Classification (NCBI taxonomy): domain Eukaryota; kingdom Metazoa; phylum Chordata; class Actinopteri; order Cypriniformes; family Cyprinidae; genus Labeo; species Labeo catla. The sequence continues at coordinate 5,797,037 of VONZ01000001.1, forward strand.
GCATTTGCATATTGCCACACAAATTCCATTTTTATACCTTGCAAATTAGTACCTTTCATTTCATGTCTTTATCAGTCATTTCTATAACTAATTCTAAAGCTCTTATGGCTAATTTACTTAATACATTATCAAACGTTGATAGATTAGATAGATACATGCCGAATTCTGTCAGCTTTGAAAAGAGGACTGGAGAGACTGAAAGGAAGGATGCCATGCAAGATAAAGCAGATAGTAAGATGAGGAGACTGAGATTTAAGGTTAAAGGGTTTCAGTGAGCCGATTTAGTGACTCCTTATTTGCCGGTAATCGGCAGAGAGAGAGAGATTACAAACAACATGACCGTGACAGTGGCAAAAAAGCCAAGTTTGCTCCCAGAATAAGTGCATGAATATATTCAACATAAAAGATATTTCCACACAGAAAGCAGCTCAAGTGGCTGTCACTCTCACTCATGAGGAGAAAACTGCTCAGCTGAACTCCTTCCAACTCCAAAACCCAATTATAATCAGCGAGCCTGTATTAAACACACAGCAGAGCCTGAGCCTGAAAGAAACGGTGAAAAGAGAACCATTTAAATTACAGGTATGGAAAAATTCAACCCTATGAATAGTTTACAGTACTGCAGGCGAATGAGGTAACCATGCAATCAGACCTGGCATGGAAGGTAACTGTCAGATGATTTACAATCCAAACCGTGCCAAATTCAAGACACAATGTTGAACAAATACGTCGGCGTATAAGAAATGATGTGTTGCTATAGGGTCCACCCTCAGGAAGAGCTGCGAAACAAGCTTGCTGGATCATCTAGAGTTTGAAGATTAGTGCAAAACATCTTGAAACGTTCTTCTGGTCGCCATCAATTTATAAGGTGGAATGAGTAATGAGCAACTTAACGTTTGTAAACTTAAATAAAACAATATTTTAAACTCATAAAAAGTCGTTAAGTGAGCGCAATGTCAGTTAGCAGCTGTACGTCGTATCGATCCAGGTGATTCATTCACAAGAACATGAAGACTCATTTGTCTTTGTTTAAATAACAGCCAAATTGCATTTGCAGAAAGTCATTACAAAGCACTACAACTCACTCCCCTGTTGTTTTAAATCCAGCTGGGTGGTGAAGAGTCATTCCAGGTTTTTAAAAGCTGGTTTGATCAATGATGTGCAGGAAACAAGTCCGTGACATTTTTTGATTTATCGATACAATTCCTCAGAGCTCAAACTGGACTTGTTGAACTTGCTTTCGTTTCTCGTCTAGAAACTCTGAATTGATATTGATTTGCCATGTTGCTACAACATCAATTAAGCAGCCTATGTTTACTGTTTTTCACAATGATCCATATCAGACATTTAGCTTTCTTATAAGTCATTCAGGCAAGTTCATACAACCAAAGTTAGAAAACATTTCACAATGCATATTTTCTCAGCTTCAAAATACCAGCATAAATTTGCATGCTGGTTTGTGCTGGTCCAAAAAAATGCTAGTTAACCACTACAGTCTTTCTGGTTAATCTGGTTGACCAAGGTTAATGCCGTGGGAACAAAATAGGTCCGTCTTTGGATAAACCCCTTCAACGACACACTCCATGTTGTGTTGAAGATACGCAAAGCATCCCAAATAGCTTCCAGCAGGAGGGAGGTCGTAGGGTTATCATAGCAATGCGTTCATGCGTCCAGTAGACAGGGAGGGTCACAAGCTGTCCAACCTCGTCCAGTGATAGTACACCCACATTTAAAGCCTAATACTCATGCACCCCTGTCTGCTGCAGATAAACAGACTCCATCTTTAAGTTTAGCTTTAGATAACACTGCATCAACCACAATGCACCGTGCCGTTATCAATCCATATTCCAAACAAAACCAGAGACAAATGGGAGGATTAAAACTGTATTATGATGCCCTTGGTGGCACTCTCAACCTGACTAAATTCATCTCTGACACAGTTTGCTGTTGGCATAATGGACTCTCGCATGAGCAGACTGATACAATAAAGGATTTGCCAGCTGCTATTGATTTTCTAAAGAGAAATGCATTGCAAAAAGCAATACTCTTGATTTGCACAGGCCAGTAAACATTTGTTAATTGCAGCTGTCTGCTGAGGATCGTATTTTCATGACAACTTCAATTTCAGTACATTAATATTTCTAAGAATGCAGCACGGGTATATCTGTAGCAATAGCCAACAATACATTTTATGGGTCAAAATGATTGATTTTTCTTTTATGCCAAAAATCATAAGGATATGAAGTAAAGATCATGCTCCATGAAGATATTTTGTAAATTTCCTACCGTAAATATATCAAAATCTTATTTTTGACTAGTAATATGCGTTGCTAAAAACTTCTTTTGGACAACTTTAAAGGCGATTTTCTCAATATTTAGATTTTTTCCAGATTGTCAAATAGTTGCATCCTCAGCCAAAACCATACATCAATAGAAAGCTTATTTATTCAGCTTTCAGCTGATTTATAAATCTCAATTTTAAAAAATTGACCCTTATGACTGGTTTTGTGGTCCTAAGTCACAAAATATTCACATGAATTAAAAAGATGCATAAACCACACATGCAAAATGAAATGCGTAAAACATGCATGACCTTATTTGTGAGGTAGCATTTTTGTAATCATCTGAGAGTAATATAATCCTCTTTATCCTTAAACTAAAACCCAAAAGACCTGTTGCTTGGACTAAAAATCACTCCAGTATAAAACCTGATCTCTGCATGTACGCCTCTCACATTTTTGTTTTAATATCTTGGAGTATTTCCGTTTCTCCAGGAAAGATTGGAAAGGTGCATGCACTAAATACACTAAAAATCCTGCTCTGCATCTGAATGAGGCCCACACTATGGCAAGTTTTATGAGGATTTCAGGCCTTCTCATTAAGGTTCACTACTGTTGCAGCAGGTGTGGATGAACCTCACAAAACATGTCCAGATCATATTTAACCACAAAATCAAAATAACAAAAGATATGCCTGGCATAAAGAAAACGCCTAATGTCACAATGCAAAAGTTTGCAAAAAGTATCAAGCACATGAATTAACATACAAGAAATGTTATAATTGCTTTGTCTTTATGGTAATGAGAATTTTGTTTAATTATAAAAGGGGAGAAATGTAGTAAAAACGTAGAGAAAATCTGACCCAGAAATGTTCTTGATCAGTTCACATGAACCCATACAAGCTAAAACTTTCTGCACTCCTAGATTTCTCTGTATTACATGATAGTCTTTTTTATGCTCCACTGAGATTTGGATCCCTAACAAGCTCTGTTCCTCCCACAGAAGTGCACTTACAGGTCTGTTCTCAGGAGAGGGAAGCTGAGAAGAGAGAGCTTCATCCATCATCAGAGGTTTGCCCGGATTAACCAGGCCTCATAACTTCCCAGTGCCGAACAGTGGTGTAAACCTTCCCTTCCTGCCTTTTATCATCCGAATCCCAACCATCCATTGTCCGTATCAGTCATTAGGACTAGCCTTGGGCTGACCTCACACTTCCAATTAATAACAAAAGAAAAAGTCAACACCACCTTCTTAAAGTGCATGCATAGACAGGCGGTTTCATGCAGATCTAATCTATTACCCAAGGTGCAAAGGGAGTAGAATACTAGTTACTGTATGAAAAACAGGCCAGAACGGAACATGTAGGAGGAGATGGTGTCCGCATGAAAAATACAGTTCCCCAGACTCATTACAGGAACACAAAAATGGAAGACGCATATACAGCCATTTCTCACGGCTACGAGTGTGACATTGCGTTTATACAACAGTTTGACGGCATGAGTGAGTAAATACATAAGAAACAACAACGGAATGTCTTTAAAACCTCTCTTTTCCACCATGGATTCAAATCTCAGTTTGACAGTTTAACAGCTGAGCCCAAACCTCTGTTACCAATTTGAAAATGTCACTTTAGAACTAGTAACAAAGGAATGTTGAGTTGCTTCATTAAAAGCTTATTGTATTACTGTATTAAAAGCTGTGTATTATGTGGAGTAGAGTATTATGAGAAAGAGATGGATGGATCGAGTGTGAGTACCTGTATCTGTTACAACATTCATTCTTTGGCTCAATCTCATATTCATAATAAAACGTTAGTTTGAATGTCCGCTGAGGAAAGCGATATCTGTGTCGTACTATCCTTTCATCTGCTAAGGGTGATTTCTGATGACAGCACTGCTTAGTGCATTTGTTGGCTGCGTCTAACAAGGTGTTGTTGACAGTAAAGATAACTTCCTTGTTTACAACAGCATTTCAGTCTCTTTCAGTATAAGTTTTTATTGCTGACTCACTCATAAAAACTAATCTAAATGTGCAGAATTGCACAAATGCACACCATTTCCCAATACTATTATTACATACGACTAATATTTATATAAATAATATAATATTATTTATATAAATTATTGAATAATAATATTTACCAAACAAGAGCAACAGCCAACATAAAAGTTGCTATTATTTTTTTTTTTTCTTTAAGCCTGTAATTCCTTTCTAAATTAATGGACAACATGAACGCTACTTTGGGGACTTGTGGGTAAGGGGATTGCCAAATGTGATATATATATATATATATATATATATATATATATATATATATATATATATATATATATATATATATATAGCTCGTATCTCTGAAAACAATGAACCAAATTTTCAAACAGATGCTATTTTCATTAAGTCTAAACAAGTACATTCTCGCATAAAAAAAAACTCTTAAAACTACATTCTGTGAGACAAAAACAGTATTGTTTATAAAATTACAGTGGATTTAGGCATCCGCCATGACACTTGCTGTGAGAAATACCACAAGCGGAGTGATACAAATGATGAAACTGTTTGAATATAACTAGAATGCTGCATTTATTTGCACCTGTATATATAGTGCAACTATATATCAACCTTCTGCCTCTAGGAACGTCTACAGTCAAGACTGTCAGATATCGGACCCAGACTATCTCCCCCAACTCATAAACCTCCAGCCCCTGAGGCTCAGGTCTTGCACATTTGGGATGAAAGATAAACAGCGAGGGGAAAGAGTGACAGTCCAATAAATTAGCACCCATCTAAGAAGCTTGTTTATCTTTACCATCTCTCCGCTACCAGCCATCTCAACCCTCACAAAGCCTCCAACCTGTCAGAGCTCATTCCTGTTACATATGATTGACAGATGAAACACCCAATCACGCTTGACTGGCAGGCAGGACATCCTAAACCATGACCTAACAGTTGACCCCTCACCTTCAGCAGTCAGGCTGCTAGACGGCCGTAAGATGAAGACATGAGATACTGCCGTCTTTCCCCCCGTCACATATTCAGAGTGTGTCTCGGTTAACAGAGAAATGTGAATTTGGCTTCAAAGTTGAAATAGCCAACTCTTCTTAATTAAAACCCATCATCAACAAGTGAGCATGTGATAAAAACCAACGAATCAGAAGCTTTCTAATTAAAAGCGAACTATGCTATATAATGAAGTACCTATAGCTAAGAATCTCCAAAGCCCATTGAGTTCCAGTCAAGGGGAAAATGAGCGTTGTTCCTAAATCTTGGAGGCAAAGATCTCTCTATCTGGGTCTCTGGTCACGGTTCAGCAAGATCAAGTGAAGAAGAACCTCCCTTTTTCTCACACTCCTTTGTGGCTCCAAGTTTTTGCGAATTAAGCATAAAATAAGCGTAACCGGCTCCATTGAGAATGCCCCCTTGTTCAGCGAACGAGATTAATGAAATTCCCACACGGTGCCAAAGCGAACAAATACCTAGCGTCACTGAGTTAGCCATTAATACGGCTCGTTATTGTTGGCTTCATTTTTACAACAAAACGGTGAAACCCTCATAAAAGCTCATAAATTTCCATCACAACAGGCCACGTCGAGGTGATTTCTCTGATTACTGTCAAACTGATTACAGTTGGATACGTTTCTAATAATGGCCTTCTGAAAACTAACCACATTTGACTTGAAATTAACAAGTTGTGGAGTAACTTTTAGTGTGTAAACCCCAAATCTCCCAAGTAATTTTCTATCGCAAGATCAGCGAAGCTACCTGCAGCGTTGGCGTGTAATCTATCAGCTACACCCAAAATTTTAGTACATTTCTAATGGCCGTCCATTTCAACTGAAACTAACCAAATCTGACTTGAAATAGCAGTTTGTGGAGTAACATTTTGTGCGTAAAGCCTCAAATCTCCCAAGTAATTTCTTATCGCAGTATCAGTGTTGGCATGTAATCTATCTTGCTCTTTTCATGTTAACATCTCGGCTGCATCCTTCAGTCAAGATAGTAGAGCTCAAAGTGGAAGCCTCTTTTTCTCTGGGTAATATGCTAATCTGATCTGGGACAGAGCCAATGATGTTTTCCTGCTTGTTTGTTGTGTTTCGCTAGACTTTTCTTCTGCAGCTTATCTAGAGATAACAGCACGCTAAAACGGAGTGAAAGAGAGAGACCGCCGAGGTGCCACCCCATGATGTTCAGCAGAAAACATTTTAATTGCTTTAGCAATTAAGCAAGACGAGTCAAAAACCGAGCACGCCTGAAAATTCCCACAGCAAGACGTTAATCTACCTCCTCGGGCAAAACTGTTCCTCAATGGAACGAGCAGACGAGAGGAAGTGGTGTTTGGTTTTCTAAGAGAGATGCAAGAAATAAAGACAAATTAGGAGACAACAGAGAAATTCTGTGTTAATCATGTATAAATATGTGTAATCCCCTGCATTTATATATTCAACACTCAACACAAAGGATGTTTTTGCAGTGATGCCATAGAAGAACCATTTTTGGTCCCCAAAGGAACCTTTCAGCAAACAGTTCTTAAATGAATCATTTTGAACATTTTAAAAATCTAAAAGAACCTTTTTCAACTATAAAGAACTTTATCTGCATTTGAAAGTTCCCATGGATGTTTAAGGTTCTTCATGGAACCACTGATGCCAGTAAAGAACCCTTAAGCTTATGAATTTAAGACTGTAGAGTTCAGGTGTATCTATTCAGCCAACGGCGTCAAAAAAAAAAAGGTTATTAAGATTCCAGAAGGTTATTCAGCTACTCTAAAAGAGCTCAAATATGCAAATTGTAATGTTTCTGTATATAAATGCACAGAAAGGAATGACCTAAAAAGGAGACATCCACCAAACTAATGAAGATATCCCAGTTGCTGCTATGCACCGGTGCACTTTGCATGTGTGCTAAATCTCAGAATAAACACACACACACAATCTGGGTGGTACATTTGAGCGAGGGGAATGGTATCAGTCTCAACATCTTGTTCGGCAGATTACAGCACAAAGCATTTCATTAAAGGGATTAAGTCGTAATTCAATCCTCCATGGATTCACTGCAAGCTCTGGCTTATGGATCGTAAAGAGTCTTTTGAATGAACATCCCTGAAGCGTGCTTTCCTTTAGCCTACATACAGTATGAAACGTATATTTGAGACAATTTGGACTGATTCCTTCACTAGCATTCCTTGGAGACAACATGAAAAGACTTAAATGGATCATTTACTTAACAAATTGCCTTGTCTTAATGTGCCTGTTTGGTGGATATTATTCTAAACCAATAACGTAAAAAAAACAATTTACTTCAATCAAAAGTATTTTAGCTGTAAAATAAAAGTATTAAAGCTGTAAAATAATTTGTGATGGTAGACCAAAAGGAAACTGTTCAGTCATTTTTTCCCTAATAAAATAAAATAAAATAAAATAACTCAGTCTGACTATGTTTCAATATGAAATAGATAAACAAAGCAATCTAGTTGGATTTGTAAATTATGTTAAGAATAACACTGAACATGTGAGATATCACTGAATATCTATGTCCTTAATTTTACTATCATTTTCATTTTTTTAATGGCCTCTCAGCACATAATATCTTATTTGCTGTGAAATTTCACCTATTGTGAGACTTCAGACTGGCTAAGGCGGAAAGCGGTCTTGAAAATAATAGATGTGTGAACTCCAAATCAAGTTGGACTCCATCTGGGAACAGATCTCTCACACAACTGAACTCCAGTCCAAAACCAACCCTTTGTTCCTGCATAGAGCCGAGCCATTATAAGCACAACTGGAAATAATACAGTCACCTACAGAGAGACGTAGCGAGAGAAACAAATTGAAGTCTATGTTGAGAAGTGTATGAGCCTGAAATGACAAGTTTTAAACATCACATTTTCCAGCGGTTTCTGTGACCGTGGTTTGACAGTCATACGTGAAGTGATGACCATTAAATAGTACTGGACTTGCGTGCCCTCTTAACCGTGGCTTGTCAAAACTAAGAAGTGAATCACAGAAGAGGTCGTCCATCTAGCTATACTTGAAGTTTCCAGCAATTAATTCCGTCACATAGAGTAAAGAGCGCTGAAGACCTTGGCTACAGCGGAGCAGCCGCATGATTGCTGCTTTTTCCCGCATTCTAATTAAATGCCATAAATCAGAACAGATGAAGGCTGTTAAAGTCACCTCTCAGTTCTTAGACGTCGTTGGCTGATGCCAGCACTGTAACTTGTTCGGTTTTTCCAGGCCTGAACCACTGGAACCACTTTCGCAACGCAAGCTGGCACAAAAAATCCCGAGAGGGAGTGACGCCGGTCTGTAACGGCTGGACAAACGTGTCCTGATCTAGAGCAGGTTTTTGCTTCAAGTAAGAGATTTAGTGAGAAAACACTGGTGGAAATTTGGCACAAGTCCATGTTGTACTTCTATTAACATAATCATAGTGACATCACGACTTATCCAAACAAAACAAAACATATCCAGCCGTTACCATAATTGCTTTGACCAATATTCTTAACAGATAATCACACTTTACAGTTGTAACAAAGGCATTTTTTCAACTTTTCAACTAAATCGTAAATAAATGGTTCTAATAAATCAGATCTAAAGAGTACCACCATTATGCCACTGTGAAAAAAAGACAGATACATTAAAGTAACTTCTTAAAAGTGTTTTTTGCATAAATTACAGAGAGAATTCTCTTGCAATTACAAGAGAGAAACAGACATAATTTTAAGTTCATCAGCTCAAAAAGTTAAATTAATTTGAATAATGGCATAAATAATAATAATAATAATAGTAGTAATAATAATAATAATAATAATAATAATAATAATACATTATTGTTGTTGATGTTGTTGTTATTGTTATTATTATGATTATTGGTTAAAGTTTATTTTTTTCAACCTTTCTAAAATGAATGAATGAATGAATGAATTTATTTATTTATTTGAAGTTTGATAACCATAAACCTTTTTCTGTTGTCACAATTTTCACTATTGTCACCATTTTGCTATTTATTATATTAGTTTTAGTAGTAGTAGTAGTAGTAGTAGTAGTGTAATTGTCAAATAATAATAATAATAATAATAATAATAATTCTTCTTATTATTATTATTCTTTTTATTATTATTATTATTAAAGTAAAAATATTATTATTATTAATAACAATATCATTAAGTATTAAATATACCCATTCATTTGTTTGTTTATTCGTTATTCACTTATTTATAAATATTTTATTTATTATTATTTATTATTACTATTATTATTATTATTATTATTGGTTAAAGTTTAGATAATCATTAGCTTTTTCTTTTGTCACAATTTTCATTGTCCCCATTTTGCTTATTATATTATTTTTAGTAATAGTATTAGTATTCATGTATTAATAATAACAACAACAACAACAACAACAACAGTATCACTTATACAAACTAAATATATTTTTAATATTTATTAAATATGTTAATTAATTTTTCATATATTTATTAATCTTTATTAATTATTCATTTATTTATTAAAATGTGTCCCCTCTTCTTCTTCTTCTTCTTCTTCTATTTATTATTATTATTATTATTATTGGTTAAAGTATATTTTTAATAATTCATAAATGTATTTATTCATTTGTTTATTATTATTATTATTATTATTATTATTATTATTGTTATTGTTATTGTTGGTTAAGGTTTAGATAACCATAAGCTTTTTCTGCTGTCACAATTTTGATTATTGTCACCATTTTGCTATTATATTACTTTTTGGCCTTAACAGATAAAGGAAAGTAAACAAACACACATGAGAGTAAACCTTCCTTGGCCTTTTAAACCAATCCCCTGACATTTATTTTCCCCTGGAGTGTCATTAGAAGCTGCTAAATCTCTGCTCATCATTGTTATCTCCACACTGCTAATTAGTTCCAATCAATTAAAGTTGTTCAATTCTGCGTCACTGGGACGAGCGCTGCTCTTTTAGCCTCTGTGCATGATGAACATTATAAACAAATCAGGATTGAATTACCACTAACACTGAATTATAACAAGATGTGACATGATAAAGCATCAAGCAACATTTTTTCCCTTTCGCTTTAAATTAAACACTCAAACGAGACTACTTAATACTCTAAGTCCATCATATTAAACCAAGTTAGTAAAAGCTGACATTATTATTATTATCCGTTGGGCGAATTGGTTTGCAAAAAGTGCCCAACATATTGTAAAAACATATTTCATTGAGTCAACTTTCCAAAAAATGGTTTTCGAAAGCACTGGGATAATTAAATAGCACACCATCATCGCCGCAGCTGCTCTGCTAGCTAATTGATGGAGTTATTAGTCATTTCTTACAGAAAATAAACCAGGAGAAGTGGGTGATGACAATCATAATCCCGCGGCAGTGGTCACACACTTACGCGTTCACACAAAGGCAATCCCTTCGAGTCAAGCAGTGAGAATAAAAACGATGGTTTCCACACACATCTGGAGCGCAGCCTGATTATACACTTGCTTCACGACACCCAAGAGTCACCAGCACACATTTCCTCAACAGCCAGAATACAGACTGTTACTCAACGCTCATATTAACAAGTGTGTGCACGGAAGATAAATTCTAAACATGTCTAAACAGGACCAGCGAGGCAGGAAGATCGCTGAGGCATCAACCTTAGGGTCTGGAGGGAAATCTGATTCCTACTGTATCCCCATCCCGGACAACCACACAAACACCATAACAAATTCAACTCCGGCCCCCTTCCACGCACACCACCCTCCTTTCTGCTTCCCTCACTTGTACTCATCCCACGTTTGTGTTTTCCACAGAAAGGAAATGCAAATGGGACGTTTCCCCACTTCTCTGGGAAACGCCGCAGGGCGCCTGGATAGAGAAATTAAACAAAGTCGCCGTGATGCATGTGGCAAAGTGGCAATAAAGTATTCATTAACAACCATTCAGACGCTAAGCGGGGCAACAAGTGGTCAAGTTAAGAAGTTAAACAGGGACTTTATGTGGTAAAACCTCCCCTGGGCTTATATATTTACAAAACAAAGGAGCTCCTTTGACGGGTCTCGCAGAGCAGTGCACCTTGCCCGGGGGGAAACGGGCTTGTGTGAATGGGACTCGGGATAAAGTGCATTTACCTACTGAGTGGCGTCGCTTTGATGTCAGAGGAGTGGGTAAACACAAACACAATCAGAGAAAAGACCCATCATGTTGCATTTTGAGGGACTCAAATGGTACACACTTTATGTTTAGAGATGTCAAAACCTTAAAGAAAGAAAAATCTGGAATGGATGCAATCTTTATCATTAAAATCAATAGACTTACATAAAGTGTGGCAATTTTGAGATTATCTGCAAAAACCATCAACAACATTTGCTGTTATTAAATTATATAATTTATTTAGATTAGATGTGTTTATATACACAATATCATATAAAAATTAAAAAAAATAAAAATAAAAAAAATAAAAAATAAAAGTAATAATAAAAAATAATAAAAATACTAAAGATAATAAAATAATAATAATAATAATAATAATAATAATAATACAAAATATAAAGTATAAAATAACACAACAATAATAATAATAATAATAATAATAATAAAATAATAAAAAAACACAAAAAATAATAATAATAATATAAAATATAAAAAATAATTATTATAATTATTATTATTATTATAAAAAATAAAATATTTAAATAAATTATATAATTATTATTATATAATAATTTAAATTAATTTATATTAAATTAAATTATAAAATAAAGCTAAATAAAAAATAAAATACAAAAATGAAATAATACAATAAAAATAAATAAAATAAAATAAAATAAAATAAAATAAAATAAAATAAAACTCTACTGATATTGGCCATTCAAAAAACACATTATTTTACTAATAATTACTAATAAAAACTGATTTGTAAACTGACTTGAACTTTAAAGATTTTACCCCATTGTTTTTTTAAACATCTTGATGCTAGCTCAATGGCATATGTCATCTTGATTCAGAAGGCCTTAAAAACAACATGAATCAGCATTTGAATTCCATGTGACATAAAACATATTTAGTGGGAAATTACATAACTAAATTTAAATGAATATGATTATTTAATGATTTAACCATTTTAAAGCTACTAAATTCAGGTCACATATTATGCAATCTTTTACATAACACAAATAAATCATATACAATAAAACCAGGCACACCTACTAGAAAATTAAATTGGATTAACTTTGAATTCACATCCTTAAGCCATCTCAAGTTATAAGTGCTGCATGCTTTGCAGATTTAAATTTTTGTGATCAATGGCATTAATTCAAAGATTCTTTTCTACACAAATTCAGCTGTCCTCCTATATCTCTATATGTTAATAAGTTAGAGGTTAATGTGAACGTGTAAAGAGTGTGTGTGCTGGTATATATGGTTTATGAGGATACAAATCTGTATAATGACATGGGTACTACAACATAAAAATGATTTATGAGGACACTTCCTGTGCCCCGTAAACCAAAAGGTTTAAAAAAACATACTTAAGTGTTTTTTGATATTCAAAATTGGGCAGTAGTTTCCTGTGAGGAGTAGGTTTAGGTGTAGGGTTGCGGTAGGGCGATAGAAAATGCAGTTTGTACAATATAAAAACCATTACGCCTGTGCAGAATCCCCATAAACCACACATGCAAAAGTGTATGTGTGTGTGAAGTGTGTGTTATTCCGTGGCACAGTGTGCAAGGCACTCATTGATGGAAAATAAAGGCCCAGTGCCAGTCACAAGCCCACCCCCAGATCTCCCAGAATGTGAATGAACTGCTGTGAATGGAACGATGAACCCACACAAATGCCCTCTCACCACTCACGCCCGCCCGCCTGCTCGCCCTTCTTATGTTGATGAAAGCGGGGGCGAGACGAAACAACAAAAACATCAACAACAACAACGAGGGATGTGTGAAGCCCCGCCCCTTTTACATTCCATCCCAAGGACTGCAATACGCCCCCGACTCCTGGCCGATTCCACCATCCACAGGGAACTTTAAAAACTTGATCTCCTCAAAAAGCCAGGCCTCCACCCAATTCCCACCAGGAAGAGGGGTGGATCGTGGGTGGAGGGTCAACAGTGGAGAGGGAGGGCCTGGCATGGCTTCAATGAGAGCAGATGAGAGCTCATCTTCTTCCATGACAATTGCCACCCACTCGAAAAGCACGCAGTGTCGGGTGACTGAAGAACACGAATCAGCATCTCAATGAAGGCATCAAAGGCTCCTGATGCAGGGGCGGACGCTGAGATCAACACTTCACAAATTATGTGTCCCAGCCGCACCACTATTGAAAAACATCTCTTTTTTTCAAATGTGAGCAAAATCACTAAAGCTTTAAGAGCTGGACAGTGACATTTAATATAGTCTTCTTAATTTAGTTCTTAGGGTCTCATTATTCATATTATATAGTTTAATCCACTGAGAAATGAGAATTGTGTGATCATAGGCGTTCACACTATAAATAAAACAAACTGAAGTGAATCCAAATCATCTCTATAATCTAAATCTTAATCTGAAAGCATTTGAAATGGTTAGATATACTGAATGACTGACAGTTTGCTGATTAATGACACCAAGCTCATTAAATAAAGCTCGCTCTTGACCCCATCCCACGTAGGGGTCAGATCTTCTCCAAAGCTTCACAGGAGGACGTTCTGGGAAAAAATACGAAACTCGAAATGATACTGAACTGTGGACATTATAAAAAGACATGTTCTGTCTTTTCTTTTTTTTTTTTATAAAAATTCATCTGTGCAATAATATGCATGGATTATATTAATGAAAAGTTCTCTATAGCTCAGCTACAACTTATATTTTCAGTATCTGATCATTATAAACACAGTGGTGTTCTCATTGGTCAGTCACAATTGAACACTTTATCATAGCACAGCAGCTCACATTTAGGATTTCTTCATTCTACTATGACGATCAAATGTGACCACAGACCACAAAACCAGTCTTAAGTAGCATGGGTATATTTGTTCCAATAGCCCAAAAATACATTGTATGTGTCAAAATAATCAATTTTTCTTTTATGCCCAAAATGATTAGGATATTAAGTAAAAATCATGGTCCATGAAGATATTTTGTAAATCTCCTACCATAAATATATCAAAACTTTTTTCATTAGTAATATGCATTGCTAAGATCTTCATTTGGACAACTTCGTAAAATGTATAAATCTCAATTTCAGAAAACTGACCCTTTTGACTGGTTTTGTGGTCCAGGGTCACAAATGGTTATGCAAGACAAATTCTACAGTAATTTTATACTAAAGTCAAAGACATTGTCAAATGCTTGCTAAACCTGGATGTGAGAGACAATTCCCCGGTCAAGACCCAATTAAGACTTGCTAAAATCACCTCTCACCCCCCACAGAGCAGTCTTAGCTTATTTTCCACTGCCATTCCACTCACTGCGCAACAAACACGTGTCAGTAATAATCACACACTCTTAATCCCACTAGACCATCATTCTATCCGACACTTTAATCTGAGAACGGTAGCATTAGATCTAAATATACTCCATTTAAATCTATGGCTGAATTCAGAGCCACAGGCCACTGTACATAAAGAGAGGCCTGAGTCAGTTTTCTAGGTCAGTGAGTACACACTTCCAATATTTGGTCATTTGATGTTGATGGTGGAAAGCATCTATAGATGAATCTACAAAACGTGTCATCATTTCTCACATTTCTCAGAATAAAATAAAATAAAATAAAATAAAATAAAAGCAAAATAAATCAATAAAGTCAGGAAAATTAATTATATATCAGGCGTGTTACTTCAGAGGAGAGAAGAAAAAAAAAAGTCTTAGTACTAAAATAAAACAATGCCAATATTACAAAAAAAAAAATTAGTAAGTGTATAAACAACTCGTTTTTCAGAAGAAACATTGTCCAACAGCAATGGGGGAAAGTCACGTGAGAGGAGGCAATGCCTCCATCGCAATATGATTGGATATGGCTGGTTATGATCAGCTGTGACTGGTTCATGCCATAAATCCCACCTCTTGTGTTCATGCACATTTTGCATTTACGAATCAGTCTGAATGAACAAAACAATGGCATTAATGGTAAGAAAAATGTAAAAAAAGTATGTAAACAACTCACACACTCAGATATAACCACTTTTTTTTTTACGTCAAAACAAAACTTAAAATGGCATGAAAACATGATCTGTGGGAGTTAAGTCAGTAATCAGTTTGGTGAAATTAAGTAAATCTCTGTGTCTGTGACAAATATTTACTGAGCTTTGATTATTTAATGATCTGAAAAATTCAAAAATAGTTAAAAGTTAACTATTAAAAACAATAGCTGAACATAAGTTCACAAATAAAATTGTTTAAATTGTTACTGTCTTGAGTTTTTTTTAATAAATGTAAAATGCTTAAAAACACTAAACAATCAGAAAATTACATATATATTAAATATATCCAAAAAAAAAAAAAGGCAGGAAAAATTATAAAATAACTGCACTTTAACATTTTTAGTAAAGTTCATTTTATTTGTATTTTTGTTAATTAAAAAAAAAAGTTAATTTTTTTTAAATAAAATCTGCATCAAGGCAGTACAATAAATACTACAATTATGTATAAATAATTTAAATAAATATTATTAGTTCTCATTACAGTACAAAGAACTGGGGTACTAACTGTAGTTGCAAAATCTTAATTCCTAGTTGTAAAGATTCAGTTTCTTTTAGACATGTGAAACCCACAGACATTCCCAGGGTGATATTGTGACTACAATGAGAAAAACAATCCACTCAGTCACTAAAACTAGTAAAACATGAATGTGATTTCCTGTGTCACTCTCCAGTGTGGCACATACAACAGATGGAATGAAATAAAGACGTGCGGAGCGGCATCTCTGAGTGTTCCTGCTGAGGAAAGATCCCAGTTTTAATCACAGCTGAGCTCTGACAGACGGCGAAACCCAAAACCCCCAGTGGCGCACAGGTGAGAGTCCAGAAGGGAGGCCCCGGTAAACCTAACATCACTCTTCCTGTGAGAGCTAAAAGTGTGCACTGCTGCCGCCCAAAGAATGCAAAGCATTCGGCCTCACGGAGATTCCCCCGTGTCAACGGATCAGATGAGAGAAGAGAAAAGAGACGGCAATGGGGAAAGAGAAAAAGAGAGTGATAGACAGAAAGAGAAATGCAAGAGAACCAAGACTGAGTGTGAGAGAAAAAAATATATAGGGCTAATGTACAGTCAGATGGTCAAATAAACAAGACTTGTATTGCACTGAAGGGGTTTATTTTGTGATAATGACCAGTTGCCTGTACATAATCCTTCTTATTTCATGTTGACAAACCAAATAAACAAATCTGACAGAAATATCAAATACTGACCAAAAATGAAATATTGGTTTGAGTTTAAAGTATTTTATAATGTGAGAATAAAATGGGATATTTAAACTAGCACAGCTGTGGAGAGAATCAGTTGCCTGGGACAATATACACAAATTGTTACCTCAGGACGCCATGACTGACTCAAAATCAAAATCAAGTATTGTGAAGAGCTGTGTTTGATAGTGAACATAGTCACCTAAAGTATTTGACCCCTCAAATGAATAAACACTTCATCAAGTGAGAATCCATATGGAGTTCATGTGTCCGTAACTACGAGAGACACTTCATCCTCACCAGGTGTCCACATAAACATCAATCTCAAGCATCTGCGGACGCAGTAAATCCTGTGGAACACACAAACAGACACTCACACACACAATGTCCCAAAATGAGAAATGAGGACCACCCATGTGATTTCAGATATGCAGATGCACATTTAAATCTCTAGTGTTGGACACATCTGACTGAATGACATGACGAGAAGCATCCAGTGCCAATAAACAGGAAGTCTTCCTCTCACAGTAAGAGTTCACTGACCCTCTTTGTCCACTCTAAACTCACGTGCTTTGGATTTCACTCTTACACTGTTATACTTTTTAAGTGGAATGGAACAAGATTGTAGCCAGATTTTCCTTCCAAGTTACTGGAGCTGGAATGACAGTGCAAGCTTTCAAAGCCTGTTTGGTTTAAAGTTGCTCATGCCTAAATCATTACGAAACACACCACCCAAAAATCCAAAAATTTAAATTCTATTATCACTTGTTCACCCCATGTCATTCTAAAACTGTATGAACTATATGACTATTTTTGTACAAATGAAATTTAATTAAACGCTTTACTTATTTGTAAAATTTACCAGCAATAGAAAATTGCTTCAGAGTAAACGCTACAACAATTTCCAAATTCATTTCAGTGTCAAGCTATATTCTCAGTCTAATATATATTTTTAAATAATTAAACATTCGTGGGAAAAAAAAAAATCAAATCAAATAGAATAAGAAAATGTTTCTACCAAAAAGAAAATTACTATGACCTTTAAGAATTTTGCATTGCCAAAATCAAGTTAGCATTTTTACTTAAAATATTACAATATTAATATACTATAATACATGGAAAACTAAGTAATGTTATTTAAAAAGCTTTACTTTTTATAAAAAGTAAGAATTTATCGGAACAGATTATCACCCTGGTCGACTATCGTCACCGATATTAAGCATTTTTTGGTTTTTGGTATCTGTCATATTTAAAACTGATTTGCTGATAAATAATAATCTAAAAGCATTTTTTTTAAAAAGTTTTTGTCAGAGCCCTTATTATTCTTAATTTTGACTTTTACACCAGACATATCGGTTCAAAATATCAGTTATCAACCTACTTGATCTGTAATAACTGGACCAGAAAAACACATAAAATGAGTTAAAAGCATTTAAAGAAAGTTTGTGTCAGAGCCCTTGTTATTCTTCATTTTGACATTAATTTTCATTTTTACACCAGACATATCTATATATATATGTCGGTTCAAAAAAATCGGTTATCATCTACTTGATCGGACCAGGAAAACACATAAAATGAGTTAAAAGCATTTAAAGAACGTTTTTGTCAAAGCCCTTGTTATTCTTAAACTCTTTTACACCAGACATATATATCGGTTCAAAATATCTACTTGAGCTACCAATCAGTATCGGCAGCACCCCTGAAAAACACATACCGGTTGATCTCTAAACCAGTATTTTTTCTTATTTTTCTAAAAACATTAAGTAATTAAATAATTTATTTTGCATTACCGAATTGAGAATGTGGGTAAGGTGCTAAACTCATTCCAATATTGTTATTATTTTCAGAGATTTCATGTCTTTGGTTGAGACTCAACATGTCACAACACTCAGAAGCTCCCTCTCTCTACACACTCATGCTGAACCGGCTGACCTGAGACTGGTGTGAAAGGGCGTGATAATCCGCTGACCTCACTCTGAGCGCTCGCAGTGCATGCTCCAGTTTGTGAGAGTTTTTTTTTTTTTAAGGTCCAGCTGCTGCTTGTGTCCTGATGAGATGCAAACGGGCTGCATTACGATGCAGCTGCACGGATTAGAGCAGAGGTTTGTAGGAATACTGAGCACAAAACACATCATCATATCACTCCAGATTACTGAACCATGCCAGCCTGTGCAGTCAGATACACTGCAGGGCAGATGAATGTGTGTCAATGGTGTCAAACAACCAAAATTGTAGCCATATTCCCCCGTTTTAAAGCAGTTCTGTTTAGGTCAGCACAATCTGATCTGTGTTTTCTCAAAAAAAAAGTCATTAACACATCTTAATGCATTCATATGCACATATGAATTTTTAGGAAACTTACTGACCTTGCCTACTTTTATATCACCCAGCCAGTTTTGAAGCACAATCAGTCATCCGACAAAAATCATTGATTAGATAAACTTGAAGTGTTCTCATTGTCAACCAACTCGAGTCCTTTGTGCGATTGGAAGGACTCTTCCTGTTTAGGGGCCAGTAAGTCCACACTACTTATCTTTACCCAGGGCAGCTATTTTAATACAGAACTATGACCTGGCCCATTTCGTGCGTGGAGGGCAGGAACACCCTCACAGGGTTAACGGTCTCACAGTCTCGAATGCCAAAGGCCCTCAAAGCGAATTGGAGCCTCCAGTGTTGCAAGAGAGTGTTTTCCTGAAATCCGAACAGCCTCTGAGGAAATGGTTTAGATGGAAAGAAAGAGAATAAGAAAGAGGGACTCTTCCAAATGGCTCTTTTCCTCTTATCATCCATCTGTCTATTCATCCTTATCAGATCTCCGCTTGAGATCCTCATGTGGTCGCAATGCCAGGTTTGAATGATCATTACCCGCACGAACACAATACGTCCAGTGTTCTTCCTATAAAAGCGGATACTTAAAGGCCTGGAGAACAAATCACTCTCGACTGACTTCATTTCAAATGACCTGATTTTACATGACAGCACAGAACTGTTTATAGAGATTGGATGACATCAGAGACGTTATAAGAGGGAGATCACAATCCACTCAAATCAAAATGAATGCTGAATAAGGCATAGCCTAGAAGGTAGAAAAATACTCTGTGCATGTGCATTAGTTGGAAAAAGACCTAAAAATCATTTTGCGTACCTAGATAAATACTAGTCTGCTGCCAACCCATTACCATTCCCACTTGCCCATAACCTGTCCATTTGCGGTTCTGCTCTCATCATATAAGTGCTATTTCCTTGGCTGGCAGACACATGCGTAATGGCCTTAGCACATTAATTATAGTGTATTATGGCTCTATTTGTTATTGCTGTATTGGGTGTAATAGTCAATGAGACGTGTAATGTTCACCGGCACTCTGGCCAAAACCGACACCTTAAAACCAACAGTAGTTATTTTACAAATTAAAAATGATATTTGCAGGCAACTATGAATGCCACATGTTTGGCATATAGAGGTTAACCACATTAGTAAAAATAAGCTGAGACTTGTATGGGGCTCCCTGGTTTTATTCAGTTTCCAAGGTTCAATTCTGATGACTGATCACTGTTACTTCTAAAACCTCTAACTTCCAAAAAGTATGGGTGTATTATTAATATAGTAAACTGTGCCACTCATAGACATGACAATAATCCATGCTGATTCTTTATATGAACTGATAAAACTTGTTAAAAGCAAAATTCAAGGACCAAGTCATACATCTAATATTAGTTCTTATATTAAGTGCAAACAAACATAAACCAGTTGGTTTTTAAAGCTATGCAATCTAAAGTACACAACCTTTTGCTGATCTGACAGCAGTGTTTCTGTCTTTGTCATAATATCAAGCAAGTGGATTAAAAGTTCTCAGATCAGTGCAAAAATGGCATCTATTTGAATAAAACAGATACAAAGTGAATTTTAAAGAAAGCAGTCTACCTAGAAGTACACCTTCTTTTGTTGATTTGACAACAGTTACTGCCTGTCATGAAATCAAGCAACTGGATTAAAGGTAAACTGTTCTCAGATCAGTGTATAATGTTATCTATTGGAACAAAACAGGATGCTAAAACAATTACCAAATTCCTCCCCTATATCTGTAGGTTGCTCCACCTTTAAACTGGCAGAGACCCAACACCAAATTTTCCTCAAGTTTTAATCAGTATGATGGTTTAAAGCAGTATGATGGTTTAAAACAAAAATGCCCATAGAACTATTAACTGTCCCAATCCATCCATAATTCACATTGCCACCAATGTTTGTATCCCCAAAATGGCTTGATTTCTCACTGCAAAAAGTAGACTGATCTCATTAATTTCAGCCAAGAATCACATTCAAGGACGGTCACAATAACATTCACCTGAGTCAAACTGGAACAGGCAGCATATTTCACGTGCATGTCATTAAAATCTTTGAAGTCAACTTTGAGCTCTGTTATTGCATCACAACTGTACAAGCTCAAAGGTGCCGCAAAGCACAAGAACTTAAATGTTTCAGGTGCGTCATCCTTTTACTCTAATCAGTGCTGGACACTTTTAGAAAAGCAGCAATCCTGACATCAGACCAGCATGAGAAGGACAAGTTAAGCCAACACTAGTCTAAACACCCAGTGGGGTGTGTGTGTTGAAGGGGGTCAAAACCCCCTGGAGTGAGGCTGGCGACACAGACTCGTACGGCTTTAAATCAATTGTGCATGCTGGGTCACCTTTCAACGGTGGGGACGAGATGTGGAATTAAATCACACATTCAAACAGCATTGATTTACATTAAATGAACTGTGATTGTGGTCGATAACCCGCCGTTGGCTCAAAAATGAGCTGATAATGCCGTCTTTTTGATTGATCATCACAGTTTACCAAGACAATCTATTTCTACACCAGACCAAACAAGATTGGGTTTCTCCTGAAGCTGATATCACATCTGCCATTGGTTTAAAAGCCCTCACCGTTGGCATCAAGGGAAACGGCCGTGATGAAGTTCAACACAAGGGGGAAGGAAGTTGCAAAGCTTAAGGAACAATTAAGATGTTTCTGATTTACTCTCCAAGTGGGGTGAAACAGCTTTACTAGGAAAGTGAGCTGAGCCGGGGTCACAACTCCTGACCCGGTAAGAACAAATCAATTTAAGGCATTATAGACAATCTCAAACGTGCTCAGTTTGGCTTGTATACTTCTGTCACGGAGTTCCTGATAATAACAGCACTGTAAAATGGAAAACCTGATAACGTATCTAAGAGCGGTTGATGTGACACAGCTAACTTAAACAGAGACGGGCTGGGTTTTAGATCTTCAAAGCTTTCAAGGAAAGTTTTAGAGAAACGCTTCAATGATCATATAACGCACACGCACCGAACTCAAACACGAAGGGAGGTTTGTAAGTCTTAAATGGGCGTGGGTTTGACAATAATTAGCACATTCCTGTGCGTGCTGTGAGGCGTTATGGAGCGAAAACAGTAGGCCTGCAGTTTGGGGTGGACGGCAGGTGCTGTCTTATGATGAGGTTTGCAGTCGCTCTCCAAAACCAATTAAAAGCGCTAAATGTGAGTTTGGCTCGAGAGCTCTGCGACTGCAGAATCCAAATACTGCTGCGCCCAGCTTGACGGGGCAAGCAAGTAAGCAACGATTCAGCTTTTTCCTTTGAGAATGAACAAAATGGCAAATGCATGATCTTTTCAACCATAACCACATTGGGTCTTGCCAATAGCAATATGTTATATGAACAGTTTAGACATCATGGAGCATTTAAAGGGACGATGTTCTAGCACAACACGAGGTAAAGCGATTCCTGAGAGAGCAATATTTGAAATCCTGGATCTACAAACATGCTCAGTGGAGTGTTAAATCCAACTTGATTAAAGCAGAAAAAAGCCTTGAATAATGAACTGTGCCGCCCGGCTTTTGTAATTAAGTCCACCAGTGCATTCTGGTCCAGGACAGAGAGCATTTGGCAAACAGGGGAATTGTTTGGTCCCTCTCGAACGGCTTACAGCAGGACGGATCTCATGCAGTGTAGACCTGGGGCGTATTGATGTGCGTAGCTGATTTTGAGAATTTAACTCTACAAGATGCTTTTTGAACCCCCAGGTGCAGCCTGGCCAATTGAACTCTTAAAAATAAAGCTTTTTAAGTGGTTTTTGCAGCACATTAGGTTCAGCATGAATCGTGAATCATTTTTCACTGTATAAGGTTACTGAGTTCACTCACAGGATTGGTTAAAAAGAGAGTTATTGGAAGAACCATTTTAGGTTCTCCAAAAGCATTTGAAGAACTTTTGTCAAATGGAAAGCTTCTGTGGATGTTACAGGTTCTTCAAGGAACCATAGATGCTAATAAAGAACCTTTATTTTAAAGAGTGTACATTATTTGTGACCCTGAATCACAAAACTAGTCTTAAGCAGCATGAGTATATTTGTAGCAACAGGCAAAAATACATTGCATGGGTCAAAATGATCAATATTCCTTTTATGCCAAAAATCAGTAGGATATTAGGCAAAGATCATGTTCCATGAAGATATTTTGTAAATTTGCTTCTGTACATATATCAAAACTTAATTTTTGATTAGGACTTGATGAACATACGTGAGGGGAGAGTCAACTTTAAAGGTGATTTTCTCAGTGCACATTTGTTTTTCAGATCAGAATGAAACTGATTTTGACATAAAAGGGTTCTTTTATTGCATCAGACTGTAAAAAACCTTTCAAGAAGCTTTATTTGTAGCAATAATTGTGAATCTGTGAGAGAGTTGAGGCCCTGTGTGAAAACAGTAGACTCATCTGCCATCATTTCATCACTCATCTCACATCTCCTGTTTTGCATCTGTTATCGATTATTTCAGAAATGCGCTTAAAAACATACTACCGAAATAATTGAAACGGCATGTTAGTTTTTTCTGTAAATGTCTCAGACCTGTGTTGAAGTTTCAAAATGATTGTTTCTTCAACTCTTGTTTGTGTTTTTAATTACTCCGACAAAGAATGAAAGCGGACGCAGCTGGCTGAGAAAAGTCGGAGACGTTTGACGGTAAAAAGCCATTAGAAACGCACGGACGGTTTTCACTCATTCACCGTGTGGTTAGACGGGAGAATCAGTCTACGCAGTGAATTTCCCGCCGAACGTAGTACATATATCAACTCATCAAATTCAGTCATGAAAACCAGAAGCAAATGAGAAAAGCATATTCCAAAATGTTCACGTTCACACGGTTCCCCCAAAACCACAGGCTACACAAATGAAGCTGTAAGAAAACCAGGAGCACATCAAGAGAAAGCAGAGAAATGCTCTCTTACCTTTGAAGGACAAGAAGACCCGAGGGGCGTTCTGAGGTTCGCTGTCTGAACCCAGTGTCAGAACAGATAGAGCCAGGAGAACCTGGACTGACCATGGACTGTCCAACAGCATGGTGCATCCGTTGTCAGAAGTCAGAAAGACACAACTGAAGAGGTCACTGGGAAGAGAAAAACATGTTTTGTAAATGATGTGATGCTACTAAGGCTTTCCTAAGTGAAAAGACAGTACAAATACATAAATAAACAGCATAATTCTTTGGGTTAAGAGGTGAATTTCACATTTGCCACACTTTTGCATATCGCATCTTAGTGCAAAATTTTAAAGCAAAACCTGTAGTAGCTCTATGTTACAAAGAAATTAGGTTCATTATACAGTAGTTACTCCCTGCTTTTTTATTGATCACAGCACCAATAACTTATCAAATGAAGACCAAAAGATGTAAAGGGCAAAGAGAAAATTCCTATTGAATGCATTCTCTTAAAATCTAAGCAAAAGCCAGTGTCATGTGTGACCCTGGACCACAAAACCAGTCAAAAGGGTCAATTTTTTGAAACTGAGATTTATGCATAACCAAGCTGAATAAATACGCTTTCCATTGATGTAGTTTGTTAGGATAGGACAATATTTGGCTGAGATACAACTATTTGAAAATCTGGAATCTTAGGGGTTGACAAAATCACCTTGAAAGTCGTTCAAATGATGTTCTTAGCTATGCATATTACTAATCACAAATTAAGTTTTGATATATTTACAGTAGGAAATTTACAAAATATCTTCATGGAACATGATCTTTACTTAATATCCTAATTATTTTTGGCATAAAAAAAAAAATCGATCATTTTGACCCATACAATGTATTGCTGGCTATTGCTACAAATATACCCATGCTACTTACGACTGCTTTTGTGGTCCAGGGTCACATATCTGAAATCTTGTTTGCCCATACGTATTCCAGATACTTTAAACTTCCATATGTTTTACCTCTGGGCTCCCTGCTTTAATAAGAGAAGCTAAGAGGCCCTCTGCAGTAAACATTTCACCAAAAAAATAAGGGTTTGGTTACATTTGTTTGAAACGTACACCAAAAGGATATTCCCCATGGGAGTATGTTGACAAACCCCACTGCTGCCACATAGTCCATCTCTTTCAGATGGACAGGAACAAGGCTGCCACCCATAGAGGGGCGGCACTCATGTTGCTCATTCATGGCGTGACAAATAATCCTAAAAACATAAATCGGAGCGGATATATCTAATTCAATGACTAATTCTAATTCCCAAAGCCACATGGAACTGACATTGATCATAAATGTATGCATAATTTAATTTTTTTTTTCAAAAGAAGGAATAAACATCTCAAAAAAACTGAAAAGTATTACTAGCGGAAGACGATCTGTCCAAAAAAGCGCTGCCTGGCCGCAGAGCATTTATGAGTGGAAGCAGCTGTTTAAACCTCAGCTATTTGCAGGCAATTTGTTAACTGTCCGGCTGTTTATCTAAATTCTCTGCCTCTTTACCTCACACAAGCCAGTGAAATTAAACAACAATTATATGAACACAACTGCACACAGGCACAGTTGGAGGCAAGCAATTATGGAAACAGTCTCACAAATACACTGAAAGAATGGATCAGTACATACACCCCTAAAATGTATGGCTTTTTGGGCGTTTTTTTAACGAACAGTCAAAATATTACATGAAAAATTGTAGGCTGTTGCATTCGAATCT
Organism: Labeo catla; assembly: GCA_012976165.1. NCBI lineage: Eukaryota > Metazoa > Chordata > Actinopteri > Cypriniformes > Cyprinidae > Labeo > Labeo catla. Next base: position 5,822,683 of record VONZ01000001.1, read on the forward strand.
CATTTTTTTCTGCAGTTTTGATTTATTAATGTTTTAAACTTAACTCTAATCTTAGGAGTACTCTATCAACTCTTTTTTTTTTTTAAAGGAAAAGACTTTTAGCTATAATAAAACAATTCCTCAGCTACTGTATTAACACATTAAATGTGATTTAATAAATTCCAAAGAAAAAAAAATTAATGAATAAAACACAATGGGCTCTTTTATTTCAAAATTTGGCTTGCAAATTCATTTTTTCTGGAATGCACTGCAAATGTCAACATTCATAAAGTCTTTTGATTGATCAACAGGTTGACTGGTCTCACTTATATTTATGCAACTCTACACGTTCTAACCCTAATTAGCACTACAGTATCTACACGTATAGCCCATATCTGCATTTATTGTGTTTGTTTATTGCTAGTTAGTGAAACTGTTGCGGTGTTTGTTTTGTAAAGACATGCACTCTGGCCTCTGGAGACACTGTATTTTGTTTCTTTTTCCTGCCACCCAACAGAGCCAAAAAAAATAAACTACTTTGACTCTGTCTTAACTGCCTATTGTGCTGTTATATATACAGGAGCTCTTGGATAACTCAGTGCATGGTTAACTTAGTGTTAGAAAAACGATAGGAGACAGCAAGAAAAGAGCTGTGAGAAGTAAAGCAGCTTGGTCTCAGAGTAGAAATAAGTGTAATGCAAAGAATTGTGAGGTTATTTAGTGTGCTTACTGGGATATTTTGAGATGTTGTGGGTAATGCAAGTTCAGAGAATTTGTAATGCTTAATCTAATCAACATTAACAAGAAACGTCAAGCAGTTTCTGCAGAGTTGTGTGAATTCACTTCTATACTTATTCTATACATGCACTGTTTAGGACCACATTACATTTAAGTGAAATATTTGCACTTTTAGAAGTTAATTTGTCACTATATATCCATAAAAGACAAAAACAAACGTGATGAAATTGTGATCAGATGCTTTGATATGGACATTTTAACTTAAAATCTTGATGTTGACTAAAAAGTCAATAGATATGTTGTCAACCCATATACAGCAAACAACAAATGCATTAATAAATTCAAGAAATTACGTTGCATAATGAAGGAAAAAATATTACCGCCAAAAGTGACTTATATCGATAAATAATTATTATAGATATTATAGAAGCTGAGGAACTGAGGTAATCAAAAGTTGCATTGCATTTAGAAATCAAATCTGGACGTTTAAATGTGTCTCATAATAATTACAATACATTTCGTATTAAAATACTACGTTAAAATACGTTAAGAAACGAAAGGCATGCAAACCAATGTTTACCTGCTTGCTCCAAACTGTCCAGAAGCAACTTTGAGCTCAACTCAATGAGGTGAATCCAGTTAAAATCTGTGAGTTCTGGTTTCTGTTCGTACGTCCCAGGTCCTGCAGGTAATAGTGAGGTCCAGTCCTTATCTCTCTGAACACCTGAGCGCGGTGTGCTTCTTCTTCTCTATTACAGTGTTCATCTGGTACAGTTGGTATAAAATCCCGTTTGGTATCGAGCTAAGACTCGTTCGAGAAGCGTAAAAGCCACCTGACAACTCCGTAAACTGCTTCGGCGCCGTGACTGCCCGTCTGAATATCTCCAAACACAAGCGCACTTCTGCCCCCACTCATTCGCTCGCCTCAAATGCTGCCCAAACAGCTTGGCAGGTGGATGCATTGTCGCTCATTAGCATACGACACGCCCGCGGGGCGGGGAGTTTACCTTGGAGCGCCGCCCCTATTCAGCGTGAGCTGCTGTGATTATCTTTATCGCACTGTAGTCTGATATCAAGCGGTTCTCTGGGGAATACTGTGAATGCGATTACATTCATGTTTCATTAGGTGGAGTAAACTCGGTAAGAACTCACAAGAACGTACATATGCTGTGTGGAACGCAATATTTGTGCATTTTGTACAATATAGTGTAATCGTGTAAGCTATGGTGTGCATTATCTAGTTCATAAACTTTGAATGACGAAAAAAATCCTGTATTTTGCATATTAGCTGTTGAATAACACAATAAAACGTACATTTAAACAAGAGTTAAGGTTGAATTATGTTCTCAAAGCAGGGATATTTTTTTTAATACAAAAATAGGCTTGGGGCAACAAGCATACACACACACACACACACACACCTATGATTTATTTATATATTTATTTTTTCCACAATATTTTCTATCTTTTTTTGTTGTTCTTCTTCTTTTTTAAGTTTTATAATTTTTTTACACACACCCATACCTATGATTTATTTATTTTTTCCACAATATTTTCTAGCTTTTTTTTTTCATTTTTAAGTTTTAGAACTTTTTTTCAGTTTCATTTTTTTTCATAAATCTTGAAAAAAAATCTTAAAAAAGCTTTTAAGAGGCCATTTCATGAACTTGTGAAAACCTATCCCAAAACTTACCCAAAAATCAAAAGTCAAAAGTTTACATACACCTTGCAGAATCTGCGAAATGTTAATTATTTTTACCAAAATAGGAGGGATCAAACAAAATGCATGTTATTTTTTATTTAGTACTGACCTGAATAATTTTTTTGACATAAACATATAGTTTACATATAGTCCACAAGAGAAAATAATAGTTAAATTTATAAAAATGACCCTGTTCAAAAGTTTACATACACTTGATTCTTAATACTGTGTTGTTACCTGAATAATCCACAGCTGTATGTTTTTTTGTTTTGTTTTGTTTTTGTTTAGGAGTTCCTTGTTTGTCCTGAACAGTTTTTGAACAGAAAAAAACACAGCTGTTGATCATTCAGGTAACAACAGTATTAAGAATCCAGTGTATGTAAACTTTTGAACAGGGTCATTTTTATAAATTCAGCTGTCATATTTTCTTGTGGACTATATATTAACATCTTTTATGTGAAATATCTTATTCAGATCAGTACTAAATAAAACATAACATGCATTTTGTATGATCCCTCTTATTTTGGTAAAATAACATTTTGCAGATTCTGCAAGGTGTATGTAAACGTTTGACTTTAACTGTATATATGTATAATGTACTATTCAACCATCTTTCAATCTGTGTACAACACAGAACCCTTAAAACACTCAAATTAAGGTCCATAAATGAGAGCAGTGGAAGTTTCCCATGGCCAGAACACTTTATTGTTTACATATTAAAGGCCAGAACTAGAGAGTGTTGTGCAAGATATGAGAGATTTTTAACTTTAGTGATTTCCCTTCAAGGACTGCATCAGTGAAAACCCACGCTCTGATACTAACTGTAATAGCTTTGAAAATCAGTTTTGTGACACTTGAATCATCCCATCCAGTTCTGCTGCTTCTTTCAAACACGTCTTAGCTTTGAAACGCAAAATAAGCAATGCAATTACAGTTAGAGAGCCTCGGGTTTAATTTATCCTCGACCGTTTGCACACATGCACGTATTCAAGTCCCTTCAGCTCAGCCTGTAAGCAGAAACACATTCTTGTATTGGGGAGTAAATGTTTTGCGTGTTAATACATGACACAGGGGTTTACATAAAAGGCATACCGAAGAATTTCAGACAATATCAGCATGCAAATCGTCTTCTTTCTCAGAGTAGCTCAGAGAGAAAGACGATATCAGACATGCAGTGACATAACTGAATGACATTCATCTATTGGAAATGATGGTGTGTGTCTCCTTCAGGAAAGGTGATAGCAACATTCTGCCACTACAGCATTCAGACTGCTTGATGTAGAGCGTGTTAAACCCACATGGAATGCTTGGAAAAACCTCTGGGAGGCACAGTATGCATCCTTCCTACAAAGTGAAGATAAAGCAATGTTGAAACTCACCAATGGCAAACAAAGTGAAGCAATATAACATGTTACAAATATTTTATTTACTGTAAATTGATCCATAATCATGCATTTTATTCTCAGGATATTATTTTTCAATGCAATGCCCTTCATTTTTTTGTAAACTAAACCTTAAATTATATGCACGTATGAATGTTATTGCTAAACCATGCATTGCCACTGTTATTATAATTACTATTTCTCATGCTTAAGAAAAAAAAACATAGAATTACAGTGAATGTGGGATCTATAAGAAAGAAATTAACTGTTTTCTATTTGAATACATTTAAAATGTATTTTTTTGCATTATTTTTCAGCGTCACATGATCTAAAAATCATTCTAATATGCTGATTTGCTGCCCAAGAAAAATTTCTTTTTATTATTTCTGATTATTATCAATGTTGAAAACTAAGCTAAACTCAGTAAGACTTGTAATGTTTTTTAAAGAAGTCTTTTATGCTCATCAAGGCTGCATTTATTAGATAAAAAATCAGTAATAAAAAAACAGTAATATTGTGAAACGTTATTACAATATAAAACAATGGTTTCTATTTTAATATACTTAAAGATATAGTTTATTCCTGTGATCAAAGCTGAATTTTCATCAGCCATTACTCTAGTCATAATTGTGACATGATCATTCAAAAATCATTCTAATATGCTGATTTATTTTTAAAATTATCAATGTTGTCAACAGTTGTGTTGCCAATTTTTTTTTTCGGAACCTGTGATACTTTTTTAAGGATTCTTTGATGAATAAAAAGTTCAAAAGAACAGCATTTATTCAAACTAGAATTTTTGTTTTTAACAATATAACACTGTAAAAACTTTTCACCAGTTTCAACTTAAAAGTTTAGAAGCTGCCTTCAAATTTTAAGTTACATCAACTTAAAAATACAAGTAATTTCAACTCATGAGCTGAATCAACTTAAAAGTTCAAGTCATTTTAACTTGTATTTTTAAGTTGCTTTAACTTAAAAATTTTAAGCCAGCTGCTGAACTTAAGTTTTTAAGTTGAAACTGGTGAAAACTTTTTACAGTGAAGTCTTTGCTATCACTATTATTACCAATTTAACACATCCTTGTTGAATAAATGTATTAATTAAAAAACAATTACTCCCCAAATGTTTGAATGGTAGTGTATATTGTTAGAAAATATGTCTATTTTAAATAAATGTGTTCTTTTTAATTTTTTATTCATCAAAGAATCCTGAAAAAAAAATCACAGGTTCCAAAAAAATATTAAGCAGCACAACTGTGAATAATAAATTCACTAATAATAAATTAGCATATTAGAATGATTTTTGTAGGATAATGTGACACTGAAGATTGGAGTAATGATGCTGAAAATTAATCTTTGATCACAGGAATAAATTAGATTTTAATGTATATTAAAATAAAAAATTGTTATTTTACATCGTAATAATATTTCACAATAGTATGTTATTTTTCTGTATTTTTGATCAAATAAACACAGCCATGATGAGCATAAAAAACTTTTAAAAAACAATAAAAATCTTACCGATCCCAAACTTTTAAACAGCAGTGTATATACATTCGACGTATGAGATGGCTGCAAAGTCAACAGCAAATTTCCCGTAGTTCTGCAAACTTCCAGAATAGAAGCACTTCCATCTTGGTCAGCAGAATCTATAGGATAGTCAGGAAAAAAGTGGGACATCAACATGATTGAAATGTTCTGTAGCAGCAGTCAGTTTACAGACATCTTTGTCTCTCACGTCACGTCAGTTATTTGAAAACCTCCGACAAATGAAAAGTCATTCCGCTATTGTCAAAAAAGATTGAAAAAGCTAATTCCAGGCTTCGCAGTGCTGCACTTCTGTCGCTCGCTTTCTGTGGGCCACATTCTTTATTAGCCTGCTATTTAATCTACGTTCGCCGCAAAATTCACATTACGGTCACAATGCAGCCTGCCGGTGCGATTGGGCTCGGGCTGAAGAGGTTGAATGGACAGAACCGGAGAATGAAGGGGAATCTGTCCTTTTCAGCACCGCCGAACCATTCACCCCTCCCTCCTCTCTCGCGCCGACCTGCAATAAAACAGTTTTCAAAGACGACTTGGCAGAGGTCAAATGGAAGATGTCTGTAAATGAAAGCAGTCTGACTTGTCTCCCTCCAGGCGAACTCTGACAACTTCGACAACTTATCTTTTCAGCGCGGGGCAGAGAGGGGCTTCTGGAGGAGGCAGGTCTACACAACCGTCTCAGAAGCCTTCACCCCGTCCTTTATGTGGAAATAAAAGGCATTTCAGATGTCAAGACTGGATGTGGAGTCTGAGTGAGCCTGTGAACTTGTTTCCACCGTGCTATTGTCTTTTATCCGGTTTGCCGTATTGACATTGAATCTTCCCTCAAGGGTTCGAACTCTAGTACGGCTGCAGAAATATTAGTTGAGCGTTTCGGCGGGATGATATGACGAGCTCATGCTGAGGCACCTTGTGCAAGAGAAATAATAGGCCTGCGTTCCTGTGGTGAAGTAAAGCCCTGGGGCTTCAGGTGTTATTGTACCTGTGTGTATCTGTGAACTGTGGGTGATAATGAAGGGTGCAAGCACTTTAGTCACAAGTGTTCACACTGTGATTACCTTAGGGGTCAATAACCCGACACCTTTCCCACAGCGGAGGTGTGTGTGGAAAACTGTGGGCCTTTTAGTTCTGTGCCGAAAAATGTCCCCAGAAGCTATCCGACAAAGCCTTATTTATTTATTTATTTATTTATTTAATTACTTTTTTTTTGTTACACTGAAAATTGGTTTCATAATTATTTTAACTACTGTAACTTTTTAGGAATTTGGGAATTCTTTAAAAGAATTAGTTTAAATAAATAATTATTTATGAACTGTCATCATTTACTCACCCATTTCCAAACCTTTATGGTTTTCTTTCTTCTGTGGAAGACAAAAAGAGATGTTTTGCAAACATATAATTTCTGTAATATTTTTATAATACAAAAGCATTATAAAAATACCACAAAAAGGGTCCATGTGACTTGTGCACTATACAATATCATTGAAAAGTTAGAAATTTTTTTTTTTTATAATGTTTTTGAAAAAAGTATTTTATGCTCACCAGGGCTGCATTTATTTGATTAAAAAACAAACAAACAAACAAGTAAATAAATAAATAAATAATAATAATAATAAAATAAAAAAAATACTGTGCAATATTACAATTTATGTTAAATATTTCATCATTACTTCAGTCTTTAATATCACATGATCTTTCAGGAATCTTTCTTAAAAATAATAATAAAAAAAAAATATATATATATATATGTATGTATATATATAAACACTTGCATTTGTGTTATTTATGTGCAATTGTGTGCTAAACTCATCAACATTTAAAATTGTTCTTATTATTTTTCATATTTGTGTTTATTACTTTCAAATGTGGCACATCATACAGCAGGTGTCAATTTTTAAAAGTCAGCATGATCATACTGATTATAATGCCATAGTATCACATTAAAAGATTAATAAAAGACCTAAACAGTAGTTGTATGGACCACTTTTTCAATGATTTTCATGTTATATTTGGTGCTCGGCAGTCAAAGATCCTCAGTTGACTGCTGGCACTGAAACATTTATACTGAAATCTTTGAAGAACCTTACCTTTGGAGCAAACAGCCTCATTTTCTCCTCTCACTCTGAAGACGTCCTCCTGTGCTCTTCAAAAACAGACAAAAGATCTCTATTCCTGTCCAACCTCATGCCCCCTCACTGAAGTACTGTAAAAAGCAGCGATTGTTCCTTGCACCATTCGGTTGGGCCCGTCTCGCCGCTAATGGTCCCGATTAGTCTCCTGTACTGGTTTCCCTCAGGTGCTAGGAGATTTGGAAACCGTCCTGTACTCTTACTCAATTCTTGAAGGTTAAAAAGTCACTCTTGTCTCAGTGCTTTAGAGGTTCTGTTGAATAGGCCTCTATTTGTACCCAATCAAAGAAGACGTATCACATCAGCCATTTGAATCACTCAGGAGGCATTAGCGCTATTAGCGCTTGAAAATAAACACCGCTCTCAGGGGTTTTCTCTGGGGAATACCTGTTTTCTGGAGACTCAAAATCAAACTCGGTCACCCGCAGCAGTTCACTTACTTCTGTGAGGACGGAAGCTTATGAAAGCTCTTCTGGCTTCTCAACGCAAAGCTTTTGGGTCATAGCAATGAATACGGGCTGGAAAAGAACAACCTTTGTTTCTGAGAGTCAGCAAAGAAGCTGAGAAATCAATCTATCTATCTATCTATTAGGGGTGTAACAGTACACAGAAGTCACGGTTCGGTATGTACCTCGGCTTTGGTGTCACAGTTCGATACATGTAGTAGCATGAACAGTTGTTTTTGATTTGAATTAGATTGTATCATTTCAAGATTCAAAGCAAAAACAGAATGGTCTGACTTCAGATTTGTGAAATTATGCTACGTAAGACACCTGCACAAAACAAAAACAGCAGACGGACTGAATGAAAATGAAAATTTATTCTCTGACAGCAGGTGGCACTTACGGAACAGCAGCGATAGAGCGTTTCCTTACTTTTTTCAGAACTGTGAGAGTCAGAATTGTGAGAAAAAAGTCAGAATTGTGAGATACAAACTTGCAATTGCGAGAAAGTGACTATTTCTCGTAATTGTGAGTTTATATGATGCAATTCTGATTTTTTTCTCACAATTCTGACTCTTACAGGTTTGAAAAAAGTTTTCGCAATTCTGACTTTTTTCTCGCAAATGCGAGTTTGTATCTTGCAATTCTGACTTATTGCAATTCTGATTTTTTTCTTGCAAATGCAAGTTTGTATCTCACAGTTCTGACATTTTATATCTCACAGTTCTGACTTTTTTTCTCACAATTTCTCGCATTTGCAAGAAAAAAGTCAGAATTGCAAGAAATAAATTCAGAATTCAGAATTGCCAGTCAGAATTTAAAAGCCAGAATTATGAGATATAAACTCGGAATACTGAGAAAAAAATTTATATCTCACGCAATTCTAACTTTTCACAATTCAGACTTTTTTTCTCACAAATGCAAGTTTGTATCTCACAATTCGGACTTTTTCTGAGTTTATATCTGGCAATTCTTTTTTTCTCAGAATTGTGAGATATAAACTTGCCAAAACAGTCCAATTTATAAAATATGTATCAGTCTTTTTTCCCTTCAAAATTGGACTTTATACAGTAATCTGCAACTGCAAGTTTATATCTCACAATTCCGAGAAAAAAGTCAGAATTGTGAAATGTAAAAAGATGTCAGAATTGTAATATATAAATTGCAATTCTGAGAAAAAAAGTAAATTGCAAAATATAAACTTGTGATTCTAAGACAATCTTCATCACAATTTCAAGATATAAACAATTCTGAGAAAAATGTCCAAATTGTAAGTTTATATCTCACAATAATAAAATAAAAAAGGGGTAATTTGTGATGTTTTCCTTAAAATTCAGACTTTTTTTCTTAGAATTGCAAGTTTATGTCTCACAATTATGACTTTATAACTCACAATTGTGAGTTTATATCTCACAGTTCTCAGAAAAAGGTCAGAAATGTGAGAGAAAAAATTGCAAATGACGCTTTTTTATTTTTATTTAGTAGCAGAAATCGGCTTCCATAATTTTCTCCTCTTTAAGGTTGCAAAAAAATTAGACAGAAATACATTTTGGGAAATGATTGCAATGCAGTTTGTGCGCAATTTTAAATATATCTATAACTATCTATCTATCTATCTATCTATCAGGTCTATAAAGCTTCAAATTTCAAAGGTTTACAAACCTTTGACCAGGTTTCAAATGAACATACAAAGATTGTTCAAAATCATTCTAATCATTCTACTGTCCTTTTTTCAAATCTGAGTTCTAATCCTGCATCCTTGCTACTTTAAAATCAAATTCAATTTAAATCAAGGAATTTAAAAGCAGTTTCCAACTCGATTCTGAATGCTGCACCACCCTGTGAAAACTGGGGGTGTTGAGCTCCAAAATTCTGTATGGAGCAGAATCAAAGCAAACTACGCTGTAAGTATTCTTCAGCGATGGACACACACTCTAGAACTTTCTCATACGTAGAGCACACACACAACACACCCTCAAACAGTACAGCAGATTAAATGGTTGAATTAATGAGAGAACATGTAGTAATCTCACAGCCTCAATAGGAACCTTATGCTGTGACAAGATATGACATAAAAAAAAGCCTCCTGACAAGCCAGCGGTAGAGCCGATGTCCCGTCTCTCTCATTAGCATATATATGAGAAAAGTTCTCTCCTCTGCCTCTCACCTTGAGCATTCACAGGTCTTCATCTTCGCTCAAACACTCTGCTCCAAATAACTCAAAGCAGAGTTTATACATCTTTCCCAAAGTTCTGATTTTTTTTCGGTCTCATTTTCTTTCTGCAGCTGTGAAAACAGGTTTTATATGAGAATCGTGGACGGTCAAACTCTTTGTCAACTTTCAAAATAAGAAGTGAAGTTTTATTGAGGCCGTTCTGCTTTGGCAGAATGAAATATTATGAGTCACCATCACCGAGGTCCTGTATACAGGGCGAGGACATAAAATGTGTTGAACCTTCAGCACAGAGAGGAAAAAATTATGTTTCAGCTGTTTGTCATTTGTATATAATGCTTATTGAAATCAAGAAAAATTTATCCCTCATGCACTTGTGCCTTTCTTAAGGCAAAGCTTAGTGGATTTGTCTGAGCTATAGTTTAAGTTGTCGGTTTTTGCCATTTGTATTAAATTCCCAGAAGTATTTAATCATAGTATTTTAATAATAATAATAATAATATAAAATAATAAAATGGACACATTGATTAATCCAATCAGATTTTAGAGACAAAAAACAGTTTTATTATTGAATAAAACATTTTTAAAATAGTTGCGTATATAGTTATAGTTATATACACTACCAGTCAAAAGTTTTTGAACAGTAATATTTTTATTTGTTTTGTTTTTTTTAAAGAAGTTTCTTCTGCTCACCAAGCCTGCATTTATTTGATCAAAAGTACAGCAAAAACAGTAAAATGTTGAAAAATATTTACTATTTAAAATAGCTGTTTTCTATTTGAATATATTTTAAAATGTAATTTATTCCTGTGATCAAAGCTAAATTCTCAGCATCATTAATGTCTTCAGTGTCACGTGATTTACAATGATTTGTTGTTTGCTGTTTAAAAAACATTTATTATTTTTATTATTATCAATATTTAAAACAGTTGAGTACCTTTTTTCAGGAATCTTTTATGCACAGAAAGATCCAGTGATCATTATCTGAAATAAAATCTTTTGTAATATTATACACTATACTATTCAATGATTTATTTAATTTTATTTTTTATTTTATTTTTTTTGAGAAAGAAATTATAGAAATGAATACTTTTATTTAGCAAGGATGCTTTAAATTGATCAAAAGTGATGATAAAGACATTTATAATGTTACAAAAGATTTTTATTTCAGATAAATGCTGTTCTTCTGAACTTTCCTGAAAAAAATCTACTCAGCTGTTTTTAACATAATAATAATAATAATAATAATAATAAATGTTTTTTGAGCAGCAAATCAGAACATTAGAATGATGCTAAAAATTCAGCTTTGAAATCACAGGAATAAATTACATTTGAAAGTTTATTTAAATAGAAAGCAGTTATTTTAAATAGTAAAAATATTTCAAAATTTGACAGTTCAAAAACTTTTGACTGGTAGTGCATATATATATAAATCAAGCACACAAAGAATTATGTAAGAATCAAACCAAACAGCTTTTGGTTTCCAGTCCAATCTGGAAACTGTAGAAGGATCTAGTAGTCTAGACAGTCTCTCTCCCTTCTCTTTCACTAGTTTCCTTACACTTTTTACCCATTCTATGTGGAAGGAAGAGGTTGAATCTGCTGTCCACAGACCAGCACAAACAGACCATGCTCTCGAGAGCACTGGAACAGAGCCACCTCCGTGTGTGTGTGTGTGTGTTTGTGTGCCAGTTCACTCTCTCACAGATTCAAATGTAAAACTACACTTTCATCCTCCACCACACAGAATCAATGTTTAAAAACGGCTTCAATAAATACACCTTAATTGAATCAAACCACAAACCAGAGCTCTCTGCTGCACTGCTAATGCAACAGTTCTCGGTAATGTATTTCAGACCAGTCCAGACCTCATCCTGGCTCATTCTGTGGGAACACACACACTCAGGCTGGTGGGGGGGGTGCGAAAAAAACCCCACCATTCGACCGAGTTCAAACACTGATTTAATTCAGTGCAAATGGAACAACCTTGACAAACAAGGGCAAATGCATGTGTAAATCATACGAGGGTTATGTTATGATTCATTTATGCGTCAGGGTTTGGGTCCGGGCCAAGGGAGGCACAGGTCTGGTTTGTGGGCACATGCTCTGCCCGCTGGACTAAAAAAATATTCTGTCATCTCACCATTGATCATAAAAATAACAGTTTAAAGGTGCAAATGAATGATGAAGTGAGCACGGACAGAAGTATGATGAAATGCTAGTGATTTTGACCGATATGGGTGAATGGAGATGCTGATTGGATGGTCTGAATGAAAACCAGAGGGAACTGAAGGTTTAAAAAGTGAAAAATCAGCCTAAAACTTGTTTTTAAAGCAAAAACAGCTTAATTAAAACTATTTATACAATTTGATTGGATGAGTGATGTTCACAGTTAAATATTAATACATCTCTCTCTCTCTCTCAGCTATTGTTTTTAAAGTTGCCAAGATTGAATGCATACGTTTGAATGTATAACTTCGTCAAGTATCCATAAATGCAAGTTAGTGTAAAATAAACCAAGCATTTTTGTACATTAGGTCCAAGATACACAGGGTAATTACTATCAAAACACTTTCAGGCTTCAGTTCAAGTGTTTATATCATTTTAGCCATGTGGGAAAGGATAACCAGGTTTAGATGTTTTTCCAAAATGGAAAGGCCAAAATGACTCTAGTTCAGCATTCTCTGCACACTGTGCAATTTTATTTTCAAAAGTTTACATACACCTTGTAGAATCTGCAAAATGTTAATTATTTTATCAAAATAAAAAAGATCATATAAAATGCATGTTATTTTTTATTTAGTACTGACTTGAATAAGATATTTCACATAAAAGAACTTTACATTTAGTCCACAAGATAAAACGATAGTTGAATTTATAAAAATTACCCCGTTCAAAAGTTTTCATACACTTGATACTTAATACTGTGTTGTTACCTGAATGATCCACAGCTGTGTGTTTTTTGTTTAGTAATAGTTGTTTGTGAGTCCCTTGTTTGTCCTGAACAGTTAAACTGCCCGCTGTTTTTCAGAAAAATCCTTCAAGTCCCACAAATTTTTTTCTCATATGCATAACTCATATGCAACTATTACAGAAGGTTGAAATGCTCACTGATGCTTCAGAAGAAAAAACGATGCATTAAGTGCCGGGGGTGAAAACTTTTGAACAGAATGAAGATGTGTACATTTTTCTTATTTTGCCTTTTCATTTAGTGCTGCACTTCAGAAGCTACAAAAGATACTCACAGTACATGTTGCCCAGAAGACAAAATAAGTTCAATTTACCCTGATCTTCAAATTCAAAAAGTTTTCACCCCCGGCACTTAATGCATCATGTTTCCTTCTGGAGCATCAGTGAGTGTTTGAACCTTCTGTAATAGTTGCATATGACTCCCTCAGTTGTCCTCAGTGTGAAAAGATGGATCTCAAGATCATACAGTCCTGGAACCTGAAGGATTATTCTGAAGAACAGTGGGCAGCACAAACAAGAGACTCATGAACAACTATCACTTAAAAAAAAAAACACACAGCTGTGGATCATTCCGGTGATAACACAGTATTAAGAATTAAGCGTATGTAAACTTTTGAACGGGGTCATTTTTATAAATTCAACTATTACTTTCTCTTGTGGACTATATGTAAACATCTTTTATATAAAGTATCTCTTCAGGTCAGTGCTAAATAAAAAGTAACATGCAATTTGTATGATCCCTCTTATTTTGGTAAAATAATATTTTGCAGATTCTTCATACTGTATGTAAACTTTTGACCTCAACTGTAATTAGTTTTTCTGTATTTTCGATCAAATAAATGCAGCTTCAGTAAGCGTAAGAGACATCTTTCAAGAACATTTGAAAAATTTTAATTATTCCAAGTTATTGGCCAACAGTGTATGTATTTATAAATTAGTATAGAATTATTATATAACTTATTATCGCATCAATCCAGCTGGAGTAACCTGAGGTCATGCTGAAGGGCACAATTGATGAGGGTTTTGAACCTACGACAATCTAGCAACAATTTTTAATGAGCATGTTATACGATACTAAGAAAATGTAGATTTAAGGTGGAGAGTTTACACTGGATGAATTCATGGAAGGAGTGAGGTAAGTAGCCATGTACATAGTATTTTCTTCATGACTGTTGCCATTATAAGCATCATTACGCACTCCTCCCAAACTCCCATTAGGAGAATGATCTATCTCCGTTTTTAATCGAAGTTGCGACCAACTCATCGGAGAGATCCTGAAATGGGTGGAGGATGCTGTATCGTGCAATGACATGTTAAACAACGTACTTCATCTGTACATCTCCATCATCTAAAAGTAAACAAACAGAGATCAACCACTATTGAAATGTCATGTCATGAGGGTCAAATTAAATCATACTTGATCCCGATAAAGCTTGCAATTATACAGTCAGCAATCATCGTAAGTCAAGAAAAATAAAAGCACACTGAAAGGTAAAAGACTTAACATGCTTAGCAAGATTAAGAGGTTGTGGTGAAATACATGTGTGTGGCCTCATTACAAAGATGCGGATTTAATTTTTATATAAATTATAAAATGATAACAAAATTAAATACAAAAGAAAAAATAAACGCTTACATCATATTTAAAGAGGAAGCGGAATATTGCCTATTGTGCAGCAACCTTGATGGGCACAGTGTGTGCCTACTTCCTAAGGATACAGCGTGTGTGGCAAGACCCGGAAGGGAGGAAAGGCACATGCTATTACAGAGTTTGTGCTTTTTTTGTAGTTACTCTCAGTGGCATTTTAGCTGGTGGTCTTCCTCCCTTCCTGCTCCCAGAACACCAACATCAAAGGCAAAGTGACATGCCACTGCCAATGCTAATACAAATAATAAAGCCTCGCTGATGTCAATTAAGAATAATGACTGGCACTTTTGCAATGGGCCAAACCTCCCAGCATAACTGCCATTGTAAAAATCATATAAATACTCCATCAAAAAGAACCACAAACAATGAAGGCGGCAGACAATATTGCATGTGTTTACAGAACACAAAAAGATATTTCTACAGAACACTTTGACGGATGGACTGCATAGCAGCTTGTTAAATTGCATAATTAAGCATGCACAATTAGAGTAGTCTGAATGAAGAAATAAAAACAATGAGCTCAGTGTCTGAGGTTTCGAAATTGTCTTATCTACGCCTGATAGAATACAAAACAGAGCTCTTTTGTCAATTTAAAGGCATCTAAATGACATCATGCTTGTGTCAATGCAAAAACGAGGTTGATTAGAAAATAGACAAACTGGAAGCTAAACCTGTATGTTATGCTGTTGCGAGAGAATAGGACTACGTGGATCTCTGCGTGTTTTTTCATATGACACCACCTACCACACCCAGAACAATGGCGGAACACCCCGAAATACAAAGACTTGGACTACGTTGGGGAGAAAACCCAAACTCCTGCAAGCAATAAAATCT
This sequence comes from Labeo catla, assembly GCA_012976165.1. NCBI lineage: Eukaryota > Metazoa > Chordata > Actinopteri > Cypriniformes > Cyprinidae > Labeo > Labeo catla. Next base: position 5,838,228 of record VONZ01000001.1, read on the forward strand.
CCATAACAGAGCTGTTTCACATGAAACACTACTAAAGCATTAAAGCAAGCCACAGAGGAGGAAAAAAAACACGAAACAGAGAAACACAGCATTATGCATAATGTCAAATGCCATCATTACTGTCTTGGGTTGCAGTGCTCAAAAGCATCGCACGTATCTTAAAACCACAAAATGCCACCAGTATGTTTCATTTATGCATTTGGCAGCTACTTTTATTTCAACCTAGGCTCGCTGGCAAAACATGCCTCACTCTACTAGTGCAGCAAACCCCTATAACTTTCATTCCATTTTACACAAACAATGACTACGGGGCAGATTATTGATTCATAAAGACTTGTTTTTGCACAGTTCCTTGCCAAATGCATTGTTATTATATATGTACCATATTGCATGATTTGTAAAGTAATATGTATTGGATTTTCTGGTATTGTAAAATTGCTCGGTAGCCCACCTGGTGTAGCGTTGCATTTGTGATGAGAAGCACAGGTAAAAAATCATGAGAAAAGAGCTCAAAGAGACCAAAGACTAAATTTTCATCTCCTGTTTGCTTTAGTTAAAGGGGACATATTATGAAAATCTGACTTTTGCTGTGTTTAAGAGCTATAACCTGAAAACGTGAAAACGTGAAAAAGGACAACCCAACTTTGGTAAGCCTTTCTCTGCAAGCATGTGAAAAAACTGAACTGCTCATATTTCGCTCCCCTAGTGATGTTGGAAGGCGATCTTACTATAATATTACCGTCCCTTAATCTGCACGTTTCCATGCACGGCACTGCCATTTTGTTTTTCGCAAGCAACAATGGTGTACCAGTTCTGACGTCATGACCTTTACAAATATTACCTACTGTGTTTTCAGAACTTATTAGGGCTGTCAGTTTAATGCGTTAATTAATTAGTTATTAAAAAGTAACACGATTAAAATATTTTAACGCAGTTAACGTTTTGGCTCTGCCCCCAGACCTGTACATTATCTTATATTTCATACAGTTGACTGTTGACAAATATGTTGAAAAATATACATATCACATAGACATGATATCACACGGGCAGCAAGAGCAATATAACATGAGTGCTGATTTTGTCTCAATCTATCATGAGCTTAAATGCGATTTTATACAACAGCTCAGTAAATAAGAAGTTGATATTGTGTTATATTTTAAATACTATATTACTTTTTACAATTTTGCAGAGAACATATTACCTTTGAAGCCGTAGCAGAATTGTTGCACGTCTCATAGTGGTTTTTAGATTCTGATGAACCCACGTTTTTGAACGAATAGTGTGAACCAATGATTCAAAAGCCTGTTTATAAAGAGAGACATTTACTTCAGACATTTACATAAAGACATTTACTGCCACCTGCTGTCAGATTTAGTTTTCTTATTTAGATTATAATTTCATAATCATAATCATAATTATAATTATTAAAGGGATAGTTCACTTAAAAAAAAATAATAATAATAATAATTCTATCATCATTTACTCACCCTCATGTTGTTTCAAACGTTTCTTTTGTGGAACATTTTCTTGTGTTGGAAATAAAACAAAAAAATACTGAGATGTTTCTCAAAATATCTTCTTTTATGTTCCATAGTTTACATTAAGCCATTGCACCTAAATGTTTATGAGTAATACATTTTATGTTGAATAAAATAAAAAAAAAAATTCTCTCTAGAGCTACAATTTAAAATGTCTACTTGATACTTTCTCATTTAACACAAAAATAGCTTTAAATAATCTTTAGTGAGTATTTTCACAGTCAAATTTATTTTGCAATTAATTAATCGACACATCATGTAATTAATTAGATTAAAATTTTTGTTCGACTGACAGCCCTAGAACATATGTGTGTTTTTAATTTGTGTAAACTTGTGTGTATTTAGACAGTTAAAGCGCAATAAGACATGAAAGAGTTTGTTCGTACGCAGCTGCTTTCTGTGCTTGTGCTTCAGAAAACCATATAGAGCTTAAACTGATATGGCTTTAAAACATGATTTCAGCGTGACAAACATGATAATTAAAACTGAACATATATTTGTTGGCAAAATATTTGAGCTACAAGCTGTATAGGGACAGCTCTATTCTGGGAAAGGAGGCGGGAGCAATAGCTCATTTGCATTTAAAGAGACATGCACAAAAACAGCGTGTTTCTGCTTTCACTCAAAATTATCTTCAACACTATCCGTTACATTTAGGATGGGGTTTAGTGTTGGTGCTACTTCACTTTCAAACACAACAAAGCATTAACTTTGTAATCGCAGTGATTTGTAATAACAAATGCCAGATTCACAATCATCTGTTTTGGATCACACCGAATGCGCTTTTAGCACAACTCATTAGACATTTCATGTTGAAAGTGTGGCAAAATGTGCAAGAAGCAACGTAATATTAATTCCCTCAGTCAAAATATAAAACCTGTCTCAAATCATTTTGAAATTGAATATCTTTATTTAAAGATATTACTAAGGTCATATATGTTGATGAAAAAGAGCATTGTAGGAGCATTCAGACCTATAGTACAAGAGGTCATATATAGGTCTGCAAGAAAAGTACTTTCAGAGTGATCTCATAAATGTGCCAGAAAAGTTAGTCATAAACATCATTGATATTTTTAATGATATTTAATGATGTTGTTAGTAATACTGAGGTTATTTATATCTTAATGTTTCTTTCCAAAGAAAGAGAGAAAGAAAGCAACCTACATTATTCCTTCACTTTAATGAAATGCCAACGTCCCTTTAAGGCAAGTCAGTTCACTCAGAGGCCATCTTGGCAGCATCCCCAGGCAGCAATTTTCTAGTCTTGTAAGTACAGCTCGTATCTACTTGAACTGTTGGGTCTTTATAAATCACCAATATGATCTGATAACTGGCATCAAAATATTGCTTCTTTGGCTCAAATCAGGATACACCAGGCTCTTTTAACAAAAAAGCAGAACATTTCTACCTTATATTTAATTTCTGTTTGATTCAGAAATGAAATGTTCTACCTTATATTGAAATTTCTAATCATAAAATAATCCACAATGTTTCTTGAGCACCAAACCCTCATATTAGACTGATTTCTAAAGGATCATGTAATGCTGCACACTGAGTAATGATACCGAAAAAAACACAGGAGTAAACATATACACACACACAAAAGATTTTACAGGCTACTCCATTTTCCACTCACTGTGATGATTACAGTTCATTGTTTTGAACTTAACAAAAGCTAAATGAAGGTGCATTATGGTGGCGGCTCTTTGGTCTAGTGTGAATGGAAACCTCAGGGCTCTGGCAGTCAGGAGCCAGGAGGATTAGGCGCGTTGGAAATGCTTTTGTTACCAAGGCACTGCGGCTGTTGACTTAGGCACTTCTGCCTGGTTGCCTCGGTTTGGTTGCATCAGATCAGTAAATGTCAGCGAGAGCCGTGTTATTGTTGGCGATGGCACTAATACATGATGAATGCATGTTGATGCACAGCGGCATGTTAATTGTAGTGTGCGGCACTTTTTTTGTCTCCCGTTTACTTTCCCTCCCTGTCCGCCCGCAGGACGTGCCAGGTGGGATGTGATGATGTCACAGTGTGCTTTCACACTTACATTTATCTCCAATACACATCCATGCACCGCTGTACTTCTCAGTGCAACTTAGTAACGCCATTCAAACAGGAAACATTAACTATTATAATGTGGCTTCCTGAAACCACCCGCTTCCTCTTAAACTGCTTTGTCAGATGCACATTCACGCAACTTCCCTGCTTTGTCACTTCCTGGGATGTTGGTACGCACCTCATGCTGGCAATGACGTAATATAATTTCACACCCATTTTGCACGCTTTCGTATGAACCTGGGTTTTACGCATAAAACAAATGCACAATTTGATCCTAAATGCAATGGATTTGATACTGCATTCAAACTATAAATCCTCTACATTTTTTATAATATCTTGAGTCATTTTTATATATAATAAAGTATTTCTGACATATATATGGGTCATTATATAATTAGGGCTACATTTAGAATTTGACAATGTGACGAAAAAAGTTTTCCTTTTTCCCAAAAACCCAAACATGATATTACATAGCTGCTTTGAAACAATCTATAATATATAAAGTGCTATATAAAGTTGATCTGTAGGAATATGTGCATAAAATACCATCTATGTTTGCTACTGCCCATCATGTTACCTTTACTGGGTAACACAGTTGACATTTTTAATGTTTTTGGCCTAACATGGAAGTCTAGAAAGACTGAGCGTATGGTATGTTTAGAAATGTATTTTCATAAACAAAACATAAGTTTTAGTTAGGTTGCCTTGTTAAAATGTGCAGCAATAATACTTGCGTAACACTGTTGACAGTCAATTAATTCACTCTTGACACAGGTTTGCTAATTTAACCAATATTGGGGAAAGAGAGAGAACATAACTTCTAGTGTTTCATCCATGTGCTTCTACACTGTAAAAAAGCTTAAAATAATTTGTTACCCTGCTGCCTTAAAATTTTAAGTTCAGTCAACTGAAATAAGTTTATTCAACTTGAAATGTTAAGTTGTACTAAGTAACAACTTAGATATTTGTGTTTGCTAAACTTAACAGATGGGTAAGTAACCCAGCTGCCTTAAAATTTTAAGTTGATTCAACTCAAATATCTAAGTTGTCACTTAGTATAATTTAACATTTCAAGTTGAATAAACTTTTTTTGAGTTGACTGAACTTTTTAAAATTTTAAGGCAGCCAGGTTACAAATTATTTTAAGTTGACTCAACAAATCGTTTTTTACAGTGTAGAGGAAATATCATCATACTGTGCAAATTATGCAAGAATGGGACAAACCATTCCTTTTTGATGGGGGGTTTTCAAGTGGGTAACTTAGTTGACAATGGTTTTTTGGACACAAATAAAACAAGTTATATAAACACTTATTATTTTTGACGCGCACACCCAAATGTTTTGATAACCTAATCTAACTGAAGGCAAAACTATTAAATTAGTTTATATTTGAGGTAATTTTCATGATTAAATGGAGATATCAATGACAAACTTTACAAAATCGGACAGCTGAATACCAGGGCTGTGTGTGATATGAACATTATTTTTGAACAAAATATATGGCTTCTTCAACATATAGTAGTGTTATTGGGAAAAACATAATTGTGTACTGGAAAATCAAGCATCTGGGCTTTATAGTAAAATGGGATCTCTGAGTAAAATGGAATTTCTTCCTCTTCGAGCATGAGCTCCATATTCTCTTACTGTATAACAAGCTATATCCATAAAAGCCTGATGTATTAATGATACTCAAGTTTAATAAACGGTCTTTACAGGGTTAAGGATGATTATACGTACAAATAAGTGAGGCTCCAGGTCTTCAAATCTCCCAGAGGGACATCAGAAACTCCTCAGCCTCTTCAAAAGTCTTCAGAAAAAGTGTGTTTTTCCGACATCAAGGTGAAAACTGCCGAAATGTAATTACCCCAAAACCAGCCTGAGGCAGGGAGGATATCTGAAAACACAGGAAAGTTGTCAAAGCAACAGAGATTTAGTCAGAATATGTTAAGAGAAGGACGGCAAGTTCTGCCATAGTGCTGGAGGGAGTGGAAACCTGCATGTCTGGGCGTTTCAGTGTTTCAAAATCTGAGTTATAAATATGTGCATTGTTTAATCTGTTTCAATAAAAAGTGGTCTAAATACAGTATTAATGATGCCATGGGAGTGGCGTTTAGCTAACAAGGCACATACCTGCAGAGAGTGAGAGAAAGAGAGAGTGAGAGAGATATAGACAGTGAAAGCAGACAGGATTAGAAAGCACTGTGGATGTTTTTAATTTTCACTTTTCCCCTCACAGACATACTATCCAGCAGCGCTGCTGCCAGGAAATTAGCCAGCATGATTCCCCTCAAACCCCAAGACACACAAACCCCAGTGTGCTGCACTCTGGATGTTATGAACCAGGTCAAGACTTGCTCACATGGGTATTCAAATCAGCCATCACTTTTCTTGGGTACCATTCAGGTGTTAGATCATGGTACTGGCAAACATGCAGCCTGTCAAAGCCAGTGAAAAGCAAATTTGAAGCCACGTTAAAAAACACACATACAAGAGTGGATTCTGATAGAGAGTGTGTTGTTTAAACCAGTGATCCTCTTAACTATATCAATACCTTTAACGATAAAACAAACACCAAGGTGTTAAAAACTCTCACACGCACTGTGGTTTTGGATTGCAATATGGACATGATTTAGTGGCATATGCATTCTAGCAGCAGCAAACTTTTGTTATAAAAAATACCTCTAAATCTGAAAACAATTAGTATAAGACTATTTTTAAGAAATTACTGGAATGTCAGATGAAAATACCACATCATGGAAAAAGCCAAGAAAAAATTAGACACGGATCACTTTTGACTCATACGAGCATGTTTGAGGTTAAAACGTTTTTCAGTAAAAATATTTTTGTTGTTTCTGATAATTAAAGCATTACAGACGCTTCTCTGCAAACAAGTATAGCTGTGAAAACAAATAACGTATGAGCTTTAATTAATTAATTTAACTAAAAACACACTGAGATATATGGAAGCCCATTTCTGCCACTGAATTAAAAATGTAAAAATGTTATTGCAACTTTTTATCTCACAATTCTAACCTTTTTCTTACAGTTGTGAGATACAAACTCACAGTTGCGAGACTTGCAATTCTGACAAATGAAGTCAGAATTCGAAATTACAATCTCACAATTCTGACTTTTTTTTTCAGAATTGCTTGATATAGACTTAATTATAAATTCAGAATTACAAGATATAATTAGAATTTAACTCGCAACTTGCAAGTCTATATCATGCAATTCTAAAAAAAGTCAGAATTGAGAAATATAATCATAATTCTGACTTTTTTTACAGAACTGCATGATACAAACTCTCAATTCTGACTTTTTCCTCAGCATTGTGAGATATAAACTTGAATGAAGTCAGAAATTGAGATACAATCTCGCAATTCTGACTTTTTTTTTCAAAATTGCGTGACATAAACTTGTATTTGCGAGTTATAAAGTCAGAATTGCAAGATATAATCAGAATTCTGTCTTTATAACTCGCAAATGCGAGTTTATATCACGCAATTCTGAGAAAAAAAAGTCAGAATGGCGAGTTTGTGAATTGTGAATTTATATCATGCAATTTTTTCTCAGAATTGCATGACATAAAGTCAGAATTGTGAGATAAAAAGCCAGTTTCCTCCACCGAATAATCAAAAAGCTAACTGTTATCTTGCAATTCTGACATTTTTTTCTCAGAATTGCGAGATATAATTGATTTTTATATTTTTTATATTTTTTGTAAATTGTTCATTATAACGTCTAGGTTACGTACGTAACCCTCGTTCCCTGAAGGAGGGAACGGAGACGTTACATATGGGAACTCGCCTGAGTGACCAATCACCTCTGAGCTTTACAGAAAAGGCCAATGAAATTGGCGAGTGGAGTTTGCGTGCAACGCCACTCCCCCGTACATACGGGTATATAAGATGGCGGCGCGCATCCACTCATTCAGGTTTTTGCTGAGGAGCCGAGCCGCAGCCCGGCGTCAGCGCAGCCTAGGGTTGTGGCAGGGGATGTAACGTCTCCGTTCCCTCCTTCAGGGAACGAGGGTTACGTACGTAACCTAGACGTTCCCCTTCAGTCGTTTCACTACGACGTTACATATGGGAACAGACCCATGGAAAAGGCCACAACCCTGAGGCTGCGTTACGCAAGACACCAAGTGCCGACAGGCGGACGTGTCGGAAAGTGGAGTCACTACGTAACCTTCCCAACGCCCTAGGGACCAGTAGAGGGGCCCCATAGGGGTGCCAGATGTACTGAAGCATGGGTTGGGGGGGCGGAGCACATGTGGTTTAGGCATGTGGAATAAAGAAATTGAATACATCTAATCTGTTATAGATGTATGAGGGAAAACACAGCCTTCTGGCTGACTGTGGAGAAATACTGAGACATGTTGCCACAACCTTCTGGGCGAAGGAGACCCAGTTGGAGCACAGTCGCGGACTACTCCGCATCTAGTCCTGACTGCGGGGCATGGAGGACCCAGGTTCGCCGGAGGGAACATACTGGGAGATAGCGCACGGATCCCGTGGGAATGGCGCAGCAAGCCGACACCTGCCGGCCTCCCGCAAATTACCTGATGTTACCTTAACACACGGGAGGACACGGGCTCGACGCGGAGATTATAGAATCTCGCGAAGGTGTTAGGTGTCGCCCAGCCCGCAGCTCTGCAGATGTCTGCTAGCGAGGCGCCGTGCGCCAGCGCATAGGAGGAGGCAACACTACGAGTGGAGTGAGCTCGAACTCCTAGGGGGCACGGCTCCCCCTGGCTTTCGTAGGCCAGGGAGATGGCATCTACCACCCAATGGGCCAACCTCTGCTTGGAGACAGCATTTCCCTTCTGCTGTCCTCCGAAGCAAACAAAGAGCTGCTCGGAGCGTCTGAAGCTCCGGGTGCGGTCCACGTAAACCCGTAAGGCACGAACGGGACACAGCAACGCTAAGGCCGGGTCTGCCTCCTCCGGGGGCAGAGCTTGCAGGTTCACCACCTGATCCCGGAAGGGTGTGGTGGGAACCTTGGGCACGTAACCGGGCCGGGGTCTCAGGATAACGTGAGAATCAGCCGGCCCGAACTCCAGGCACGCTTCGTTGACAGAGAAGGCTTGTAGGTCCCCGACCCTCTTGATGGAGGCGAGCGCGGTCAGGAGCGCTGTCTTAAGCGACAGGAATTTAAGCTCGACTGAAACCAGCGGCTCGAAGGGAGGTCCCCGCAGGCCCCGAAGGGCGACGGAGAGATCCCAAGAGGGTACAAGGTGCGGTCTAGGGGGATTAACCCTTCTCGCACCTCTGAGGAACCTCACGACCAGTTGATGCTTCCCGATGGATGTTCCATCGACTGCATCGTGATATGCCGCGATGGCCGCGACATACACTTTGAGAGTTGAAGGAGACAGCCTACGCTCCAACTTCTCTTGCAGGAAGGAAAGCACTACTGCGATCGGACATCTCTGTGGGTCCTCCCCACGGGAGGCACACCAGTCAACAAAGAGACCCCACCTCAGTGCGTAGGCCTGCCTCGTGGAGGGGGCTCTAGACTGAGTGATAGTTTCTATCACGGCCTGTGGAAGGCCGGCGAGGTCTACCGTGTCCCGTCCAGAAGCCACACGTGCAGGTTCCATAGATCGGGACGCGGGTGCCAAATCGTGCCCATCCCCTGAGAAAGAAGGTCCTTCCTCAGGGGAATCTTCCAGGGAGGGGCTGTCGCGAGGAGCGTGAGGTCGACGAACCAGGTCCGGGTGGGCCAGTATGGCGCAACCAGCAGAACCTGCTCCCCGTCCTCCCTGATCTTGCACAGGGTCTGTGCAAGGAGGCTCACTGGGGGAAAGGCGTACTTGGGCCCCGGAGGCCAGCTGTGTGCCAGTGCGTCCCTGCCGAGGCTGTTGGGAGCCTCGTTGAGGGAGTAGTAGAGCTGGCAGTGGGAGGATTCCGGGGAGGCAAACAGATCTATCTGGGCCTTGCCGAATCGACTCCAAATCAGCTGGACTGTCTGGGGGTGGAGTCGCCATTCTCCAGGGTGGGTGGGCTGCCGTGAGAGCTGGTCGGCTGCACGGTTGAGCTCCCCTGGTATATGAACGGCGCGCAGCGATTTCAGCCGCGTCTGACTCCACAGGAGCAGATGGCGGGCGAGTTGCGACATACGACGGGAGCGTAGACCACCCTGGCGGTTGATGTACGCTACGGTCGCAGTGTTGTCCGTGCGGACAAGCACGTGCTTGTGGCGGAGCATCGGAAGAAACCGACGCAGCGCGAGAAGCACTGCTAGCAACTCCAGGCAGTTGATGTGCCAAAGCAGTCGAGGTCCTGTCCAGGAGCCCGAGGCTGCTTGCCCGTTGCATACAGCACCCCAACCCGTGGTGGAGGCATCTGTGTAAACCACAACATGCCTGGAGACCTGTCCTAAGGGGACTCCGGCCCGTAGGAAGGCAGGGTCTGACCACGGGCTGAATAGGCGGCGACACTGCGGGGAAACGCCAATCCGGAGTGTGCCACGGTGCCATGCCCATCTCGGGACTCGATCGTGTAGCCAGCGCTGAAGCGGTCTCATATGAAGCAAGCCCAGCGGCGTTACCGCGGCTGCAGCTGCCATATGCCCCAGGAGCCTCTGAAATGTTTTGAGAGGGACCTGCGCAGACCTGCGGGTCTTAGGTGTATGAGGGGGCTCCTGAGCAGCGGGCGGCGCCGCTCCCCTGCGGCGGCCACGACGTCTGGCGGCGAGGCGCGCATCATGGGCCTCAGCCGGAGACGGAGCAGGTAGGTCTTGCTTCTTGGGGGCCGCAGGGGGGCGCCCTCGGCGACGAGCAGGCTGAGGCTGGGCACCCGGGGACTTCGTGGGAGTCGCACGCCGGGGCAAGATGTGACTGATCGCCTCAGTCTGCTTCTGGACTGCCGAGAACTGCTGGGCAAAGTCCTCGACAGTGTCGCCGAAGAGGCCGGCCTGGGAGACAGGAGCGTCGAGAAAGCGTGCTTTGTCGACATCTGCCATCTGCGCCAGGTTCAGCCAGAGGTGGCGTTCCTGGACCACGAGTGTGGACATCACCTGACCAAGGGACCGCGCCGTGACTTTAGTCGCCCGGAGGGCGAAGTCGGTCGCCGCACGCAGCTCCTGCAAAACCGCTTGGTCAGGACTACCCTTGTGCAGTTCTTTTAACGCCTTGGCCTGATAGACCTGCAGGGTGGCCATGGCGTGCAGGGCGGTGGCGGCCTGGGCCGCAGCACTGTAGGCTTTGCCGGTCAGAGCCGACGAAAGCCTACAGGCTTTGGACGGGAGGCGCGGAGAGCCCCGCCAGGTGGCGGCGTCTTGCGGGCATAAATGCACCGCAACCGCACGCTCAACCTGAGGGACCCCCTCGTACCCCCTGGCCGCCCCGCCATCAAGGGTAGCGAGGGCTGAGGAGGTAAGGCGTGAACGAGCCGAATGAGGGGCCCGCCACGCCTTAACCAGCTCATCGTGCACCTCCGGGAAGAAAGGGACTGGGGGCGAGCGCGGCGGCGCCGCAGACCTCGTCCCCAGAAACCAATCATCCAGCCTCGAAGGATCGGGAGGAGGCACCTTCGGGACCTCCAGCCCGATCCCCTTGGCGGCCCGGAGGAGCATGGCCGACAGTTCGGCGTCCGCCTCAGACGGAGCAGCGACCGCAGAGGGGCGCTGCTCCGCCGAAGTGCCCGCCTCATCTGCCGACCGTTCACCCTCTGATGCTGAGATAGACATCTCTTCCTCCGGGGGAGCACCAAAAGAGACGCTGGGCCCGCTTTTAGACGGGGGAGCGGTCTGTTTGGGCATCACCACGGGACCACGCGGTGGAGCGGAAGCCCGCGGGGTATTAGCCGGCGGGACATTCTGCACCGTCACCTGGAGGTCCCCCAAGCGCCTCGCCAAGCAGCCTAAGCAGCCGTAAAGCCTTTACGGCTCGCCGAACTACCTCGGGAAGACGACGAGGGGAGCCGTCTCGCGAACGAGAGGCGGGACCTCAACGTGGCCATGGACATGCGTTCGCAATGAACGCACGAACCATCCACAAACGCTGCCTCTACGTGCTCTCGGCCCAGGCACGTGAGACAGCGATCATGACCGTCAACGGAGGTGAGGAAACTACCGCACCCAGAAACGCACGGTCGGAAAGCCATACCGGGACAATGGCTCTCGACGACCGTAAGGAAATTGCTCTCTTAGATCCCGGTTCGCCCAGGGAGGACGCGGCACAACCGTGCGCTCAAAACTCGCTGGAAATGCGAGAAGCCGGCTCGTTCCGTCTCTGTCGGCGGCCGGCTCGCAGGATCTGACACGGAGAGGCTTGCCTTTCTGTTTTCTTCAATTTCTTGAAATAGCTCGCAGGCGGTGAGGCTCTGAAGCGAAAATCTGAATGAGTGGATGCGCGCCGCCATCTTATATACCCGTATGTACAGGGGAGTGGCGTTGCACGCAAACTCCACTCGCCAATTTCATTGGCCTTTTCTGTAAAGCTCAGAGGTGATTGGTCACTCAGGCGAGTTCCCATATGTAACGTCGTAGTGAAACGACTGAAGGGGAACTCGCATATCTGACTTAATAACTTGCAATTCCATGTTATAAAATCAGAACTGAGAGATATAAACTAGCAATTCTGAGAAAAAAAGTCACAATTGTGAGATATAATCTTGCAAATCTGAGAATAAAAAAATCTGAATTGTGAGTTAATATCTTGATGAATTTATTACAAACATGCAGCTTTTCACTTCACAAGATGACCTGGAGTGGTGTGAATTACTTGTGGTTTATTGTGATCTTTTTTTTATCAGTTGTTTGGACTCTGAGAGAACATTTCGTTTCTGACGGCACCCATTCACTGCTGAGGACCCATTGCTGAACAACTGATATAATGCTAAATTTCTCCAAATCTGTTCTGATGAAAAAACAAACTCATCTTGGATGGCCTTAGGGTGAGTAAACTTTCAGCAAATTATCATTTTTGGTTGAATTATTCCTTAATGATCTTAACTTTAGTGTCTGTTATTTCTTGAGAATTGCATAACTCATTTGTTATGCTTCTTATTGCAATTCTACTGGCTTTAATCAAAAAAACTCATGGATAAAATTCCCTGCTGTGACATCACAGTGTTATGGAGTGGTAAGTGCCCTTCTAACTATGAGTAAGGACAAACAGATCTGTTTTGCTGGTGTTAAACAAAGGGCCGGCAGATAATATCTCAGCAGACAAGATGACATGCATATGGGATGAGGGCGATTGCCTGACGTGGTCTGGGTGGTATTTGTGAGCAATCGCGTGAGTGCTGAGGGTCGTTTTCGTCGCTAATGTTCATGTCGTGCATGCCTCGCTCCCGTCCCCAAAAGATCATGATATAATTCACACGCCAAGCACCAGCCTGTCCCACCCAGCCCTTTTGTGTGTCCTACGGTATAATCTCTATCCCAATGATCTGCTCCTTAACATGCTTTGTCCCATAACCCAAACCTGGATCTTGTCACGCTAATACCTCAGTATGCTTTAAGGGATATGGGTGTCTGCAAAGGCCCGACAGCTTATCAGATCCGACTGAAAGGAGATTTTGGGAAATGCAACTTACCTGATCTCCACCCTCGGCTTACAATCTCACTCTCTCTTATTTGTAATAATTGGCGACTTCCTTTTAACTTGTGCTTATCTCATTGTATTGTTAGAAGAACACTGATTTTATCCCCCCCATTGTCAGTGTTTGTCATTAAGAGCTCAAGGGGACAGTACAACCCAGGGCTGTATTACAGGAGAGATTTATACTATTGCTGTTTCTAGTATTTTTATTGCCCTAAAGGAAACAACAAAGAGCTTCTTTTATCTTGACTTGTTGGAAGGAAGGCTGCCCACCTCAGTTGTTCAGTTGTTTACTGACACATACACGTGGAAAGTGATTTCCTGTAGCTTTACCTTCAATGACGACTCGGTAAACCCATGAGTTTAATACAGCTGCAACTAAAGACTGTCTACAGTGTGAAAGACTGAATTTACTGAAATGAGAAACCTGAGATTTAAAGGTACAGTTCACCCAAATCATCTACTCATCCTCACGTTATTCCAATCCTGTATGAATTTCTTTGAACACAGAAGATGTTATTTTAAAGAGTTGTCCAAATGAAGTTCTTAACAATGCATACTGCTAATCAAAAATTATGTTTTGGTATATTTATGGTAGGAAATTTGCACAATACCTTTATGGAACATGATCTTTACTTAATATCCTAATGATTTTTGGCATAAAAGAAAAATCTATCATTTTGACTCATTGGCTGATGCTACAAATATACCTGTGCTACTTAAGACTGGTTTGGTGGTCCAGGGTCACATATATGGATCATTCCATGTCAAATCAAGCAAATTTCAGAAACTTTTCTGGGCCTTGAATGTGCCAGTTGCATTGCTGTCTATGCAGGGTGAACAAAAGTCTTATGGGTTTGAAAAGACATGAGGGTGCGTAATTAATGTCAGAATTTTCATTTTTGGGTGAACTATCCCTTTAAGACCCAAAATATAAAAGGGCATTAATATCTCTTTAACACATCTTGAGCTGCATGTATGCAAACTTTGAAGAAAAAACTTGCTTTTTCCCATTTTTGAATGGTCACCACTGGCACATAATGCAACAAAGATTGCTAAAGTCAACAGATTTTACTAATAAACCTATCAATTTCTGTGTAAAAATAATATAATGATGCTGCCACTGTAATTTGGCGCCAAATTCCTGAATTTAGCAAGTTATATATGGGTCAATCCATGTCAAATCAACCAAGTTTTAGAAACTTCCTCAGCTCAAATTTTTGATTTTGTCCATTTTTCTTTTCTGAAGAAAGGTAGACATGTATAGTGATGAAAGCCAAAATTTACCAACTGACCCACATTTGGTTTTTGACCACTTTTGTTTTTTACCCTTTTTCTCCAATTATCTCTGGAACTGAACCATACAGGGTCTTAACAATGAAGATGGCAAAAAAAGAAGTTTTTAGGACCCAAAATCCAAAAGGGCATTAATATCTCTCTAATACTTTTTGAGTTACATGTATGCAAACTTTGGAGAAAAAAACTTACTTTTTCCCATTTTTGAATGGTCACCATTGGCACAACAAAGATTGCTAAAGTTTTTACTAATAGACCTATCAATCTCTGTGTAAACATAATATAATGATGCTGCCATCTTTCTGAAGTCATTTTTAGCCCACTATAATTTGGCTCCCAAGTACTGAATTTAGCAAGTTATATATGGGTCAATCCATTTCAAATCAATTTCAAATTTCAGAAACTTCCTCAGCTCAGATGTTTGATTTTGTCAACATTTTTTTTCTGAAGAAAGATAGATATGTATAGTGATGAAAGCCAAAATTTTTTGACCACTTTTTTTGTACTCTTTTACTCTTGGAGCCATATAAAGATCCAATTATCTCTGGAACTGAACCATTTAGGGCCTTAAAAATTACGGTGCCAAAAAGAACGTTTGTTAAGACCCTAAATGTAAAAGGGCATTAATATCACTTTAATACTTCTTGAGTTACAGGTATGCAAGCTTTGGAGAAAAAAACTTCTTTTTTCCCATTTTTGAACCGTCACCATTGGCACATAATGCAACAAAGATTGCTAAAGTCAACAGATTTTACTAATAGATCTACCAAGCGTAAAAACTGTGTGTAAAAAAATACAAAATAATACAATGACGCTGCTGTCTTTCTGAAGTCATTTTTAGCCCACTATAATTTGGCTCCGAAGTACTGAATTTAGCAAGTTATATATGGGTCAATCCATGTCAAATCAACCAAATTTCAGAAACTTCCTCAGCTCAAATGTTTGATTTTGTCATTTTTTTAAGAAAATAGACATGTATACTTTTACATTTACATTTGGTTTTTGACCTTTTTTTTCCTCTTTTACTCTTGGAGCCAAATAAAGATTCAATTATCTCTGGAACTGAAACTGAAAATTGTCATTTTGACCTCCCTCTACAAAACAGTGGATTACTTGGTAACTATACACAGCATTTAACATTTAATATTTTGGCTTTGTTTTTCATTTATACATTTCTTTCACTAGAAATAACATTAAGAAAATCAAAAATCTGAGCCAGGGATTATATCCCTAAGCTTAAGCTATATTCCAAAACCAGGACTTTTTGACTGCTCTGTTTTCCTTTAAACTCTCAGATCATTTTCATATTTCTGCAAGGCATGCTGATACACATTATTCTGGATAAAAAATGTTTTATTGTTCCCACATGTTGAAAACTTAATTATTCCTCCAGAAAAATCACAAGGCTCTGTGATCATTGTAAATCACGGGAAGGGATTTTCAAATTGCTTTAACACATTTTGATTGTCTTATTAATGTAGAAAGCATTAAAGAATACAAGGGCAAACTGTATGTGAACTCTGAAAATGCATATCTTGAAGATTGGAAGGTGCAGCTTGTTCCTGCCTGCAGAAAATCTTGTCAAGATTATTATGCTTGTGTTTGTGCAACGCACAGAACTGTCCATGTGAAGGTCGCGGCGGCCTGTCTAATCAAGCCACGCGGCAGTTAGCGATCATTGCCAAGCTGCCAGTTCTTGAGATGGAATAGGGGTTAAGATGGCATGGAGCCCTAAAGCAGGAGCGCGTCTTTTTTTGAAAACGTGTTTGTACGGGTTCATTCCGAGGTCCTCAACCCACTGGCACTCTCTGTCTATCAATAACAGTTCGTGTTTCACATAATAAGACGACACATAATCTTGAACACGTAAACACAGAGAGATCCAAGATTCAGATATAATCATAAGTAGGTAGAGCTTAACTTTCTAAAATAACCCTGGAACCGTTTCTTCCACTTAAACTCTCTTTAACTTACAAAACTAGCAGAAGGAAGGTCATAGAGACATTTTCTGGTTTAGTTTTTTTTACCATGTAGTTGTAATTGGGGCTGACTGTGTGACTGAATTTAGCAAGTTATATATGGGTCAATCCATGTCAAATCAACCAAATTTCAGAAACTTCCTTTTTTTGATTTTGTCAATATTTTTTTTTCCGAAGAAAGATAGGCAAGTATAGTGATGAAAGCCATTTTTTAGTTGTAATTGGGCCTGACTGTGTGCCATTGCTTTTGAATGATGTAATTATGTGTTTATGAACCCAGAATGTTCCCTACACTCATGATAAAACTTTGATATTACAAGGAAATAATTTCAGAATTGTGGTGATTGAACACCTCGTTGCAAATGGAGCATATTACATTTTAATTATATGCTGAAGACTTTGTAAGCTGTTGGGTAGTCTAAAATATGTCTTGAAGCAATAGTTCACTGAGAAATTACTCACCCTCAGGCCATTCAAGATCTAGATGAGTTTGTTTCTTCATTGGAACAGATCTGGGGAAATTCAGCACTGTAAATAATACTTGATTTGTGTACATTGCTCATCTAATTTAACCTTTTCACAGGAGAAAGTAATATTACAGATAAAGGGCTCATATTTTAGTTGGAAGTTTGAAGTTAAAATGTCCTAATGATGGTTTTGTTTCTTAAAAACACAGCTTGTCACTTCACAAGATGCTAACTGATAGACTGGAGTCATGTGGATTACTTGTGGATTATTTTGATGTTTTTATCAGCTGTTTGGACTCTCATTCTGATGGCACCCATTCACTGCAGAGGATTTATTGGTGAGCAAGGAATGCTAAATTTTTCCAAATCTTTTCTGATGAACAAACAAGCACATCTACATCTTGGATGGCCTGAAGGTAAGTATATTTTCAGCTATTTTTAAAGATAGAAAGAACAGCTCTGTTTGTCTGTTAAAAGATGATATGCAATAGCAGTATGAATACACACAAACATACACTGAATGAGTTTAAAGGCGGTGTGTGTGTGTTCCCTGCTGTTATGTGCTGTTGTTATTTACATGAGAAACATCCACAAGAGCCCGAGGCATTCACTGAGAATCATTTGAGGCAGATGTCCTGTGGTCAGTCCTTGCTAATCAAAGCTTTTAATTGGCATTTGTCCCACTCACATGAAGACCTGTTAATGTTTCTCTCGGCGTGACATACTTACAGGAGCTTTGTTGTTTTGAATGTGTAACGTGACAAGTGTTATTGCCCGAGGCAGCCACCAAACTAAAGTCTGACCCACTGACCTGATGACAGGGGACAACAAAGGTAGTTTTCTATCTGTTCCCGTTTCTTTAAAAAAAGGCAAATAAGATGCATTTCTCGTGTAAATGTTCATTAGGTAAAGGAAGGTACTGCAAGCAATTAGGTTAAAATGTTACCTTTCTTGTAATCAAAATGAAACATCACCATAACAGAATAAATATATATATATATATATATAAAACATTTTTTTTGTAATCTAATTTCATTTACCATTAAAATTTCACCATTAGATATTATCTTTTATGTACAACCTATGGAAGCCTGTTTCCGCCACTGAATAAAAAAACTTAAAAAAGGTAATTGCGACTTGTCTCACAATTTGACTTCTTTTCACAATTGCGAGTTTACATCTTGCAATTTGGACTCTCTTTTTTTTTTTTTTAGAATTGTGAGACATAAAGTTGCAATTCTGAGAAATAAAGTCAGAACTGCAAGATATAAACTCACAATTTTGACTTTTTTCTCAGAATTGCAAATCAAATCTTGCAATTCTGACTTTATAACACGCAATTACGAGTTAAGTCAGAATTGTGAGATATAAACTCGCAATTCTGAGAACATATCAGTTGTTTTTTCCCCTCAAAATTGGACTTTATAATTCGCAACTGTGAGTTTATATCACAAATCTGAGAAAAAAAGTCATAATTGCGAGATATAAACTCACATTTGAAGGGAGGGGGAACCCTACAACTGACTTTACTTCTCAGAACTGCAAGACATAAACTTGAAGTTCTGAGAAATAAAGTCAGAACTGTGAGATATAAATTCACAATTCACAAGACTTTTTTTTCTCAGAATTGCAAATTTATATCTCGCAATTGTAAATTTTATCTCAGAATCAGGAGTTTATATCTCGCAGTTCTGACTTTATAACACGCAATTGCCATATTAAGTCAGAGTTGTGAGATATAAACACAATTCTGAGAAATAAAATCAGAACTGCAAGATATAAACTTGTAAAGCTGTTTTTTCCTCTCAAAATCGGACTTTATAATTCACAATTATGAGTTTATATTTAAATTCTGAGAAAAAAACATAATTGCGAGATATAAACTCACATTTGCGGGGGAATCACAATTCTAACTTTATTTCTAGGAACTGTAATATATAAACTTCTGAGAATAAATGTGCAATTCTGAGAAATAAAGTCAGAATTGCCAGATATAACCTCACAATTTTGACTTTTTTCTCAGAATTGCACATTTATATCTTGCAATTGTGACTTTTTTTTCAGAATTGTGAGTTTATATCTCGCAATTCTAACTTTATAACATGCAATTGCAAACTATTAAGTCCTAATTGTGAGATATAAACTCACAATTCTCAGAACATAGTCAGGGTTTTTTCCTTCAAAATTGGACTTTATAATTCGCAATCTCAATTTTGAGAAAAAAAAAAGTCATAATTGCTATATAAACAAGCATTAGCGAGAAAAAAAAATGCAATTCTGACTTTATTTCTCACAATTGTGAGTTTCTTATACGCAATTTAAAAAAAAGTCTGAATTGTGAGTTTATAGAAATGGGAAATTCTGAGAAAAAAGTCAGAATAGTGAGACAAAAAGTCACAATAACCTTTTTTTTTTTAAATTATTTTTTATTCATTGGCTTCCATAACATGCTCAGTTTAGAATTAACATTTTTTTTTTAAAAGTGTTTTTTTTTTCACGTAAAATGTTGTTATTTTAAATTAAATTAAAATGGGAAAAAACCCAAAGAATTAGCTCAAATCAATTTAATAAAATTAAAAAAAAATCAAAGTAAATTATATTTAATATTTAAGAAGCGAAATCTAAAAGGCATGTGTACTGTATAAAGCATTATATACTACACTTACGATGTTGCTTTAAAAATGAATGAACTTATTTTTTAAACATTATGTTTCAAAGTACTGTAGAAAGTCAATGTTTAATCATGATTTAGAAGAAGTTATGTTAATATTTGCTGATGTCATTTAGCTTATTTATTTACTTCAAATCCAAACTTGTACAGTTCATTAAAAAGCCTCCTAATGCTTGTTTGACATTGGTTAAAAATCAGAAAGAATATTTCACAGATGGATTTGGAAAAGTCTTTGGAGTTTTTTTTTTCCAGACCTGTGTGGAGAACCAAGGCATGATGCATAAATTGAAAAAAAGCAAGACTCTCCTTCCTTTCTGACTTTTGCTTTCTATCTCTAGCGTCTGTCCCTCTAGAGGATTCCAGCAAAAGGAATAGTTGATAAAACAGAAAAAAGAGAGGGAAGGCGACTGCTGGCTGTCTGGAAATCCAGCGTAGTAGTGAATTAGTAATGGAGAAGTCTTGTTGATTTGCTTTGAGTGTGTTTGTGCGTGCAGGTATGCACATTTCTCTTTCTCTTCCAGTCTCTCAGGTGCATACTGTATGCCAATTATAGAATATGCTGCCAAATATTCCCTTCTACAGTTAATATTCAATGCATGAAGAGAATCATGCAGAGAATTGGCAGAAGATTAGTCTGAAAGAGCTCTTGGCTCACCAAGACTGCATTTATTTAGTCCAAAATACTAATAATATTGTGAAATATTATTACAATTTAAAATAACTGCTTTCAGTTTGAATATATTGTAAAATGCAATTTATTCCTGTGATGCAAAGCTGAATTTTCAGCATGTTTAAGAGACATTTCTAATTATATTCTATGTTGAATTACAAGAATCAAACCCCAGTCAGACACCAGAAGCACCGTCTGTCTGTGCAAATGGACTTGGGCCAAGGAAGATACATTCGTCCTTTGAGAGCTGTATTTGTGGCCTGATAGGGTTTCAAACAGCAGTATTTACACCAGCAGCCACTCATACTAGACAGCTGTACGCAACACTCCTCTGCCAAATCCAGTTGAAATGACCATGAACAAAATAACTCGAGTTCACAGATATCTGCTGACACTCAGTATTGTCAGTGCCAGTGACTAGCTAAAAGAGGGCCTGAGCATTCAAACGGCAATGCGAGGCACAGTCATGCATAGACATGATTCATCACGTCTGTCAAAATGTGTCGCGTAGCGTCCCGAAGGACCTTGGGTTGTCTGCATTCAGGCCAGGCTGGTAACCTGAATCCCGAAGTGTATTGTAGATCACTACTTTAAATACTTCTCTCTTTACCCAGAACCCAGAGGAGCATCAGGTGATAGCTAATGACCTGTTAAATGCACATTAGCATAGGCAGCATTCTTAACTGAGGGAAACAAACAGCACGTTCAAACTCGATCAATGCGGACAACCCACAGTGATATAAATTCACTGTGTCAGTATTATGAGCTTATCAATAACTCAAGTCCATGTTAAACCAAGATCATAATAAATCAAACTTAATGCATGTCGTGTATAATACACTGGCTATATTCAGAATGAAATATTAGCATGCAGGCAGCTGTATAGTATCCAGACTAGGAAATCATGCAGGTGTCTCATGCATACATTGTGCAGTAAAATTGTGAAATATTATTACAATTTAAAATAAATGTTTTCTGTTTAAATATATTTTAAAATGTAATTTATTCCTGTGATGCAAAGCTGAATTTTCAGCATCATTACACTAGTCTTAAAGGGCTAGTGCACTCAAAAATGAATTACTCATCCTCTTGTTGTTCCAAACTCACAAGACTTTCATTCATCTTCAAAGCACAAATTAAGATATTTTTATAAGTCCGAGAGCTTTCTGACCCTGCATAGACAGCAATGCAACTGACATTTTCAAGACCCAGAAAGGCAGTAAGGACATTGTTAAAATAGTCCATGTGACATCAGAGGTTCAACTGTAATTTTTTTGTGCACAAAGAAAACAAATCCATGTTACACATACAAAAAGTATTCTCGCAGCTATATAAAATTACCGTTAAACCAAAATTACGGTTATTACCATTTCAGAATAGTGGCAGTAATTAGATAAACCGAATTAGATAAACACAGTGTTTTTCATCTCTCTTGTAATTTCCATAAAATGAGACAAGAACTCTAAACAAGAGTGAACAAGCTTATGTTTAAGGCATCCAAACTCCAAAAGCTCTAAAAAAACAGCCCTTGACACCTCCGTGTTGGGACTGAACGAGCACAGCGTTGACTTTCCACACTTCAAAGACCCTTAATGGCTCTTAATTTACGGCCTCTTCAGCTAAAGAGCGTGCCATTTTTTCTGTTGTAAACCATCATTATTCACAACCTGTCATCTCACGCTCCCCCTCACATGCTCTGTTGACACGTCTCAACACTACTGGTGTGTGTGTGTTCACTTGTACATGTGTATCAGCCACTGACGTGGACTTCAACAACACAAACATCCATAGACGTATCTGAAGAGGTGAAGTCACTGCATGTATGCTCATATTCCTAACCATATGTTCAACATTCTGTTTGGGATAAATATTTGTTATATATAGTACATAGAGTATAGTACATTTATAGACAGTAATCAAGTTCAAAAACAAACAAAAGTATAGCTGCAAGCAGCGATTATCGGGGTTCAAGCACTGTAAGGCATTTAAGCACATATGAAAAAAGACATTATTTAGCAAGCCTGTAACCACCTAAATCAATGATTTAAAAAACATTTTTGGCAAATCCAGGTAATTTACCATAGAAGTATTATGTTCTTTAATGTTTATGACTGTTGTAGCGCCAGCTGTGGTTTGATCCCCTTAAAACTTTGCATGCTTGTTTAGAATCACCTGTCGTATGTGCTCAGCAGGTTTTGTGAAGTTTTGAGTTTTCCTTTAGGCTTTATAGGATTTTGGGTAAATTTGAACAGTCCCCTTTTCTAAACGACCCTGTTATAGCTTCTCAAAGGGTAAATTTAAAACTTTTAAAACCCTGCCCCTTTCAATGTTTTGGCATCCCTTTGCGACGGTGAGTTGAAAGTTAAATTTTTTTTGATAATTATTGATATTCACTCTCCAGAGAATTTTTCTGCACTGGTTTGGTTTCAATCAGGCGAAAAACCTAGGACTAGCTTGCAAAAAAAGTTTCTCAAAAAATGTGAAATACCTGAAAATTTGGCCAGGCTCACGATCGCTTCATCCTCCATGAGCCAAGGATTCTAACGGCATAAGACACCTGAGCCAGTTTAGGAGTTATGAGCGATTTCGTAGTTTTGATCGCTGTAGTGTCCCCATTAGGCCGATTGGTGCGAGCCTTGGTCACATTGTAGGCGGTGTGAGTACTATCATCCCTCTAAGTTTCAAGTCTCTACGACTTACGGTTTGGTCTGCACAATCAGTTTTACGTGGAGATCGCTGATCCGTGACCGTTCTAACAATTTCTAAGGGTTTCAGTGCTGCGCACTTGAACTCCTTAAAAAAACAAACAAAATCATCTTGCTAAAGTTGTTGTCACATGTTCATTTACCAGTTTATACACAGATAACATCATAAGTTTGGATGTCTATTTTTTTAAAGGGATAGTTCACCCAAAAATTTAAATATATAGATGTCCTTACTACCTTTCTGGGCCTTGAATGTGGTAGCTGTGTTGCTGTCTGCGCAGGGTCAGAAAGCTCTCGGATTTCATCAAAATATCTTAATTTGTATCCTGAAGTTGAACAAAAGTCTTACAGGTTTGGAGCGACATGAGGATGAGTAATTGATGATCGAATTTGATTTTTGGGTGAACTATCTCTTTAAATGTTTGATTTGCTTACTTGTCACGTTTGGCGCTAAACACGTGTTGACCTCTAGACTAGCTGCTAACAACATGCTACAGCGTGGGGCGCTTTCAGGACACACACCCTGCGTGCTTTCCCACGCCCTGGTCCCACACTTAACATGACAGAAACACCGCTCTGTCTATGAGTGGCTTATTTCATACAGAGGACAGCTGTGGATGGAAGCCTGCTCTGTCACACATGACGTTACATTGAGAGCATTAGCTACACAGCTAACAACTGGAAACAAACCGTCAGGCCCGTGAAAACAGATTTACACTTTCACCTGTTAAACGATCATATTCACCTGTTAATCAGTCAATCACAACTACTGACTGGAGATGCTTCTGAGATAGTTTTGTGATGAACATTTTCATGCAGTCAAATATGGATCAAAATGGATGACGTCATATTGACATCAATGATGCCAAACACTTCTGGATCTCAGAATAACACAAGTAAATGTAAAAAAAAAATGATAGGAATTGTCTTGTACCAAGAGGCCTTTATTTATTTAATTTAATTTCATCTTATTGTTTGATTTTTTTATGTGTATGTATGTATATGGGAATTTATATATATATATATATATATATATATATACACATATATATGTATATATATATTTTTTTTTTCCTGTTGACTGTTACATGTGAATGTATACAAGAATTTATGCTATAAGTATGTCATTTTAACTAGTTATTTTGTTATGTAGTTTAAAGCAATAAAGATACAAAAAAAGACTGACACAAGTAAACATAGCCAGAAACCAGTTTTAAATACATTTAATTTAAAAAAAAAAAAAAAAAAAATTAAAAATTTAAATGTAAAACATTATGCTTAATTCTTTTAGATAAAATAAATAAAATAAAAAATGTTGCATGTAAATGTATATGACCTTTAATGCTGTAAGTTTTTCGTTATAATTAGCTACTTTTTTGTATAATTAAAAGCAACTAATATATATATATATATATATATATATATGTATATATATGAATAAGTAAATGTAGCCAGAAACCTGTTTAAAAAAATTAATGTAAAAAAATTAAAAAGTAAAACATGTTGCTAAATTAATTAAAATAAAAATGCCATAAGTTTGTGTCATTATAACTAGTTATTTTTGTAATGTAGAATTAAAAGCAATAAAGATGTATAAAAAAAGAATGACACAAGTAAACGTAGCCAGAAACCTGTTTAAAAAAATTAATTACAAATATATAAATTAATAATATTTTATTTCACCTTTAGTTTTTGTAATCTAGCAATGTTCCACAGAAAAAAAAATTAAATATGTCAGATTTTATTTTAGTTAGTTGTCAAAGCAAATTTAACTTACTTTTTTTTGTTTTTAACCTAATAATTATATTTTTTTCAGCTTTTTAATAGTTGTAGATAATAATACTCAACAAATAAAATAAATTGCAATTAATCACAATCAGAGAGAATATTTGGTGTATTTTTAATAAATTTAATAATCTATATGCATGTTTCAGATGGAAGTTTTTGCCCCCATCTCACGGTTTTCTCAGCATCTCGCACCACCAGCACAATAAATATCGATGATTAATAAAATTTATTGCATTTTTTTTTTATAGTTTTATTGCGTAATTTGCACTAAATGGTCAGCAAACAAAATATGAGTTAAACTGTCATTTTTAACAAGATCAAACAGCACTAAAAGCTTCCACTTGCAAGCTGAGCTTGTTCATACCATTGTGACATGCTTTGTTATATTAAACCCTTCCTCCCTAACATCTTACATAATCTTAATCTAAAGCCCTAAATTGGGTCTCAATCTATTACTCAGACTCAACTTGTTTTGGTGAAAAGGGTACCACTGGGATGTTGTTTATGTGTTTAGTCTTTGAAGCTCCGTCGAGCCCTGATCTCCAAACCCCCTCAGACCAAACAAGTCAAGCAGACCTTATTAGCCGAGCGTCAGACTGGCTATGGCCGTGGCGTCAAACCACCAGAGAGGATATGACCTCTGACCCCAGCTTGTGCTTTTAATTAATGAATGGCACTTAACAATGGCCTTGAGCTGTCTGCACACCCGGTGGCTGTATTTTACTCTCACAAGTCCAATCCATCACCCTCCCACCTGGTAGTAAATTATTAAGGGCTAGTGTCCGACGCATAGATCGATTACTATAATGTAAGCTTTTTAGTAACAGATAGCCTCTAATACACTAGATATTTAGGTAAGTCATTTACACATGCACTGAAAAGAAAAGAGGGTGTTGACAGCCTGCGAGTAATGACCGTGAAGGGTCACGTGTGTAAACGCAGTCGTTTTCAACGTGATGCCCTCTACGGGTCACACTAGACCCATTTGTAACGAAGAGGGCAAATATTTCTGAGACGCATACACTCTTCCCTCTGGCTTCTTTCAGACCAGCTCCCTGTAATTACACAACTTCCACTCAATGACAATCCGGCCCCTCACACTTCAAAGTACCGGACCCTTCACATATCCACACGGCGGCTTCCAGTCAAAGAGGAGGTCCAGCTGGTGAGAACACAAACAAGTAAATCCTGCAAAAAAGAGGCTGAATTTCTCAAAGTGCCTCATTTTTATTTTTAAACATTAATTGCAAACTTTCACTTAACGGGGCTCTACAGTGCGACCATTTCAGTCGCATATGAAAACATATTTAGGAGCACCAGTGCGACTGGTCCGATCAGCATATTTGTGTTTGCGCTGAGGGGAGCTTCAAAGGTTTCGATGTGTTTTTGCAATGTTGAGTAGTGTATCACAGACATATTTCACCAATCCTTTCATAAACAAAGTGTAAAGAGAGTATAACTAAGAGATTCATTGTGCAATGTGGAGAACTTCGTTGATTATAATGGAACTTTATGAGATCACAATGAACTAAGATGAGTGACGGCTCTTAATGATTATTGAGGGAGTTTGTAAGATATTGATATAATACAACAGTTAAATAAACAAGAAGTTAATATATTGTCTGATTATAACACTACTGCCTGATTTTGCTCTATTTCGTCATCAAAAATAATCTGAAACAAGTCACAACTGAGCCCCTGCGCATCTCCATTTAAACACAGCAGTGTTTCGTTAATGAATTAAATTCAGTTTTTAAACGAATCTAGTAAGTCAATGATTCAATTTCCCATTCATAAAGACAGTCACTTGCTTTATTCCTGAATGAATCAGCCATTCGAACGAATCAAATAAATGATATGATTCAGTAATTAAATCAGTGACTTGATTTAAATCAGTTTCATTTTTAAAGTATCTTTTCAGTTAAGTCATTTAATATATCTGTATTCAAAATTTTATATTTAAAACATTCATTTCAACATGAATTTATGAATTTGATTACACTCATGCCACCTCTAAGCCTCATTAAACATGAAAATACACGCCATTTTTGTTTTTTTGTGCCACCTCTGTAGTACAAATTAATTTTGTTAAGACTGATTTCATTTGACTGGTAACTTATTCTTATTCTGTTGTTTTAATTAGAAATTTTAAAAAGCTTTAAAAAATAGAAAATATAGAATCTTAAAAAACAGAATTTTAAAAAATGGGCATAAAAGATGATTATTATAAAGTTAGAAAAATGGCATTACAAAGGTAAAAACTAAATTCCCCTGTAAATCACTTTACAAATAGTCAAATATCACCTCATAATGGGAAGGCTAATTTTTTTAATCAGATATTTTGATTGTTGATTAGAAAGTGCTCCTAAAATTTTGCTCGTGCTCCTGAATTTTTTTAAGTTAGGAGCACAAGTGCTCCTAAAAAGGAAAGTAAGCATATAGCCCTGGTTTTAAACACTAACCGAGCACAATATTTGCAGTCTGGAAGTAAAATTCCTATCCATTTATACCAGACCTACTATTTGCTCTAAGGTTATTCATCTTCTGACGAACCATCAATCAGCATCATTTGAATGCCAAATTCCAGGTGTAAAACATTTTATCATTACTCCAGTCTTCAGTGTCACATGATCCATCAGAAATTATTCAAATATTAATATTCTTATTAATATTCATATTCAGGATTCTTTGAATATAAAGTTTGAAAGAACAGAATATATTTGAAATAGAAACATTTTGTAATATAAATATAAGTATTTAACCTAAACTTTTGAACAGTAGTATATTTCCTGGTGTTTCAATAATGTTATGCCTCAAAAATGTCATAACGTGATTGATCTTGGAGCTTCTAGTTTTGGTTTACGCCTTTGAAGTCTTTGTTTAATAATTTGAAATCCCCGAAAATGAATGGGGAAAAAAAATGTACAGAACCAAAACCACTGAAAAAATGGGTGGTCACTGCTGTCGGCTATTATTTGTGTGATTGACACACACCATGAGCCAATCAGATGATGTTCTCCTTTCCTTCAGTATCTGTAATCACAGATGCTCTGAATGGAATAAATAAATGATTAAAAATTCTTATGATTAAAAAAACGTTGCTACATTCTGTGGAAAACTAATGCAATTTTGTGAAATATTGCATATTCTTATAGTCTGTGCGAGCTGGGAAGTTTAAGTGATGCAGGCTCTGGTGAAGAGGTTTTAACAGGTAACAGATGTGTTCTGGCTGGGTTTTGTGTTTATTTGACTGTGTGTGTGGTGTGTCAGGACCCCTGGGTCTCCGGCAAACTCCCAGTCCTAATAAATTTTCATTTACTGTATTAAAGTTACACTGACATTACCCCAAATAGTCAGACTGGCTTGTACTTCCGTTAGTACATTTAGAAGTGTGCAACGTACACATTTACACACACACACATCCAACAATACTGTGCAGCACACCATATTGGCTGCTATAAAACCTGACTTACAATAACAAGGTAGAAAGAAATTAAGACAACTTGAGAGGGTCACACCCTAAAACCACTGCCAAAGGAAAAATGTACCCTTTATTCCATAAAAAATGATCATAACAATACCTTATTCTCCGCAAATCATGAGCTAGAGGATAGAACACATACTTATAGGTGTAATCATTCCCATACACCATTGCTCAATGCACTGGTCCAAGTGTAAATATTATCATCTCACCTCCAAATTCATCTGATTAGTCTATTGTTCTAAAAGTGACTATTGTTCTAAAAGTGCATTTGAAAACCTGCATTATAAATGAAAAAAAGGAAAAAAAAAAGATTAATTAGAGTTTGGTTCCATTTGGACCACAAGTAATTTTTATAATTAGTAATAATGAATAAAACAAAACACAATACTCTAAGTTGTTTATTTATTATTTTTACTCTTACAAAATAATATCATTGCCAACTTGGAAAGTTACAATAAATATTTTTAAATGCACATTTCTGTGCATAGACATAATAGATTTTGTCTACATAAATAGCCAGATCTTGTTCAGCTCTTTCCTGGGAAGGAAATTTAGGTATTGGAAATTGAATAGACCTGACCTACCAACATGATCACATAATAATTTGTATGTATTTTACGCAAAATGTGGTTCTACGAATCTTACATTTACTTACATTTTTACAGACACTAAAACGTACAATACTGACGTATTTATAGCATCTAAACATGCAATACTGACGTACTGACGATACCTAAAATGAACAACTTTACTGATTTACAAATGAATCCTTATAAATATTGAAATCACGACATTCATTTTATTATTGATTTATTTATTTTTTATTATTCAGTTGTCATATCAATGGCATTGTTTTCAACTGCATTATTAAATTGTTTACGTATTTACGTAATATGAAATGTTAACATTTCGATCTCTTGTGATTTCTGCTGCCAACTTATTTAGAAGAATACATAATGTACATAAAAAAAGACTACACTTTAAACCCTTAAAATCAATAGCATTTCTGCAATCATTTAATTATTACTTATCACGTAATGTTTACTTTGTTTGCCGTGGGACATAAAAGGCATTTCCTCCACATGCTGTGACTGACAACAGAACCATAAAGTGCCAAAAAAAAGCAACATAATTACAAAAGGAATCAATTTTATTTGTGCGCTGTAATCCAAATCTTCAGAATCTAGATAATGGGAGGAACAGAACCAAATCCATGCCGCTTATACAACAGGTTTTATGACAGAAATGCGCACCTTCATGGAGTGGACTGGGATAATATTTTCAGCAAATAACAACTTAAATTCTGCACTGCACCTCATACAAAACTTGTATTCCTGCAACACATCATCATTTGGATTCATTTTGGTACTGCTTTTGACATTTTTACAATAAATAAATTATTGTGATTGTACTTATCTGTTTTTCTTTATACTGTACAGAAATAGTTATGGTTAGGTTTAGAGGTAGGAGTAAGATTAGCGACTATAAAAAATATCTTTTTAATGCTATATTGTTACTAAAGTGATCATTTCCCTGCATATTTCAGTCAATTACACTTTACCTTTTTATATATTTGCTATAAAATTGGTAGGTAGGTCTTATATATTCGCTATAAAATTGGAGGTAGGTCTAAACATCTAAATCGCTTATTGATAAAATTGTAAAAATGCAATAATACAAATATCTTAATGGTATTAAAAATACAATAATATTTTACAATTTTTCGCTAAAAATGCGTAGCAATTTTCACATTCTAAATGTAAAAATATGTCCAAATTGTACGTTTCAGCATCAATACAAAAAAAAAAACATTTTGGGTTCCTAAGTAAGCTCTGAGAGCACTTTATACATGATGGTTTAAGTTGGAGCTGACTGGTTTGTGTCTAAAAAACACTGAGAATGAGTGAAGACAACTTCGACAGTGATCACAGAACTAGCCCTTTCTACGCTGACCTCCGGCCTCTGTCTTATAATGGTTATAGAGTGGATTTGGCTAAAACTGATCTGAGTACAAGAAAAGCTTCATCAGATCATGCTTGCTTTAGCAAACGCCTAGTACGAGCAATAAAAATAGCAAAAACCACAAAAACTCTCACGTTACAATCCCAATTGAGCTTCTTAAGATGTGTAGTTCAGTTCATAAAACAAGGGCAAAATAAGTGCGAAGGGAGAACTGTTATTGCCAAAGCTCAAAGTGGATATTAGAGAAGATGAATCAAAAAGAGGGAATGAGCTTTTGACCATACAAGACTCCAAGAAATTCCTCTGAGGTTTTAAAGAACCTAAATCCTGCACAGAGACATTGTTTTCTTTAGAGTATTGCAACAGTATATTGCTTTATATCACCATTCTGAGAATTGAAAAATATTAGAGTTTGCCCCAGAAAACTGTTTATCACGGCAATAAATTTGAGAGAGAGACAAAAGGGGGAAAGTGCTATTTAGGGAACCTTTCCTTGTGGAAACAACATTGAGCTGGAATGTTTACTATCAGTATGTATTGGAAGGTGCTTTAACTAACTAAATATGAACTACTGATTAGTTAAATATATGTGAGATCCAAGAAATCTGCATATGCACAAGTACTAACTGGGTTTGAGAGCTAAACAGAGAATTTTCAATCAATAATGGCGCACATTACGGTCTATTGCTCAAATCAATCACATCATACGGACTGTTTTTATGATATACACTACCAGTCAAAAGTTTTTAAACCGTAAGATTTTTAATGTTTTTTAAAGAAGTCTCTTCTGCTCACCAAGCCTGCATTTACTTGATCCAAAGTATAGCAAAAACAGTCAAATTGAAAGTTGAGTATATTTTTTCAGGATTCTTTGATCAATAGAAAAATCCAAAGATCAGTATCTATCTGAAATTATACCAATTATACCATTCAAAAGCTCGGAGTCAGTATTTTTAATTTTTTAATTATAGAAATTAATACTTTTATTTAGCAAGGATGCTTTAAATTGTTTAAAAAGTGATGATAAAGACATTTATAATGTCACAAAAGATTTCTATTTCACATAAATGCTGTTCTTTTGAACTGTCTATTAATCAAAGAAACCTGAAAAAGTTCTACTCAGCTGTTTTCAACATAATAATAAATGTTTTTGAGCAGCAAATCAGAATATTAGAATGATTTCTAAAGGATCACGTGACTGGAGGAATGATGCTAAAAATTCAGGTTTGAAATCACAGGAATAAATTAATTTTAAAATAGATTCAAATAGAAAACAGTTATTTTAAACAGTAAAAATATTTCATAATTTTACAGTTTTTCTGTACTTCAGATCAAATAAATGCAGGCTTGGTGAGCAGAAGAGACTTCTTTAAAAAAGATAAAAAATCTTAGGGTTCAAAAACTTTTGACTGATAGTGTATTTATTGTGACTTGCACTCTTTTTGTCAAAACATCATATTTTGCTTTCTACACAAGAAATAAACTCACGAAGTTGAGTCAGTGATGACAGGATTTTCATTGTTTTGTTCTGTGGAGTGTGACATATTACCCAAATGTTCCTAAACACCAGAGTTAAAAAGCACGAATCTCACCGTCTCTGGGCGTGTGTGTTATTCAGAAGACAGGAACACCATCCCAATGTCTCGGTTCATTGCTGCTGCTACAAATATATTTTGATTCCACCGAAAATATCTCCCTCCTCTAGCTATTTAAAAACAGAGAGGCTTCCAAAACTCTCGGAAACATTTAAGAGGGGGTTTTGAAAGCGTCTTCCCTCCACCTGTGCCTGGCTTCCACCAAAACACAGAATCGTATAAAGAAATGATATTTATTATGCAACCAAGCATCTTAAAACACAAACACTCCCATATCAGAATTAATGTGGTTACGCTCAATGGTGCATTGGCAGGAGAGGTGGAACAACAATTTACAAAGAGATAAGGAGCAAAAGAGGGACAAAACACTGCATTGTAGACTAGAGAATAGATCAGAATTTGTTTCTTCCATTAGAGAAAGACCAATGGTGGTATGTCTCCTCATTTCAATTTTAACTAATTGTTTTACTGGAGTAATTTGATATGGCTGGTAAAACAGTGCATTGCAATTAACCTTACCCTTTAAATCTGTGCAATAGAGGAACATTAGTGCTTCTACGGCCCAGGCAAATGAAAACCAGCTGGAAGGAAACAAACTCACAGTCCAACAACAAAGCTTGAATCTGATTAGGATACAAGGACGAATGACAGAATTAAGCCTGAGGTCTATAAGCGAATGCTCGGCTCTTTTGGAAAGTCTAACGCTTCATAGAGGAGGAAGGCACATTGTTTGATTTAGTGGAGCTCCTGTCCGAAACAGCGGCCAACAAAGACTCCGCGCAACTCAGCTAAGAGTCGTTTTGAACGGGAGCCAGGTCAGGATGAGGGTTTTGCGGAGTAAAAAAATTAAACGGGGGTGGCATGAAAGGTTTGGATGTGAATGAGAACAGGAGAACTGAGTTTCATTATGAGGCTAAGCTGCAAAAGACAGAATGATCCTCTAATCAGTGTGGTGAGGATATTATAATCCATAGAGATGAGCATACACACACACACAAATTGTTGAAAAAAGTTATTTTTGTTTTTTGTTTTTTTTGCGTGCAAAAAGTATTCTCATAGCATCAAAAAAGGTTCAAACACTGATATCACATGAAGTATTTTAAAGATGTCCTTACTACCTTTCTGGGCCTTGAACTTGGTAATTGCATTGCTGTCTATGCAAGGTCAAAAACTCTCAGATTTCATCAAAAATATCTTATTTTGTGTTCTGAAGTTCTTACAGGTTTGGAACGACACAAGGGTGAGTAATTAATGACTGAATTTTCTTTTTTGTGTGAACTATCCCTTTAAAACGCTCACTGATGCTCCAGAAAAAAAACAAAAGAGCATGCATTAGGAGCCGGGGGGTGAAAACTTTTCACATTTAAAGATCAGGGCAACTTATTTTGTCTTCTGGGAAACATGCACGTATCCTTTGTAGCTTCTGAAGGGCAGTACTAAATTAAAAAATATGATATTTAAGCAGAATAAGAAAAATGTACACATCTCCATTCTGTTCAAAAGTTTTCACCCCCCAGCTCTTAATGCATGTTTTTTTCCTTGTGGAGCATTAGTGAGCGTTTGAACCTTCTGTAATAGTTGCATATGAGTCCCTCAGTTGTCCTCAGTGTTAAAAGATGGATCTCAAAATCATACAGTCATTGTTGGAAAGAATTCAAATACACAAAAATGCTGGAAAACCAAAGAATTTGTGGGACCTGAAAGAATTTTCTGATGAACAGCAGGAAGTTTAATTGTTTAGGACAAACAGGGGACTCATAAACAACAATCACTAAACAAAAAAACACAGCTGTGGATCATTCAGCTAACAACACAGTATTAAGAATCAAGTGTGTGTCTTCTGAACAAGGTCATTTTTGTTATTTTCTCTTGTAAACATCTTTTATGTGAAATATCTTATCAGGTCAGTATTAAATAAACAATAACATGCATTTTGCATGATCCCTCTTATTTTGGTAAAATAATTAACATTTTGCAGATTCTGAAAGGGGGATGTAAACTTTTGACCTCAACTGTAGGAACAAACATAAATAACACGGACATTTGTGATGCACATTACAACATTCTGACTACAAAATCATTTATATGTCTATCAGACTGCAAAATATTTAGATTAGCATTTTTCATGTTCATCAGATTAGACTTTTTTTAAGTCTCAGTTTCATAATAAAGCACATGACAAAAATACAGAGATAGCTATCAATCAGGAAGTGACATACCTGTGCAGCTGCTAAAGATGAGAATCTATGATATGAATGTTGTATGTTCTGCAAAGAGAAAGTCTTTTGCCTCACAACCTTGGTCAGGCTAAACAGGAAGAATGAACTACCACTGTACCAGTCTTTTACTTGCTGTTTCTTGTATTTATTTGTAAAATTTACTGCCAATTTCAGAATGAAAATGGTTTCATCATCTTTTTTTTGGTGTACCAAATCTCACTCATATGTTTTTGTCTAGGCATATTATGAAAACCAACAGCATCCAATATTGTACCACTTGGTTTTAACAGCTGCTAGTTGATAGTTAGCTGTCACTCACTCCTCAGGGATCTCCCACGAGGCTAAATCGCCCCCTCGAAGTTCCCATGATCATGGGGGAATGCTCATTCCCTGTGTGTTTCCCTCCACGCTCATGATCACCAACCAAAACAACAGCCCTCTGCGGTGGACCTATGCACGAATATTTTGGAACGCTCCGCATGCGATGTGCAGAGTCCCAGATGGCTTGTGCAACTGCTTTTGGTGTGAGCGTACTTACGTGTTTTTATATGCATGTATGTCTATTATTAGGGGCCCTGGAGTGGGTTTTAAAGCCCAAATACGAATAAATCCAAGCCATTTAAGGAAACAGTTTCATTTCAACAGCATGACTCTATCCACAATGACAAACACAATAAGTCTTTATTAATGACCAGTAAGTGACCCCTCTGATTATGTGGTCGTTTATCTTATTTTAGTTGTAGTGTAGATAAAGGTGGGATTATTCAGTCGCTGATAAAAATGACAGTCGTTAAATTATGGCTCCAGTTGCAGTCATGTGAAGGGTCTCTGATGCAGTGCCACTGCATGTCAGTCACTGCTCAATACAAATTCATGTGTAGTGGGTTAGAATTTAAGATGGAGTGGGCTGTTGCATCATCTTGTGTGGCCGAAACCAAAGCCAAGACATCCAACAATCAAGCCAAGACATCTGGCAAGAGGTCGTTTTCACTTTTAATATTAGACTTGTAACAATGGGAACAGCTGTACGTCAGAGGTCTCTGTGGATCGGTGCCTTTTCCCTTTCTTCACATACATACATACATGGTGATATATTAATTAGAGACTCTTTTTCATTCTTCATTTTCTGGCTAAACAAAAAAGTTTGAGTTCAACCCTGGGTGTTAAGACTTGTATGGCTTAATATAATATGAAAAAAATCCACATAGCTTTATTCATATTTTGGACTATGGGGGCGTCATTATTTCGATGATGTGAAATGGTTGCACTCTGTGAGCTACTGGCGCTACATGTTGCTATTTTTACCGCAACACAACTCTGAAAATAGAATACTGATATGATAACTGATACGCAGCTACTGAGACAGCCTACAGGTGGCGATGGAAATAAGCGTAGGCTTAAAACAAATGCCGCACCATCAATTTTTCCCAACAAGGAGTCTAAATGGCCCGGATATCGAGTGAAATCCAAGCTGAAAAACTGGCTGGGGTGTCATGAAAAGCGTCGGTATGTTTACATCCTGCCAGGATGGCATCTAGTGTTTCTTGTCTCTGCCATTTGTAAGGTCTTTCAGTAGCTGTGGTCAACTAAAAGCCTCAAAGGCATGAGGGCTGAAGTGGAAAAAACAAAGATGCGGTTGTTTAGGAAGTCTTATTTGTCCACAGGCATCTTCCCATTATTTTTTTCTCCTCTTCTTATTGCTAGGAAAGCAGTGAAGACTTGCATTGCTACTGTTGTTGCCCTTCGACTTAAAATTACAACCAAAAGCTGCACAATGTGGCATCATATCAGTATTTTAATTTCTGAGTTGTGTTGCGGTAAAAATAGCAAAAGGTAGTGCCAGTAGCTCAACGAATGCAGCCATTTCACGCCATCGAAATATTGGCGCCCCCTATAGTACAAAATATGTGGATTGTTTTAAATAACATGAATCTTTCACGGGTTTCTCTACTAAATATTTCAGTAAGAGACATCATTTACGTTATATTAAGCCATACACGTCTTACTATCCAGGGTTTCCTTTAAGAACTACATCTGCAGTGATTAAATTAAAGTCATGGCAATTTAAATTGAGATTGCATGGAGATCTGAGATTATTTCCAATTTACGTCATCTCAGTCTTTCTTTCTTTTTTGAATGAATGCATTTAATCTTATTTTGCTTTCTATGAAAACCATCTGCATCTGGCTCATGCCTATTTCATATTACAGCACTGTCTGGTATTCATACACACTGACAGCCTTAAACTGGTTGTACAGCAGTGTTACCAAAACATGCCACTACAGTTTTCATCATTACCTGTACAGAAACAGAACAAAACACTTGAACAAAGCTTTAATAAGTGATTCATAGGCAATTGTCTTAAAGGGATAGTTCACCTAAAATTTAAAATTCTGTCATTAGGTTCTCACGCTCATGTCTTTCCAAACCCGTAAGACCTGCGTTCATCTTCAGAAAACAAATTAAAATATTTTTAATGAAATTTGAGAGCTTTTTGACCCTGCATAGACAGCAACACAACTGACATGTGCAAGGCCCAGAAAGTTAGTAAGGACATCATTTAAATAATTCATGTGACATCAGTGGTTCAACCATAATTTTATGAAGCTATGAATGCTCTGTATGTTTTTGATTCACTAAAAAGTGCCGACCCATGAGAATCATTTGTTTGTGACTCATAACACACTAGATGCTCTCTATGTTTTTGATTAACTAAAAAGAACCGACTCAAAAGAATCTTTTGTATTTGAATCAAAATACATTGGATGTTCTGTATGTTTTTGATTTGACAAAAAAGAACCAACTCATAAGAATCACTTGTTTGTGAATTGTATGTTTTTTTGGATTCACTAAAAAAGACAGGTCCATAGTATTTGTTCGTGAAGATCAGGGTAAATATAACTTGTCTTCTGGGAAACGTGCAACTATCTTCTGTAGCTTCTGAAGGGCGGTACTAAATTTTAAAAAAATAAGATATTTAGGCAAAAAAAAAAAAGTACACACATTCATTTTGTTCAAAAAGTTTTTTTGAGTGTTTGAATCTTCTAAAATAATAGCATATGAGTCCCTCAGTTGTCCTCAGTGTGAAAAGACGGATCTCAAAATCATACATTGTTGGAAAGGGTTCAAATACACAAAATGCTGAAAATCCAAAGAATTTGTGGGACCTGAAGGATTTTTCTGAAGAACAGCAGGCAGT
Source organism: Labeo catla (assembly GCA_012976165.1). NCBI lineage: Eukaryota > Metazoa > Chordata > Actinopteri > Cypriniformes > Cyprinidae > Labeo > Labeo catla. Next base: position 5,875,407 of record VONZ01000001.1, read on the forward strand.
TTAACTGTTCAGGACAAACAAGGGACTCATGACTATCACTAAAAAAAACAAAAAAACAAAAAACAGCTGTGAATCATTCAGGTAACAACACAGTATTAAGAATCAAGTGTATGTAAACTTTTGAACCGTGTAATTTTTATGAATTCAACTATTATTTTCTCTTGTGGACTATATGTAAACATCTTTTATGTGAAATATCTTATTCAGGTCAGTACTAAATAGAAAATAGCATGCATTTTGTATGATTCCTCATATTTAGGTAAAATAAATAACATTTTGCAGATTCTGCAAGGTGTATGTAAACTTTTGACCTCAACTGTATATGACAACAAGCAGCTTTGAATCTGAAATTAAGTGATTTTGACACAAACTTAAATTGCTGAAAAGGTGATCAACAAACTCTTACTACAGATTTTGACTGTTCCGTCTAATGTATAAAGGTATATTTGGATACAGTGCAAGCAATTAAACTTCATGGTTGGAAGAAACCGCACACAAACAATTAGCAAAGCTGTGGACTATATGTTATGTGTGTGTGTGTTTCTCAGCAGGTCTATAGGGGCCCATGAGAGTACTTAACCTTAAGTTATGCTTAGGTCCCTGCCTTGCGTGTTTGTTGATGTGCGTGTATGTGAGCGGTTTTCTCCAGGGTCACGCGTGTTTACGGATTGGCCGTTCTCCTAATTACCAGCATGTCTGAAGTAGATTCTGATTGTCTCACCCCTCCCTCGAGATGAATCGCATTAGTCAGCGATATCCCTCTACCCTAATTTATCTTAATCTCACCCTTAATTTCTCCCTTTGGGCGCTACCCGCTTTTTCCTTTGTGCACCTTATCTTGCCGTCTTCAAAATCCGCAAAGAAACAATGTGTTGGGAAAGGAGTGCAGGTTACCATTTGTCTTTGCTTCGCTTTCTCATAGGCACGAGATTTCGGCGTCTCTTGTTTTTTTGCACGAGAAAGCAAAAGCCTTCTGGGAAGAGCCTTTGTAGTGGTTGAGAGGAGAATAGGGGTATTTGAGTAAGATGGGACGATTGCTTGTCGGCTGTGTCTACGGATGTCATGCAAGTCTGCTCTACCCGGCTTCGGTGGTTAAATCAAGAAATGATCAAGAAGGTATCATCATTATTGCTACTGTACATATGACAGATCAGCCTTATGATTTTCACTCAGCAGATGATTAAAAATGTCATAAATAAAAAAAAATCTAATGTAATGAACAAAATGTCAGATTTCACAAACAAATGATTCTCATGGGATGGTTCTTTTAGTAAATCAAAAACATACATAGTGTGTTCTGATTCACAAATAAATTATTTGTATGGGTGGGATTTTTTTAGTGAATGACTACAGAACATGTAGTATATTCTGATTCACAAACAAATACTATGGACCTGTCCTTTTTAGTGAATCAAAAACATACAAAGCATTTAGTGTATTTTGATTCACAAACAATGATTCTTATGAGTTGGTTCTTTTTTGTCAAATCAAAAACATACAGAACATCTAATGTGTTTTGTTTCAAATTCAAAAGATTCTTTTGAGTCAGTTCTTTTTAGTTAATGAAAAACATAGAGAGCATCTACTGTGTTATGAGTCACAAACAAATGATTCTTATGGGTCAGCTCTTTTTAGCGAATCAAAAACAAAAAACATACAGAGCATCTAGTGTGTTCTGATTCACAAACAAATAATTCTTAAGGGTCGGTTCTTTTATGTCAATCAAAAATATACAGAGCATCTAGTGCATTTTGATTTACAAACCAATGATTTTTATGATTTGATTTTGCATTATTGATGCAATATTTCCTATTTAATACTGTACAGCCGCTTTGTCACAGTTGTGTATTGTTAAAAGTGGTATATAAATAATGGTGACTTGATTTGATTCTTTTCAGTAAATCAAAAACATACAGAGCATTTAGTCAGTTTTGATTTACAAACAAATGATTCTTATGATTTGATTCTTTTCAGTAAATCAAAAACATACAGAGCATTTAGTCAATTTTGATTTACAAACAAATGATTCTTATGATTTGATTCTTTTCAGTAAAACAAAAACATGCAGAGCATTTAGTCAATTTTGATTTACAAACAAATGATTCTTATGATTTGATTATTTTCAGTAAATCAAAAACTTGCAGAGCATCTAGTGTGTTCTGATTCACAAACAAATGATTCTTATGGGTCAGTTCTTTTTAGTGAATCAAAAACATACAGTGCATCTATTGTTTTGATTCACAAACAAATGATGCTTATGGTTTGGTTCCTTTTTTCAATAAAAAACATACAGATCATTCAGTGAATTTTGATTTACAAACAAATGATTATTATGATTTGGTTCTTTTCAGTAAATCTAAAACATACAGAGCATCTGTGTTGTGATTCACAAACAAATGATTCTTATGGGTCTGCTCCTTTTAGCACATCAAAAACATTTAGAGCATCTAGTATATTCTAAATCACAAACAAATGAATATTTTGGACCTGTCCTTTCCATGGGCTCAAAAACATACAGAGCATCTAGTGAATTTTGATTTTGATTTGATTCTTTTCAGTAAATCAGAAACATGCAGAGCATCTAGTGTATTCTGATTTACAAACAAATGATTCTTATGTATCAGCTCTTTTTAGTGAATCAAAAACATGCAGAGCATCTAGTGAATTTTGATTCACAAACAAATGAATACTATGGAGATGTGCTTTTCAGTGATTCAGAAACACGCTGAGCATTTAGTGTATTTTGATTCACAAACAAGTGATTCTTATGGGTCTGTACGGGTCTGTACTTTTTTGCCAATTAAAAATATGCAGAACTTCTAATGTATTCTGATTCACAAAATATTCCTATGAGTTGATTCTTTTTGTGAATCAAAAAAGACAGCATTGAGTGTACTGTGATTCACAACAAATGATTCTAATGATTCGGTTCTTTTCAGTGAATCAAAAACAAACAGCACATCTTATGAACTGCAGAACATTTAAAAAAAAATAGTTGATTACTATTTCATAGTTGATTCTTTTTTGTGCCAAATAAGCATGTTTTTATCTCTGTGGATGTCACTTTCTACACGATTTGTCGGTGTTTGACATTGTAGATCTAATCGATGTAAGTTATGGTCATTGGTCCATGTGGATTAGCTCAGAGGGTCTGGAGTGTGTCAGATCCTGATTAGTGTGGATTCCAGCCCACCTGATTCAGGTATAGGACTAGTAGATTAATGGTCATCTAGCTAAAGACCTTCACCTTATCAGCAGTGTGGGAAAGTGGAGAGAGACAGACAGGATCCTCCTACAGATTTCAATAACTTTTGTGTTTAACAGTCTAGACGTTTATCTAAATGAAAGCAGACACACTTACTTTACTTTACACTTAACAATCAGCCATTTTTGGAAGAGATACAATGCTAGAAATGTATTTAGATAGTTAAAATTAACTGTCATCATTCTGTCATCATATACTCACTCTCATGTCATTCAGTGTCATTGTATGACTGATTTTTTGATGCAAAGCTGAATTCTCAGCAGCCATTATATGTTTCAGGCCCAAATGACAAATGATAACAACTGTTGCATATAAATGCAAAAATGCATGTAAACTGCTGACAGAAGTGTAATTTTGGGTTGAATTACCCTTTTACGCCATACCTAAAAATGTTGCCATTTACAGTATTTTGTACAGTATAAGCACATATTATATTTCAAGCAAAACATTTCCTAAAAATAAATTATGCAGTGATATAATGCTCAAAATTACGACAAAAAAAAAAAAACACACACCCCAAGACGAGTCCTAGAGATGCCACACATGCCTGACTAATACAAAGGCTTAAATGGCCCATTTTTGAACATAAACAGGATTGCCCTCCGCTCTCGGCCCATCGTTACTGCACATATGAGGTCATGTGTGTTTAGATTCGCTGCATGTAAGAGCCTATCCCACTGAAGCAACACAAAGAAATCATATCACACCATAGAGCACTGTCAAACCTCACCCTATCTAATCACTTGGCCCTCTGCTTGAAGCAACAACGCTTATAGGATGCTGGTCTATTTAGGGGAAAACACTCAGGGTCCCACCATTGCTCTTTTGTCCAATGGCAGGCAGAAAAGATAACCCTGACCTGATAAATCTAGTTGTGATTGAATCCAGAGGGAAGCCTATGTTCGGATAGCTGAGCGAGAGAAGGAATATGTGGCCAGTTTCCCATTATTATTGAAGCTGTCCAGAAAACAACCTCATTAAGCATTTGTCTGTGGTTAATTTATCCTGCATACGAATAATCTTTTATCAGCGCCCAACCAATCTTTCACTGAGACACAATTCTTAACTCGAACTGCTCGGCAGGATGGAAACATCAATGGAAATATCTGGCAGTTTTATGAGGTAATGCTTGCAATAGTAAAATCCCTTTCATACCAATTTGGACTGTCATGATGAATGAAGCCGGCGAAGACCTGAGTTTCGTTACGTTATAAAGAAACAACGCAACGTGCCGGAAAAAGATCTGTGATCATCTTCGGAAAAGTGGGATACTTAGATCAGATTCTGAGTTTAATTGTCCAGTGCTGTAATGCCATCTGGCTCTGGGACCAGGATGTAACAGAGATTCAGAAAGATCAGAGGTCACCCCTGCAGCCTTTCCATCTCTATGAACATGCAGTTAAGATGAAAGAAAACAGCGTACTATCTGTCTCATCTTCATAATGAATTCAGTCTGTTTTGTTGCAATGTGTGTGGGTTTGTTTAGCTATATTATGTGGAGAAAATTTGCCCCAGAAGTCAGCAAAATCTGCTTTTGCAAATGTCTTCATAGGTTCAAAAAAGTTTTTTAATTATAAAGAAAGCAATGTCTTTTTTCTGTATAAATACTATAACACAATTAATGGTTAAATTAAAAACAACACTTTTTTCAAACAAATAGCACTGTTTTCTATTTCTACTTTTCTATTTCTAAGTAAGAATGTGATTTGCCTTTTTCATAACCCATTTTACTTTCATAAGATGGCATTTACAGGTTAAAAGGATTGACTCGATTGTGAGAAGTGGATAGAATGGACTGAATCAGAGTGTGTTAAAATTAAAGCTACAGTTATTTGGCTATTGTTTATCATTATCTAAAAAAGAGATTTTAGGCCTAAAACTTGTAGACAAACTTGAAAAACACTGACAATCAGCATTATTTGTTCTTCAGACATTCGTCTTTAAAAGAAAAGAAGTATTATATTTTTGCAAAATGACCCACATTTGGTTTTTGACCACTGAAAATGTGTTCTAACAATTTACTCCTGAAGCCATACTGAAATTCCAGTATCTCTGAAACCGAACCATATGGGGACTTAAAAAGAAAGATTCCAAAAGGAAAGTCTGTTAAAACTTAATATCTAAAAGGGCATTAAGATATCTTAAGAAAAAAAACTGAAAAGTACCCTTTCCCATCTTTGAATGGCACACCATTGGCACATAATGCATAATGCAAGACCACTAAAGTCAACAGATTTTACTAACAGAACTACCAGTTTCTCTGTAAAAATAACATTATGATGCTGCCATCTTTCTGAACTCATTTTTAGCCCCTTGGCTCCGAATCTCAAATGATAATTTGTCACTATACATGTCTATCTTTCTTCAGAGAAAATATTAGCAAATTTGGTGGATTTGACACAGAATGTATTGTTAGTTTGTATTTGTTTAGACAGATTATCTTCATACAAAACCAACACAAGTCTATGGTACATACCAGCACAAGCCAACTGTTAACTATTTTACATTTTGGAACTGAACTGGCAATTCATATAAATTCGTCCCATTGATGTAATGTTTAATGGTGGGGTTAAAGGGACACTTTACCAAAAATGAAAATTCTGTCATTAATTACTCACCCTCATGTAGTTCCACTTGTAAGACCTTAACTTATCTTCAGAACACAAATTAAGATATTTTTGATGAAATCTGAGAGCTTTCTGACCCTGCATAGACAGCAACGGTACCACGTTCAAGGCCTAGAAAGGTAGTAAGGACATAGTTAAAATAGTCCATGTGACATCAGTGACACCTTAATTTTATGAAGCTATGAGAATACTTTTTGTGGGCAAAGAAAACAAAAATAATGACTTAATTCAACAATTTCTTCTTTTCTGTGTCAGTCTTCTATGCGCATTCACAATAGTACCATGTATGCGTATGGTGCTGCTGACTATAAAACAGCAGCTGACTATAAAAGAGTTATGATTGCCACTGAGATTGGATTGGTACATACTCATTTAGACAGCTACCGTAGGTAAACGTGTTTGTTGGACGAATAGTGATTGTGAATGGGTCTCTGGGATAAGGTTCCTGCAGTGGTGGGATGCCCATGAGGACATGGATAAGGGTGGATCCTCGTCGGCTTGCTTATATTCAAGGCATTCCCAGAATGCCGCGCTGGGAACGTGGTATAGGATCTCCTTTCTGGTTCATGCATCTGACCCGAGCCCGTCATCGCCCCAGAATCACGAGCTGCAGCGTCTTGACACTGTACTAGAGGAATCAGAGGATACCCAAAATGCACAAGAAGGAGAGAGAATGACAGAAATAGACTGAGAGGTCAACGGGATATAACTGCTCTCATGTCACTAGGCTGGACCGACTGGAGCGTGTGAGTGTCTGTGTATGTGTGTGTGTTTGTGTGTCGGATAAGCGGCGTTCTGTCTGTAACAGGATAGAGTTGCACTACAACTTGTTGCGTGATGCTAAATAAATGCTGGCATGTGTGCTCAGAAACATGACGCTTTGGCTGAAAAGGGTCAGTCACCTCATGTCCACAGTGCCTGCTGATGCACAAGTCTCTCTGCATTAATGACAACTCGTGGATTACATACAACCTTCATATTCTTCCACTCTCCCATCAACACCATTATGTGACAAAGCAAAGCTCTGCTAACAAGGACATCACTGAGATAATAAAGGTGTTTGAAATCTCTCACTTCTCTATGGCTCTGCTCCAAATCCTAGTGAGCTGCCGCGCTATCTACAGTTTACAAGAACAGCAAACCTAAAGCAGCATCTGAACTAAATTGCAAAAAAATGCAAAAAAATCTAAATATTGAGAAAATCGTCTTTACAGTTGTCCAAATGAAGTTCTTAGCAATGCATATTACTAATCAAAAATTAAGTTTTGATATATTTATGGTAGGAAATTTAAAAAATATCTTCATGGAACATGATCTTTACTTAATATCCTAATGATTTTTGGCATAAAAAATCGATAATTTTGACCCATACAATGTTTTTTTGGCTATTGCTTCAAATATACCCGTACTACTTATGACTGGTTTTGTGGTCCAGGGTCACATATAAGGATACAAAAAATGTATGCAGCCATTTCTAATCCTCTCTTGCCCCACTCGGGCAGCTCTGTTATTCCAAATGGATATATTGACCCACCAAGGCCCATTAGCCCAGTAACACAAGGTCACAGAGATGCACCATTACCCATGTGTTTTCGGCTCTAGCTTCGCCAGATCTCCCTCGTGTCATTAGGCCAAGTTCATTAGCTCCTGTGCTGTCAATGATCAATAGCTCCTCTGTAGCGAATCCCCCATGCCGTCCCGCAGCCTCTGTTATTGACTAGAACAAAGTGAATATATTACATAAACACAACTATGATCAATGACTCCGGTCGAGCTAATGGAGGATACAAGCGCTTTCAGAGCGGATCAAACCCTCTGCTGGATTTAATTAATAAGAAATTTCGATAAGCTCTCTGAATGACATCAATAAGAAACACTGCTGAAGCACTGTGATAATGATGGACAAATTCATTATTATTCACTACACAAGATCTCATCTCCTGTGGTGATATATGAGTGAATATCAAAGACAAACACAGACTGGATTGACTGTCACCAATTAAAAATACACAATGAAGAAGTGGTGGAAACATAAATGCAAAATTAAAGTGGTAATATAAGACTATGTCACATCAAAAAAGATGATGAAGAAGAAGATAAAGTCGATGAGGATGCCAACAACCACGTAAAGGCTACCTAAAAAATTTTTTAGATTGTAATTTCACAAAATTCTGTTATTAATTATTCACCCTCATGTTGTTCCAAACCTGTAAGACCTTTGTTCATCTTTGGAACACAAATTAAGATATTGTTAATGAAATCCGAGAGCTTTCTGACCCTGCATAGACAGCAACTCAACTACCATGTTCAAGGCCAAGAAAGGTAGTAAGAACTTTGTTATTACAGTCCATGTGACATCAGTGATTCAACCTTAATTTTATGAAGCTACGAGAATACTTTTTTTGTGCAAAGAAAGCAAAAATAAATATAGCTGCAAGCAACGATTCCAGGGATTTTGCCATTTAAATGTACTGTTCCTTTTTAACTGTAATAGAGGCAACTAACGTAGCATAAATTTGGCATTTTGAATGCTTGTATACAATCATATGACACATGTGCTCACCTTTCATGAAGTTTTGAGCTTTCTTTTAGGATTTATAGGGTTTTGGATACACTATATCAAGGTCATATTAATGACCCTGTTATTGCTGTCCAAATGCAAATGTTCAACATTTTTTGATAATTATTAACCTAATCTAAAGAATTGTACTGCAGTCAGCGTTGCCAAGTCTGCGGTTGTCCTGTGGAATTGGGCTACTTTAACACTGTTGCCGCGGGTTGTTTTTGATGTCCGTGGGTTGAAGTGACTCCAATAACGTCATATTTAGCCCCTGAAATATGAATTTACCAGGGGAACTCTGACAAAAAAACGTGTATTTTATTTTTTATTTTTTAGTAGTAATAGGGTGGGTTTTGTTGTGAAAACCTGGCAACCCTGACTGCAGTGCTTTTTTCCAGATTGAGTGAAAAACCCGGGACTAGTTCCTAAACGTTTTTTTTTTTTTTACATCTTTTCAATAATTTATCAAATGATTTGATTGACAGCAGTGGTTCTAGAGGCAAAGTTGTCCGCAACTAGGAGTTCTATCATATGATATGAATATCATACATATGTGCGAAATACCACACAACGCACAATCATTTACGCGCTTGAAAAATGCGATATCGCCCCCCCAGTGGCTGATTTCTTTCAAATTTCTCTCAGACCTTTGGTGTTGTGAGTTGAACAGGCCCACTGAGTTTGCTTCCAATCAGCCTCGGCTAACTTTGTCTAACAGGTTCTCAAATTTCGTCGGCCATGTTTTTTGAGATACGCAAATGTCCGTGTAGATACTTGTGCCACTTTGGACCAAGACCATGCACACCAATTTTCAACCAATTAGCAAACGGTTGAGCAGTAATATGTTTTTATGATTTTTGGCGGACATATTTCATTCCGTTTAAGAGTTATATGCATTTTACTAAAAGTGGCCCAGCCCCTTTTGAATGTTTTGGCATTCCTTTGCGATGGTGAGTCGAAAGTTGAATGTTTTTTTGGTTTGGTTCCAATCGAGCAAATAACCTAGGACTAGTATGCAAAAGTATGTTTTTCAAAAAATGCAAAATACCTGAAAATTTTGCGAGGCTCACGATCAAATCTAAGGCATGCGTTTTGTCTGGTGTGAGCCAAGGATTTCAACAACGTGAGACATTTGAGCCTGCGACTGACGGTTTAAGGAGTTATGAACAATTTCATACTTTGCTTTGCTGTTGTGCCCCGTCAGGCCGATTGGGGCGAGCCTCGGTCACATTGTAGGTGGTGTGAGTACTACCATTCCTCCAAGTCTCAAGTCTCTACGACTTACATAGAGATCGCTGATCCATAACCATTCTAACAATTACAATAGGGTTTCAGCGCTACGCGCTTGAACACCTAATGACTTTATTCAACAATTTCGTGCATTCCTCTGCTTGTAAACAAGGCGCGTCCTTATGCCGCAGTCTGTTCCAGTATCACAGTGGAAACAGAGTCTTCATGGATTTTGTGGTTGTAATTATGCTAGGTGGAAGGATGAGACAAATGTACTCTGGCCTGAACATACAAAACCACCTGCTGCCATACTGTGAAGTTTGGTCTGCTTCTAAATCACTTCATAAACACATGCATTAGATACAGAGGTGGTCTCTCATATGATGTTGTCATTGGCATGTAAGCAGGTGTGTATGTGTGTGTTTTTCTTTTCAAGGCCACACATCAAACACAGCTGTACACTTACAGCTGATGATCCTGAGATTGCAACTGTTCCTGCATCTGTCCACACCTCTGCTACAAGTGTGTGTGTGTGTGTTTCTGTGCATGAGCAATTCTCAAAAGCCAACATGGAAACATAGATTACTTCACAGACACCAACAGACAAGTAAATCCATGTAAGCTATAACTTACTGCTGCCTACATGTTATGCCTACTTTAATCATGACACAGTTGTGTCCTTCACTCTCAGCTCAGCTTTTCCATGACAATTAATAGACATGGTGATAGATAGATAGATAGATAGATAGATATAAAGTAATCATCAATAGTAGTGAAGAATGAACTTTTAGCATACTTAGGCAAAACGAGATTTTCCACAGACTGGAAAATTAGCTTGTGCAAACTCTTAGCCAAAATGACTTTAAAATGTATCATGAAAACTAAGAAAAAACACATTGACAACAATGAAAAGGCTACAGGGTCTGGAAAGTATGTATCTATCATCGCTGAGGGAATTTCAGGTCTCAATAGATCCACTCCCTAACGCTTTGAGAACTTATTTAGCGTAACAGCGACTCTGCTAATCTCACAGAGTGAAAGGATAGAATTTTACAAAGAAACATTTCATACAAGGACAGAATGACATGCTGAAGTATCTGAGGAAAAACCAGTGAAATATGGGAACCATTAATTTTTTCCATCATGTGCTGCTTCTAGCTGTTTATAGTGGCCAAACCAAACCATAATATAGGAAAACTGTGGTTTCAAATTAGCCTCTTATGACCGGAGAAAGTAGATTTTCAGTAGCATTCACCCAAACGCTTCAGTCAGAGGATACATAATCCTTTTCTCCCCACCATTGAAAAATCACAGAACCCACATGATTGCTAACATAATATTTGGTTAACTCGAGGAGAAGAGCTTTGTAAAGGAATGGAGAGATGGGCTCTTGTTTTCAATCATCTGCATAATTAAGGTTTTGTTTCTCTCTGGACAGCTGCAATTATTGATGGTTTCCATAGCAATGAATTTGTGAGACAATATGGGGCAACATTTATCATGTACAAGCTATCATGCTAATTGTTCATTTTTTTGTGTGAGCTTAAACCCAGTTGACATTAAGAGAATGAAATAATACATGACTTTAAATCTGTTCTCCTGAAGACCGACCAGGCCCAGCTATAGTACAATTGTTTCCATGCTTTTATGCTTTTTCATCAATGAACTTTCCAAAAGAGAAAAAAAAAACATCCAAAACCAGCCTAAGGTGGTTTTCAGGTCTTAACTAGTTTGAGCTGTTCTACTAATCTCTCCAGGGCTGAAAACAGACCAAATAAGACCAGCGTGATCACTGTAAACCAGCTTGGTGGCTCCTGTACCTCTGGCTAGTTTATTTATTTAAGCAGGAATGGTAAAACCATAGTTGTCTGGAGATGTGTTATGGTTAGGTCACAGTATGCCTGGAGTAGCTTATAAATGTGAACTGAACCATGATTCTGCCAAAGTACTTGTTTTGCAAGGGGAAGTATGCAAAAACATATTATTTTTAAAAGCACAGAGTAATTAGCATTGAGGGACTGAACTAGTCCCAAACTAGTCATCATCTGCTTAAACCATCATGAGTCTGCGCTTTCCCCAATCAGTCTTGGACTGCCCTGCTACTAAGGTCACATCAGGTCACCAAATCATAAATATACTTACCTGTGTAATACTTGACAACATGGTATGATTTTTTTTTTTATTTTGGGGGGGATTCAGTTTTTTTTTATTCAGTTTTAGTGTTTTTTTCCAAATACTTTTTTTTTTTTTATTTAACATTTTTTGGGAATTCAGTTTTTTTTTTTATTCTGTTTTAGTGCTTTAATTAAATGTAAGTAAATATTTACATTAATTGAAATTAATTAATTTAATTGTTACATTGAATGAATTGATATAATTAATTAATTGAAATTTAGATTTTGCATTTTAAAAACAATTTATTAAATGTTTAACAAAAAAATATTTTTTAGGGCCCTATGAAGTCAGTTTTTTCCCCAGTTTTCCAGTGTTTTTCTGGATTCCATTTTAATAGTTTAATTAAATGCAAATAAATAGAAAGCATTTCTAATGAACTGAAACTGTGCAACCTTCGCATTTTTAAAACAATTTATTAAGAGTTTAACACCAAATCATTTTTAAGGCCCTAAGAAATTCATTTCCCCCCTCAATTTTCCAGTGTTTTCCATTTTTTTCTGGATTCCATTTTAAATGGTTTAGTTAAATGTAAATAAATAGAAAGCATGTCTAATTAATTGACATTGTGAAACTTTTGCATTTTAAAAACAATTTATTATTTACAAAAAATAATTTATTTATTTTTGTAATTATAAATAATTTCCCCCAATTTTCCAGTGTTTTCCATTTTTTCTGGATTCCATTTTAATGGTTTAAATAAATAAATAAATAGTCTTTTTGCAATTTAATATTCACAGACACTAGTCCATATCACAATATGATTGTACAGTTCCAAAATTCATTTGTTAATTCAGGGTTGCCATGTTTGTGCAAAAAAACAAAAAAAACAGCCCAAATGGTAAGAAAAACCAGCCCAATCACAACCAAAACTAGCCTAGCTGCGTTCCAGGGTTGGGTGGGGGGTGGGGGGAATCACTATCGAAATCGCATTCTCAACCCAAAAGTAGCTCAATTACACAGGAAAACCACAGCCTCGGCAACAATCAATGTGTCAACATCCAACCGCTGTAGAATGCTGTACATCCAAAATTGTACATCCTAACTGTATATTACCAATTTCCTTGACATTCCATATTATGCAATAAATTCCATTTTTATGACTGGATTCCATGATTCCGTCTGCGTTTTATGTATTAGGGAAACCATAGGGCCCTAACAAGGTTGTGAGATACTATACCAAGGGCCAGGTTTGAACAGGGCCCACTTTAATAACCAAATCAACTCAGGTTACAAATGAGAAGGGGCCTCCTGGGCCCCAGTGCTCACCACCTCATGCTCTCCTCAACAATGCGCCGTTAAAAACCCCACCGTGGCCTGACGACTACTCTTCTTTCCCACGGTGAAGAGCGCCTGGCCCCGTGCCCTCCTCCCCAGCATATAAAACAGCCAAGCTTGAGAGGAGGCCAGCTCTGAAGAAAGATGGGGCGCCATGCCGCAACGTACATCATAAATTATGGGCTCCCTAACACACACACACACACATGCAGAATTGCAAACTACAAGAAGTGTGCCCTCTTGTCGCTGCCATGCTTTTACAGGCTGTGGTCGTGACACCCTGCTCTTGTTTGAGCCATAATGATGGACTTCTTGTCATAATTAATGGCTCAGGTAAGGGTGGGAACATTTTGTCTTAATTAGGAGACGGGAGAGCGTTAAGTTGCTGGTTTATTAAACTTATTAATGGTGATATATAGCTGTGTCTAGGCTTCTGTGAATTATTAGGGCGCCTACGCCATAGAGTTTATGCTGAGTTAGAGAACACTGCAAATCTATTGATTTCATTGGGGATGGCGTGTCGCAAAGAAATAAAGGAAAACACAAGAGTTTGCAAATGTGATACTCTATCATATATACACATATATACACACTACCAGTCAAAAGTTTTTGAACAGTAAGATTTTTAATGTTTTTTAAAGAAGTCTCTTCTGCTCACCAAGTCTGTATATATTTGATCCAAAATACAGCAAAAGCAGTAATATTATGAAATACATGTACTATTTAATAACTGCTTTCTATTTAAATATATTTTAAAATGTAACATTTATAATGTTAAAAAAAGCTTTTATTTCAGATAAATGCTGTTCTTCTGAACTTTCTTTTCATCAAAGAAACCTGAAAAATTCTATTCAGCTGTTTACAACATAATAATAATAATAATAATAAATGTTTTTTGAGCAGCAAATCAGAATATTAGAATGATTTCTGAAGGATCATGTGACTGGAGTAATGACGCTAAAAATTCAGCTTTGAAATCACAAGAATAAATTACATTTTAAAATATATCCAAATAAAAAAATAGTTATTTTAAAGAGTAAAAATATTTCAAAATTGTACTATTTTTGCTGTACTTTGGATCAAATAAATGCAGACTTGATGAGCAGGAGAGACTTCTTTAAAAACATTAAAAATCTTACTGTTCAGAAACCTTTGACTGGTAGTGTATATATAAAACATTTAAAAATAAAATGAAAAATACAATTAATTTAACATAAGTCAAATCTAATAAAATAAGCATTCTTACTCTCACACATGAATTTAGAAAAGAATAGAAAATAAAAATAAAACAAATGAAATCACTAAAAATAAATTCAACATCCAAGTGCGTTTAGTTGTACATTCACACGGATATAACGTATCGCACTATCAAATTGAACCGACAAGACTAACAACAAATAATTGTTTATTAGGCATGCAATGTATAAAAGTCATTGTTATCATGCACTGGTGTGTATCGTATGTGCACTTTGCGAGAGAACTGAGGAAATACATATACTCAACTGTCAGCCAACACAAACTTTAGCTTTATAGCTAGCTGGGATGTATACTGTGCCCTTCTTCTATAAAAACCACACAAGCATGGCAAATGTTCTCCGAAGACTGAATCAGGTTACATGCCTCCAATTGGAAGTCGTCTTTCTATGCTTGTAACCAATTACATATGTTTAAACTGCCCAGTTTCACACACAAAAAATCTAACTACACTAATTTTGACTGTAATTGAAGACCATTAGTGATACTACAACAACAAATGACTTCAGATAAAGCTGACTCCGGCCAAATGTTTTCAACCACAAATGCAATTCGATAGACTTCTAATTACTCTACTGTTTCAGCAAATCTCCCTTTAGGAGTTAAATTAAATTGCGCAAGCTTTGTGAACAATATCAGTACAAATTCAGCATTTGTAAAACTAGTCAAAGTTGAAACACAGAGCAAGAAGGTCCAGATGTTGCAGATGAAGAGTACCAGAGGTTGTTTAGTTATACCTAAAGGTTGATTTGCTTGATTATGAATGTATCTTTCTCCTTTCTGCAGCATGTATATCCCACAGCAATCTTGGTTCTGTCAATGTTGACTCTGTGAATTTAAGAAATCAGTCAATAGTGTGGTACACTGGGAATTTTCAGTGTCAAGCGTCAGGAAAACTTCTCAATGACAGACGCCAGCTCTCTGCGCTAAACCACATCACTCGACATCATTCTAAATGATTGTTGCTTTGTCAGCGGCCATAGCTAGGTCTTTTTCTGGCAGGTTAAGCTATCTTCAAACCGAACCTGCTTGGAGAATGTCAGCGGTATAAGGGTTGGGCCCCTTTCCCTCACTTATTTCCTGTCTCCTGATCTCTCTTGGCCTTTCATGCCTCCTACTCTAACTCCCTATGCAGGCTGACAGGGAACAGGGCTCGTTTGAGAGCAAGACTGCTGACATAGAATGGCACTGATCTATCATCAGCCTTCAGTCATGCTCTATCCTCACTTTCTGTTTTTCCTGTTTCTGTCCATCTTCAGATGGACATACAGCTCTTCCACTCTCATCATGCGTAGAGCAATTAGGCTTAAGTTAAAGCCATTAACATTCTCATACCTTCTTTCGGGCCTAACAGGTGAGTTAGAATTAGAGTTAGAACAAGTATTGCCTTCATTAACATTCCTCTACAGTTTCCTCTTTCACATGTATCAGATTTTTTGGTTCAGAAACTCTACTCTTCCTGTAACGAGAGCTTGATTCGGTTGATTTTTATCATGGAAGACGATGGATATTCTGTCAACTTTTACACAAAGACGTTCTTTTTTCCACCCTCACATTCCCCTTCGTTCTCTATCCTCCTATTTCTTTCTCTTTTGTAGCTCTTGTTCTCTGTCTCCTGTTCTCTCACTGGACGCTGAGAGGATGCATAATGTGAAAGCAGGTATTTGTTTTGGGGGTTAAGGAGATGGGTTGACCGGATGGTGAGACAGGTGGGTCTGGTGAAGTGAATCATTTGACCCATGGGAAAAAAGTCAACCCTTTGAGATTGTTAATTTAATATTCCCTTTATTTCATTCAGTATTAATTCCATAGACTCAGCTTGATAGGCTGTATAAACTGAGTTGATAGATGAGCACACTTTGTAAATTATTAATTAAAAGAGATAAAGATGAAATACTAACAAACTGATACACAAACAAATGCACCTCACCAGAATTAAAAAAGGGAGATAAAGATAAGAACAAACTGTCTGTTGGCAAATTCTACTCAAAAATGGAGGGCGAGAGAGAGAAAGCGTGACAATCAGTCCAGCTTCATTTCTCCTCTTCCCACAGGACACTAGTCACTCAGTCAAGCAGAAAACAAGCTCATCATCTGATGACGACTGATAAAGAGATCATCACTCTGCCCACCTGCTCTCATCCCATAAAAAAGGTTCATCAATTTTAATGCTATGTCTCAGTCCAGACATTTAGAAGAGTTCACATCCAGAATGAAAATTTCCTGACAATTTACTCACCCCCATGTCAGCCAAGATGTTTATGTTTTGTTTTTTTTTCAGTTGCATAGAAATTATGTTTTGTGAAGAAAACATTCCAGGATTTTTCTCCATATTATGGACTTTAGTGGTGGTCAACGGTTTGAAGGTCCAAATCGCAGTTTCAATGCAGCAACATGAACCCAGCCAAGGAACAAGGGCCTTACCTAGCGAAACGATCTTTCATTTTCTTAAAAACATAAAAAACGATATACTTTTTTAACCACAATTGCTCATTTTGCACTAGCTCTGTGCAAAATGTGTCTTCACGCATTGCTTAATCATGTTGGCACGCATGGTTAGTTCTTCAGCTGTGTACTCTGGTTCGAAAAGGTAGTGTAGGGTGAAAAAAACTCCTCCAACTTCAAAATCATCCAACATCATCTTTGGACGTTTGCTTTGGATACACTGGGTATGTACTTCCACTATGTCACACATTCGTGATTATGTAATATGTGAAGTCGAGCTAGTGCAAGATGAGGATTTGTGGTTAAAAAGTATATAAATTTGTATTTTTCTTAGAAAATGGACAATCTTTCCACTAGATAAGATTATTTCTTGGCTGGGATTGTGTAGAGCCTTTTGAAGCTGCATTGAAACTGCAAATTGGATCTTCAGCCTGTTGGCCATCACTGAAGACCATTATATCGAGAAAAATGTTTTCCTCAAAAACCTTTCTTTTTCGACTGAAGAAAGAAAGGCATGAACATATTGGATGACATCTTGGGGTAAATTATCAAGAAATTTTCATTCTGGGAGTGAACTTCTCCTTTAATATCTTTAGAATTTATCATCTTTACAAAATTCAAGCATTAGAATCCTAATCTTATATTTAGAATCTTTAGAATTAGAATCTTTCAAAACTTCTGCATTTACAAATCTAAAGCATTCATAATCTTTCAAATCTTTAGCATTACCATCTGTTTTAACCTCAATTTCTATAATCTTTTCAATTTTTCACATTTAAAATCTATAATATTCACAATTTTCAAAATCTTCAGCATTAGAATCTTTACATTTAGAATATTTGGCATTAGAATCTTTTTTAATCTTAACACTTTAAATCTTTTGAGTTTTTTACATTTTGGATCTACAGCACTCTATATGTGGACAACAAAACGAGTTATATAAGGGTATTTTTTTAAAAAAAAATTGGAATCTGATAAATAATAAATAAGCCTTCCATTGATGTATGGTTTGTTAGGATAGGACAATATTTGGCCGAGACACAACTATTTGAAAATCTGGAATCTGAGGGGGCAAAAAAATCTAAATATTGAGAAACTTGCCTTTAAAGTTGTCCAAATGAAGTTCTTAGCAATGCATATTACTAATCAAAAACTATGTTTTGATATATTTATTGTAAGAAATTTACAAAACATCTTCATGGAACATGATCTTTACTCAATATCCTAATGATTTTTGTCATAAAAGAAAAATTGATCATTTTGACATATACAACGTTTTTTTGGCTATTGCTACAAATATACCTGTGCTACTGGTTTTGTGGTCCAGGGCCACATATAATAATCATTAACTTATTTAGAACTTAAAATCTTTAGCAGTATACAGAAAGCATGCACCATATCTTCCTTTAATTAGTCCTCACCACCTGCTGAAAACCTTCAGATGCTCATCTCATTCAAAGCCCTTGACTCTTTCTTGATCAGCTGTGTAGCGTCTACAGTCTACACCAACAGGCGCTCTTCTGTGAGAATCCCACCGGCATCACAGTCTAGTCAGGCTCCCACTGCTTCCTCAGCCTCCAGCGGCCGAACCCTGAAACGAACTCCCAGCAAGACAGAAAACAACAACCTCTGCTTTCTTCACATGCATGACACATGCTAGCATGGGCCCACGATGAAAGGCTGTAGCATCCACAGATCTCCTCTCTCTGTAGTTTGGCTGTGATTTTTCTTTATTTTTATTTCTCTTTTTGATAGCAGGACAAAAAGAAAATCTGAAAAGGCGAGAATCTCTGAGGGCTGCGTAAAGAGATCAGAGGTGTGTTCTTAGGAGTCAAAAACCCTGAAGTGCATTCATGCTGCAAGAGACATCCGACTTTTCAGAATGAGGATCTTGGGTAATAAGATCAAAACACTTGGTCCAGCATGATGTGGAGAGTTTGAGAGGTTTGTGGTCTGGTTGCCCAAAAAAAAACTGACTGACAAGATTTCTAAAACTGAAAAGAAACACAATACCTCTTCTGTTGACTTTCTTTAAACCTAACCCTAACCAAATTTTTTGAATACATCATTTTTAACATTCAAAATTCTAAAGATTGTGTTAAAGATTCTAAATGCTGCATATTTTAAAGATTCTGGATGCTAGAGGTTCCATGTTGACGATTCTAAATGTTTATGATCATATGTTTAAAGAGTCATTCACTTCCAGAACAAAAAATTACAGATAATGTACTCACCCCCTTATCATTAAAGATGTTCATGTCTTTCTTTCTTCAGTCGTAAAGAAATTATGTTTTTTGAGGAAGACATTTCAGGATTCCTCTCTTTAACCTCAAAAGCTCGTCTTTTCTAGCTCTGTGTGAACTCTGTGTATTCTAGTTTATGACAGTTAGGGTATGTTGAAAAACTTCAAAATCGTTCCTACATCGCTATTTTACCTTTTTTTGTAAAGGGCGTTTGACCTTCTTTGCATGTTCACTTTGTAAACACTGGGTCGGTACTTCTGCAGCGATGTAAGAGAAAATGAGACGGGAGTTTTTTGACATACCTTAACTTTCATGAACCGGAATACACAGAGTTCACACAGACCTACACAAGACAAGCATTTGAGGTTAAAAAGTATATAAATTGTACATTTTTTTAGTAAATAACTGATTGTTTCGCTAGATAAGACCCTTTTCTTCGGCTGGGATCATTTAGAGTCTTTTGAAGCTGCATTTAAACTGCATTTTGGAAGTCCATTATATGGAGAGAAATCCTGAAATGTTTTCCTTAAAAAACATAATTTCTTTACAACTAAAGAAATTAAGATATGAACGTCTTGGATGACAAGGGGTGAGTACATTATCTGTACATTTTTGTTCTGGAAGTGAACTACTCTTTTAAAGATTCAAATTAAACTTATAAATGCATCGATTCTAAACGCTAAATATTCTAAATGTGAAATGTCCTTAGAAATTTTCTCTGGAATCTTTAACAGAATCCTTTGCATTCAAAATATTTTGAATGTTTACCTTTAAGAATCTTCAGAATCTTTAACAGAATCTCAAACATTTGGAATCACCTGAATCTTTAGCATTCCAAATCTTTACAATCTATTCAGTTCTGAATCTTTAGAATCCTTATCATTCAGAATATAGAATGTTTAAAAAAGTCTACACTGTAAAAAGTTTTCACCAGTTCCATCTTAAAAACTTAAGTTTAGCAGCTGCCTTAAAATTTTAAGTTAAATCAACTTAAAAGTACAAGTCATTTCAACTCTTAAGTTTAATCAACTTAAAAATATAAGTCATTTTAACTGACTCTATTGTAGTGAGTTAATCCTCAAAGACCGAGACAGCTGCCTTTGGCTAAAAATAACTATTGTTCTTAAATATTTAATAACTTTTAAACAGTACCGCAAAGCTGAGATTCTCCACTTTTTTCCTGTATGATTTTGGAGTTTGTCTCATTTGGATATTCAAAGACTATCCAGTCATCACATTTTGATCGCATTGATTCGTCAGAGGAAACCAACGCATTTCGTTCCTCTGAGCCAAGCAGGAACGATTGTTGACGTCTAGTCCCACCACCGTGCCCAGATTGGTTCAAACTGTCATCTATTCAACCAGTAAACAGAGTTTTTGGACTTTTGAACCACCAATTAACATGTTTCTTGGAAATTTGAACAAACTCAAAGTGAAAGTAAAGTGCGTCGTGCTTGCATGAAAACAAACACAAAATAACACATTTGCATGACAGCGCTCTCTACAAAAAAGCATAGAAAAACACACAACAGAGCACTTTGACATAAAACAAACCAAAAAACAAGGATGAAACAGCACTACATATCGGATAAAGCACTGGAATTTATGTTTTCACGTGGCTATGCGCTGTCCGGTAAAATCAATTCCGACACAGACTACAGCCGGCGGATCGATCCATTGGGCTGTTATATTACGTAAATTATTCCTTTTTAGTTTATAAAGATCATTTGCACAATTCTTTCTGTTGCACTCTGTATATTTTTCTCTCATTTTGTGAGTAGTTTGTGAATCATTTGCACTGTTTGTATATTTGTTGCACAGGACCATTTGTGCAATTGTTTTCACTACTTTCTGCACTGTTTGCATTTGTTGTTCATACTCTGATTGAAAATTATATTTCTCTGAAAAAAACTCACCTTTTATTTTTTTTATTTTTTTTTTACTGTTTTGTTGTTACATAATACTTTTTCCATTTACTTTACTTCCTAAACATGTTTGAACACACCTGTATTGTCAATAAACTAAATAGACCTGAGAGACCTGTTTTTCACTAAAAAGTGCCTGTAACAATATTGTAATAAATGGCTATAACTTGCTTGGGGGATGTTATATGTAGATACAATTTTATTTGGAAGTGTAAAACACCCAAATACAACTTTCTAAAGAAAAAAAAAACAAACTTAATGAGTTTCTGTTTGAGCACACAGTAAAAAACCTCCAATTGTTCCTTGCGATTTTCTTAAAATTCTGTAAATTCATTAATTCTTAGAGAAGACAAAAGGAAAATTGGGACTTTAAATTAGCTAGACTGAAGCTTTCAAGTTCTCCTGTTTACAGTGATATATAGCACTTGATGCTGACTGCTAGAATAGGTCTGAAAAAAGTGCAGGCGTGTCAGGTGCCCGAAAATTCCCTAGGTCTTTAAGGGTTAAAATGACTTGTAGTTTTAAGTTGCTTTAACTTAAAATTTTAAGGCAGCTGCTGAACTTAAGTTTTTAAGTTGAAAATGGTGAAAACTTTTTACAGTGTAGCATTCAGAATGTTTACAATTTTTAACATTCAGAAGATTCCTATTTTGTATTCAGCATTTTGCAGTGCATTGTGGGACTGCCTTGTCCTTAAATGACACACACACAATGCTGCTTTTGAATAGAGATAATCTCATAAGACAACATAAGCTTTGCTTCCAGTGTTTGGGAGTAGCATTCATGGGAATGTGACTATTGTCCAACAATGCTGTTTAGGTAGGCAACTCAGGATTTGGAAGAGTCTGTATATTTCCATCTCTGTTCCAGAGGCTAAAGTCAAACTGAAGGAACTGCCCCACAGCTGCCCTTTAGAGGTACTTAAAACATGACCACAAGCACAACCACAGCCAGCCTGCTCGTACAAGGCACTACTGAAAACCAAGCAAGACAAGCGGACATGGAAAACAGTGACGTGAGCTATCTGGCACCAACCACAAGTCTTAATTCAGAAGATGATGCTGCCTCATTTGGCAGAAGTAGAGAAGGAATGAAAGAAATTATTGCTTAAGATTACTGGCAGATGAAGATTCTCAAATACTTGGAAAGAACATGTCCTGCAATCTAAGTTTATATACAAAGCATGCTCATCAAAACCTGCTGACCTCGGTCAGCGTGAAGGAATACATATTTGTTGTTGAGGATATTCTTTCAGCAGCAATGCACGGAGAAATGAGATGCAAAAAAAGGTGTTTTGAGGTATCCACCCTTGAGTACACACACGTGCCGGCCACACCAGGCCTGCAAATGCTGCATCTGGAACCCACATGTGAAGTAGGGTGTGTCAGACATAACCACAGAAACCCGTTTCAGAGCACTCTGGGAAAGCTTAGGTTAAACACGTCTCTGGCGCTTGACACATAACACATGCCTTGTGGAGTTATGATTATCTGGGAGGAGTCAAAATTAGGATTTTATTATTTTAAAAATCACTTTTAAAAAGAATAAAACGATAGATCACACAATAAACACTAGTTCATCCAATATAATCTGTAAAAGAAGAATATTCAAAAATTCGGTAAGCGACAATACCAACAATACCACAACGCATTACACAAATGTCTGTTGCTCTCCTAAAACCATTCATGCATGGTCCACACACCAAACATCTTTCATACAGACCTGGTTCAGCTCTTGACCCCTGAGAGGACGCTCACAGTGATGGATGAACTCTGTGAATTGTGTGTGGCGACACCACCCAAAAAAACTGACAATGGCCTTACCTCTCCAACAAGCTGCAAAGACTTTAACGCCTTGCTAGTATTTTACTATGACATAAGTCCCTTTGTGTGCGAGCCACGGTGAGGTAACCAGATAATTTCACAGCACCTTCGGGATGCAGCTGCTCCTGCCAACCCTGGAATTACATTTCTCTCTTTTTCTCTCCTTTTTGTCCAAGGATGTCCCACAGCGACAGACGCTTCTGACATGTTCCTGGAACATTTTGGCTTTTCAAATCAGCCATGAACATGTCAATGCACCACCTTGGCTAACAGCTGAATGGAGAGTATTAAATACAGTTGAGGTCAAATGTTTACTTACGGTACACCTTGCAGAATCTGCAAGATGTTAATATGCAACTATTACAGAAGATTCAAACGCTCAGTAATGTTCCAGAAAATTAAGAGCTGGGGGTGAAAACTTTTGAACAGAATGAAGATGTGTAAATTCTTCTTAATTTGCCAAAATATCATATCTTTTCATTTAGTACTGCCCTTCAAAAGCTACAGAAGATAATTACATGTTTCCCAGAAGACAAAATAGGTTAAATTTACCCTGATCTTCAAGTTCAAAAAGTTTTGAACATTTGCATTGTATTTCCTTCTGGAGCGTCAGTGAGCATTTGAACCTTCCCTCAGTTGTCCTCAGTTTGAAAAGATGGATCTCAAAATCATACAGTCATTGTTGGAAAGGGTTCAAATACACAAAAAATGCTAAAAAACTAAAGAATTTGTGGGACCTGAAAGATTTTACTGAAGAACAGTAGGTAGTTTAACTGTTCAGGACAAACACGGAACTCATGAACAACTATCACTAAACAAAAAACACAGCTGTGGATCATTCAAGTAACAACACAGTATTAAGAATCAAGTGTGTGTCTTTTAAACAAGGTCATTTTTGTTATTTTCTCTTGTGGACTATGTAAACATCTTTTATGTGAAATATCTTATTCAGGCCAGTACTAAATAAAAAATAACATGCATTTTGTATTAACTCTCTTATTTTGGTAAAATAGTTACCATTTTGCAGATTCTGCAGAGTGTATGTAAACTTTTGACCTTCTTTCAATTTTCAAACTTTAGAAATCTTTCAACTAATGCTGTAAAATTTACATGAGAGTCAGTTGGTAATATATTACTATAATATTGAATGTTAAAGTTAACTGATTTGTATACATACAGTTAGATTACACTCAGCAAAGTTTTTATAATAATAAAGTTACAATTACATAATTATATTTTTACTCCAATTTATTTTGTTTTTTTTTTTTAATATAAACATTTAAATGGTGGCTGTCATAAAAACATATTTAAATTAAACAACGAAGAACAGTAAAAATTTTAATGAATGTATTATATGGTGCATATATTTAGCAAAATGCTCCTCTCTAAAGTTCATTTTTCTAGCTGACTAATGAGTTTATGATCACTAAGTATGTTTTTTTCTGAGGTAAATGTGACATTACATGACATTGTACATTATTTTTGATTTTGCTAATATTTTACTATAGAAAGATAGACATGCATAGTGACGAAAGCCAAAATATTAAATGTTTTGATCCCCTTCTACAAAATAGTGGATTACTCAGTAAATTAATCATTACATGACATCTATTTTGTCTATCTTTCTTCAATAAAAATATTTGCAAAATCAAAAATTGGAGCCGGGGACCTCTGGTTGAGTTGACATGGAATGACAATATAGTATCTTGGCAATTCTGAGCACAGTTTAAGACCACATTGAGAACTCTTCTGACACTCTGGACTAGAAACACGTGAGACACTAGTAATTATATTTCACAGTATTACTGTTTGTACTGCATTTGTGATTAAAAGTCTTCAAAACATTCAAAAACTGAGAGTAAACTTTTGTATGGTACTGTATTGCATAGCCTGTATACTGTATGTAATTATAAACACTTGTACAAAATTCAACAAAATACAAAAACGGGACCTCTAAATAGGTGGAGACAAATGCAGAGAAATCTGGAGAATTTTGCTGGAGGTCTGTAGTATGACAGAAGACTTTTAGATTACTGTCAGGGGGACACATGGAACAACTTACCACTAACCTCAGCGGCCAAAACCTGTGAGCACTCGTGCCGTAAACACTGGAAGTTAACTGACACATTTGGAGATAAAATCTATAACAAATCTACCAAATACAGAGCATTTTGTTTATGTGACATTTCCAGCCTTCTCCAATATTATATGTGAGCCGTACTGTCAACGAGGACAGTATATTTACAGTAGCGCTCAAATTTATCGCCTCTCTCACATTTTTCTGTGCATGTGTCAGCACAACCATGGGATCTCTTTACAAGCTCAATTGACTCACGCCTGGCACAAATTGCTCAGAAAAGAAGATATCTGATACTTTTGTTTTTCCCAAGTCTTAATAAAGGAAAATTGCAGTACTCTTGAAGGAAAAGGTCCTTATAAGTCTTTACTTTAACAACACCAATTTATAGATTGTCAGGTCATATCAAATACTACACAGATAGGTTTGTGGTCTTAGAGTAAGAGGGGAAGTGGGATCCTTGTAAAAAGGGAGGCCAGCTGTACACAAGTCATGAAACTTGAACTCGAGGAGGGTCACAACTGGCCAAAGTTCTACTGCACTTGACCCTGCAGAGACTGTAAGTTACACTGAACAAACAACAGGAAGACAGAGGTTTATTATTTACACTCCCTTACACACACACATAGGCACATGCATAGTCTAATGACACAAAAAGCACTATACATATTCAGTACAGCCAAAAATGAATCAGTATTGGTTGTTCTAAACATTTCTGAAGAAACATTTTATTGGTTTGTGCCCATGCAAACTTGCCACCACAAAGCTAAGTTGTAATGGGTGGATGCTGGGGTGTTGCTATGTGGTTGCTAGGATGTTTGGCTTATAAGAATATTGTGTTGTTTTTTAAATCACACTTGAAAGCACTATACTAATATTGGTTCAAATTTTCTTCAAATAAAATAAAACATTTCTAAGTAACATTTTTGGAGTGTTGATACGGTGTTCTTTCTGGTGCACTTTTTTTTAAACAGTTGTAATGAAAACATCTCGTAACTGTGAGAAAATATGTATTTTTAACTAAAAAAGCTATCGTTTTAACTTCATATCTTGTTATTACGAGAAAATGTTTTGATGAGATAATTAGGTTGTTTTAACGACATCTTGTTATTGTGAGAAAAGATGTCATTTTAACTAGAACATAAGGTGTTTTAACGAGATAATTGCGGCATTTGAACAACATAACATCTCGTAATTACAAGACAAGATGACGTTTTAACAAGAAATCAATATTACGAGAAAATGTCATTTTAATGATAATTGCAGTTGTAACAACATTACATTTTATTATGAGAAAAGATGTAATTTTAACGAGCAAAAAAGATATTTTAACGAGATAATTATGCCGTTTTAACAAAACATCTCATAATTATGAGAAAAGATGTAGTTTTAACGAGAAAGATGTCTTTTTATTATGAGAACATTTTGTTTTGACTAGATAATTATGCTATTTTACAACATAACATCTTATTACGAGAAAATGTTGTTTTGACGAGATAATTATATGGTTTTAACGACATTACATCTTGTTATTACGAGAAAAGGAGTCATTTTAACGAGAAAAAAATGTTAACGAGATAATTATGTCATCTTATCAACATAACTTTGTAATCATGAGAAAAAGTTGTTTTATAGACATTACATTGTTATTATGAGAAAATGCCATTTTAACAAGATAAATGTTTTAACAATATTATATCTTATTATGAGAAAAGATGTTGTTTTAACAAGAAAAAAGATGTTTCAATGAGAATTATGGCGTTTTAACAACATCACATCTCGTAATTACGAGAAAAGATGTCTGTTAATGAGAAAAAGATGTCATTTTAACAAATCTCGTTATTACGAGAAAATGACACTTTACGAGATAATTATGTCGTTTTAATGACACACCATCTTGTAATTGCGAGAAAAGACATCATTTTAACAAGAAAAAGATGTCGCTTTAAGGACAACATCTTTTTTATGAGAAAATGTATTAATGAGATAATTGTTGTTGTATTAACATTATACCTTTTTATGAGAAAATATGTCATTTTAACGAGAAAAAAAGATGTTTTAATGAGATAATTATGGCATTTTAACAACATCTCGTAATTATGAGAATAGACATCATTTTAACGAGAAAAAGATGTTGTTTTAATGACATATTTGTTATTATGAGACAAAAAGGTCGTTATAACAACATAACATCTCGTTATTACAAGAAAAATGTCATTTTAACAAGACATGAAAATGTTATTTTAATGACATTACATCTTATTGGGAGAAAATATGTCATCATAACATCTCGTTATCATGGCATAATTGAGTGGAAAATATAATGTGTGTGGCAGCAATGCATCGCTGTAGTTCTTAGAGTAAGCCCACCTTAAAGTCCCTATTATATAAAAGTTACTCTGAAAAAGTAATTAAATACAAGCTACTAATTACATCAACAGTGCACTGCATTACTCTACTAATTTCTCTCTGTATAAAGTATTGCATTACTTATTACTAATTCTTTCCAAATCAAGAACAGATGTAAAACTGCTCTTTCAATTACTTAAAAAAAAAGTCAAACTGCATAAATTATTCTTGAACTGACCAAGGCATTCAAAGCATTTTTATGTTATATCCACTTTTTTATTTAAATAGAATTGTTCTATAGTCTATACAGTATTTAATGCAATTACATTAGGAGTACCTGTAATTCAATTACAGAAAAATTTGTAATCCCTTACTATACTATTTCCAGGGAAAAGTCATTAAAATACAGTAATTAATTACCTTAATAATGCATTACACTCAAACTCCGGTCTCAATGATCTTTTGGTTTTCTTGATAGTCTTCAATGCAAGTTTAAGGGATTTATTTGTTCGCCCTTTGTATCATTTGTGGAATATTACAACTCTGATCACTTTAAAAGATCATTTAGATAAGCATATCTCTCTTTTACAAGCCACACAATTTGAGGTATCATCCAAGGGTGCGTTTCCCGAAAGCAACTATGGTCGTAAGTTCCGTCGTTACCAATAGATTTCAATGGAACTAACGACCATAGTTAGCTTACGATGCTTTTGGGAAACGCACCCCTGGTATGTAGTACAAAATGGGATGAGTTGCATGCTAAAGTTCAATATGTAGGGTTAGGGGCTTGTTCAAATCACCAACACCATGTATGAGCAACAGTGACAGTTCTCTATAGAATGCTCCCATATGGTGCTTGTATATTTAGTATACTAGCACACACATCATGTGGGTGGGCTCTCAAAACCCCTAGAGATTTTTGGATGTGTGAATGTGAATACGACGTGGTGAGAACATGAATTTGTGCCCAACGCATAAAGAAAGAAAGAGAGACTGTCACTGACCCGGTCAGGATATGAACATCAGTGAGTAAAAGCCGATTATGTTACGAGTTTGATTTATGAACAGGCAGCTGCAGTAAAGTATGAGACCACAAACAAAGAGTTACTCACACTTGGACGCTGAACTGTAACACTACTCACTGCAAACTAATTACCTGATACGTTATCTGTATCTTTACACTGTAAATCAATGCAGACCAGTATGTGACTCAAAACACAGGGTTGTCTGAGACTGGAAATAGACTCGTCTTTGGTTTTAAAGGAATCTGATCTGTCTCATACACATGTATAGATTGCAATGAATACGGTACGTCCTGTGTCTTGAGTTCAAAGAACATCGTTATTTAACCTGACTCTTTTCTTGCATCTTTATTACATCATCTTATCTTTATATGAAGAGACATTTACTAAATCATCTTACATGCACCAACCACATCACTTCCTGTTGACAAAATTCTGCGGGTGGAAGGAAACCTTACAGGTGATGGGTACATACTTTTCCAGGGAAAAATGATACCACCAAAAGTAAATACAAAAAAACAAATACTGCATTAATAAGTACTTATGGAAATGCACATTTAATAAATAAATAAATACATTTACACAGTCCAGGGAAGAATTATACTAAATAAATAAATTAATTAATTAATTAAAAAGCAATAAAAACAATACTGCATTACTAAGTAATTATGGAAATGCACTTTTAATAAATAAATAAACTTATAGATTTCTACTGTTTAAGGTACAGGTAAGTAAATAAAAAAAATGATAATAATAAAATAAACAAAATAAACAAATGCTGCATGTTATTTATTTATGAAGAACAAATAATGTCATGGGTTTTAAATGAATTATAATGACTTTCAACAAAAAATAAAAAATAATAAAAAAAAATAAATTAAATAAAAATAAAATAAGAAACTAAAATAAAAAATTAAACATAATAAAATAAAAAATCAAATTAAACAAAAAAAGTAAATACAAATAAATTAAATTAAATAAATAAATACACAAATTATGCATGTTATTTAGTTATAAATAACAAATTATGTCAATAAAATAAAATAAAAATAGACTAAATTAAAATAAACTCAAACAGCAAAAATAAGATATAAAATAAAAAAATAATAAAATAAAAATAAAATTAAAAAAGTAATAAAATAAAATAAAAAAAATACACAAATTTTGCACGTTATTTAGTTACGAAGAACAAATAATGTCATATGGGTTTTGGGGAGTAAGTGACTTAATAATAATAATAAAATAATAAAAATTAATTAAATGAAAACAATAAAATAAAACAAAAAATAAAATATAAAACATAAAATGAAATAAAATACATTTGTATCCACTTATACACACTGAAAGATACATAAATGCAACATAAATAGAATATAAGGCAAGTCAGTCTACAACATAAGCTAATGTTTCAAAGGGAATAAACTCAACAAGTGGTTTTTACTGTAACACTCTTTCTTGTTATCATCATGCTCTGCATTTCATGTGTACATGCACGTCAAGTATCTGAAAGCTTTTACTGTGAGAGGCACAGAGCTGTGTAAATCTTTCCATCATGTGTATCTGTATCAGTCCACTGGCTCCTTTCCAGCGAGCTCAAACAGTCCTGGCAAAATCTCTTTTGTCTGAAACTACTTTACTAGATTTACTAAGCTGCTCAATGCGAGCTGTTTTACAAGAACTAAATAAAGTCAAAGAAGCATGCCAAGAGATATGTAATGTGTTACAGCGACCGATCATGTCACCGTAAAGGCCTGTGTAAAAAATGTACTAAAGACTTTGATTAATCTACACATTAACTCCAGTCTCATGTTCATGAGATCCTTCTAATGACACGCATCACACATTCCACGTCCCACACAAACGGCAAAGGGCAAGCAACTGCACTACTTAACATTATAAATACCCCCCTCGGCCCCCACGGGGGCACTTACTCTCACTTCTGCCCGGCTCTGGTTTCACACAAACCCTGCTGAGAGCTCCACAGCTCTGGGTCTATTGTTGCCTGAGCCTCCCCGATGCCTGGGTCTCAACCAGGCCTCAGTGGAGTTTCTCATCCATCCGTAACGGCCTTAACTGAAAGCCAGGCTGGCGTTGTGGGCGTAGGCAGCGCTGGGAGCCTGGTGTTGACCCCTGGGTAATTTACTGCTAGGAGTGATGGGAGAACGTGTGGCTGTTTGCTGCTAACCGCAGACAAGGCCAGAAGGGTTTAGTGGGAATATAAAGCATGCTGGACAACATAGTGTTAAAACCATTCATAAAATATATAAAAATATCTAACTGTATGTAACTGATACAAGAAAAGTCAACGGGTGGTGACGCATATTGTTAGCATTGCTAATAAAATGTAATTTTGCAGAAGTACTTGAAATGTTTAATTTGAGTACACTTTAAAATTTCAAAAGCATTACACATAGGGATGTAACAATATTATCAATATCGTGATATCGCGATAACAAAACTGTCTCGATATTATCGTGGCATGATGATATGAAACGATAGGTCTTCCGGACAAGTGTAGTTTTTAAAATATATTTAAACGTCTTATTCTAATATAAAAGGTCTTTAAAAGTTGTGTTTTTAGCCATTATGCTTTGACACAGTATCTAAAACTAAAACCGAAAGCGCAATATGTCTAAAACAATGCAATTGTTTTATAATATATGGCTATTATTTTCATTGTTGTTATTATTATTATATTTTATAATAATAATATAAGTTTTCTTAGTTAAGAACATGGGTTGGGCTCTTAATTTTGAACTCTCAAAGTGCATTAGATACTAGAATTTACCTTTAATTTTTTTTTTATTCGTCATATTATCTTTGTTATTTTGAACATTGCAATAAATATCATATGGCGATATTTTGATAATGTTACATCCCTAATTACACCACTATAAATGGATGTTACTTTCCAAAAAAAAAAAATATATATATATATATATATATATATTACAGTTAAAATATCTAATAAAAAAACCTTAAAACAAGATACATTGACTTAAGGAGCAACAGTGCACTGCGACTTTTTATCTCACAATTCTTTTTTCTCGCAATTGCAAGGTTACATCTCACAATTCTGACTTTTTTTTCAGAATTGTGATACAAACTTGCAATTCTGACTTTTTTTCTCAGAATTGTGAGATATAAACTCACAATTGCAATTACAAACTCAGATAATACCTTTATATCTTGCAATTCTGACTTTATAATATGCAAGTCAGAATTGTGAGATGAAAAGTCGCAATTCTATAAATTCGCAATTCTGAGAAAATGTAAGTCTCTTTTCTACCTCAAAACTGGACTTTGTAACTTACAATTGCACAATTTCTCACTATTCTGGCGAAAAAGTCAGACTTGCATAAAAAAAGTTAGAATTGCGAGATATAAACTTGCAATGGCAAGAAAAAAGTCAGAATTGTGAGATTCAAATTCGTATTTGTGAGAAAAAAGTCAATCTGTTAGTAGCTTATTTCTTGCAATTCTGACTTTATAAATTCTGCGAAAAAAAGTCGGAATTGTGTGAAAAAGACAGAACTGCGATATAAACTTGCAATTCTCAGAAAAAAGTCAGTTGTGAGATAAATACTTGCATTTGCGAGAAAGTAAGTCAGAATTGTGAGTGTTTATCTTGCAATTCTGACTTCATTTCTCAGAAATGAGTTTAAATCTCACAATTCTGAGAAAAAAAGTCAGAATTCTGAGATATAAACTCGCATTTGCGAGGAAAAAAGGCAAAATTGTTTTTATCTTTCAATTCTGACTTTATTTCTCACAATTGTTGAGTTTATATCAAGCAGTTCTGAGAAAAAAGTCAGAATTGCGAATTTATATCTCACAACTGTGATGTCATTTCACAGAACTGCAAGTTCGCATCTCGCAATTCTGAGAAAAAAATTGAGAACTGCAAGTTTGTATCATGCAATTCTGAGAAAAAAACTCTTTTTGAAAGTTTTAAGTTTTGAAAAAAAAAAGTTGTGTAGTAACAAAATTCATTTATATTCAAGATAATATATCTTAAAAATATATATTAAAAGTCTTAATATCTTCTGAAGTGAATGTATCTTGTTTAAAAGGTATTTTGATTATTTTTGCTGTATAAAAACCAAATAACACATTAAGACATAAATTGGGGGAGTTTAGGGGGAGATAAAAGAAATCAAAAGCAAAAGAAAAAGCTGAAAATTTCTGTAATGAAGACAAAGATAAAGTGTGAATATTGTCACTACCCTCCAAAATCTATGAAAAAAAAATTAGAAATAAAAAAAAAATCTGTAGTATTTCTGTTGTTTCTGCAATGGAGAGCAAGTGGATATCTCAAGATACAAAGATCCACATTCTAAAGTTAGCAATTGCAATATAAACAAAAAACAATGATCACAAAATTGTACCAAGTCAAAATGATCTGAACTATGATATCCACATTCATTTTATATAGTCTATATTCTTAACTCACGTGAACAAATAACATTTCTCTCACTATATATAAGTCTCTTTAGCTATTATAGAGCAACCTCTAAGTGCTACAACTTTAATGTACTATCTATGAAGATCAATTGCGAGTTGCTGACCACAGAGAGCTCCAAAACGGTCACTTATGAGGTTCCACATTGTCCTTTCACCTTTTGTCTTCATGAGACCCTATAGAGCTGAATTTGGAGAAGCGCTATTTCACGTCTCTTCAAAGGGACTGTGGGACAGCTGAGAATAACTGCTGTTCTAACACCATTATCACAGTGCAGACAGAAAGCTGCTCCACCACACAAACACCTCCCTCTCTCCACATTGTGCTATAAGTGCTGGGGAGTCTTGGCATCTGCCTGATAGCGATGAAAGACAAATGAGAGAGAGAAACTACAGATGAAGGACAGGGAGGTCAAAGCTGGATAGAGGACTTCTGCAGCACTGCGTTTGGTAATGATGCTATAATGAACTGTATTTCTATCATGACAACTCTTGGAAGATTTTAGCATGGTAATGGATATGACAATGTTTATGTATTTGGTCTTGGTGAAATAGATCTGCTACGCTGATGAATTGCTGCTGCAAACCATGTACAGGAACTTGCTACTGCTCCTGCACAATAGGATATATAATAACCCGTAGCAGATCTATACAGGTGGAGCTGGGGAAGTGGAGGGTTTCAGAGGAACTATGCAAATGCAAATAGTGAATGCTAACCAGCCATCTAAATGTAAAGCAGCAAGCTTATTGGCTGCGTATGCAACATAAACCAATCAATAGTGTTAATATTAAAATAATGTTAATATTAATAATAAAACTAAGTGAAATAACAATTTATATAACAATACATTGTCTAATTAATTACGTTAATAGTTTATTATGATTTTGGTTATTATTAGTACACACACAGACCTGTGAATAATTATTATATCTTCATAATAAATTATAAATATAAAAAAAATATAAATACACATTTTAATATTATAATAATAAGACAATTCAATATTTATATTATTAATATAATAATAATAAATCAAGTTAAATTATATAACAATAACTTGTCTAATTAATTATGACAAAATAATTGTTTATTATTAGTAGGAGTAGTAGTAGTAGTACACACACAGATTCTAATATTATAATAATAAGACACTGTTCAACATTTATATTATTAATTAATATTACAATAATAATACATTAAATTGCAAATTATATAATAATAAATTGTCTAATTTTGGCAAAATATTTGTTTATTATGATTATTATGATTCTTCTTCTTATCTTATTATTATTATTATTATTAGTGCACACACAGTCCTGTGACCAATTATATAATAATAATAATTACATTGTCATAACAAGGTATAAATACTTAATGTATTTATTATGTAATAACTTTAATAATATAATAAGACATGATTCAATATTAATATTATAATTTAATATTATAATTATAAATTACAAATTATATAACAATAAATTGTCTAATTATGGCAAAATAATTATTTTGATTATAATTATTAGTAGTACACACACAGACCTATGAAAAAGTATATAATATTAATAATAATTACATTTTCATAATAAATGATAAATATTTAATCAGATTTATCTATAAAAATGTTAACATTATGATAATAAGACAATTCAATATTAATAATTATAATAATAATTAATTTAAATGACAAAATGGCAAAATTGTGTTTATAATTTTGATCAACTGACCAATTATATAATATTAACAATAGTTACATTTTCATAATAAATGATGCATATTCAATAAATTTAAAATATAATAAGTTTAATTATGTAATAAGACAATTAATTAATTAATTTTATAATAATACATTAAAATTACAAATTTTATAATAAATTGTCTAATTAATTATGGCAAAATAATTGTTCATTATTATTACTATTATCATCATCATCATATTAAATGTAATTATTTGTTGAATATTGGTATCTTTTATTGTATTATTGCTTCTGCTGTCTTTTGAAATATTTTACATTTTCTGGAAAAAATGTAAATTAAAAAACACTAACTTTCCAATGTAACCTTCTGATTGTAAATGATTGTAAGTCAAATCGAATGTGTTGAAAGGGTCAGTTTAAAAAGTGGACACTTTTAAAATGTTATACGATTTTTCAAACAACGAATAAACCTCAATACGAGTCATATGAAAAACTAGGTATCCACCAAGCTCAAAAAGGCAACTTCTACACGAATGCTTGATTTAGCCCCTCCGTCCAGCCATATGGGCCGGCATAAACAGACCTGATATTTTCATAACCCGGCATCTGTGAGGTAAGCAGCTATAAGCGACAGACACTAACATAGAGATACAAGTTCTCGACAGCTGCCTCCGATATGACATCTTTCCTGGACCTTGATCTTGTAACAGCAGGACGGTTCCCAAAATAGAGCCAGCAGCCTTCCAACACCAGCGCTCAAAAAGATAAAGAGCGCCAACTCGCGAACGTTCGAGGCTTTATGTTTATATTGAGCAAATCCTGAGCTGGGACTCCAGTCTTGTAATTGTAGTTCTACATCATTTGCTTTTAGCGCCAGATGGTCAGTTGAGATATTAGACTGTCCGCACTATCGATCAGACATCTGACCAGCGGTCAGCATACAAATGGTGTGTGTGATAGCCAGTCTTTGGTAATTAAATATCAACTTTTGCCATCACGTCAATTAGTCATTAAGACAGAAAATTACTATAAATGTCTCTTGCACAACAGTCACAAGCAAAGTAATGAAAGCACTTATCATTTATTCAAATCCCTATTAAAAAAGTATTACACTTAGGCGACTTGAACGATGCCTCAAATTATGCGGCAAATATACCTTTACTTTTTTTGGCAATCATACTTAGTTACGGACAATAAAAACCCACTAAGGGAGGGACTTGAGCCAGCAAGAAGTGCTCATTTGCTAAAATACTACAAAGGTGGTCTGTCTGTAGCTGTAAGACTCAAATGGAGGGATAATGCCTATCCGCAGCAGAAACAGGTGCTCATGCCAGTATTCTGCTGGGGCATCGCGGCTCTGCCAGTCTGCCCAGCGGGCAAGGTGCAAACCCATTTACCACTCCCCTGGGCAACATTAGTCCTGCTAGAGGGAGACATGTCAAAGCCTGTGGTGACAGTTAACCTTGGCAGAGACAGGGCATTCTGCCAGCCGGCACAGAGCAGAGCCGCAGACAGACACAAGAGGACTTAATGAGGTCTGTCTCAAAGCCAGCAGGGGAACAGAGTCAGGTGTCTGCCGTACTTGAAACACGCTGCATTTACTGGACATAGAGCTCCCAAATGCATAATAATACAGCTATGGGATCCAGAATATCATGCAGATAGGATAGAATCTACTTGTATTTACTACTTGTATTTATTCAAAGTTGTAAATACAAAGTTTGTACAAATTACTCAAACATCAATCATACACAAATATCACAGCACAACTGACAGACAATATGAATGCAACAGTTACTGCCCAATAAGCGTCTTTGGCTGCCAAAATATTTTCAATGTTATTTTAGTATTATTTACTATTATAGTATTTACTGTTATTTCAAATTATTTTTTGGTTGCCAAAGTATTTTTTCTGTTTTATTTTGGTATTTTTTTTACAGTATTATAGTATTTAAATTAGCTTTTATTTTGGTTTACAATGTTTTTTTTTCTGTGTTATTTTAGTTTTATTTTTTACACTATTAAAGTATTTATTAATATTTCAATTGGCTTTTATTTTTCTGTTATTTTAGTATTATTTTTACACTATTATAATATTCATTAATATTTCAAATTGGCTTTTATTTTGGTTGCCAAAGTGTTTTTCTGTGTTGTTATAGCATTATTTTTTAAACCATTGTAGTTTTTATGAATATTTTAAATTAGCTTTTATTTTGGTTGCCAAAGTATTTTTTCTGTGTCATTGTAGTATTATTTTTTACACTATTGTGGTATTATTTAATCTTTCAAATTAGCTTTTATTATGGTTTCCAAAATTTTTTCCAAAGTTTTTTTTTTTTTTTTACAGTATTAGTATAAGTATAGTATTAGTATAGTATATAGTATTTAAATTAGCTTTTATTTTAGTTTACAATGTTTTTTTTTCTGTGTTATTTTTAGTTTTATTTTTTACACTGTTGTAGTATTTCTTAATATTTCAAATTGGCTTTTATTTTTCTGTCATTTTAGTATTATTTTTACACTATTGTAGTATTTATTAATATTTAAAATTAACTTTTATTTTGGTTTACAATGTTTTTTTCTGTGTTCATTTAGTTTTATTTTTTACACTATTATAGTATTTTATTAATAATTCAAATTAGCTTTTATTTTGGTTGCCAGTATTTTTCTGTGTTATTTTAGTATTATTTGTACACTATTGTAGTATTTATTCACATTTCAAATTTACTTTTATTTTGGTTGCCAAAGTATTATTTAGTAATATATAAGTAAAGTATTATTAAAAGTATTATTATTATTTAGTAGTGTTATTTTTTACACCATTATAGTATGTATTAATATTTCAAATTAGCTTTTATTTTGGTTTCCGAAGTTTTTTCTGTGCTACTTTAGTATTATTTTTTACACTATTATAGTATTTATTAATATTTCAAATTAGCTTTAATTTGGTTGCCAAAGTATTTTTCTGTTATTTTAGTATTATTTATATGCCATAATAGTATTTATCAATATTAGCTTTTATTTTGCTTGCCAAATTGTTTTTTCTGTGTTCTTTTTGTATTATTTACACTATACACTACTGTAGTATTTATTAATACTTCCTGTTTTTTTTTTTACTTTTATAGAAATAATGTTATGTGCTTTGTAATTTATATTAGCTTGGGGTTTTTACAACTATTTAGCTTTATTTATTTTTATATCATTTTTAGTAAATGTAGTGCTTCAATTCAAATTTATTTTCAGTTTGTTTGTCATAAGTTTTTCATATAATATTTATATTTTCTTTTAATTAACAAATAATTTTAGTTAACAATAACAACACCAGTATATTTCCCATTGGTTTTGTCATCTACAGCATTGATCCAACCCAACCACCTGTAAGATAAATCACAATATCACAACATTTGATTGCAAGCAAAAAAAGGTTTAAAATTGGCAAATAAATAAAAATAAAAAATACAAAGGTACTTAATGTCTACTTAAAATTTTGTGAAGCATATAACATCACTTAATCTATAAGCTCATTGTTAGTCTGTTTTGAACGGTTACTCTCTATACAGGTTATAGTCTTTTATAGTCTTTTAAAGTTGCCCTGAAGCCCCACCACAGTGATACAGAACAACAGTGCTGATCAGATTTCCTTTTGCCTGTCAGCGTAAATGACATGATCATAATGATGCTGAAACAGTTATTCACTGCTGAACCAGGAATATGACACCAGCAGTCTTTAAAGACCTACTTTAAAGAGCTAACTTTTCTACCCCCTGTATAAGATATCAGAATCCTTTTATGGTGAGTATGAGGTGTTTAAAGTTTGCTAATCAACTTCCAACTAAGGCTTTTAGTTAGATTTCACATTAGGAAACATCCACTTTTGAGCTTAATTTTTTTTTTTTTCTTATGCGATCCCTCGCAACTGTAGGTGGGCTGCACTTAGTATAGTCAGTGAGTCGAAAAAGACTTAATGCGTCAAGATAGCACTTAGCATACACTGATGACAGATATAAAGGTGATGATCCCTCATTTTTAGGCAGTTTTGTGAGAAAAGGTGATGATATTTCTTTACTGCCACCTCAGGAAACTGCTATTAATGATAGTTAATGGAGGAAAAAGAGGGATGTGCTCTCATCTGAACACAGCAAGAGGACTGTGTACTTTAGATGGGTGAGAGTGCAGCATTTGGCCCACCTGAGAAGAGAAAAAGTAGAGAAAAACTCAAAAAGAGATCACAGGGATTACAAAAAATGTGGTGAACTGCAGCATAAATGATGTAGATTGTCAAATATCTACAGGGGACCCAAAAGCTTTTAAATGTTACTGCATTAGAAGACAAAGTATCACACCAACTTACATCTGCAAACGATTATGTTTACATAGACTTAGATTCACTTTTTAATGCCAAGGATCAAATATGATGAACTCCTTCCTCTCCCAAAAAAA
Organism: Labeo catla; assembly: GCA_012976165.1. Lineage (NCBI taxonomy): Eukaryota > Metazoa > Chordata > Actinopteri > Cypriniformes > Cyprinidae > Labeo > Labeo catla. The sequence continues at coordinate 5,914,273 of VONZ01000001.1, forward strand.
TACAGTATAAAGCAGCTTTATATTTTCATGCATAAAAACTCATTTACAGCATGTACGAAAAATTGTGATATTATGAAGACAACAAAATTATATAATTAGCATTTACATTGTCATTGTACCACCAATATCACTTGCAATTTTTCGATTTTTTTAAAAAGTTTTGAAAATTTTGGGAATTTTTTGGAAACTTTCGGAAATCTTCCACCTCTTTGCAACCCTACTTCTGTCTTTATAATAATAATAAACTTTATTTCATATAGTGTCTTTAAAGCAATCTTCTCAAGCAGTTTATACCAAAAAATAAATAAAGTAAAATAAATAAATAAAAAATAAATAAAATTAAAAAAAGGCGGAAAATTTCAGGAAAATTTTTGAAACTTTCAACATATTCTAGGATTCTGGGATTTTTTTGTAAAGTTTGAAAACAGTGGGAAATTTTCAGAAACTTTCGAAAATGTTTCACCCCTTTCCAGTGCTATTTCTGTCTTTATAATAATAACAATAAACTTTATTCCATATAGTGTCTTTAAAGCAACCTCCTCAAGCAGTTTATACCAAAAAAGGCTGAAAATTTTCAGGAAATTTTTGGGATTCTGGGATTTTTTGGAAAGTTTTGAAAAGTTTTGGAAATTTTTCAGAAATTTTCCACCCCTTTGCAAACCTATTTTTGTCTTTATCATAATAATAAAATGTATTCTATATATAGTCTTTAAAGCAACCTTCTCAAGCATTTTATACCAAAGAAAAAAAATGAAAATGTTGACAATTTCTGAAACTTTCAAAAAATGTAAGGATTCTAGGATTTTCTGTAAACTTTTGAAAAAATGTGGGAATTTTCAGACACTTTCACCCCTTTCCAACGCTATTTCTGTCTTTATAATAATAATAATAATAAACTTTTAATTTTTAAAGCAACCTTCTTAAGCAGTTTATACAAAAAAGAAGATAGAACAGCATAAAAAGAAGCATTAAACATACATATCAAAATAATATAGTAAATTTAAATAAAAGCTTTTCTGTAATACTTTATTTTGATTGTCCAGTTTAGGCATTCTACTAACAATAAGTAACTTTGCAACTACACGTCTTAAACTTATTCTGCCAAATTTAATTTTAACCTAACCCTAACAGAGTCATTTACCAATCATATACAATGCACCGACTGTATAACCCAGTCAGGTCACAATGCTTAACTAATTACAAATCAAAGGGCTCTAGCGATCAACACATCAGATATTCAAAGTTGCAAGTTAGATATTTAATCACATCAATCTGTCCACTTTCAGCCCAGAATTACCTCCTATTGAGTGAAACCTGGATCACAATCCACACTGTATCTACACCACGCTTTAGTAGAAAACCCGATGATAGACATTATATATCAGCAGCGTGTATTAGCTATTAATAAGGCTTGCACGCGTGTGTGGTTGCCAGGTTTCATTTAGCGCAGTGTACCGTTCCACTTAATCCGTATGGTAATGATATCATATTCACATCAGCACAATACCCCTATTGAGTGTGTCCAAACAGACGCTGAAGCTGTGCCAAGCCATCCACATCTGTTCTCTGTTTTCACCTGTGGAGGCATATCTGAACACAGCACAGCCCAGCCCAGGCCCCATATGTTGAAAATGGCTCAAGGGACGAGTGCTGATTTTGGACAGGCTTCCCTGTCTTCATATTGTCTTAATCAGCGAGGACACAGGAGGTGTACTGGCCCTTTTGTGCATGCTGCTGTAGTGTCATGTGACCTCTGAGTGGATTAGAGGGATGATGGCCAGCTCAGGTTTATGGCAACACTCACAGAAACAGCAGGGAAAAGGGTTATGGAACGGGTAGAGTCTGTTACTGATGAGGTGAGTGGTGAAAAGGAAGAGAAAGAGAGAAAATGGAAAAAGGATGCTGAAAAAAAGTCCAAAGAAAAAAAGGGTACTCAGGTACTCAGTTTTGCACAGGGTACTCAATAAATATAACGTTCTTTGGGACGAAAATGAACCGAGCAAAGAATGAGTTTAAGATTACACATGTGAAACATGAACAAAAAGCGAAGATGGGGTGTTTGAGTAGAGCAAAGAAAAAGACCCCAAGGGATGTCCCGTGTGCATATCTCAAACTAAACCCTGAATGAAACCAGCCTCAGTCGGCACAAATTAATTTGGGACTTTGGGAATAAACCGCTACGAGTCTACAGAAGAAAAATGAACAAGCAAGTTTTTCTTTAGTCACACAATATTAGTTTTATACTAATATAGAAAGCTGTTGAAAACGAATGGGTAAGTCTATTAAAAATTCCTCTGTTGTAATAGAGTATGTTTTGGCAGAGGTTTCCATTGACCAGAGCCAATACAGAGAGCTGGCCGCCACACCATCCCAAAGAGAATACAGAAGTCAACAGCGCTGGCCAAGGTGCAGGGCCATAAACATTTACTGCTGGAGCTGATCCTGAGACCTCCTTGTGATCATCTGATGTTTTCATGCCAGAACAACAGCGGTTCTGCCATATGGGATTAAAGCGTTCTATAAATAAAGTATAGTTTGTTTTTATTGATGCTTTTCACTATTGTTGGTGCTCCAAGTCAAATCTGCATAAAAGATTCAAAATCCTAATCAAATTACTTCTAAACTTATGGAATGCATTCAAATAAATAAATAAATAAACAACCACAATATTTTAAAATATTAGCAGTGCTGGGTAAATCGTAATCCATTACTGAATACAAATTGCATGACAAATATTGTAGTTAGTAACACTTTTTAATTACTTTTAGATTATTTTTGACCTAACCAGGGTCAACCGATATGTGTTTTTCAGGGATGATTAGTACAGATCAAGTAGACCGATAACCAATATTTTGAACCGATATATGTCTAGTGTAAAAATGAATTAATGTCAAAATTAAGAATAACAAAGGCTCTGACAAAAAACTTTCTTCAAATGCTTTTGAATATTTTTGTTTGTGTTTTTCAGGGGCTGATTAGTAGAGATCAAGTAGAAAGATTGCCGATATTTTGAACCGATATATATATACCCATGTCTGGTCTAAAATTTAAAATTAACGTCAAAATTAAGAATAACAGGGGCTCTGACAAAGACTTTCGTTAAATGCTTTTAAATTATTTTATGTGTTTTCTGAGCCAATTATTACAGATCAAGTAGACAGATAATCGACGCTCTGAACTCATATCTGGTATAAAAATTAAATTAATCTTAAAATTAAGAATAACAAGGGCTCTGACAAAGACTTTCTTTAAATGCTTTTAAATTATTTATGTTTTTTTCTGGGCCGATTATAACAGATCAAATAGACTGATAACCGATATTCTGGTGTCTGGTGTAAAAATTTAAATTTATGTAAAAAAAAAAAAAAACTTTCTTTAAATAGCATTTAAATTATTTTATCTTTTTGAAAATGTTTTGAAAATGACCGATAACAAAAACCATAAAACTACTTATATCAGTGCCGATAATTCACCAGGCCAATAATTGGTCAACTCCTAGACCTAACTTGTTTATTACACAGACTTTAAAAGGATTATTGTGTACCATATTGATTAGAAAAATATGAACTGGGGTGAATCTACTGATGAATTTACTGCTACAGTGTTTATTTTATCAGCAAATTGGTTTTGAAAATGGCCGATACGATAACCATAAAAATGCTTAATATCGGCAGCAATAATCAGACTAGACTGAGTTTCCCAAAAGCATTGTAAGTTAAGTTGATCGTAGGGTTCATTGGTGGCAATGGTTCTACGATCTATTTAGGCTTATAAGAATTAAATAAGAATTGGGGTGAATCAGTTTATGAAAAATTATAAATAATTTACTGCCACTGTGTAAATAATACGCAAAAAAACGTGTAATCCATAAAGTGTAACTGTAATCTGATTATGAGTATTTTAAAACGTAATATTGCCTAATTACAAACACTTTACTTTTCGGAATCTGATTATGTAATCCAGATTACATGTAATTACATAGTGTATACTATATTTATGTTGTCAATATACCTTCATGTCCACTTAAAAAAAAACAGCACCTCTTACACAACCAATTTTAACGGCTACTAAAGCCACTAAAATTCTAATGCGGAAAGCTGAGAAATAACAAAGGGTTCAACACTGAAACTACCAGGTCAGAATGCAGGGTGTTCCCAAATGTTTGGCAAAGACTATAAAGAAAACTGCATTCCTCTTTCAGTTTTTATTCATACAAGGACAAAGCACATTCCATGACAACTGCAAATGACAAATGCAATTATTTCTTGTTTTATCCGGATGTAACACTCCACAAACTCCACTCTTGTGTTTTGGAAAATGGAAACACTTTCCCTTCACCTTAAAGGAAGTTCAAGAAATTAACTGCCACTTGAGGTGTGGTGGAGAATAATTAAATCAGGAAAATTTATTAGCAATGTTTGAAGGGAAATAAATAGAAAGGAATGTCTATAACTAACAAGAACAAGAGCTTCCCCTCAGGCAACTTCCCATCTGCAGCACCGCTCATAAGCATCGGATATGAGAGATCATTTATTAATCCCTGCCATTATGCAAAATGTCAAACAAGCAACACAAAAGATACATGATACAAACACTATCCTCTGCACAAGTGTGGTTTCTATGGTGTTTTACAAATATTGTCATATTAAAATCAACACTGAACTGTTCTGTTTGATAAGGTTTGTACTATTTGATCGGATCGACTCCAGAATTTATTTGCATTGGATCCACGAATCACATACTTTCTGACAGATGTAATTCTGGATGTAAACTAGATGTACATTGTTTCCAACATATTAACCATATGTCACACTCAATCAGTCTGACAGCTCTCAAGTTCATCAAAATGTTCAAAATATCTAACATCAAGAGCATCTAAGGACAAGGTTTTCCCATTTAGAAATACCCTGATATGCACATTGTTATGTGAAGAACTACCCAACCAGAAAAGGCCAAGGTCTATGCTGAGAACTCAAAGAGTCCAACTGTGATAAAACCAGAAGAGGGGACGCTGCATGAAAAACCAGAATAGACTCTATCCCGTCCAGATTACTACGACAGGCCATCCATCAGAGCCAAGAGACTGGTCTGAATGCACGGTCACTTCAAGAATGCAGTTACTGAAGAGCCAGTTAGTGTGGAAACAGAGGGACTGGGGTGAGGGGTCGACAGGGGGCATGAGAGGGTGAAGAGGGGGGACAGGACATGAACAATGAGGGGAAAAAGGAGGTCTTGAGAGTGAAGGACAAGGATGGGGAGACACAATGAGGGAGAGGAGGGATATTCGGACCACCGAGGATGCACCTAACATAGTGACATTCCACAGTGACACCCACAAGGGTGAGCGGAGGTCTCGGGTCTGGCCTAACATGGCAAATTTTTCAGTTTGCACAACCTGACGCAGGAATTTTTATTTGCATCTTTGTCAATGCTTGTGTTAGCATTCTTTGAATGTTTTCTACAAAAGTGATGAGTTACTTCTTTTCAGTCAGTGAAGTCAGATCATCACAAAAAGTTAAAGAAAAAATTTTTCACATACTTGAAAGCTAGTTTATTTGTAGTTTATTTATTTCAACCATCCAAAAACAACTCAAACCTATACCACCAGTCAAAAGTTCTTGAATAGTAAGATTTTTAATGTTTTTTAAAGAAGTCTCCTCTGCTCACCAAGCCTGCATTTTTTGGATCCAAAGTACAGCAAAAACTTTTGAAATATTTTTACTATTTAAAAAAACTGCTTTCTGTTTGAATATATTTTAAAGTTATTTATTCATGTGATTTCAAAGTTTATTTTTTAGCATCATTACTTGTCAAATGATCCTTCAGAAATCATTCTAATATTCTGATTTGCTGCTCAGAAACATTTATTATTAGTATTAGCATTAGTATTATGTTAAAAACAGCTGAGTAGAATTTTCTGGGGCTTATTTGATGAATAGAAAGTTCAGAAGAACAGCATGTATCTGAAATAGAAATCTTTTGTAACATACATATAATGTTACAAAAGTTTTTTTTTTTTTTATTTCAGATAAATGCTGATTTTTGGATCTTTCTATTCATTAAATAATCCTGATAAAATGTACTAAACTGTTTTACATACTGATACTACTACTAATAATAATAACAATAATAATACATTTTTCTCTAGCGGCAAATCAGCATATTAGAATAATTTCTGAAAGATCGTGTGACACTGAAAACTGGAGTAATGATGCTGAAAATTTAGCTTTGATCACAGGAATAAATTACATTTTAAAATATATTTAAATTTATTCAAACAGTTATGTTAAATAGTAAAAACATTTTACAATTTTTCTGTTTTTGCTGTACTTTGGATCAAATAAATCCAGGCTTGGTGAGCAGAAGAGACTTAAAAAAAGAAGACTAAAAAGAAGAGAATAAAAATCTTACTGTTTAAAAACTTTTGACTTGGTAGTGTAAATATGAATATATTTAAATAAACAATAAATATCACGTTAATTTTCTTTTCAATTTTCGACTGCATTATAAGAGCAACTATCACAATTTTTAATCTGTCAAATGTCATTCTGGTTATTAAATCCATGGACGTGATAGTGGTGCTTAAGTAGGTAATAACAGTCATTTTCCCTCCTTTTTTCCAGTATATGATCAATAAAAAAGAAAGGATTGCGAGAAATCACTGTTTTTTACCCAGCCCCAACAATTTGTATGAAAAAAAGTTGTATGCAAAACCTACCACTTAGTTGGCGGCAGCAGATTGCACAAAAATGTACAAATGAGGTTGTACAAATGAATACAAAAGTTTGGAACAAATCAAAATAGCATATATCAATAGAACTACTTTGAGACTGTTGCAGTTTCTGTGAACAGGCAGGCACACCGCAAATGCGAAATCTCACTTTTACTGCCTTTACATGCCCAGTATTACATTGGGATGTCTACAACACCATCTCCCTGGATGCATCAATCATCACAATCTCATAACATAAATATCAAAGCTAGATCTTATGGAAAGCTTCAGGGAAACATTTAAACTAACTGTTTTTAACTACACACAAACACTTTCTGCAGCTTTAATTGCTACATTTCCTTTGAATAGTTTTTAAATGAGTTTTATTTTCCATTTATGGTCAAATTCTTTGGTAATTACATGATCCTTCACCCAGCGCTCTTTGACAGAAATGACGGTATAAAAGTGTAATTTGGAAAAAGCTCAACTTCTGTCAGAGAGAATTGGCTGGGTGGAAGCCTGCATGAAAACTAATGAATGGTCCATTAAACACCAGGGATATTAACAGAGTAACAAAAAGTGCATCATGCATTATTAACTCTGATAAGGATAAATATGGCTATATGCATTCATTCAACACATATATGTTTCCCTCCCACTGTCAAAACAGTGTGTCATGTTGAACAGTAAATGTTGAACAGAAGTCAGGTGGCTGCAATGCAGGGCAAATGTATATTTTCTTTCTTCGCTGTGGTCCCGAGGACCAGGGACGCTGCAGTGACTGCTGCATCTGTTCACCATTCCAGATAATTAACCATTACTTCAATTTGCAAAAAGCGCTTTTATGCCACACGGCTGCAGAAAAGCAGCAGAACTGAAACAGCGCAGAGGTATGTACTGAAAACCCAGAAAACTGTGCTGGGTAATGTTTGATCAACAGAGCGCAGCGCTTTTAGGGGAAAGTTTGCCAACTGTAACAACAGCCGTACGAGCGTTTGATCACTATTTAATTGTTTAACAAGCGCTAAACAAACATATTGTGTTTCAGTGTTGATAATTACGGCAGAGAACGTCATACAGAAGGTACCTTAATACAAATAATGAGTTTTCAAGTATTTAATTATAAACTAGGATTTTGTTGGTTATTTTGAAAATAAGCTCAGTTGCAATTGATAAAATTCATTCGATATTTCTCTCACACAAATATGAAAAAACGTCCACATATTTTACCCAAAAAAGAAATTTTATGTATCCTGAAAAAAATGTCAATGGACAAATGAATTAAAAAATAACATTTCATTTACTTGTAATTTGATAATAAATAAATAAAAAGAAATCAAAGAAATAAATCAAATCTATCATCACCCTATTCACACATAATGCTGTGCAACGATTAATTCAAAATAAAACAATTAAATTAAATTAATTAATTAAATTAAACAACTTTTATTTTGTATGCAATTAATCATTGCATAGCACTAATTGTACTAACTACAATTTATGTCAATTTTTATGATTTAATTACTATAATTTTGTTTTGTTTTTTTAACTTAAAGTAAAACTACCAGACACATTATGTAAATGTAAATTAGATTAAAAAAAAATATGTAAAAATAATGTGGAAGCCAGTTTCTGCCACTGAATTAAAAAAAAAATGTTATTGTGACATTTTATTCCACAATTTGCAATCCTAACTTCCAGTGTTGGGCAAGCTACTTGGAAAATGTAGTGAGCTAAGCTAACAGTTACTCTTCATTAAATGAAGCTTAACTACACTAAAGCTACAGCCTTGGGTAATGTAGCAAGCTAAGCTACAACAACATGGCAAAAGTAGTTTACTACATCTAAGCTATTTTTTACATTTTCATTTTTCTATTGAACCAACATCATACCAAGTCAATGCTCTCTCAGTGATCAATTAAATTGTCAGTCATACAGGCATAAAAGTCCAGTTTAATTGTTTATTCAACCACTCTTCCAAACCAATTTGGCAACAAAAATCAGTATAATGTACAGGGCTGGGTTTATCTCATATTTTGGGGGGTTAGGGGGGGTTGAATTCTTTCTTGAAAAACATTTTTTTTAAAACAATGGCACCTGTTTCAGAGTGTTGAATGAATAAAACAGGGAAAACACGAAATTTTTAAATAAAATAATTTATACATATAATTGAATAACATAGTCTATATATAAATGGGTGTTTGTCAACTGATTGCATGCCATCAGAGTTTACAGTGTTGACAGCTTCGTAAAAAATTGGCCTAATGGAAGTGCTGTAGTTTTGCTGTATATAGCTACTGAAATATGACAGACCGCACAAAAACAGCACTTTAATTTACTGCCATTTTTAAAGATAGTAATTGATTTCATGAATACAAGACGGTAAATAAAAAACAAGTGCCAAATGTAAGCCAGATTTGGCCCAGACCCTGTTACTATCTGGGAAGCAAAGCTAAATTCTATTGTAAATTTGTTAACTGACAGTAAGAATATTTAACCGAATCAAGCGGCTATTTTCGTTTGCCGAAGTTTTTTTAAAAAAACATGCTAACATAAATTGTACGTCTTTGAGAGGAAAAATTAAACCTGACAGGTCACGGCGGCTAGGCCTATAAGTCACATTTTATTATATTCTGAAATGAACAGGCCTACAGCGTAAGGTTATAATGTTCCGACATTATTTCCCTCACTCCACAATAAATCCTTTAACTTTGACCGTATTCAGAACCGAACGAGGATGAAAAAATAAATAAATAAATAAATAAATTTGCCTAAACAATCCAAAACAAATTTAAAGCCAAACTGAAAGTAAAGTTGGGCTTATGTAGACTACCTCTCTTACACTATTTAAATTGACTAGTGTAACTTTTGGGTGACTGTGTTTTATTTTTTGGTCATAGTAAAGGCATAATTCGATACTGCAAAGTCCAAAGCAGTTTGAAGTGTCAAGAATATTAGCAAAGATTATTATAATTAGTTTAGACTAGAACATTGTTTAATTCTTATTTCGCTATGGAACCTGATCGTTTTTTTTTGTTTGTTTGTTTGTTTGTTTGTTTTTGCTAAGAACGGACCGAAACATTTTGCCTTTCGCCATGAATTTGACAAGCCACACCCACCCACTCCCCATCTCGTTCTTCTGAGTTTGAGATCTTCCCAGAGTACTAGCCTGCTTCAAAGACTAAAATCAAGGCGCCCACCACTAGTTCAAGTACTAAGTTTTTTTCTCAATACCGCTACAACAGAGGCAGTACGTGCATTACATTCACGCGTTTGCATTGCAGATTATACAGTTTTCTGTTGTTACGTGGGCGCTCAGTTTTTTTCTGACATTTAGCTAAAATATAAAGATTCCGCGCTTCACATAAGCAATTTGGTTGTCTCGACAACAAATGCTAGACTAAGACACACTTTTCTCATCTCCTCGATTGCAAAAAAAAACATTAGCCTTTATAAATACAGTGCTGTATTATAACTACAGAAAACATGTACTTTTTCAATCAACACTTCTTTATTTACCTCAAGTCTGCAAACACGCTGAGATGCTTCAAACTGCGCGCCGCATTTCATTCACGAGAGAGGCGGGAGGATTAATACGGTTTGACTGACAGTTTAATGAGCCAATGGCGTCACGAGGTTTAGTGGCGGTGACGTCGCTTACTGACCCAGGATCAGTAATCCGTAGCAGTTATATTACCGATTTGAGCTTAAAGTATAGAAAAATATATAGCTTTTAGCTTTTGTTGACGCTACCGCGCTACTTGATCAAAATAAGAGCTTAGCTACTGAAAAGCTATTTGACACTACTTGTAGCGACGCTACTGCCCAACACTGGTAACTTCTAAGAATTGCGTGATATAAACTTTGTTGTCACAATTCTGACTTTATAACTCACAACTGGGAATTTGTATCTTGCAGTTGTGGCTTTTTTCTTTCAATTCTGAATTTTTTTTCTCAGATCTGTGAGATATAAAAATTGCGAGTTATAAAAGTCCAATTTTGAGGGGACTTTACAAGATATATTGTCAATATATTGTAAAAAAGTCAGAACAGTGAGTTTATTTCTCGTAATTCTGACTTAACTTGCAATTGTGGGTTTATATCTCACAATTCTAAAAAAAACCTGCAACTGCAGAAAAAGAGGCAAAATTGTGAGATAAAAAGTTGCAATTACCTTTTTTATTTATTCAGTGGCAGAAACCAGCTCCATATGTTAATGCAAAAGAAAAAAAAAGGCATATGTATTTATGAAAAATAAAAAATGAGACCTGAAAATCTTTTAATGTTTGAAGGTTTGATATCTCGTCAAAGTTCTTTCTTTTTCACCATTACAAGCAACAGAAAATATGCAGCTATTGTCATTTTGTAACGACCGCAACATGACGTAAAGAACTTCAAATTCTTCAGATGCTTCCAACACCTGACAAATCACCAAAACAAAGACTTAAGAATTCCAGAACAGAACCACAGACTGTTTCTTTTGTCCTTATTTTCTAAAACTCAGCAAACATGGGGGTCATCTATTCACAAACAGTGTCTAAAACCACTCCCTATGACCTAGTATGCGTTTAGAGAGAAGAAAGAGAGCAGGAGAGACTTCACTGATCAGTGCAATCCAGTTGATGGCACATAGAAGATGACTATGTAGGTACAGACTGAAAGAAAACTGTAGAGGAAATGGGAGAAATGTAGAAATGGAACCATAATTCAACACCAATCAGTCCTGCTAATGGCTTTGCTGCTGTGATAACTGATTTTGTCACTGACGAACTCAAAAAAGGCAAAAGCTAACAAATATCAATCTTTACGGTTCACTTACTGAAAAGACATAGAAGACAGAAGTTAAACCTCCCATAACCTTATGCTTTGTTATTATTTCAAATAATGGACATCCTGTCCAAATAATTACAACTGCTCACCCTACATCTTCAGCGCATACAAAATACATAAATCCAACAAGGCCTTAGAAAATGAACTACATGAGAATCTGCTCTCACCACTGCTGTCCTGATAAATACTCAATCTATATGTAAATATAAGGTACTTTTGAAATATCTGGAAGGAACGAAAATGTATTTCCTTTTCCCATTTGATCAGCGCCCCCAGAGCCAAACCTATGACTTTTAATGAAAGTGTTGGGCAGATAGAAAAAGTGAAGCAGCGATAGAAAGGCATGAACGCACACGCTACAGAATGAACGGAAACGGCTACAGGTCGCTAAACGACCTTGAAACAGTTATCAATGCTAAACCCAAATGGGTTTGTTGAATGTGAAAGGCTCAGCAGCTTTCCTACAAAACTTGGAACAAAAAATTAACTGTTTGGTGAACACTGTCAGCTTTCAGAGGTATGAAACAGTTAAGTAAATATCTAAATCACTTGTAAACGCAAGCACACTGGCAACGAAATTGTTTAAAGGTTACACATAAGTATCAACATATCTAAAGTCCTGCAAGATATCTCATGCACATGACTTGCAAACAAGTCTTAAATCTATAAGGTAAGCCGCACAATCTGAATAAAAATATGAATTTAGGTTTAAAAAAATCATGCGTATATTCATCTGTTTTCTTAGTTCTCACATTCACACCATGTTGTAAGTTGGGACTCAGCTGGAAGGCAAGTTTTCCCATTGCCTTTGCTTTAAACCAGATGTTTCCTAATGGCATTCACAACAGCAGGATGAACACTGACACGCTATCGAGTCCCAAATCAACTTCTTGCTCCAGACCTAAAAAGTTATTTACTGATGCCTGCCGGGAATGAAAATGTAATCCTAAAATTATATTGTCACAATCTGGTGACTTATGTTCCTTCTCTGAAGCAAAATTTGGTATTCGTACATAAATTTGTGTGTAATTAAGCTTCTAATGAGGTGTTTCCTTATCTCAGATAGGAGAGTCTTGGATTGTACATGCCTTGGTGCATAAACAGCTGGTCTGAAGGCCCAAAAGTTGCAGGTTTAAATTCAAGTGTGGCTTTGTCATAAAAATGGAACTATATAACACAGAATGTCACGGAATTTCCTGAATTTTTGATGAATAAATCAAAGTAGGTCAGTACACTTAAATCAAAATGCATAATTAATATTAAACTGCAAAAAAAAAAAAAACTACTTAAATATGAAACCTGCATGTTCTGAATTTCTCTGTGTAAATGAATGGCGCAGATGCGCAGTTTCGTTTACTACACACATACTGAAACACGAGTGACGCTCACTGTGTTTTCAGCCTCTGCTGCCTCTATATATGAGTACATGAACACAAAAACATCTCTAGAGCTGCTCTGAGAGTCACGTAATGAGCATTTTACCATTTCTTTTAAGAAAGACTATCATCATAAGGTCTTTAAAGCAACCTGTCAAAACAAAAGTTCGGTATGTAGTTAACTGACAGTACTACTATAAAATTATTATTAAAACTGTTTACAAAGGAATATTTAGCAGGAAAATTATTTATTAGAATTTATTTACCAGAAAAAAATGTAAATACACAGCACAGTATTTCTGAAATGAAAAAATAAATAAATAAAATAATAATAATTTTAAAATAAAATCAGTTAATCAGAGATTTTAAATCTAGAATAGAAAATTTAATGAAATCATTAAAACGGAATCCAGACAATTAATGGAAAAAACAGAATTTGATAAAACCAAATTTGAGAAGTAAAAAAAAATAATAATAAACCTATTTCATAGGGCCTTAAAAATGTTACAAATTTTTGTTCAACTTTTAATAGATTGCTGTTAAATTGTGTACATTTCATGATTTCAATTAACTAGACATATATTTTTTAATTTAATTATTAAAACAGAGTCTAAAAATATGTAAATGGAAAAAAAACACAATCCATAAAAATGAAAATGGAAAAATACAGAATTTGGAAAAAATAAAATGGAATTTGCTACCAAATTAAGGCCCTAGGCAAGTGATGAGCTACAATCATCGTGCTCTTAAAGTCGGTATGAAACAGAAGTTGTGACCAACTTTGCCATTGCACTATGACATATGTGACCCTGGACCACAAAACCAGTCATAAGGGTAATTTTTTTAAAACTGAGATGTTGAAATAACAATATTTGGCCAAGATACAACTATTTGAAACATCTAGAATTTGAGGGTGCAAAAACAAAAAAGAAGAAAAAAAGCCTTTAAAGTTTAAAATGAAGTTCTTAGTAATGCATATTACTAATCAAAAATTAAGTTTTGATATATTTATGGTGGGAAATTTACAAAATATCTTGATGGAACATGATTTTTACTTAATATCCTAATGATTTTTGCCATAAAAAAAATAAATTTTGACCCATACAATGTATTGTTGGCTACTTACAACTGGTTTTATAGTCCAGAGTCACAACTGAAAAGGCTTAATGAACACAATAAAATTTTTGAATTAGAGTTTATGCATTAACACAATAAATAGGCTCATTTTGATTTTTAAGGCAACAGCAATAAGGCAACGACCAGTGACGTAACACCATCAATTTCCCTGTGAAGCCCTAACTTTATGTAATTTCCCTATAAAAATAGCCTCTTTAATTTGTAATTTACATGGAAAAGTACACAGTGTCACTGCTTTAATGCTCTTGAAACAAAGTTTGGAGTTTATAGCAAAACAACTGTGCAAAAGCCCGTACAAATGCTTTCAAGCCATTTCAATTAGCGTATTTCACTAGGTTAAACAGTTTACTCTGTACTCATGGAAGCGTCTGAAAAATAAAACAAAGTCCCACAAATAAACCAAACTACGAACACACAAATAGCCTTGCCATTTTCACATAAACCTGCAACCTGCTCAGCACTCTGTGCTGCAATACAGCTATTGCCACAAAATAAGAACGCATTATTCAATTGCAAAGTTGAGATATTAAAACAGTCTTCATTCCTAATCAATTAATGGTTAAACAAACTTAAAGTTTTAAGATACTCATTAGTCAATTCATCTCTTTGACAAAGAGTTGGACACATAATCATTATACAGGGTTTGCACTAATACATCATGATTTGGTCAGTTACCCACATGCGTGGCCATATTGGCGATACTCGAATGTAAACAACAGCACGGATTGCACCGTTAATGTACTACTGAATATGTTGTTCTGCTAATTTATGCTATGCTAATCCATGTAATAAATGTGTGAAAGCTGCTAAATCATATAGAGAAAGACTTAGTAAGCGGGAAAGGGTGCAATATTTTGACAAACTAAAGTTAATAGGTGGTAAAGATACATACGAGCAGTATTAATTAACATATTAGCCTAATATTTCACCTACCTGACTGGAAATGATGGAAGAACAAACACAAATGTTATCAAGATTCTTGCCCAGTCGCACTCTTCTGTTTGATTTGTTATAGCTTTTGTCAGTCTATGGTACTCCAAATGTTTTTCCTGGTCCGAACGATTAGTACAGCCCTAAACATGACAATAATTGACCATTTTCAGCAGCAATAATCAGCAAAATATGCAAGTTTCATTTGGCCAACGGATGGCGCGTTGTGAAAAAACTCTATAGTCTCCTGTGCAAGTTTTTAATGGTTGACAACATGATAACCAGGTTAAAACAGTAGCAAAGACAGGTGCTCTTGGAGTGTAAAGGATGGTAGTTAACTCACCACAACCTGGTCTGACAGGAGACAAATTGTAACACAGGATCCGTATCTCTGTCAAACAATCCCAGTTCACTTGGCGGCCATGTTGGAAACACTCCTAGCCATTTTCTAGGCATGTAACTTGCTGAAATTCCATCTGCGGGAATAGGAAAACATTGAAGATTACATTTCAGTAACATCAATTAGCAATGAAATGTTAACAATTACAGTTGATGTCAAAAGTTTACACTTTGCAGAATCTGCAAAATGTTAATTATTTTATCAAAATAAAAGGGATCATACAAAATGCATGTTATTTTTTATTTACTACTGACCTGAACAAGATATTTCACATAAAAGACGTTTACATATAGTCCACAAAATTTTAAATACACTTTGCTTAATACTGTGTTATTACCTGAATGATGCACAGCTGTGTTTTTTTTGTTTAGTTATAGTTGCTCATGAGTGCCTAGTTTGTTCTGAACAGTTAAACTGCCTGCTGTTTTTCAGAAAAATCCTTCAGGTCCCACAAAATCTTTGGTTTTTTAGCATTTTTGTGTATTTGAACCGTTTCCAACAATAGCCGTATGATTTTGAGATCCATCTTTTCACACTGAGGACAACTGAAAGACTCATATGCAACTATTACAGAAGGTTCAAACGCTCACTGATGCTTCCGAAGGAAAAACGATGCATTAAGAGCCGACTTAATGCATCATGTTTCCTTCTGGAGCATCAGTGAGTGTTTGAACCTTCTGTAATAGTTGCATATGACTCCCTCAGTTGTCCTCAGTGTGAAAAAATGGATCTCAGAATTATACAGTCATTGTTGGAACTGTTCAGGACAAACAAGGGACTCATGAACAACTAATACTAAACAAAAAAACACAGCTGTAGATCATTCAGGTAACAACACAGTATTAAAAATCATTATATAAAATAACATTTTGCAGATTCCGCAAGGTGTATGTAAACTTTTGACATCAAATGTATACCACAAATGTTGCTTCTTTAGCTCTAATCATGCTTTAGAATACTATTTGTTTGTTATCTAGTAGGGTCCAGTTAATTCATATTTTTATTTTAGAGTAAAAAACTAGTGATGGATGTGTTAAAAATGCTTTCAAAACTCAGTTTTGCTTTTGAATAATTACTTTAAAGCATGCATAAAACTGAAAGCTGCTGTCTCTGCTGGCCTTTTGCTGTAAGTGCTGTAAGTTTTGGTGTAAGGGATTTTGTCATTATTATACACTAGGGAGTGAGAATGAGGTTAATTGATTTAATTATTTCCATAACAGTTCTGTTAATTAACTGCATGCAATTAAGATGTAATATTCAAGAATTGTGTTGAATTAGCTCATTCTAATTAATACACATTAACTAAATTTACCAAGAAGAGCCAAAAATCGATTTTCTGGGTAAGCAAAGATCTAGAAAGAAACACAAGTTATAATGGAATATAAATAGTTGCATAAGAGGTCAAAACATGCCCAGCTCCAAATATCAGCAAAGCGTCAGAGAATAGGCACAGGACTCTCTCTCAGCTCCTGTCAGATGAACGTATCACAGCTCCATTTGGAGTGCTCTGAAGAGGAACATCGTGTCCGTGTTAACAGGCGACGAGAGATATGGGGGCTTTTCTCCCCGAGCAGATAAACGAGAGGATGAGAGACAATTTGCAGGGACTCTGAGCACTTCAAGTTCTGGCAGCAGAGGTGAGAGCTTTCAGCTCCGGCGCGCCGCTCAAGCAAAGAGTGAGAAATCACAGCGCCGAATAAAAAGGTGTGATTCATTCGCTCATTACGTTGTCTGGAGGTTAAAGTGAAATCATTTTTCTCACGGAGACGGGGAGAGGGATGAGCATGCACGAGTTACAAAGATAAAATCACACTCAGTTTAATGCACAAATTTTGATGTGGCACCATTATAAACTGAAACCCATTTAATTCAGAAAGTGAAAACCCAAAACAACACAAGTGGTCTAAGGTATTCTGAGTGGTGTTAAGACTCCTATGATATTCTGCTCCCTAGATAAGGCTTTCTAGCACTTAAACTTTACCAAACTCCCTGAAAGACTTTTGGAAAGACCTGCAGCACTGATGCTCTTAATTGCACAGGCCACATTCTCTCTCCACAGTTCCCTTCCAGGGGAAATGCTCAATAATCTGACACCCTGAGCGGGCAGTGCTGTCTTATTATCACAGGCCGCAGGCATGGTGACAAGCCTGGGGCGTGAGAGCACCTCTCCCATTTATTCCTATCACCGTCAGCTTCCTGTCAGAGAGCTGTCAGTCTTCCTGGAGAAACCTGCTCTAGTGCTGATAAACTCCACTTAAATGTTTAAGTGTGTGTGTGTGTGGGTGATTAAGTGAGTATATGTGTTGCTTGTTGTACATAAGTCAGAACTTTTTACAAAAATTATTAATAATATTTTATTATTATATGAGACTAATATCAGCCAATATAAACATCAGTCAGTCAGTGTTTTTGTACGTGAAACAGTTTGGCAGAAGAACACAAATAATTAAATGGCTGTTCGGAATACAATAGTCATATACTGCATATTGTGTGGTATACAGTGTATACTGCTTTCACATGATTAAATGACTCATTAAACGTTTAATTCAGCAAGTGGTGTGTGGTTATCATATCACAATTTTAAAAAATCACTTTACATTCTTAACAAATATGTGCAATGTTTTATTAACCTGTCTAATAAGATAGAATAATGAATTAAAACTAGAATAACAGAATCAATTTACATTTTTTTTACTTGCCCACAACAAAATAAATACAAAAAAACTAGAATACAAACATAAATTAAAAAGATATCAAAACTAGAGTACTAAAATAAAACTAATTATAAAACTAAAACACTAATAAAACGTAAACACACATCCACACACATATTATAAATGTAAATAAATATACACATTATAAATAAATAAATCATATTTATATTTTTATATTTTAAATGATATTTGTAATTAAATACAATTATATTTTTATTTATTTATATAATTATAATAATTTATATTATATATAAATACAAATATTTTACATACAAAATTTTTTTTCTTAAATATATACACCACCAGTCAAAAGTTTTTGAATAGTAAGATTTTTAATGTTTTTTGACAGTCTTTTCTGCTCACCAAGCCTGCATTTATTTGATCCAAAGTACAGAAAAAACGGTAATATTTTTACTATTTAAAATAACTGTTTTTTTTTTTTCTTGAATACATTTTAATATGTAATTTATTCCTGTGATTTTAAAGCTGAAATTTTAGCATTATCACTCCAATCACATGATCCTTCAGAAATCATTCTAAAATTTTGATTTGCTGCTCAAAAAAACATTTATTATTATTATTATTATTATTATTACTATTATTGTGTTGAAAACAGCTTAATAGAGGTTTCTAGGTTTCTTAGATGAACAGAATATTTAGAGGAACAGAATTTATCTGAAATAGTAATCTTTTGTAACATTATAAATGTCTCTATCATGTCTTCTATCACATCACTCAACTGTTTTAAATAATAATAATAATAATAATAATACTAATAAATTCTTTTTGAACTGCAAATCAAAATTTTAGAATGATTTCTGAAGGACCAAGTGACACTGAAGACTGGGGTAATGATCCTGAAATTTAGCTCTCAGGAATAAATTTAAAATATTTCATTTCAAAATGTATTCAAATAGAAAACAGTTATTTTAAATAATAAAAATATTTACAAATGTTACAGTTTTTGCTGTACTTTGGGTCAAATAAATGCAGGCATGGTGAACAGAAGACTTCTTTAAAAAAACATTGCAAATCTTTTGACTGGTGGTGTATATTAATAATAAATTCTACAACAAAAGCTACAAAAAAAAACCCTAAATACTAAAATAAAATCAAAACAATTTTCAAAAATTACTGATATCAGAATATTACATGAAAAATCAGGCAGAGTAAATTGCATTATGGTATTCAGTGCCCTGGGCAGTGTACTTGGTTGAATATTGCACATTTCCTTACATGAAGTGTCCATACTGTATATTACATAAATAGTAGTTGTATTATTCTAAATTCCAGTAGCAACTGAATAAACATAAGTCTGCTGTTGCAAATCTGCCATGAATTCTGCGAATTCAAAATCATGCAGCTGAAACGTTAATGCTTAAAATAAACGGCTGTCAATGACAACAATAGAAGTTGATAACGACCTCTCATTCATTACAACCTCTGTGCATCTGTTTCTGACTAAAGGCCAAACACATGACCCTGTATAAACTCATACAGGACTCAACCTGTAATCATTCCACTTACTACAACACGCAAAGTATAACACACACCTCATCAACAAACACCTGGACCCATCCACAACTTTACTACCTCACCACCGCAACAGAAATCCTACCAGCTGTTCATTAGTACTCAACTAAATGGGATTAATTAGTGTGGGTTTTATTTTAATGCTCTTTGTTGCTCTCAAGGGGTTGGTAAAAGTCCAGATGTGTGCAAAAACATGCATGTCTTTAGAGTAAGTAGGCTTTACCTGTTTTAGGTATAGACCGGTTTCCCCTGTCTATCCACAGCTGTTCACCACAGAGGTCAAAGCCATAAAACTGCTGTCGTATCAGCCTATATCAACCATAATTTGCTCTCAAAACATAAATGTGTAAATCTCCCAAGATTGATTTCACTAAAACATCAACTATTGTCCAAATGTAGTACTTCATTCAAGAACCTCAGGGGTTTGTGATGTAAATCCTGGACCGGAGAAGGCGCATGTATTTGACATTAATACGTTTTGACATAATGAATGGATAAAATATCTTGTTTGGTGTCAGAAGACCACAGACCGCTGCAGCCAGGTATTTAAGAAACACACTAATGCCTCCGGACTCAAAACAACCCCAGATTCTTGATTTATAAAACTCGATGCATGAAATTCAAATGTTCCTTCAAATGTTTTATTGTGTTGAATGAAACGCAGGAACTGATTTGGCAGGGGTCATGTGAAAGCCCTTTGTTTTATATTTCTAAAGTCTGGCATGATACACTAAGGCGGTTTTAAATAAGACCAGCTGTGGTTTTGAGCTACAAATGTCAATGTGACACATGAACATTACATGCATAGCTCATTGCATACACTGATGGCCTGTCTAGAGTGTTTGTAATCGGTCCAGAGCAAGGAGCCAAAGATTGGATGGGGAGAAACTACTGGAAGATGCCATAACCACACCAATACAATATGGTAACCATGTCTTGAACACTGGGCTGGACATAAAAAAGGAATAAAAAGAAAAATAAGGACATTAAAAGAACAAGAAGATTAATTTGTACAGGAATCCATTTAAGTCAATGCATCACGTGACTGATTCGGTCTACATTTTCGTTTCAAAACGGCGAAAACTGACATCACTGGATATTACTGTTGGCCATTTAACATTTCTCTCATAAAACAAATTGCTTACCTATTTACACCTTACCTCGCACTTTTTACCGTTAAACACTGACGAGTCGTGTCATATTCGGTAACTTTGAACTGTAAAGCCCGCCTTCTTCGATTTGATTGGCCATCTCAGTAGTTATGACATTGACGAGCGCTCTGATGCGGATCAGCCTAAAATGTAAAAATTAATAAATAAATAAGATAAAAAACATATACACTACCAGTCACACGTTTTTGAACAGTAAGGTTTTATTTTTAGTTTTTTTTTAAATAAGTTTCTTCCGCTCACAGACCTACATTTATTTGATCCGAAGTACAGCAAAAACAGTATTTTTAAAAATATATATTTTTACTATTTAAAATAACTGTTTTCTATTTAAATTTATTTTAAAACGTATTTATTCCTGTGATTTCAAAGCTGAATTTTTAGCATCATTCCTTCAGCATTTATCTGAAATAGTATCTAAAATCTTTTGTAACATTATAAATGTTTATAATCATTTTACTGATCATTTTAAAGCATCCTTGCTAAATAAAAGTACTAATTTCTAAAAAAAAAAAAAAAAAATTAGAATGATTTCTGAAGTATCAACACTGAAGACTGGAGTGATGATGCTTAAAACTGAGCTTTGATCACATTTTAAAATATAAACAAAAGCAGTTATTTTAAATAGTAAAAATATTTCACAATATTACTGCTTTTGCTGTATTTTGGATCAAATAAATGCAGGCTTGATGAGCATAAGAGTACTAAAGAGCATTAAAAATCTTACTGTTCAAAAACTTTTGACTGGTAGTATAGCTAACTGTTTTGTAGCTGTTCTTATATTCTCGTATTAGCTGATGAACCTAATGAATTGCTGAGTGTTAAAGTTTCACTTTCAGTACAGTACAGTATATCAGTTCACTGTGTGTATACCCAGACAGATTAGCTATAGACAAATTTAAAGTTTAAGAGACTTTTATACACTACGTTCTGTGATGTACCGTTCTCTTGAGAGTACTTGCCAGAATGAGAGATTGTAGAAAGGTTCTGTGGAGTCTTTAACTTACACAAAAAAAGGTGCAGTAAAGGTACTACAAGGATCACAACAGCTAGCCGGCTGATATATATTTAGGTAACTTAATAGTAATGTGTTAAAAGTGATCAGATACTCCTCCATGACAGGCTTTTAAGTTTAAAACAGTGTTTTAAAACTGAAACTCACCTGGTTTAAAACGAACGCCAACATAAATGCAACTCAATGGCCCTCTGTTGCCACCATGTGGCCTCTTGACGCACTGCAAGAAGCCACTGACGACCAGAAAATAAACTACCGTAAATAGTAAGAGTTTTTAAGTAAATATTATAGTCTGTTCTAGCCAATAATAAATGAATAAACATGTATAATATCGATTTATTATTGTAATCTATACATATAATCTGTGTTTGCCTTACAGTCAAAGATACATTTAACAGATCTTTTTACTGATGATCTTAAAAATATGTATACGTTTGAATTTAGTTTTATTGTATTACATGTACATTATATGTATGACAAGTATTGATTTTTACACAGTTACCATACTTCCATTTGTGTTAAGTTGTAATGACTTTGCAACTGTTAATACAGTTGAAGTCAAAAGTTTACACAGAGAATCTGCAAAATGTTAGTTTAACAAAATAAAAGGGATCATACAAAATGCATTATTTTTTATGTAGTACTGACCTGAATAAGATATTTAACATAAAAGACGTTTACATATAGTCCACAAGAGAAAATAGTAGCTGAATTTATAAAAATGACCCTGTTCAAAAGTTCATATACACTTGATTCTTAATACTGTGTTGTTACCTGAATGATCCACTGCTGTGTTTTTTGTTTAGTGATAGTTGTTCGTGAGTCTCTTGTTTGTCCTGGACAGTTAAACTGCCCGCTGTTCTTCAGAAAAATCTTTCGGGTCTCAAAAATTCTTTGGTTTTCAGCATTTTTGTGTATTTGAACCCTTTCCAACAATGACTGTATGATTTTGAGATCCATTTTTCACACTGAAAACAACTGAGGGACTCCTACGCAACTATTACAGAAGGTTCAAACGCTCACTGATGATTCAAAAGGAAACACGATGCACTGAGAGCCGGGGCGTGAAAACTTTTGGAATTTTAAGATGAGGGTAAATTTAACTTGTTTTGTTATCTGGGAAACATGTAAGCATCTTCTGTAGCTTCTGAAGATCAGTACTACATGAAAAAAAATATGATATTTAGTCAAAATAAGAAAAACATCTTCATTCTGTTCAAAAGTTTTCACCCCCCGACCCTTAATGTATTGTGTTTCCCTCTGAAGCATCAGTGAGCGTTTAAATCTTCTGTAATAGTTGCGTATGAACCCCTCAGTTGACCCACTTTTGACTGTCAAATGTAATGGTACAAAATGACAAAACGCACAAGCAGCCACCCTAAAAAACAATTTATTGAGCAATCACAAAACAAAATAATGCAAGAGACACAAATAAGAACACTCTGCAAAACAAACAAGAGTTTTACATTTGCTTATATACAAAGTCAGCAACAGATCCATTGATTTATCATGTGTGGATAGTCACATGAAAGAGAGAACACACCATCCTATATAGTGTTTAGAGGCGGCACAGAGATAACTACATGAGGAAACAAGCTTTGGCCACAGACCTGCTGCATTTGGGTGAGCGGAACCAACAACACACATCATGTCTGAATGAAAAACACACAGAGGAAGTGAGAGATGTGAATGGTGAAGTTTGACCTCCATTCTTGAATTACAAGGTTGCAGGAATGTCTCAATGTCAACATAATCACAAATTACAATTTTGTTCCAAGGCCTTTAATATGTCCTATAAAAATAAACAAAAATTGGGATTTCTGGGCACCCATTTGAGATTACAAATGATTTTGAAACAATTTTAAGTAGATCATAAATGCATTACAGCTCCATTATAACATAGTCCTGCCTGTTTTGTAGAAGCTTAAAAAAACACAACATGAGGGGGGAAATGAGAACATGCCAGTGTTAGCACACATCTGAATCATTCCTTCCAAAAAAAAAAAATAATAATAATCAAAATAATAATAATAATAATAATTTTTTAAAAAGTGCATATATGAACTACTAAGCCAAAAGTGTATATCAAATTTATATAGAATTTATATAAACTGTTTGGCTTAGTAGTTTATATCCATTAGAACTGATTCTTAAAGTTCACTACTTAGTATACATTCACTAACTAGTATTTGAATGAACAACAATTTGTTCTTATAACAGTATTTAATGCTAAACAGTCTGTAATCGATGCACCTATTAAGCCGTTTATGACAGAACTGATGCTTCAGAAGGAAACACGATCCATTAAGAGCCAGGGGTGAAAACTTTTGGAATTTTAAGATCAGGGTAAATTTAACTTATTTTGTCTTCTGGGAAACATGTAAGTATTTTCTGTAGCCTCTAAAGGGCAATACTACATGAAAAAAATATAATATTTGGGCAAAATAAGAAAAATGTACACAACTTCATTCTGTTCAAAAGTTTTCACCCCGGCTCTTAATGCATTGTGTTTCCCTCTGAAGCATCAGTGAGCATTTAAACCTTCTCTAATAGTTGCGTATGAATAGAACGCTTCTCAGTAACTGTAATTTTCTCATATACTTTAGATTTTTACACAAATATACAGTCAAACAAAAGCCTTTGTTCTCAGGACTGAGTCCTAGGTTTTTAAGGATTCATCATTTAAAGAAAACCAAACATTTTAAAGATCCAATCTAAAGAAATCTTTAGAACTGCTTCATAAAACAAGCAAATGTTGGTTTTATACAACTCTCTCAACGCTCACTGTAGCTCATGACACCGCTGAGGTAGATTAGAGATGTAAGAACAGTCTGAAAACTACAGCAGAAAGTCCGTTCATCTCAGTCTTCAAGCAATGTGTCGGCGGAAACTACTAATTCATGAACATGTAATAATAAGTCATAAATAACAGATAAGATGACTGCAGTGTTTTAGGTGTAAAACTAATATTTAGAATACAGGAAGAAGAATTTGCAGCATTTAGGGGCTTGATCAGAATAAAGGACTTCAAGATAGCTAGTAATTGAGACATTGCGGGAAAAACCTAGATTACTTTTTTGTTCATTCGCAAAGAAGTTTGAATAGTTTCACCCAAAAGCGAGACCCTCCACTTCCAGTATGTGAATCATCCTCCTCAGATAACTTAACATTTTGTTTTGTATGTTAACCAGTAAAGAATACATTTTAGCACAGCATGTACAGTTGAAGTCAAAAGTTTTCAGGACAAATTTAACTTATTTTGTCTTCTGGGGAACATCTTCTGTCGCTTCCGAAGGGCAGTGCTAAATGAAAAAATATGACACTTAGGCAAAATAAGAAAAATGTACACAACTACATTCTGTTCAAAAGTTTTCACCCCTGGTTCTAAATGCATTGTGTTTCTTTTTAAAGCATCAGTGAGCATTTGAACCTTCTGTAATAGTTGCATATGAGTCTCTCAGTGTGAAAAGACGGCTCTCAAAATCATACAGTCATTGTTGGAAAGGCTTCAAATACACAAAAATGCTGAAAAACCAAAGAATTTGTGGGACCTAAAGGATTTTACTACAGAACATCAGGCAGTTTAACTGTTCAGGATAAACAAGGGACTCATGAACAACTATCACTAAACAAAAAGCAACAACACAGTATTAAGAATCAAGTGTATGTAAACTTTTGAACAGGGTCATTTTTATAAATTCAACTAATATTTTCTCTGGTAGACTACATGTAAACGTCTTTTATGTGAAATATCTCATTCAGGTCAGTATTAAATAAAAAAATAACATGCATTTTGTATGATCCATCTTATTTTTGGTAAAATAATTTACATTGTGCAGATTGTGCAAGGTGTATGTAAACTTTTGACTTCAACTGCACTTTAGCAATCAGACAATTTAGTCCAATAATCAGTGCTAATGTAATAATAATGGCACCTACTGTAAGTTTAGACTAGCTGTTTGTTCTTATATACTATATCCATTTCTGGGCTTTAAAAATTTGAGTATCTGCAAAAGGCACTTAACTTAATGCTCACTAATTTACTAATGTAAATGCCAAGATGTCCATCAGCGGCACAAAGTCCACACTGGCATACACAGGATCCCGTAGAGGACAGTTTTCATAATTGAGATGTTTTATGCAGTACATAAAGCATGCCCATGAGCTCTGGGTCATGAATATTAATGAGCTGGGCTTTGTTATTGTAATGAGGCTCAAGTAGGAAAAGATTTAGACAGATGATCTGAAACATGGGGAGACACATCATAAAATCATCTTGGCTCATGAATATTAATTAGGGACCATCAGATAGTAGAACGTCCAGATTTGCTGAAAGGCAGATATTAGTAAACGTCTAGTCAGCCAGATACAATTCAACGCTGAACCCAAGCAAATATAAAATATGATTATATTACAGTTATTTTTTTTAAATAACAGATGCTCCACACACAGATTAAAAGAAAAACATCAGCTGAACGTGAACTACCATTTAAAAGTTCAGGGGTCAGTAAGATTTCTTGATGTTTTTGAAAAATTCTCTTATGCTCACCAAGGCTGCATTTATTTGACAAAAATACAGTAAAAACAGAAAATATTCTTACAATTTAAAACAAATATTTTCTATTTAAATATATCTTAAAATGTAATTTATTCCTGTGATGCAAAGCTGAATTTTCAGCATCATTACTCCAGTCTTCAGTGTCACATGATCCTTTAGAAATCATTCTAATATGCTGATTTGCTGCTCAAGAAACATTTATTATTATCATCAATGTTGCTTAATATTTTTGTGGAAAACATGACAGAACAGAAAGTTCAACTAAAGAGCATTTTCTATCTTTTCTGTTACTTTTGAACAATTTAATGCATCCTTCGTGAAAATAAGTATTTAAAAAAAAAAATCTTACTGTCCCCAAACGTTTGAAAAGTAGTATACATTTAAAATGCATTGAAGCCCTAAATGCACAATACTAGCTACTCAAATGTTCATTCTAACTACTCTTTGTGATAAAATGCTTTATCACAATAAATTATATAAAAATAATACAAAACTGTTAAACTAAATAGACCAAAAGAAAACCCCAAACAATAACACAATCTTATTTCACAGGATAAGAAGGCAAACCCCCTAACTGATTCATATCACTTTGTAAACGGTCAAAAGAGGTTTTCATCAACAAATCTGACCAAATGGTAGCAATCATTAGGAGTCTGAGGCCCACCGGTGAAGAAGCTTTACTGACAGTCTGTGTGTAATAGAGAATGAATGAGAAGGGCAGCTACTGGACAGACAGATGCGGCTGAGAGGGACTGCGTCACTGGTCACAGGAAGGGCCGGCCGGTCTGAAGAGCGCTGGGCTGAGCTGGGAGCTGGAACAAGGGCAGGACTGGGCTTACGGGTAGGACGGGGTTTGTTCTCAACTTCTCCGAGACTTTGAATGCTGGATCAACCACTGCAATGTGATATCTGGAAGGAAGTGATTAATAATAATTATGTTTTTATAACATCTTTTGGATTTACTACAAAACAACAAAACATTGCACCTGTTTGACAGCAATTCAAAAGTACAAAATGTTGCATGCAAAAAAAAAAGTGTAAAGTATTATAATATGCAGCTAAGGTCAAAAGTTCATATACACCTTGCAGAATCTGCATAATGGCAATTATTTTACCAAAATAGCAGAGATCATACAAAATGCTTGCTATTTTTTTTTTATTTAGTACTGACCTGAATAATATATTTCACATAAAAGACATTTACATATAGTTCACAAGAATTAGTTAGATTTATAAAAAAAAAAAAAAATGACCCAGTTCTACAGTTTACATACACCCGGGGGGTTAAAACTTTTGGAATTTGAAGATTGGGGTAAATTTAACTTATTTTGTCTTCGGGGAAACACGTAAGCATCTTCTGTAGCTTCTGAAGGGCAGTACTAAATAAAAAAAATATATATGATATTTGGGTAAAATAAAAATAAAAAATGTACACATCTACATTCTGTTCAAAAGTTTTCACCCCCAGCTCTTATTGCATAATTTTTCCTTCTGAAGCATTAGTGAGTGTTTTTGTGGAACCTAAAGGATTTTTCTTAAGAGCAGACAGTTTAACTGTTCAGGATAAACAAGGGACTCATGCACAACTATCACTAAACAACAACAACAACAAAAAACCTCAGCTGCAGCAGATGTCACACACTGCAGCTTAAAAATACAAATAAGAACAATTATTGCTGATTTCTTGCATGTTCACTCATTTTTCATCAAGCTTGAGCACCAGTGTGCTGCAGGGATGATGTGTTTTTGTAGGCCAACCCAGAAGTCATCACACCGTTTTCCTCAATAAAAAGCCAATAGGATTTTTCCACTGACCTTTGGATTATTACACAAAATAGGCTCTTTGACCTTCAAAAGTTTATGATTTCTCCATGGTTTTTGTTAATCAAAAACATCACAAATTAATGCCAAGTTTTGAAGCCTAAATACAAATGCCAGCAGTAAAAAGTTAGTTAGGCTATAAACAAACTATGCCAGACACATCACCATTAAGCCTCCAACAACTCTTCAGTCTTTATTTAAAATGTACACTTTAAAAAAAATTGAGTTAGAATAGTTTATATCTGGAGTATAAACACCATGAGGCTGTAAAACCAGACTTGTGAGTATTTCAGTTCTCCTGTTTAGGCATTTATTAATTTGTTAGCACCCAGACTTAAAAGACAAGCAAATCTTTAAATAAAATCAATTAAACTGTCAATGGCTTAAGCAGCTATGCTAATTCACTTTCTTATATGCAGCAATTTGATGACATAAGTGTTGTTAAATAAATAAATATATGACACTTGAATGACTGCAAACAGTGATGCCTGTAACAACATAAAACTGTCATCACTAACAGGTGAACAATGTCTCACGAAAACTGTTTTACGCCTTTAAAATGTTCTGCAAATTTGGGTATATGTCATAGTTTGGCAACAGAAAGACATATTGGCTTCCCAGGAAAACATATTGGCTTTTCGTTGCTAATTTGCTGCTTGTAAAGCTAATAAAAAGAGTGAGTAATGTAGTGTAACAAATGCAAATGGCCGGCTTCTTAGCGGAAATGAAGATGAAATCACAGTCACCACAACTGTAATGCATTGGTGAAAAAAACAAAGGCTTAAAAGAAACAAAACAACTCTCAACCGCTGCGATGTGAATGAGTCACAGTGAGGTGGTTCATGAGTCATTTGCATCAGTATTAGCGGCTGAAGTAAACATACTTGAACTCCAGCAGGCCTCTTTCTTTCTTTTTGCAGTACTGAATGCACATAATGAGTCTCTCATTCTCACTTTTTAAAGAAATTTGAGAATTGCTTTTCCAATATTGCAAATAATGAATGGAGGATGT
Organism: Labeo catla; assembly: GCA_012976165.1. Classification (NCBI taxonomy): domain Eukaryota; kingdom Metazoa; phylum Chordata; class Actinopteri; order Cypriniformes; family Cyprinidae; genus Labeo; species Labeo catla. The sequence goes on from VONZ01000001.1 coordinate 5,943,480, forward strand.
TAAATATTATGTCTAATCATTTACTGTATTATAGTGTCAATAAAACAGCTTGTGATAAGTCACTTATATACCTCAGTTTTATAGTTGTTATTAATTAAATGCATGTGAGGAATTAAAGGTTGGATGCCACAGATGTTTTTGCAGAGTAGGTAGTGGAATTTTCACAACGAAAATTGATTCACAAGAATACAGCGATCCGTCACGGCACATTAAAGAGCTCGAAAAACACATTATTGTAGGACACATAGTTTGTATTTCACTATAAAACTGATTTTTAAAACTAAGACTTTGTTTTATATCAAAAGTACCAAAAGCACAAAGCTTATTGCTATTGGGGGGCTGGCACACTACAAATAACAAATATAATTGAAGTCATGTAATATTATTTCCAAGCATACTGTCCCTGTGAGTATAGCACATGGTATGATTTCTGCTAATAATCCCACAAATATTTGTAGTATTAAAAAGGGTTAAATAAGAGAGCTACAGTGCCTCCTAAAGGAATGTCGATTGGATCTGTAAGCTGATGTTAAGATAAAAAGTTGTTCCTGTTCAGTCTGTTAATAAATATCATATTCTTGATATTAAGCTTTTTCCACGAGTCCTTAAAATTGACTCTTCATCATCCCAGTGAGATGTTGCGGCCACTCGGACACAACAACATTCAAATAAATTCCGGAGGCCTAGCAACTTCTCCCAGTGCTCTCAATCCAGGCCATTTGCATGCTAAAAATAGGCTAATTTCTACGATTTAAATTCTCGAAACATTTTGCCTTTATTCTCTTAGTATTTTGACTTTATTCTTGCAGTATTTCAACTTTATTCTCATAGTATTTCATTTTTTTTCTTGTAGTATTTCGACTTTACTCTCACAGTATTTTGAGTTTACACTCCTTTACTCTCACAGTATTTCGACCTTAGTCTTGCAGTATTTAAATTTTATTCTCGCAGTATTTCGACTTTACTCTCGTAGTAATTCAACTTTACTCTTGTAGCGACTTTAATCTTGTAGTATTACGACTTTATTCTCGCAGTATTTAAATTTTTATTTGCGTAGTATTTAGACTTTATTCTCGTAGTATTTTGACTTTACTCTTGCAGTATTACGACTTTACTCTTGTAGTATTTAGACTTTACTCTTGCAGTATTACGACTTTACTCTTGTAGTATTTAGACTTTCTTCTTGTAGTATTTTGACTTTATTTCCAGTATTGACTTATTCTTTAGTATTTCGACTTTACTCATAGTATTTAGACTTTATTCTCGTAGTATCTCGACTTTACCTCATAGTATTTAGACTTTATTCTAGTAGTTACGGCTTTACTCTAGTATTTACATTTTTATTCTTGTAGTGTTTCGACTTTACTCTCGTAGTATTTCAACTTTACTCTAGCAGTATTACGACTTTATTCTCGTAGTATTTAAATTTTTATTTGCATAGTATTTCGACTTTATTCTCGTAGTATTTCGACTTTACTCTCGCAGTATTATGACTTTTAATCTTGTAGTATTTAGACTTTATTCTCGTAGTATTTCGACTTTACTCTGGCACTATTATGACTTTATTCTCATAGTATTTAAATTTTTATTCTCACAGTATTATGGCTTTACTCTCACAGTATTTACATTTTTATTCTCGTAGTATTTCGACTTTATTCTCATAACCTTAGATTTTTTTTAACATGGCACCACCGTATTTTCCAAATTAAGCTAATACACAATGAAAAAAAGCTTTCACCATCAATATTATCATATGTGTGTGACAATCAGAAATACCATAAAACTAGAGTTCTACAGTCATGTTTACTGACACAATTCCAGAGTCTTATGTGTGCTATGCAGTCGCTAGAATGTTTTAATTAACCAAGCAACACAGTTTTACATTTGGATGTGTATAAAACGCAAAAATTCTCACCTATATTGTCTTTCTCTTTGCATGAAATAGAGTAGCAGCAGATCTCTCTGTCTTGAATGGCAGACAGGTTCCTGTGGAAAAGGGAAATAAAAATGACAAAAAACTAGGGCTGGTCCGAATACCATTTTTTGAGCTTCGAGTATTCGGTAGTGATCAACATCGAATATTCGACGCTTCGGTGGGAGGGGGCTGAATATATTCTTATCTCTAATAAAGGCAGGAATCTCTCTGTGTGTGTCTGTCTGTTGCATTTTTATGTCGAGAACCGTTCATCCAATTGCTGCGGACGCAAGGGAGTGCAAAGTCCCATTTTTGTGTAATATGGATACAGGCAAGTCGCGACACTTTCAGAATGAATAAAACTTTAATAAATGACAGAACAGCACGAGCCGAAAGCCGGGCGCTACATGCGGCCCGGGCAGGGTTTATATTATTTAAGAACGAACACTGCACTATAATACAAAACAATAACAGGTCTGTTAGAGCAATACTTTAAATAAGGTAGCCCAACATTTATCAAACAAACAAATAACTCCCAAATTAGCAGCACAGTAATTACTGGCGCCGTAAAGGGTAGGCTATTTAAATAAAAGAACGAAAAATGAATTAACGAAGTTCAACGAATTGTAATAAATAAAGAACACGGCAGCAGCATACTTTCAATAAAATCACACATTTTAATTAACGAACAGTTTAAATAAAATTAAATGAATTCCCTTATAGAATAAAAAAATTTTAATAGTCTAAATAAAATAAGGTAACGTTAGGCTGGCTAGACAGCTCAAATTTCAATAAACAAAATATTCTTTACAAAGTAAAACTTTTAAATAAATCACTCCCAAATCGGATATTAGCGGCACAATTTTTTTAAATAAGGTAGCCTAACATTTTTCCAACAAAATTACTCTTAAATCAGAAATTAGCAGCAGAGTAACACCGACACCGTAAAGGGTATGCTAGTTAAACAAAAGAACAAAAAATAAATTAACAAAGTTCAACAAACTGTAATAAATAAATGACAAGGTAGCATTATTTAGTGTTTAAATAAAAGAAAAAAAAATCCCTTATACAATAAAACAAAATGTAATGGGCTAAATAAAATAAGCTAACGTTAGGCTAGCTAGATTCACATTTCAATAAACAAACAATTTTACAAATCAAACTTCAACTTTCAACTTTCAAATAAATAAAATCAGGTTGCAAGCTGAAGCTAGTAAAGCTACCTATTTAGCTACACTCTTTTCAAGTTGTGTGCAAGAAAGATGAGCTTGTCTACATTTTCGGGCAAAAGCGAACTTCGGGTCTTGTTAACGATGTAGCCAGCTTTTGAAAAAATGCGCTCTGACGGAGTTGAAGTGGCCGGAACGCAAAGGAGGTGTTTGGCTGCAAATGCCAGTTTAGGGTAGCGGTCACTATTTTGCTTCCACCGTGCAAGCGGGCCCGACTGTACTTTTGTAGCGTCTTTTAAATAAGCTCCATCTCTTTTTTTGCGCCGTGTTCTCCATGTTCTTCTTCCTCTTCGTCATCGGACTCCATCAGCATTAAAATCACACAACTGAGGTCTTCGGCATTTTTGCCTTCTCTCGGAGATAAACTAAATCACGATGTTGGCGTTGCCACAAGGGCGAGTCATTTAAGCGCGAATGAGAACCGTTTCGCGGGGATCGATGTCACGTGTTAAATTTTTTTTTTCGAATATTCGAATCTCAAAATGAAAAATCGAATGCCATCCCTCCAAACGAATATTCGAATATTCTGGTCCAGCCCTACAAAAAACATTAATCATTTTTTGAAAGTAGCCTCAGATGAACTCTGGGTATGGTCACCCGACTGTGGAAATGTCACAAAATCCCAGAAAACAGAAGACATAAGAAGACAGAACTAGCACAGTGTACTATGGAATTTAAATAGTCTTTCACTATCATGGCCCCAAACTTGTTACCCAAACAAGCACTTGAAGAAAGATCAAGTAATGCAAAAACAAAGTCTTACATCTTTTCAATTAGCTGTTTCTCATCTAGTGCGCTGGGAAGGTCTCTTTTGTTGCCAAGGACAAGTACCTGTGAAAGATAAAGTAACCATAAATCACCCAAAAAGCACTTCTTGAATTGTTTTAAACCTCTTTAGGTTTAAACTGCATGTTTCACATTGGCACTTTCATTTCCAGCGCTTAAAGATTTATGTTATTGGGTGTTGGTTCTACATCAGATCGTGATAAAGCTGTCTTTTTAAATCGTTCGCTTTAGCAAACTGCCAAAGTCCCATCACTCCCTACAGACAGATAATCAATGAGCGATCTGTTTCCTCCGCACTGATTTCTCTGCTGAAGATAAGACCTATAATGCCCCCAGTGAGGACATCTCGGACCACAGGAACTGACGTTAGAGATGCTTAGTCATGCTCCTTAAATACAACGCAGCAGCTGGGGAAAGATCTGGAAAAGGTGTGGTCCGAAAGATAGACTTGATTTTCTGTTGTTTTAGTAAATTCAGCAGTAATAAAACAACACAATGTATTAATAAGAGACTGTTTGTTTGTTTTTAACACCATGCCAGCTTCAGTGGCTTTTTCATGGTGAGAAAAATTTATGGCTAAATTATAACAGGTTTTTAATAAACAGTCCTCCATTAACAGCACAAGGGGAAATGATCAGCTTCAGTAATAAAACAGAATTCTTCTCACAGGAATGCCTTGCAGCTGTGGTTTGTCTAACAAGTTGTGTAGCTCGTTTCTGGAGGCTTCAACCTTTTCACGATCTGCGGCGTCAACCATATACCTGAAAACACCAACAGAGTACTTAATGCAGTTGTTGATAATGTAAACACTAAAACATCATGTAAGGGATAATATATAGTCAGCCAGACGTTTTTGCAGAATAAACATAGATAGGATGATAAGGACCCCAAACATGAAGCAGAGTGGTCTTGAGTCACCATGATGGGGTTTATTTGTAATAATGCCTGATTGATTGTACATCATACCACCTATTACACAGCTACTTATCAAAAAAGTAAATAAATGAACAAGAAATACTCATTATTATATCGTTTCTTCTATAATAGCTTATATCTTGAGCTAAGAAAAACTTACAACACAGAAAACAAAGGAACAAAATGAACACTGAAACAATGTCTATTTATTTACTGATTTATTATACACTACCATTCAAAAAAAAATGAAATAAATAGTTTTACTCAGTAAGTATTCATTAAAGACATTTATATTGTTACAAAGAAAAAAATAAATAAAAAATAATAACCTTTATTTATCAAAGAACCCTGAAAAAATGATCATGTTTTCCACAACAAATAAATAAAAATCTATACATTAAAAGTAAGGAGTGTTTCTTGAGCAGCAAATATATAAATAGTATGATTTTTGAAGAATAATGTGACATTGAAGACTGGACTTATGATGCTAAAAAATTCAGCTTTGATATCACAGAAATAAATTACATTTTGAAATAGAAAAATTAAATTTTTAATAATAATTAACAATACTGCTGTTATTATCAAATAAACGCAGCCTCTGTGCTCGTAACACTAACTAACTAACTAACTAAATATATTATAACTTACAAACCCCAAACTTCTGAACAGTAGTGTATATTAATTTATTTTTAATCAGCAAACATAGTTACCTTTTTCTACAGACTGCCTACCAAACAATATTTAATTTAAGTTCTTTCTTTTATCTAGCTCTTAGATGCACTGGTCATTAAGATGGCCACTGACCAATCAGAATCAAGCATTGCAGAGGGCAGTAAAATAAACCATTCAGGTCTCTGAGGGGATAAAAAGCAGATACTATACTTACACAATAGCATTGACGCCCCGGCAGTATCGCTCCCACATGCTCCTGAACCGCGGCTGCCCGCCTATATCCCAAATCTATGTGAAGGCAGCATATTTCATATTTGTTACAGGGTTGAATCATTTTGACAAGATGGCAAACACTTGTGATGCATATAATGTGTATTAAAGTCTTTTTATATGTAAATCCAGGAAAACCACCCCTGACGCAGAAGAATAATCAGTGTAGATGAGACTTACTTTTATTGTTACGTTGCCTTTGGTGACTTTCCTCATGTTGAAGCCAACTGTAGGGATCATGTCTTCATTGAACTGACCAGACTTGTGAAAGAGAAACATGTGGATCGTTTCAATAACATGAATTAAACAAACCTGCATGTGAAGGTTTAAAAAATGTTTACGCAATCTAAGAGTGACAAAATAACAGCACACAAGAGGAAGCCAACATTAAAATGCCAAAATAACCCAAACAACTCGCACAAGCAGGTCGTAGGGAGTTTTAGTAATAGCGACGGAAATGGTTGTCAAAATAACCCAGAAAGTTTCAGGTTTCATAATTTAGTAAATTCTGCACAAGGTGCCATGTGGCTTTGAAAATTAGTCATTTTTAGGTGAAAAGGGAGAAGCAAGATCTTCCCTTAAATATATGATTATAACTATGCCAGTTCATTGAGTGAGATGTTCTCTGTTGCAAAACTCTATCATTTATAATGACAGAAATCTGAAAGAGCTTCACTAGCTTCATGGTCATAGTACAAATCAACTATATGTAACTGCATGTTGATCTGCATATGAAGATCTTCAAAGCATTAAATCAAAAAGACTTCTTCTGCATTTCTTGCAGGACTTCTCCATTTCTTGTGGTTTGTGGTTTACAATACAAGCAAAGCATCATAAAACATGACCATAAATAATTCACTTAAACTAGAAAAACACCTGTGAGCTGCTAAAACTGAACGAGACATTTCTCTTTTGCCCTTTAAAATCAAATCATAGCGTGACGTTGTTAGAAAAGTTGTTAGAAACCCAAGGTTTGTAAACTCTGTGCTGCATTGCAGAAGCATCTATGAGAAGCAAAAGGGCAACTCTCATGATTCAAGAACCCCCACTGGGACAGTAAGTTGAACTTGGGCAATTTGCTTAATATCAGATTCAGGCTGCTGTACTCAGAGGCCTTTTAAAATATAGGTCACAGTGAGGTTTCTTTTCAGGTTTAGCTATGGATTTCACAAATCCATTATTGTGACAAGCTTACAACTGAGTAACTTTAGATGCTAAACACTTACAAAGCCACAATGAACCAGCACTGACATGTCAAAAACACTTAAAGGAGATTAGAAACAAAATCTGCTCTGAGTCAGATGCATCCATAAAGGGAAGGGTGTTTTCACGTGATCATGCAATCTATGAAGGCAATCAAAAAAACACATCTGGCACCTGGAATGAAACCAATAATACCAAATTACTGTCTAATTTTGTAATACTATAATACATTATGTATATCACAATATATATACAAAATAATACTGGCTTTATTAATCTATTTACGTACAGTTTAAGAGCTAAAATACACCAGGGCATCACCTCCACCCTAAAAGTCATCAGCCTCCTCTAACCTGCAGAAACTAGCAATTCATATTTCATACACAAGCTAAAACATCAAGCAGTCCATGGAAAACATCACACCCATGTTCTCACATAAACAGGTTTTAAAGCATCTGTTCTCCACCCCCAGCAGGCGATGACATGACAACAGTTGAAACTGTGAGGAATGAAAGCAGACTTACAGCTATTACGTTAACAAAAGTGGTTTTTCCAGAGTACTGCAGTCCCACCAGTGTCAGCTCCATCTCTTCCTTCCAGAAGAGCGACCTGAACCAGTCCAGGAGCCGGTGGATGAGGGCCAACATCTCTGCGCTGCGCTGCTGGATGAACTCTGATGATCTGGATGAGGCAGGGCAGATTCTGTTCCTGCTGGAGAAATCGAAGAGAAAGAGGAAGCAGGCTGAGGTCAGGTGACAACAAATGACGCACAATAAACGCGCCGCGCCGCCAATGACCGGGCGGACGTCGTTCAAAATAAAAGTCCGCCACGCATTTCTTAAATCTTTTACACAACCATTCAAACGATTTTGAACAGTAAGATTTTTAATGTGTTGTAAAGAAGTCTCTTCTGCTCACCAAGCCTGCATTTACTTGATCCAAAGTACAGCAAAAACAGTACCATTCTGAAATATGTTGACTATATAAAATAACGGCTTTCTATTTGAATATATTTTAAAATGTAATTTATTCCTGTGATGCAAAGCTGAATTTTCAGCATCATTACTCCAGTCTTCAGTATCACATGATCCTTCAGAAATCATTCTAATATGCTGATTTGTTGTTCAGAAATATTTATTATTATTATTATTATTATTATCACTATTTAAAACAACTGAGTACATTTTCTTCAGTATTCTTCAATGAACAGAAAGATCCAAAAAATTGCATTTATGTGACATAAAAAGCTTTTGCGACATTATACACTATACCAATCAAAAGTTCTATTTCAGGTAAATGCTGTTTTTCTGAACTTTCTATTTATTAAAGAAACCTGAAAAATTCTACTTAGCTGTTTTCAACATAATAAATAATAATAATAATAGTAATAATTAACAATATCTTAATTAATAATATTTTAATATTTTTTGAGAAGCAAATCAGAATATTATAATGATTTCTGAAGGATCATGTGACTGGTGTAATGATGCTGAAAATTTCTTAATAAATTACATTTTAAAATATATTCAAATAGAAAACAGTTATTTTAAATAGCAAAAATATTTCACAATTTTACTGTTTTTTGCTGTACTTTGGATCAAATAAATGCAGGCTTGGTGAGCAGAAGAGACTGCTTTACAACACATTAAAAATCTCACTGTTCACAAACTTTTGACTAGTAGTGTAGGTTGATTAAAAACAAGAAAAGTGACAGATAATTGAAATACTATGATGATTGTTTTGGTAATACAACTGATGCATAAGGTTTTCTTTTATATGTGTTTGTGTTGTTATTTTTGTTGTTGTCGTTGTTGTTATTTGTCTTTAATTATGTATTTCATTTTGTATGTGAAACATTACAAGATTTGATGTTTTTTTTCTTTGTTTGTCCTGTAGAGGTTCTGTCTGTTCTGTTTTTAATCTGTTTATTGTTTGATGCATACAAAAAACGTAAGCGAGTAAATGAATAAATAAAGAAATAAATACACACCTGGGAAATATTTTTGCATCAACGTAACATGCAAGCTTTGCATTACTTTATAACAAGAAAATGAAGTCCAAATGTGTTTATTAATAAACAAGTAATCGAACAATCAAATAAATAAACATTAGGCAAACTTATTATACAAAATAATAATAATAATAATTTAGTTTGTTGCTTGTTTATAACCAAGCAAGCAAATAAATACATGATAAATAAATATTTGATATGTTTACGGTAGGAAATTTACAACATATCTTCATGGAACGTTAAGTTTACTTAATATCCTGAAGATTTTTGGCTTAAAAGAAAAATAGATCATTTTGACCCATACAGTGTATTTTTGGCTTTTGCTACAAATATACCCGTGCTACTTATGACTGGTTTTGCGGTACAGGGTCACAAATAATACAATTTAAATAATTCAGTACAATTAAAATAAGAAGTAAATGGACGTGAAATACTGTCAAGCACACAAATAAGATAAAATATGTAGATTGTTGTAAATATAGCAATATATACAAGTTGGATAAAACACCTGACTATGTATTGAAATGCTTAAGTCTTCTGGCAGGCTATAGACTCTGTAAATAAATACAGTTAAGAAGGAAAGAAAGAAAGAAAGAAAGAAAGAAAGAAAGAAAGGATAAGTAAATACACAAAGAGTCTTTTGGACAATAAACATTTTACACTTAATTAAAAACGAGATGTAAAGTTCGTTGCAGTTCCGCACGGTGGCGCTATAAGCTTTAGAATAGAAAGATGAGCCCTTCGTGTCCTAACAGGACCTTGTACTTGTTGCTGCAAGCAGTCTGTTGTATGCAAATTTACAAATAGTTTTTTGCAAACCTACTGTTACATAATCCGTCAAAAGTATTATCTATAATTGACACTGTCATTTTTTTCATCACAGTTTGTTGTTTGGTTTTTAGTAACGAATCAAAATGTTAGTTTGTTTGCTTGTGTATTTATTTGTTTATTGCTTGAATTTTGATAAGAGCTCCAGACAGTTAAGACACGAAATCTTATCATCCTGTTTTGGTACAGTACATAGTCCATAACCAGTTTTACAAACAAAATGCTAATAATAAGAATACGTATTATCTCTAAAACACAGTTTTAATGTATTGCTTAATTGTATATTTATAGACGATATTTATTATTTGCAAATAACATATACTATCGCTGTTGCTTCATAATCATTAATTGTGAAGTCTGTATTGCACGCAGGATGTGTGACATGTGACCGAACATGTTTTGGCTCAGTGAGCGCGGCCTACCGTGTGGCTCTACATGTGATCGGCAGGTCTGGCGTGATTACACGCTTCCCAGCGGGGCGGAGGAGCGAAACTGCACTGGATCGAGCACACAGCCAGACACGCGGGGAGTCTTAACCTAATTCAACAGCTAACGAGCATTAGAAAAGGACCTGATTCATGTGAGACATGAAGCAAATCCTGTAATAATAATCAATTATGTTCTCAATTTGGTTTTGGGTTATGAAGTATTTTTTTGTAAAAAGCGCGACCTTATCGAAATGCATGGACTTTAGTTAGGAGGTGTGAGGCTGGAATATTTGTAACCTGACTCTTATCATACTGTGTGTCTAAAGGATTTGCATAGACAGTGCAAGTTTATGGGTTATGTAAGTGTTATATAAGGACAAATTGTGATGGGAAAAACAGCAAGGTTGTTTTCTTTTTTTTTTCCAGCTAAATATGTTCTCAAACACAGACTCAGACATGATTTCCACAGGAAAAAAAAGCTTTATTAATACTTTTTCTTTAATGTATGTCAACAATACTTTAGACAAAATATATACATCAAGCAACCTTCTCTTAGGTCCCAAAATAAAAAGTAAGTACCTCTTCCTATACAAAACTAATATATTGTTTTTAACATTACATTCACTTTCTTTTGCTTCTATGTAGAATCCAGGATTAAAAACATAGATATCCGCCATCATGTTTACTGCTTTAAACAGGTAAAGGCAACAGCATGTCCTAATTTGACCAGAAATGAACACAGAACATGATGCAGATCGAGTCTAGGTCCAAAGCTATGTACACAATCTCATGGCATACAGCGCTCGGCTGTCTAAAACTCGTATGCGTGGGGTCACGTATCAAAAATACAGATGTACAAGGAGTATAAACAAAATAATTACACAACGCAGTTACCTCACAACAACTTCACCTATGTGCACAAATGGATGACAAACTCAAAAGCTACAGCGGAGATGTGGTTACATCACTCCCGTGGTTACACGAGCGTCACGCCGGTGGCATCTCAGGTGAGCGCGGGATGAGAAACGTGCACGCGCTCGTGTGCTTCGCTCAACCCGAAGCGAAGACCTTTATTTGGTAGCATTCTAGTCTAACAGGACGGTTCTTATCGGTTAAAGCAGTCACAGAAGCAGAAGAGAGTGGCGCTTCTTGATCGAGCGTCCACGGCACAGAGAAATGTCCAAAAAGCAGCATCTACAGGGGTGATGTTTTATTACAAAAATGACTTTTTCGGTTACATTCAACAAATGAAAAGGTGCTTGTGCAAAGGGCAAAGTCCTTGTTGTTGGGGGACCGTCTGCACATCACATTCTGGGTTATTGTTTTCGACTTAAACATTCGGCATAAGTGCAGAGAGCAGCCGTTTGCCCACCCCAGGTCTTTTAACTTGAAGGACAGAGCACACTGTCCTCATTTTGACCTTCTTCACAGTGTCTCACAGTGCTTTGCACGGGGCCTCCTTTACCCGTCTGCGTCCACGCGGACCGTTCCATCTCTGGGTGTGTGTCTGCTGGTTGTGAAGGGAGTCGATAAGAGTGTGTGAGAGTGTCTCTGCGGTTGGAGGGAGGCCGTCGTACGTCTGAGAGGGCGTACTCGAGGGCGCTTCTTTGAACTTTGCCTTGGCGCCCTCTTCAACCGAACCCTCTTCGGGAGCTTATTCAGCAGGGAAGTCCACTCTCAAGACCAAAACATTCAGAGAGCGGGCTACTGGGGGACCCCAGAGCAAGTCCTCAGTCTTTGGTTTCCAGGTTTAACGGGGGAACTTGTTTCAGGGCCTGTAGGAGGGCGGGAGAGTCCATGGAGGTCGGGGTGGTGGAGACGGGGGAGCCCACTCTCGACGACATGACCAGGGACGAGGGGAGCTTCTCGGGGGACATGCCCGGCGGGGAGCCGCCGAGGCCTGGGTACAATACGGGCATGGCTCCCGGGTACCAACACTTCTCCAGCATGGGCAAGTACGCGGCGGCCGCTCCGGGCGGAAAGAGGTAGAAGGGCATGCAAAGGGGCTGGTGTGGAGAAAAGCTCATGTAGGGGCTATGGCCGCCCACTACGTCATGAGATTCGTCCTCCGATGAGTCGGACCTCTGCCGCTTGGCCTGCGGCTCATCCAGCTCTTCTTTAATGCTGCCGCCGTACTTGAGATCTCCAACGTCTTTGCCGTAGTAGATCGCCCGCTGGGCTTTCAGTTCCCGCTTTTCGAGCTCACCACCGTAGCCGCTGTCGGTATCCGTATCGCTACCGCTTTGCTCGCTGCTGTGGGGGTAAGTCCTTTGAATGACTGGCACGCAGTTCTTAGCATGGCCCTCTACCACTTTCGGCTGCGGGCTTGCCGGTTTCTCTCTGCTTTCTTGAACTTTGGGAGCGGGCTCGTCCAGGCGAGGGCTTGGCGGGCTTTGGATGAGCTCAGACGCCACTTTTTGCAGATGGTTGATTATGTGAGTGGGCGTCAGGTCACGCATGGTCTCCTGGTTGGCCAGCAACTGCAGGACCTCCTTGGCACACAAGTGGAACCCGGAACGGAACATCTCCTCGCTGTTGTCCGAATTGCCCTGTTCACCTGCAATAAAATCATTATGGTTAGAAGCCATTCTGTCCCAACCGTGTTGCATAAGCATGTCTCAATTTATTTATTTTGTAATGGACAAATGAATGGGAGGGAGGGAGGGAGGGAGGGGAGCAGAGGGGAGGGGAGGTGAAAAGTTCAGCAGAGCTGCTTCCGGAGATATGGTCGTACTTTTAGTGCACGATCAAAAACTCACCGATTTGCATTCCATTCTGCAAGGAAATGATCTTCTGTTGCTGCTGCTCCAGCAGGTTGTTAAGAGCTTTCACATGCTTGAGCGTGAGCTCCAACACAACAGCCTTCTCCAAGTGTCCCAGAGTCTAAAACAGGAAGAACCCAGATAAGCATGTTGATCTTTCTTATGTAACGCTCTCCGCTGCGGCTCAGAGAGGACAAACCTGTGCCGAGCAGGAATAAAGACACTCCTCTCCGCTCACCAGTGCACACACATGTGCAAGTAATATTCAAATACTCCAAATGACTTGCTAACATGCCTTGTTGACATGTGAATAATTAACTAAAGCCAAATTCAGGATATGGAGTGCTAAAAGCACTTAAATTATGTTAAAGCACATTATAGGAGGGTGACTAATCCAAAAGCAGGACAAACATGATTTATTCATGATCAACAAGCAGGTGGCGCTTTACACTACAACATAGTGAGGTGAGCCCATCCACTCCCATATTACTTACAGTGAGTTTAAGGTGTTCGGGCAGCAAATCCTTCAACTGCGCGATGCACTCGTTTATTCTGTCTCTCCTTTTCTTCTCGATCAATCGATGAGGCAGTTTGTATGTATCCTGGGGGTTTGTTATTAAAAATTTCTATTAATTCCCATGCGAGAAAAAAACATCAATAACTAAAGAAATTAAACATTTTGCAGATTAAACTGTGTTTAAAACACTAAACGAAATTTATATTCAACAAAAATGACATGCGTAATCAAATTCGTGCGTAATTGCGCATTTCGTACCTTACTGTCCTCACTGCGCTTCATTCCCCGCCGGGGCTTATACACGTACATAGGAAAGTCCATTCTATAAAATACAACAAAATACAAGCAATAAGACATCTAGCTCTGTGGAAAGCATTCAGAGACAAAAATACGCAGCTTCTGGAGACTTACCCTTGCATGTCCGACATATCCACCGAGCCGTGTTTGGCCATACATGGAGGAGGCTGAGCACTGGTAATCCTTTCCATTTTACCCTAGTAATGTGTCTTAGGGTAGATTTAATAAAAAATATATGTGTATATATAAAAAATAAAAAGCAGATCCGTTACTCTCTCATAAAAGTCCACATGTATTTCCCTCTTATAAAGTAGTTTTGCTTCCAGATATGGTGTCTCAAAACTAGGACGCTGAAGTGGATGTTGTTGTAAGGTGGAGGTGCAGGAGGCGTTTGTCGGCTCCGGTGCTGGTTAAATGAGTGTATGTGGGTGGATTTGAAGTACGTGTTAAATAAACCCTGTGACTGCAGACACGTCTCGAGCTCCAGTCACATGAGCCTCACGTGTGTGACGGCGCTTTCAGAGCTCAACCCATTTACAGCAGACCGCCCGCCCTCCCGTGTCCCGTGTACCACCATGCTGCTGCTGCCTCTCTCTCTCTCTCTCTCTAAGAGCGGACAATAACAGCACGATGCAGGAACGTGTTATTAGTCTACTGTGTTATGAGCGCCTTATCCTGGATTGACTTGAAAGCATAACATACACAAAGATGATACAGATTAAAAAGTTTCAGAGTATATTAGCTATTTAACTAGCCCTACCGTCAAAAACAAAAAGGCGTTTATTGCATACGTTATTGCATGTCGTAGTTACGACAGAACTACAAAACTGGAAAAATAAAATTATATATATATATATATATATATATAATTTCCTTTCGTGTCTAACATTTATTCCCTTCATGTTTAATGAATCAGTTTTGGGGATTTTATATATACATATATTATATATATAATATTTTATTTAACATATATAACATGAAATATACATATTATGACTTGATTTTTTGACATGTATAATTACATATAATTTAGTACAGAAAATTAAACACTTCTCTCGAATCTAGCAAGTATTTCTTCTCCAGTGCGAGCTGTTTGCATAAAGGATTTTATTGCTTTATAAACAAGCACATATTTTGTTTCACACACATACACACGGGCCTGAACGTGTGCGTGCAGTAGAAGCTTCTAGAAAGCAACGGATGTCAAATGAATAATGTCCAGAGCACCTGTTGCTCCATCAATATAATGCAAGGATTCATTAACAAAATTCCCCTGACGTGATGCTGGCACACGAGCGAGAGTGCCGCCGTTGTCATAGTTACACAATAGTAACAGATGCGCCCGGGAACCATCGCGCCGTTATTTCACACCGGGACCATTTGGCTCTCCACGTGCAGCCGCTCATGGCTCTCTCGTGCTGCGGCTCGGTTTGTTGTGGCCGGTTGTACTCGGCGGCGGTCACGTTGAACTCCTCATGGCGGCGCAGGGAAAAGGGCGGAGGCGGAGGAGCGGCTGAATCCCCGGGACTGACGTCACCCGGTTATTTTAGTACTGAGCAGCTCAGCTCATGTGGAGAAAGGTGCCAATGGCAGCAGCAGTGCTCTCATGCACGGTTTAACTGTAAATAACGCGCAGAATGACTGTCATAAATAAAACATAGCAAGATTTTTTTGTGTTTTTGTTCTAAAACGTTCGAAATGCTGTTACGCGTTTAAGTCCATGTTACAATGTTACAATATGACATTCTGCTAAAATGAATTACCATATTAACAAAAAAACCCCAAAACAATGGGATATATACAATGCAAGTATGTTATAATCAGCACAGAGTGTTGCTTTTGATTTCTCTCACAAAAATAAACTGTTTTAATAAATAAAACGATGTTAATCTATTCGAATGTATGAGTTGGTTTATTTAAATAATATAACTTATTTATTTTTATTATATCGATTCATTCAAATAAATAAAACATGCTATGCAAGGAAAATGCCCCTCTCATTTCTGTACTAGCTTTAAAGGTAGGCTATAAGTTAACCCAAAATGAAAATTCTGTCACTAATTACTCACCCTCATGTCTTCCAAACCTGTAAGACCGTCGTTCATCTTCAAAACACTAATTAAGATATTCCTGAGGAAGTCCGAGAGCGATCTGACCCTCCATAAAGTGTTTTCACGACGCGCCATCGCGCCATTTTGGCGGCAATGAATGTAAACAATGCAAGTGAACCGAACGAAACTCGTAAATTTGGCTGAGTATTGCTGCTGAAAATGGACAATTATTGTCATGTTTTGGGCTGTACTAATCGGTCGGACTGGGAAAAACATTTGGAGTGCTATAGACTGACAAAAAGTTATAACAAATCTAGGAGAAGAGTGCAAAAAACTGAGGAACAAAAGTGGTCATTTGTGGTTGGCCAAACTGAACCAGGATTTCTAGGGAAAGAATCTTGACAACATTCATGTTTATTTCTTATTTCTTATCTTATATAATTCTTATATTATAATACAATATAATATATTATATTATATATTCTTATAAATATTAGGCTAATTTATTAATACTGCTTGTACGTATATTTATCACCTATTAACTTTCAGCTGCCACACATTTTATTCATGGTTTAGACAGCAGAAATTAGCAGAACAACATATTCAGTAGTACATTAACCATCATGTCTGTGCTGTTGTCTACATCCAGGTACCTGACCCAACTGTGCATAAGTGCAAACAAGCAAGGGTTCTACCACAGCCAAGGCACAGAAACATAGTAAAGAGGGCCAGAAAGCCTTTGGATTACATGTAAAATAGCTTCATTTGTGTTCTCAAGATGAACAAAGGTTATAGGGGGTTGGAACGACATGAGGGTGAGTAATGAAAGAATTTTAATTTTTGGGTGAACTATTCCTTTAAGAACTGCTTGCAGCCGCATTGAGGTTTTGAGGTCTGCTCATAAGATCCAGTTAATAATTCAAGTCCTAACAGAACTGGTGGAAAGTAGTGGGAGTTTGGTGCTTTTTTCCTCTTTTTAAGTGTAGCAACAGGATGACACAGCATCCTTCAGCACAGGCGGAGGACAGAGCAAGTGCATGAGACACTTCCTTCAGTCACTTCATACATGCATTGCCTTGTTTGGTTGCACATGAAATGATATGACAAAAACAGATTCGTGATGTGTCCTTGAGGCTTTGGGTGTAATATACTGTGGTCACACTTCAGTGCTTCAAACTGCTGTAGCCTAATGTGTACATAGAAAACGGAACAGAACAGCCCACCATGATTCTAAAAACTGAAAAAAAAAAAAGACAGCATAATACAATAAATGACTAGAAGTGCTAATGCAATGTGTTTTAAGTTTTAAGTGGTTAATTTGACAGTTGGACCTTATGTTAGTCACTTTTATTGCATAACAAGTGGAACAGGAATTTTAATAGATCATGTGATAACCGAACTGTTTGCTTCGTTTAGTCTTAAACTGCTGTCACAATGCCGATTCAGTTTCATGCTATGTTGTGTCTCTTTTCTGGGCTGTTTTCTTCATTCAAGGAAAGTCCCACAAATATGTTAACCTAATATAAAAATTAAGAGTGTTATTATTGCTTTAAGAACTGGAATGCTGTAAACACGTCATCGGGGATAATGCATTTCAGAAACACTGTCTATATGTATTTTATAAATAGCAGCAATGTTAAAACTGTATTTACATGTAGCATATATAAAATAGAAGCTGCTCATTACTGACAGAGTAACTGCACTTCACACTAATCCTTATATTACATACAGGAATATATATTTTTTAAATGCATTTTTGTTATGCCAGTTTCTCAACTCTCATAGGGTTTTTACATTTGTAACCCTGGACCACAAAACCAATCATAAGATTCATTTTTTGTTAAATTGAGATTTATACAAGCTGAATAAATAAGCTTTCCATTGAAGTATGGTTTGTTAGAATAGGACAATTTTTGGAAACCTGGAACGTGATGGTGCCAAAAAAAAAAAAAAAAATCACCTTTAAAGTTGTCCAAATGAAGTTCTTATCAATACACATTACTAATCAAGTTAGTAATTAATTTAGTTTTGTTACATGTACAGTAGGAAATGTACAAAATAACTTAATGGAAGATGATTTTTGCCATATATGTTACAATATATGTGTATACAAATACACCCTTGCTACTTATGACTGGTTTTGTGGTCCAGGGTCACATTCGTCATGTATGCACTTGGCAGATCCTTTTATTCGAAGAAATGTGCGCTGTGATGAAAGTGTAACTTTTTCTTAGTTCATGCACATGAATTTTTCTAAGAATCGAACCCATGAACTTGCGTTGCATGAAAAGCACAAAAAATGTACATTTAAAATTAGAAAAATATATTTAAAATCCTTTACATAATATTTGCATTTTGTGAAAAACAAATGTTTAAAAATTAGTTAAAAACTGTTTTTTTTTTTAAAAATGACCAAAATGTGATTTTTAGTGAATTACATTGTATCCAATTAGGGTAAGCCTGACAGAGCAATGATCATACCCAGAATTTTGAAATAATACAAAGCTTAGTGTGATGTACATTGTGACCTCATTTGTCTACGTAACTGTCTGTTTAATCGCTCTTTATAAATAGGACTGGTTAGGACATCTGAACAAAATGTTACGAACACTCTCAAAGTACTCTCACTCTTTTTAAGCATAAAAATGACTAATAGATCATCGCGCTCATACCTTGCCGGTTAAATGTGAAGCGTGCACAATGTCCTGAGGCTCAGTGTTGAAATAGCTCTCATATTAACTTTATAATAAGCTTACAAGACGGAAAGGAGAAAGTGGCACTCACAAACCCACCCTAGATATATTAAAGCTTGAAAAATGTCCTATTTCTTTTTAACTGATGGTTCCCAGTCATATTTTCCTTCTTCTGCTTTTGCATCGGTTCATTTTATTTCACAAATGTCATTGAAATGGTGGAAGGTTTCAGTCTGATGTTGCACTCACACAGGGGGATTTTAGAGCGATACATCTGACGATGTCGTTAATGTCAATAATTAAGCATTTAAGGTGCCTGTCTGACACTTCAGTCACACTTCTGCTCTTTTTCTTTTTTTTTTTTTACAGATAACAACGAAGTTATACTCAGTGTTTTACTCTGAAGTTGACTTGGGACTCTCCAGTCTGATCTCTGCTACTACACACGAAGCTGCTCTGTCTATGACTCGCAATAACATAAATACAAGTTTCATCACAGTGTGGAAAACAGCTTTTTACCTCTTTTGCAGATCGACATGAAAGGTCACAGAGAGTGCATTTCCTTGGGCTGCCGGCTCCAATAAAGCTTGAATTCTTAATAAGCTCAACTTCCTTTGCAATGCCAAGTCATGAGAAAGCTGTAAAATGATGCAGTCATCAATCTACACATATAAAGTCGCATACGGGCAATGAAAACTTGTGCTGTCACAGTGTTTCCACCGTGGGTACTTACTTTTCTGCAGGATGCCAGCTGGTATTAACAATGAATGAAATAAAATAATGTAAAACAAGAAGCATAATTACAGTCAAAAACATGCATTTAAATGCACGAAAAAGAAATACAAAGCTATATTTCAGTTCTGGTCCTTTGAACAAGAAATACATATTTTATTAAATATCACTAAATTAATTTACAGTCTCATAGAATTATATATATATATGTAAATATATTTACCTATTAAATCAGCAGTAGGCTTATTTTTCAACAACAGTGCTGCTGTTAATTATTCAGATGCTATGAAACTGTATTTCTCTATATAAAAGCAAAAACCTGCAGACATATATACATGTATTACAAGAAAAATTAAATAAAAGGGAAAAAAAAACGATAGTATTAAGAAAGTGATCTGCTTTGCTCAGCTAAAATGAAATAGTCTAGAAAAAATGTGACAGAGATTGCTTTTGTCAGCAAATATTAATCCTGCGCTTGCAGGAATATACAACAGGCACAATTAACATGGCTCTATAATGACAGGAATGATACGAGTTCAATTATTTTAGTGCATTTTAAGATTTTAAGACAGGAAAAAAAAACTTAATTACTTAAAACGTTCATCTATTATTACTCTGTATATGACTTCTAAGGTCATAAATCTTACAGCACAAACAAAGCCATAATAAAGAGCTTCTAAATACCACACAGAACCTGATTTTATTTGTGAGAATTAAAGAACTCTAAATTGGCAGCGTGTAAGCATCTCCTTTAAGCGTTTTTTATATAAATAAATTAACTTAAATACGAAAAAAAGGCTTTTTTCCCCATACACATATATCGTATTTGACTTCTCAAACAGTATTCCTACAAGTACCTGGGTTCTAATGTATATCATTACAATCATAAAGCAAAAGAACCAAAAAAAAATAACTGCACCGTCCCTTTAAGACACAATGTACAGATGTAGTTGCATATTAAAGTATTAATATTGCACAAAATACAAAAATAAGACATCAAATACTGACTGCTATGGGTCAATACAAAAGGATGTGTGTGTCCAAGCAGCATCTACAGGCTGCAACACATGTTCGTAAGTCGTGCGGTAGCTCATTTTCATCCTGTGGAAGGGTGAGTGATGCAAATTCACTTCCTCTTTAACACACAGCAACATTTGGCACTCGAATGGATGCGAAGAAGGGGGTGAAACTTCCCTGGTGGCCTACAGCCATTTATTTTGGGTGTACACAGCAGGTTGTGGTGATGATGTGTCTGTGATGTCTTGACACGCACACACACGCACACGGAAAGGCTGATGCGATGCCTGCATGAAACCGCTGTAGGACACTTGGCCAGAGGAATGGGGGAGTTCAGGCGGGCTGCTGGGGGTTCACATTCATGTGTTGGGGGTGTCCCAATAGCCCGATCCTCTGTTTCTGTTTCCTCTGCTCTGTCATCTGTCCAAACAAACACAGAAAGAAGAAGTTTTAATTATGTCTCAATAAATATTTGTCTATTACCACACACCAGACATGGAAAAAATTTCATAGTACAAAACATTACATACATTAAAAGTGTATAAATCACTAGATTTTCTAAAGAAACACTGTGCGACAGCAAGACCAGCAGGTAAAGATACAGCGGGAGTCTGAGTCTTTCTCACCTCCCCTGAGCCCATTGAATTTTAACAGACCCCCTAAAATGTGCGGTGAGCTTGTTGGGGTTAACTGATCCTTTTTGTGTCTTGACAGATCACTGTATTGCCTTATTAGATCAATCGAAATTTACTTAAAGCACAAAATAAACATAAATTAACGCGGAAAGACGCCAACACACAATTTTTCAAGTTTAACACTGCGTTCAAGTCTTCCTGAGACTTTCGTATTTACAAGTTGACAAGTCGTCATTACGACGTCAGGTCACTTTGGTCGGAACAAGATAGTGATTTACCTTTTATACATAAAATTCAACGAATTTTCAAACTGCATCCACAAAATAACAAATAAAGAATGTGCATCATTGTGTTTTTGCTTTTTTTGTTTTTATTCAATTTATGAAGGTAATGTAAACTGCATCATTATATATTCAATGGTAATTATACAATAATATAATATTCTGTACATGTAACTTATATAGTTTTATTGTACATTACAAAAAATAATCATGTTATTAATTTCAACAAATTTACGGTCAATATAGACGCTGCATATCTATTGTCTTTGGATGCGTCTATTGTATCCGACACGCCCCCCAACTCGGAAACTCTGGCTTAAAGAAAATTTAGAGTTTCCCACTCATAATAACGACTTTGTGGTGGCATTCATGTGCGTTCAACTCATAAATACGATTTATCCGACATGACTTGAACGCACCATAAGTCCACCGAAGTTAATCTACTCTCCTGCCCGATTTGTTTATCGGAAAAAATGGCAGATTCGGCATTATGATTGGTCAGATCGCCTGTCAATCAAGCTGTTTGCGAATGGTCAATTGAGAATGAATGGGGGAAGTCACATGACCAATCATCAAGAAGTGATTGGTTAATGTGATAAATCCCACCTCGTGCGTGTTTTGAGTTAGCAAATCAGTCTGAATGAACAATACAATGGCGTTAATGGGAAGACAAATTTAAAAACTGGAAGTAAACAACACACACTTAAATATAACCGATTTGATACATCAAAGTAAGACTTAAAATGGCATGAAAACACAATCTGTGGGAGTTTTTAGTGAGAAATCAGCTTGGTGAAACTTAAAGTTAAACTCTGTGTCTGTGACAAATATTTACCGAGCTCTGATGACTGATGATCCGAAAAATTAAAAAATAGTTAAAAGTTAACTGTTAAAAAGAATGGCTGAACATAAGTTCAGAATAAAACATACTGTTTAAATTGTTACTGAGTTATTGTTTTGGAATAATGGTAAAATGCTTAAGAACACTAACTTCATGAGATTCATACTTGGCCTTAATAAATATAATATTGATAACATTGTTAATGTAAATATATAAAAATCTTTTTCTGACAGGGTAAGAAATCTGTAACCAAGAAAATGTGACTGGGACTTTATTTATGTAACCCTGGACTACAAACCCAGTCATAAGGTTAATTTTTTAAAAATAAATAAGCTTTCCATTGACATATGGTTTGTTAGGATGGGACAATATTCGGCCAAGATACAACTACTTGAAAAAAATAAAATAAAATAAAAATCAAAATACTGTCCAAATGAAGTTCTTAGTACTGCATATTACTAATCAAAAATTATTTATATTTTTTTACGGTAGGAAATTTACAAAATGGAACATGATCTTTACTTTGTATCCTAATAATTTTTTTGCATAAAAGAAAAATTGATCATTTTGACTCATACAATGTATTTTTGGCTATTGCTACAAATATACCCATGCTACTTAAGACCGGTTTTGTGATCCAGGGTCACATATATATGATCATTTATGCATTCGGCATAAGTTTTTATCCATTTGAAATCTTTCTCATCTCCTGTTTGTCATGCAGTGATGCATTGTGTGTGTCCTTTCATGTTGCCTTGGTTATGACCTCATAACACAAGAGTGTCTGTGTGTTTTAGGTGTGTGTGTGTGTGTGTGTACTGTCTTATAAAAAGCTTCTGGGAAAATAAAATGGAGCAACTGGAGCAATGTCATGCAGTGTTGTGTAACTGAGCTACAACACACGCTAACACACACTCATGCTCACGTACGCAGTTCCATTGAAATTCAGTCTGTCTGTACCGAAATCCCCTAGTCTGACTCAACAGCTGCAAAAGGAGCCAAAACCGCTCACGCATGTGTATATTAAAGCTGATGTCCACAGGAAGTACCTCATACGACTAAACAATCACACAGCCATTTTAAGGTAAGTGGCACCGCTCGCTCCTCCTGCTAATGGGACTCCATATAAGGAGCAGTCAAATTGCAGTTTATCACGACTGGATCTGTAATCCAAGTTAAAAATAATAAACATCAGACTTAAAATGCTTTAGAGCATGACTAGATTTAAGCACACTTCAAAAACACCCATTCGGAAAACAAATGTGAAATGATGAGTCGCTGAATCACTTCATCAGAAGGACCCCAGGCGGGTCACATGAGGGAATACTGGGAAGGATGTCACATGGTTACATGGTAACACTAGTGCATGGTTACACTAGTGACATCAAAACTATTATATATATATATATATATATATATATATATATTACACATTTTTTTAATTATCATGTTTTTATTTTATTTAATTACATTTTTTTTTTTACCTAATCAAAATAACCCAACTGCAGTTTGATTGAAATAACTTGCACAATAAAAAAAAAAACATGATTTTCGAAAATGGTTAAAATGGAGTTAACTTCTTTTTGCAAATGAACTCTTCATATATATATATATATATATATATATATATATATATATATATAAAACTACTTTAATACATAGGCAAAATATTTATTTTATGTATGTCTAAATCATGTGCATTTAAGCATAAGTCTGCAGATTAAAAGGTTTTGTAATACACTGCACTTGAATTCATTCAAGAAAATGTACCTTAAATTACATTTCTAGAATAATTTTAAGTTGTTTTTTTTAAACATTTTTATTATTTTTCAAGATGTAGCATTTGGGTCTTAATATTTTTAAATGATTTTCATATAAATGGTGCCTCTGGGGCACAAATGTCTTTTCGTATTTCTTTATTTAATTTAATTTTAAGTTTATTAAGTGAATTTTTGATTTCTGATTATATAATATTTACACTTTTTACTTACAGAGTGTACAATAGCAGAAAAAAAATGGAGAAAAACAAAACAAAACAAAAAAAATTTACACTAAAAATACAGCAAGGAAACAAATAATAAGGAAACAAATAAATCCAATAAATAAAATAAAAAAATATATAATATAATTAATCATATATTTTTGGCAATTGTGCGAAGAACTGTTGACATTCTTCTAAGTTAAAAATAAGTAAGAAAGAGAAAAGCAAAACTGGTATCAACACGTGTAACCACCGCATTGACGCAGATTAAATAGTGAAAGTTTGTTGGTTTTTACTTGCTTTGTCTTCTTTTAGCCAAACAATGAACTTTTCCCCCTTGTCTGGAGTACAAAAAAAAACACACACACACACACAGATCAACTTCCCTGTAGACACTTCCCATTTTATGTGGCTGCACACCTCAAGTTAATTCGAAACTATTTACAAGAAATCAACGACTGACAGCAAATGCCATTACGCATATTTCCACCAAATCAAAATATGAGCGTCTAACTCAATGACCCACTTTATCGCATTCATCTATGTGTGTTAGACTGTTTATCTGTGGAAACAAACAAGCTCGAGTTCGCAGAACTTCATCTGGACGACAATGCGGCTGAATAAAAGTGAAACAACACTTGGCCTCGTGACGCAGGTGAAAGATCATTCTAAATACCACGAGCTGAAGGCAGAAAGAGAAAGACAGACAGAAATGACTCAGTGCCCTTTGGTCTAATTGAACCTTGTAGAGGCTGTGGACTCATGCTGATTGACCTTGCAGGCCTAATTTCACTCACACCCGACTTAAAATCTAGTCTCTGAAGTCCATTTAAACAGCTTAACGGGTCAAGACTACACCTCATCCTCATCGGGGCGTGAAGGACTGGCCTAACACGTCAGCATTTGTGGACATAATGTTCTGATATCCGTCCAGAAGTGTCGTCACTCACCTGTTCCTTTAGTTCAGTGAGTTGGCCCGACAGGTTCGAGACAAGTTTCATGGTGGATTCAAGTTTCTCCTGGAGATTCCTGATCTCGTTCTGTTCACCCTCAGCATCGCTGCTAACCAGAGACATGGCCCGCATTCGCGGAAACCAGTCCAAGTTGTGTTCCTGTTGGAATATTAGATGTTTTTTTTTTTTAGCACATTATTACATATAAAGCTTAGCATATCATTAAACAGTGTACATTCAGTAGTTACAAATTAATATACTGTTCGGGTCAGTACGATTTTAGTAAGTTTATATTTCGCAATTCTGACTTTTTTCTTAGAATTTCTCACAATTCTGACTTTATAACACAATTGGCAGTTAAGTCTAAAATGTGAGATATAAACTCGCAATTCTGAGAACATATCAGTTTTTTTTTTTTTTTCAAATTTGGACTTTATTAACTCACAATTGCGAGTTTATATTAGAAAAAATCAGAACTGCGAGATACAAACTCGCATTTGTGAGTCAGAGTTTTTTTTTTATATAATATTAGAATAATATTAGAATAATTTCTGAAGGATCATGTGACAGTAAAGCCTAGAGCAATAGGTTAAGTTAATGTGATACTTTCTAGTTACCAAACATAGGTTTGATAATGTTCATGTTCATAATTAATGTGATGAACTCGACCTGTGCGACTCCACACAACTAAAATGTGTTGCTTAGAAAAGTGAAGTTAGCTCTAACATTTATAATAATAATAATTTTTTGAGCATCAAATCAGCATATTAGAATGTTTTTTGAAGGATCATGTGATACTGAAGCCTGAAGCAATAACTCCTGAAAATTCAGCTTTACATCACAGGAATAAATTACATTTTTAAATATTTTCAAATAGAAAAGAGTTATTTTAAACCACAGTAATATTTAACAATATTACAGTTTTTTCTGTATTTATCATCAAATAAATGCAGCCCGGGAAAGCATAAGAGACTTCAGAAACATTTAAAAAAAAAAAAAATCTTACCAACCCCAAATTTTTTAATGGTAGTGTATTTTTAAAATGTACAAACAAAGTATGTGTTTTAAATGATAGAACTGTTCATAAATTTGTCAAAGTTATTTTGATACTTTCTAGTTACCAAACATTAGTTGATAATGTTCATACAGTACATTCATTTTCATGTTTATAGTTAATGTGATGAACTCCACCTGTGCAACTCCACACAGACTAAAAATGGTGCAAAAGTGGCTTAGAAAAAAGAAGTTAGCTCTAGCATCATGTTTGATATGTTAGTAAATAAAACTAAATTCATACATTAAATCTCATGTTTTTCAGTCACTTTACATGAACTAGTGACCTGACAGTTGAAGCATTATTCAGTGTCTGCTGTACGATTTATTCATGAATTCATATTCAAATATTCATTACTCAGAGTTTCGAATTTTATCCCTTTCAAAGCACTTTCCAAACTCCTCAACTAGATTTCTCACCATCCACATTGCACAAACCTTCCTAGAAATCAGACATTAACTAATGTTGCCCTTGAAATCATGTCCTCCTCCTCCTCCTCCTCCTCCTCCTCCTCCTTCCCTCATTGTCGCTGCATTCATAAGAATGTGTGTACTTACATCTGACAAACTTCCCTATGTGTAATACGATTACAGCAAAGGAAATGCAGTATCAAAGTCACAAGCACGTAGACAGCCTCACCCTCAGATAACACTGATCGCTATGTTTCTCTCTAACTAGCGTACAATTATTTAACAAGGGGGGAATCTACCATCGCTCCTCGATGTGATATTTGACATTACATGCACTAATTTAATCAAGTGAAAACAGTATCTGACCGCCAGATGAAAGCAGCTTTGAATCTTATTTGGATTTTTAGAAACTATAAATTAAATTTTGAGCATTGTAATCACCTCAAATGGAGTAAACAGCCAAAACAATCTCACAGATGGCATGAAAAGAATACAATACTAAGGAGAAATGCGGAAGCACTATTTTCTTGCTGTCATGGGCCAAAATAAAAATAACTAAAAAATG
This sequence comes from Labeo catla, assembly GCA_012976165.1. Taxonomy (NCBI): domain Eukaryota; kingdom Metazoa; phylum Chordata; class Actinopteri; order Cypriniformes; family Cyprinidae; genus Labeo; species Labeo catla. The sequence continues at coordinate 5,970,526 of VONZ01000001.1, forward strand.
TTCATAGCTTCAGATTATTTTATTTTATACTTGTATGCTGTCTTCTAAGCCAAAGAACTGCATAGCAACACATTTTCCCCTCTGTCGAAATCTAAAAACACTATAAAACAACCTGGGGCAACATTGTAAAAGTAGCCCAATTCCGCAGTAGAACAACAGACTTGGCAACAGTGTGTAGCTGTGTGTTTTACACATTCAAGTAAATGTGCCAAGTTTATATTTGACTTTTTCAGTGAGTTTGTGAACAAAAAGTTCTTAATGAATCTTCCATGTTCTATTGTTGCAATATATTGTACAACAAGCATTCAGGGACAGCAACTGGAGTCTACAAGCTCCAGTCCGAGCCAAACGCGATTGCGGAATGTCTGACTTGTGACTGGTGGGAGAGGTCAGACGCAGTGCCTAATATGGACGGAGGGATTCTAACAGAAGCAGGAAAAAAGTGATAGTCAAGTTGGCCAAAGAATATGCCATTCTCTGCTCCGATACTTCCTACTCTCCTTAAAGCTGAACCACTTAAAAAAAAACAAAACAAAAAAAAAAACACAAACACGTCGGTGGTTTTGAAATGAACTCTGCCTGCAGACAGACAAGTCCAGACTACAGAGGTTTGTGAACGCTGTGAACATATTTGCATACTTTCTTCATATCCTATAAGGAAGTTGGTGAATTCCTCCAGCAGTTTTCATGACAGCACTGCTGACATGCTACACAATGTGTAAAGCTATTTTAAATAGCATTCTTTGCATTTATAACTACTATGCGTCAAGTTGTGTTCTCATATTCCTTGAAAGACTGTAGGTCAGGGGTGCTCAACCCTGGTCCTGGAGATTGACTTTCCTGCAGAGTTCAGCTCCAATCCTGACCAAACACACCTGAACCAGCTAATTAGGATCTGAAGGAGCACTTCATAATTACAGACAGGCGTGTTTGATTAGGGCTGGAACTGAACTCTTCAGGAAGGTTGATCTCCAGGAACAGGGTTGGGCACCCCTGCTGTAGGGGATTCTTGGAATGTTTTAGTACAACACAGAACTTTTTTACTTTTTTTTGGACCCGCAAACATAAAAAGTACATATCGTAATAATAATGATAATGCCTGTTTTCAAAATGTTTTTCCAAATACTTGCCATTGGTGAAATAAACAAACGGCAGATGGTCCTTAAAGTAACACCAGTGATTAAGTAAAAATAAATAAATAATACAAATAAAAATTACATGTCAGGCCACTTGAATATACAAAATGTTTTTTGAAAGCAATAAAAAGCCAGTTTGAGAAGTAAACCAGCAAATGGCTTAGCTAAATATTCAATTTATAATTTAAATAAGTTATTTAATTAGACTTCAAAAAACAGAAAAAACTTAATGGATATCATAAAGGGGGAAATACCTAGAAATCTCTGTTTTTTATAATTTAAAGTTATAAAGACCTTGCGAAGTTAAATTAAACTTTTAGGGAATATTTAGGATTTTTTTAGGAAAATGTGCAAATAATCATGATGCCAAAGAAGAAAAGAATCAACACTACATATATATTTAAAAATTAATGATAATAATAAATAATAAAAGTAAAAGAGAATGGATATTGTTAAAGGGGGGAAAAATAAAAACTGTTTTTAATTTTCTAATTATAAATCATAAAGACCTAAAAAAATTTAAGGTAAATTTTTAGGGAGTATTTAAGATTTTCTCAGTGAAAATCTGCAAATAATCAAAAATCTTTTTTAGTAAAACAGAATGGATATTGTAAATAGAGAAAAACACCTAGAAATATACAGTTTTTTGTTGTTGTTTAAATTTACAATATAAATGATAAACACTCCCCCTTGTCTGCTATTGGTCAATTAAACAGATAGTCCCGCCTCAAAGTTGTTGGCTTAGCCATAAAATGACTACTTGAATAAAGAAAGCAACATTTAAAATAAAAAATTACACCGAGATACATAAAATCACAATCAGAAGACAGCTTCCTAGGAAATGGTGAGAAGTCATAGCGTCTAAAAATAAACACTTTCCCTTGTACATTTCAATGAACTTTAACCTAAAATGCTGGGGAAAAATAGTTAATGCATGTGTAATTTTGTCAGCTACCCGCTTATATGCATGTGTGTGTGACAGAAAGAGAGACAGGTCTACGGGCTGCAGGTGCAGAGAAGTCCCCTTGTCTCTTAAATCTTTGACGGGCCGTGCGCACATACTTCAGACAGACGGTTCCACTCAGACGCAGGGGAAAATCACAGGTAATGCTCTCAGTCATTCTGAGAACAAGAGAGGAGTGCGTGTGCACTCACTTCCTGCTGCCACAGATGTTGAGGTTTGTGTTTACCTCCGCCCACAAACATTGTCGTCTGTGCATGAAGGCCAGCTGTCAGCCGGTTTCGTCATCGTCATCGCAGAGGCACACGCCGTTATCGCTAATCAGACCTGTTTCACCCTGACTGAGTCTGCTTTTGAAATCCGTCAAATGATGAAGCCAATGTCACCCACACTGTTCAGACTACCACAGATCCTCCAACCTCATAGCTCGTATATTACGTAGACAGATGCCCCACAAACTCAAATTTTGCTTTCACACTGCTGAATATAGCTTTATTTAACTAGAGGAACCTATAGAGCTTAGCAGAAAACACCAAAAACAAATTCAATATTATGGATAACACTCTCATAAAATATAAAATAAAAATAAGTAAACTACCTGATCATACATATATTAAAATTTAAGCACACTTAACCAAAATATATATTTTTAAACTATTTTTATGTATTATTATTTATCTTTTAGATAAATTAAAATAAAACGTTTCATGAAACAAACACATCATATAAACAAACAAAACACTGAAAATTAATTTTAAAACAAATAAAAAAAATACATAAATCGCAACCAGAGGTTGTGGCAGCGTTTTTCTTAAAATTGCAATTAAATGTGATTATAGCAAATATTTATGATTTTTCTCTTAAATATTAAAAAAAAATAATTCTGATGTCCAAATAAATAAATAAAAATAACAATTAAATGTGATTACAAAGATATAGTGAAGTATAAGCAAACTTTTAGTGAATATTTTTTTCTTGAATATTTGAAAAATAATTCTGCTGTCAAAAATAAATAAATAAATAAATAAATAAATAAATAAAAGTAAGAAAATTCACCTATAAATATTAACAACCAGAGGTTGGGTCAGTGCTTTTTGCAAACCTTTACATATTTTTTTCTTGAATTGGACATGGAGGATGGGTCAGGATTTTTCTTAAAATTACAATAAAATGTGCAAAGTATATAGCAAAGTATAAGCAAATTTCTAGTCGAATATTAATGTTTTTTTTGTTTTGTTTTTTTTATTAATCAACAACAATTAAAAAAAGGAAAAACTTACATAAATCAAAATAAAATAAAGAAAAAACTTAAAATGAAAAATCACTGTCTCTGATAGTGATGAATTTAAAAAAAAAAGGGGGAATTCTTGTAGCTATTTTTGTTGTTGGTAGAAGTAAAACCAACGTTTATAATATAGTTTTGTAAGCGGATGTTTAGCAAATCTTTAAGCTATTTTTCATGAACCTATTTCTCCAAATAACCAACGCATTTAAAATCGAAATGAAAACCACTGTCTCTAGCACTGAATATAAATCAAGAGGATATAGTGACATGTCTACATCACAACCTACACCGAAATACTCACTTCCTCTGGTCTTACTTCTACAGAAACGAGAACTACAACTATTTCTATGTAAAAAAAATCCTTAAAAAGGACAGTTCATCCAAAAAAGAAAATTCTGTCATCATATATAATCACATAAAGACATTATGAAAAGTGTTAGTAACCAAACATGATGAGTACAGAAAATATAGAACTTAACTTTTATTCTCTCTAATGAAGAAACTAAAACAGCACTCATTTGCTTTATCCGGCATGACAGGGAAAATGGGCAAATGCAACATGTATGCATCTTTCTTTCTTCAGTGCTGCTTTGTTTTCACGCTTATTTGGGTGTGTTTGTGCACGTTCGTGCCTCCAAACCAACCCCCTCTCAAACCTCTATTTCCTAAGCTTTGTTTACACTTGACAGCATTGCCGGTAAATGTGTGAGCTCTCTAGCCACATCAATTTCAACTGTATCTGCTGCTTCAATGGAAATGAGGGAAGTGTGAATTTCATTACTAATACCACAAGAACCCACACACTTAGACAGGATGCTCTGTGGTCTGAGCAGCAACAACAGCATCGGGTCCTTAAACGGGACCCGAACGTTCACGCACCGCTTCAAAGTGCGAGAATTACAACAGACGTCATCACGAAGAGGTGAATAATATTTATAGGGGAAAAAAAAACCTGAAGGGAAAAGGGCAAGTTCATGTAGGGGTTCTACCTACAGACACAACGTTAGATCTAACCTCAATTACCTGAATGAAAGTAGACGATCAAACAGAAAAGGTCTATTCTATGTCTTGATACAGTTTTTGACACAATTTAGGTGCATGTAATTGTTCTAAGCACACAAATTTAAGACAAAGTGCTGCAGGATCATTTTACAGACCAATTCGAAAGTTAGGATCGCTCAAAGAGCTAATAGGATCCATTTTCCATTCTAAAAAAAAACGAAATACGAACTAACTTCCAAGTTTTAAGACTTGTTTCTGCAGGTGCTTATGCAGGCAGTGCATCTTCAACCTCAGTTTGTGTCATTTCCTTCCTATCCTTCCCTTTACTAAATAAAACATCAAAAAGTGACTTCATTTTCTAGTCAAATAATGGCTCAGCTTGATGCTCTAGCAAGCATTTCTTTCTAACCGCAAAGAGAGACCTTGCATCAACTACTGATGCATCACAAATTGCTCTACCCTTTGGTCTCAGCTCAAAGGGTTCTCATTTTTTTTTTAGGAGACCTTAAAGGGCAGCTAATCCCAAGTCAGGTGATTCCTCCAAAAACCACATGGCGAAGCCTTGAAATGCACCATGGAGGTTGGGAACTGTGCCAAAGAACACCACCCGGATCAGAAACTGTGTCAGAAACCCACCGCCGCGCCATCTGCGTCAAGAGAGCAACCACTTGTGCAGAAGGGGCTTTCCTGAGCACTTCTCTTTCCCTAAAATTACTCAAAAGTCACATAAAACGCTATTAAAGTTCCACGCCGTTGCATTAAGCAAAGCATATGATGACCTATAAAGAGGCAATAAAGATAAAACAGGATGTTTAAATGAACAACATCAGTGCCCTCATTTTGTACGCCATTTTTTTCCTTTTAATAACCCCACTGAGAACGGTTCATCCAGCAATTTGCTATAGCTGTTAAAGTGTCTTTTTCTAAGGAAAAATTTTAGATAATTTTTCAAAGAAACACATGCACACAAAGACGTACACTTGAGGGGAACTCCTGCTCCTCTGGTCAACCAATTGAAGCAAGCCATGTGTGTGTATGTGTGTGTGCAGTCACAGTTTTCTTCAAGGATTAACACATTCCGAGCCATTTTCAGGACGTCTTAAGACTCCAGTCTGAGGGCAAACAGAAGCTCTGGCATCCCTAAAAGACCGAAGGTCACAAAGTTCTGATTACATAAGTCAAAGCAGAAAGTTTGGGGTCATTTAAGGGGATTTAGTGAGAGGAATCTGGTGGAAAATTCCTTAAGTACTCTACTTTCCCAAAGGTAAAGCTTAAAGTAGGCCACATTCCCCACAGCAAACTCAACTTCTAGGGTCAGGTCGGTTCATTTCTTCTTCAGGGTTGTGGACTCAACTAAAAGTAAAAAGATCTTTCTGAGCGCTAGCGGTTGTGTCCCATAATAGCACGGTTTAGTCCTCGTAAATGCATCATTCTTTTGAAATCTGATAGAAAAAACGGCTTCTCTGAATTTGGGTTCTCTAAGGAGGAAAGAAGGCCACACGCAAAAACCCTATCAATGTGCTGTTTGATCTTAACTCTTTGCTTCCCTCTCTGTGTGTACAAGTAGACGCTCAGTGTCAAGTTATCACAGCGTTATCAACTGTCAGAGTTCACAAAACATTCTCAGCAGTAAACAAACACATCCACTGATCCAGAACTGTGTCATTTCATTGGCTGATTTCCTCTCATCATGTGACTTTGGCCCTAGGGCTTGAATTACCTCACGGTGACCTCGGTTTCTCAAAAGGCAACTGCCTAGCTGTCTAGCTGTCTAACTTACAACGAGGCACTTAGAACAGTAGTGAATGGAGTTACACTCTTAAAAATAAAGGTTCCAAAAGGGTGTTTTTGCAGTGAAGAACTATGTTTAAGAACATTTAAAAATCTAACCTTTTCTGCATTTGAAAGGTTCCATGGATGTTCAAAGTTTTTTTTATAAAACCACTGATGTCAATAAAGAACCTTTATTTTGAAGAGTGTATTTTTCAGGATCTAAAAGCAAAAATGCACATTTCACAAAAGCACTTTGTCTACTATTGGATTTTGTTGATGTTTTTGAAAGAAGTGAAATATGTAAAATAATATTACCATTTAAAATATCTGTTTTCTATTGGAATATATTTTAAAACGTCATTTATTTCTGTGATGCAAAGCTGAATTTTTAGCATCTTTACAGTCTTTAGTGTCACATGATCTATCAGAAATCATTCTAATATGCTGGTTTGTTGCTCAAGAAACATTTCTTTATTATCAATGTTGAAAACCATTGTGCTTCCATTGTTGAATACAAAGTTCAGAATGATAAAGTGTTTATCACTTGATCAATTTAATGCTTCCTTGCTGACTAAAAGTATTAATTGCTTTAAAAAAAAAAACAAAAAAAAAAAAAAACACACACATTTACATCTGGAAGACATTTTTTAGAGTGTTTGCTCATCTGCAATACGTCTATAGGACATTTCCTATCAGATGTCAAACAGACACCTATTAGATGTCTTTAAGATGTTTGTGATTTAAAATGTATGTAAAACTGACATCTTACAGACGTCTGTCAGATCTTTGTACACAGCAGATGCTTTCCAGATGAGGTGATCTTTAGCAGACGTACGTACGTGTGCTATCTGGGAGATCACTTCTTTTTAAACATTTTATAAATTATTTTTAGAACTGTAAAGGTATTCCTGTGACTTTTTTGGTCATTACATTAACATGGCAACAAAACTGTAAAATTTAAATATCTCCTTTAAAATATATTGTCAATGTTTTGTGGTTATTTTCTTTTCACATTCATTCTAACTGTATCTTTTTAACTTTTTTAAACAAAAGGCAAGTCGTAATTCATTTTTGCAGTAATTAAAACTATGCCACCAAAGCTGTTAATTGATTTTAACTAGTTATAAATCCATAACATTTCTTTGAACTGAATTAATCCATGAAGAAGCCATGGATGCTACACATTCCATTGTGTGATTTATGCACAACAGTAATTAGATGCGGATCCTGTTTGAACCTTTTTTAGAAGTTGCATAACAAGTACAAAAAAATGTTCAAATGAAATTCTTTGAAATACCGTATCCATTGGACTTTAAAACGAAATACTTGCTTTATCTTTTTAGATTACCGTATTTATATAGTACATTAATTTTAAATTGAAATAAAGTCTGCTGTAGCACTACAGATCCCTTACCCGAATCATTTCGGCAACATAACTCTCAGGCCCTGTGAACTCAGTGGAGTCTTTTACTTTCACCAGCACGATGAAGAAGAGATAATGCCACATGTTGTGCTCCACCTTAATGTGCTCCTCAAACGTCACTGTTTTGTTGTCAAACTTGTCCCTTTCCAAACCTGTAGAGCAAAAACACAATTACAGCGAAATGAGTTTGCATCAGTTGTTGCATTGAATGGGCTTTGCCACATAAACCTCGTTTTTAAGGGTTAAGTTCACTTAAGAAGATCAAGATCTTGAAGTGACAAGCTGCCCAGTGATCAGCTGTCCGAAAAGGATTTGTTTAGGTCAGAAACTTTTTTAGCTCATTCAGTGAGAGGGAAAACAATCCTTTAAGACTCTGACATGATGCATAACATTTCTTTCTCTTAAAATTGGTTGTTTCAAAGAACACTGTACTATCTGCAAGAGGAAGTAGAACCACAGGAAAAACTGTTTGTATACAGGCATGAACGGTGCGTGCAATGAGCAAACGGAGGTTTGAATCTTGTGATGGTCACAAACAAACAAGTCTAATTTTGATGCGTGATTGAGAAATTGTCACTTGACTTGCAACACGTCAGCTACAACCGCACGTTTGCACTCCTCACTCCTCACTCCTCACCTCAGATTACATTCTATCGCATGCTGAGCGTTCACATGTTAGTCATGGATCGTGAAATCACCCGAGAGATGAACTGAATCCCAACAAACTGCAGTTTCAATAATTCATATCACAAGATATGAGTCAAAATCAGCGTCTTTATATAATAGGTGTGTGCACTGAGAGATTTATGATCATTTACAGCTGATCTCACACTAACACGGTCAAACACGCCAAGTGGCAACAGGAAGACACTCCACCACCTCCACAGTGAGTTATGACTAAGACTTCTGGTGAAGAGGGGGCGTCCTAATGTTTATGCTGGAGCAAAACAGTTTCATGGGCCTATGAAATTTATGGGACATAGGTGAATGAACACATCTGTAATTCACTGATTACTGAAACTCTGCAAACGGTCTAACTGTATTTTAAAAAAGAGAAAGGGATGTTTGGGAGGACTAAGTTACATCCCAATATAACAAAGCCAAACATTTCTAAGCTAAAACAGATATATAAACAGCAAAACACCAATTAAAAATGCTGTTTTGAACATAAACCATTCTTAAATGGCCTCGTGACATTCCATGTTCCTGTCAATCCCAGGATTTGTGTAGGTCAGTGGATAAAAGCCTAGATCTGCAACGAGGCGTTAAGCTTAACTCATTTGTCTGGGGTAACATTTTCGGTTCGAGTATGAGGTTTCAAGTTCTAATTTGCCATAATAAAATGTTTTATTTTAATAAACGAAAATTGCAGCTGCAGGGGATGTTGATGTTGTTTCCACTTTGTTTTGTGATTTAACTGGAATGGAAAGCCGTCCACAGAGAAGCAGAGATTCGGGTATTTGGCATTGTGGGCATGTAGACGCTCACCACAAATAAAGCAAGTTGTTTTCAGAACCTCCTCTTTCTTCTGCTTTTCACTTCTCAGGTCAGCAAAGGTGTCAATGATAACTCCAAAAATGAGGTTGAGGACGATGATGATGACCATGAAGAAGAAGAGAAGGTCGTAGATCACACGGGCTGCAAACAGAGGCTCCTATGGAGAAAAGAGATGCAGTAGGTTGTAAAATTAGTGTTGGTTCCAATTCAACCAATCAACATTCAATAACCTCTTTTCAATAACCTTTTTGATTAAAGCAGAACTATTATGGCACTTTTTTACAATATGTAATATAAGATTCAGGTGTCCCCAGAATGTGTCTGTGAAGTTTTAGCTAAAAATTATTGAAGCATATGGGTAGCCATATTCAATCTGAAATGTAATATGCAAAAAGCAAGGAAATCTAAATTTACATTTTCCCATACATTTTCAATGTATATTTAGTGCAAAATGAAAATACAAATTCAATTATATAATTTACATTTACCATTTCCTAAACTAGTTTTAAAATGCATATCAAAAACATTCTTTAATGCATTATAATTGCAAAATTAAAATTAAAACGTATTACCCAAATTAATTCGATATGTTTAACATGTTCAAGCAAAAACTGAAGCAAAATTATAATTTATATGCTGTTTTTCCTATATGCATTTAGATTTAGGGGTAGGACCACTTTGGGATTGCATTTAGGAAAAACAGCATTTAAATTATTTTGCTTCTGTTTTTGCTTGAATATGTTAAACATATCGAATCAATTTGGGTAATACATTTTCATTTTCATTTTGTAACTTACAAAGCATTAAAATATGTTTTTAATTTGCATTTTAAAACTAGTATAGAAAATGGCAAATGTAAATTAGATAATTGAATTTTCATTTTGCACTAAATGTTGCACATATGTATGGGAAAATATACATTTAAATATAGAAATACATTGCCATTTTGCATATTGCATTGCCATTTTGCATATTACATTTCAGACTGAATATTGCCACCTATAACTTCCATACAAAATATGCCACAGATCATTTATTTAATTTTAAAAATGCCCATTTTGATTGGAAGCAGAAATACGCTGTTATCGTGCATGTCTCTTTAAATGCAAATGAGCTGCTGCTCCCTGCCCCCTTTTTCAGAATAGGGCTGTGCCTTCACAGCTCGTAAAAACATATGTTTGGTTTTAATTAGCATGTCTATCGCACAGAAATAACCATACTTGTTTAAAAATAGTGACTGTTTTCAAACAGGTTTCCTGAACACTTCTCTTCCACAGGCCAAATAAAAAGACAGTTCCACCTAGGGCTGATTTTCCAATTTTATCGATTAATTTGAATTTAATGTTTTGCCACGATTTTATTTTTTAGAAATTAAGGAATCGTGATTTTTAATAGAAATATTAGACAACAGAATTAATTTGACAATATGCCAATGAAAACCGTAAAGACAAAAGAACGATCCAACTGCATGTTATATCGTTAAGTGCCATTCACATAAAATGCGCTTTTGTGCTGACAAAGATGGGATGCGGGCAGTGGCATAGGAAAACACGCAGGAAAATGGGACTGAACTTATTTTAACTCGAACGCTGCATTTTTAGAATGCCCTTTCATGCATTAGATGGTGCAAGAGACGTGAGTGCAACAGTCAAATGCGTCCATGTTTACATAGACAAAAAACAATGAAAAAAACCTGTGAAGAAAACCATGTTTGAATCATGGTGACAGGCAGAAAGCTGCTGTTCGTTGTTTTTACAGAACATTTATAGTTAATAATAGTCTACTGGTGTTATACCGTAAGTCATTTTGAATTTGATTGATTTTTATTTATGCATTTGTACAAGATGCAGTTGTAGTTCATGGATCTTTTCTGCAAAGCTATTTAACAAGTGATTTGTTTAACATTTAAATCATGTTCACAACTTCATGTGTGGTGCAATTGGAATAGAATTTTCTTTAACTAGATGTTTAATAAAGAAAAAGTTACTTGAATCATGTTGTAGTTACATTTCAAGTTGACTAGCTAAAAATCGTAAAAAAAAAAAAAATGTTCTGAAAAACAAAACAAAACAAAAAAAAAAGATTTAAATTTTGTGCCATATCGCCCAGCCCTAGTCCCACCCCAAATTAAGATCGAGGCCCTTTTGTGGTACCTCTTTAGAAGGTTTCCGTAGAACATCTCCGACCCCACCGCCGCTCCGCAGGCCGTGGCTCAATACAGTGACAATACACATGAGCAGCGAGTCGCACGTCCTCTCCTTATCCTCAATCACGACCGCAGTCGACTGCACTCCCACAGCTGCAGGAAACAGAACGTCAATAAGCGCTGTACAAATAAACACAAACTCTTTCAAATCTAACAAAAGGTTCTGTATTACTGTGGAATGTTCTACAGGACGTACTCATAGATGCAAATCTTCAAGCAAAAATAGCATTTGTGGTTAAAAGCTTTCCTAAAATAGGATCCAAAGTTATCAGATCATAACACACGTTACACAACATCTCATTCAAAACGAGTTATGCATTTGCAAACTAATGTAGAACTATTTATACAACCAGATTTGTATATCTGAACATACATTTGTAAATGTGAGTGGTGATTGTGCAGGCCTTTCTAAAGATTTTTTAATAGATTTTCAAATAGATGCTGGCCTAAGCAAGGTTTTTCAATGTTAACTGATGTGCTAAACAAGGTAAGACACATTCATGAGGGCAGACAGGCCATGCGGCGGAGGTTCAGTGGGTTCAGACAGGCCGATCAGCTCCGGTGATCAAATTAGGCTGGCCTTGCATGATAAATTTGCACATTCTCAAAGACCCACTTGCAAATCCGAATTATACTAGTCTGACCTCTAACCCTAAACCAGCATGAACCGGCTGAACATTTAGTGCCTGACTGTCATTAACCTCTGACCCCAAACATCACCCGCATAACCTAGAAGGGATTCTTGAGAACACGGAGTCTCTCCTTTCCTTGTCTCATGACCAGGCCATACTACTCAGATTTAACTATAAGTGTGTGTGTGCGCGAGCGAAGGTGATGGGGTCCATACCATCCATCATGGTCTCCGTGGAACAGTTCTCCTCTTTCCGACACACCGCGCCTGCCAGGAACTCTCCCATCTTACTGGTGGATTGCTCTGAATGTAGGGAAAAACAGCAAATTAGGAGCTATAAGTTGTTCATTTTAAAGAATTGTGAAAAGTATTGTGTTTAAATTATGAATATAGGTCTATGATTCAATAGATTTTTAAGTTTGGGGTAAGTAAGATTTTTATAATGTTGAAAGACGTCTCATATGCTCACCAAAGCTGAATTTATTTGATCAAAAATACAGTCAAATCTGTAAAATTGTGTAATTTTATTTTAATAATTTTTTTTTACTCATTTATTTCTGTGATGGAATTTTTTTTTAGCATCATTACTCCAGTCTTCCAGAAATAATGAAAATATCAAGAAACATTTCTTATTACTATCAATGTTTAAAACAGTAGTGTTGCTATACATTTTTTTCATGACCCTTGTAACATTATAAATATCTTTACTGTCACTTTTGGTCAATTTAATACATCGCTGCTGAATAAAATTAATTTCCTTCTTTCTTTCCTTCTTTCTTTCTTTATGTATATATATATATCTTTCTTTATGTATATATATATATCTTTCTTTATATATTATATATATATATATATATATATCTTCCTGACCCCAAACTTTAAATGGTAATATACGTAACTTTTTTTCATTAAAATAAGGAGAATGACATAATTTTTGGTGCATAACACTAATTAGATTCTGGAGTAAAATTTTCATTAAAATTGTAAAAAAAAAATAATAATAATAATAAAAAAATAAATAAATAAATATTATGTACATATAAATACACATGCATGTATATAAGAAAAATAAGTTATATAAAATATTTGTATATAATACAAATTAAAATCTAAATATATTTTTTAAATATATACCTGTATATGCATTTATATATACATAATAAATATATACAGTACACACACATATAATATGAAAGTACAAACTTTTATGTTGGATGCGATTAATTGTTAAAATAGTTTTTATTTTGAGATAACAAGGAGTCTTTTTTTGCATAACATTAATGAGATTAAGGAGTAAAATTACCTTAATTTACATTCAAATAAAATAAATACATAAACATTTATATTTACTATGTATTATTATGCATGCATATATTTAAGAAAAATATATACAAACAAACTTTTAAGTTGAATGTGATTAATCGCAATTAATTGTTTGACAGCACTAAAAATAGGCTTATTTTTGTATAAGCATACAACATAATTTTTCTTTCTTTCTTTTGATTTTAGGGTGACGTACATGTTCTTAACATGTTTTGTGAAATAACTGGCTAGATGTTTGAAAGAAATGCATGTTTCCCATGTACAGTGTGAACTGCCACGTGTTTAATATTTAAAGCTTAATATTCAGACTCTGAGCACAGCTTTAAGCAACCTCATCTGTTTTTCTCACCAAGAGTTTTATTGGATATCCTGTCGACGGTCAGGATGAAGTCATCCTTGAAAATTATGTATCCAACGATGGAGAAGAGGTAGACCAGGATGAGAGCCAGCACAGCGGTCAAAACGATCGAGCGGCCGTTCCTGGTAACACTCTTGATGACGTTTAAAAGCGTCTCTTCTCGGTAGATCAGGTCAAAGAGCTGGAGAGAGAGTAAGATGAGAATGTGTGTGCGTGTACACAGTATACATGTCGGTGAAAGTGTGAGAGGTCAGAGGTCAGAGTTGTGAAACACGGGATGCGGTGTGTCTGATGGAGTGACTGAAAGTGCATTCATAGTACTCACAAGCAAGCTGTAGAAGAAGACATGAACAAAGACTCCAAGGCTGCATATGATGAGGTAAAGCAGATGATACAGGAACTCCACATCCATGATCATGGCCTTGTATCCTCTCGTGAACGTACCGCGATTTCCCACAAAACTCATTAGGAAAATCACCTTATTGCACACCTGAAAACACAACCATTGCGTTAACAGCTTTAACTTAAGTTTTGGCTCATAAATAATGAGTTGAGGTCACATTTAGCAACGAGAACATTTAGTTGTAGTGCATCATTAAGGATATGCCAACAATTGAATCACAACCACAAATTACAGGCTGAAGTAATTGCATCAGTTGCATTATGAAATATTTCCATGAAATGTTACATAAAACCACTAAATTATCAAAGCATTCAGCTAATGATTTAATGGAGTTCGCTTCCAGAATATAAAAATACCTGATAATTTACTCACCCCTATGTCATCCAAGATATTCTTGTCTTTCTTCACACAGTTGCAAAGAAATTAAGGATTTTGAAGAAAACATTCCAGGGTTTTTCTCCATATAGGGGACTTCAATGGGAGCCAAAGGCTTGAAGGTCCAGACTGCAGTTTCAATGCAGGAATCAATACGGTCTAGCGAAACGATCTGTCATTTTCTTAAAGGGGTCATCAGATGCCAATTTTCCACAAGTTGATATGATTGTTAGGGTCTTAATGAGAAGTCTATAACATACTTTAGCTAAAATTTCTCAGTGTTAGTGTAAAACAACACCCTTCTTAGGCCCCGATCAGACAGAACACGTTTTTGCGGTGAGAGGCGCCTTTTTTAAATTGTTTCTATTGGCAGTGAGCGTTATGCGCCCCGGGCGCCACGCGTTTTAACTGCCTGCTGCACTGATGGAGGAGAAACTTTTGGTGTCTGTTGCGGGTTACCCGCCGCTGTACATTTTAATGTTTTTGCTAATAAGACAGTTTACTTAACAGCTAAAAACCAAAGATTTTAGAGCGCTCGCATTATAATCCTTTGATTAGATTGACAGGACGGCTGATTTGGTGGTTGCCTAAAGCAGCATAAAAAAAAAAAGGCAAAGCACTGCTCTTTTTTAAAAGTCACCCAAAAAAAAAAAAAGGCAGTGCGGTGAACCTCGCGTTTTTAAACCTAAAAAATGCGTTTGGTGTGATCAGGGCCTTACCTTGTCAAAATTAGCCCTTTTTAAAGCGAGCCGTTCTGTTGCATTTGCCTTTAAATGCTAATGAGCTCTGCTCACCACGCCCCTCTCTTCTGTGGGCTGATGAGCCGGTCTGTTTATTTTAGCCACGTTTATCTGTGAAGCTTGCTAACTAGCACATTATTAAGAAAGGTGATTTGCAAAGATGCATAAAAAACCCTTATACTCACTTCTGCTGTAGGTGAAGCTGCATCATGAATGATTTGCGCGAACAGACGCATTTAGGTAAATCACCGGGCACATTTCCTTATAAAACGAAAGTAACGTTACTCTTTTTCATCTTCAGCAGCTCAGATGTTGGGAGTAAACGACGACTGCAATGTTCATTATTACATCGAACAACAGAACGCCCTCAATCACTCAATCAGAGACATTCTTCCAACGTTGAAACAATGGCGGTCGGACTGATTACAGCCAGGTTTTCACAACAAAACCTGCCCAATTGCTACTCAAAACTAGCCCACAAAATGAGCCTAAAACCACCCAAAACTAGCCCAATGACTAGCCCATAACTAGCTCAATTGCATTTTGAGGTGGGTCCCCCAGTAAAAATCGCATTCACGTTTTTTGGTGGGGTTCCCCCTGGTAAAATTCAGATTCCAGGGGCTAAATATCACATTATTGGGGTCGCTTCAACCTGCGGACATGAAAAACAAACCATGGCAACAGTGTTAAAGTAGCCCAATGGCACGGGAAAACCGTGGACTTGGCAACACTGATTACAGTTCACTCAACTCATTTAGGGCGGGTCTAAGGTATGACGGTCATGTCAATCAACTATCGTGGGAGTGGTCTGGGTCGGTGTGACATCACATTTACAAGAAGCTGAGAATGGCCTGATTTGAAAAAAGGGGATATTATTTATAAAGATAAAAAAAAACACTGGGTGGATTTTTATCATTATAGGGTGGCTGTGTACACACGCTGCCAACACACTTTTATGTTCAAACAACATGTAAAAGTGAGTTTTGCATCCAATGATCTCATTGAAACAAAACTTTTTTTTTTCTGAACTTTTTAACCACAAATGCTTGTTATGCACCAGCCCGACCTGGTACATTACATAATGATGTTGGAAAGGTCACATGTGACGTAGGTGGAAGTACCAACCCAGTGTTTACAAAGCAAACATGCAAAGAAATAAAAAAAAAAGGTCGGACGATTTTGAAGTTGGAGGAGAAAATGAGATGTTGAGTTTTTCACCCTACCCTACTAGAACTAACCTTGTGCGACTTTTCCAACGTGATTATGTAATGCATGAAGACACGCATTGCTAGATACAACCCTTATACCTCAGCTGGAATCGTGTAGAGCTCCTTGAAGCTTCACTGAAACTGAAATTTGGACCTTCAAACCACTGGTTCCCATTGAAGTCCACTATATAAAGCAAAAACCTGGAACGTCTTCTTCAAAAACCTTAATTTCTTTGCAACTGGAGAAATAAAGCCATGAACATCTTGGATGATTATCAGGAAATTTTAATTCTGGAAGTGAACTTCTCCTTCAAGTTTAAGATGGTTTGGATGCATACTAAGTGTGCACACTACTAGGGGGAGGTAGAGCAATTTTAACACTGGACTGTGAAAGCCGTGTGGAATCCCCCAGTGACGCACGACACACCTCGGTGCAAAACACACAGAGTTGCCGTCTAACAACACCGCCATCCTGACGAGTTTTGGCACAAGACTGTCGTTCACTCACATTGAAGGCCCCGAGGAGAAACAGTGTGGGCTCCAGGCCGACCGAAAATATGAGGCGTAATATGGTGGAAGCGATAAGCGCCCGAATCCCGTGAGGTTGGGGTAGCACTATAACTATGGCCAACGAAACCAACATTGCCGCCCAAAGCAGTGCAGAGAGGTGTGGCTCCAGGGTGCCTGAGGAAAAAAAGAGGTAAACACGTTTTAGTGCCATCAATCATGTTCTAGGATAAAAATACCACAGAAGTGACATGTTATCATGCCATCTGTCACGGTTAAAGCGTCACCGATGCTCCAGGCCTTGTGTTCAACTATCTCAGGGATCCGACTGAGATTCTGATCAGAGATCGACAATGTGTTCTGGGAAATGTGTAATTTTTAGGTTGTTTGAACATGTGCAATCTGTCTTGATTTGATTACTGAAACATGAAAATGAGATTTCTGTCATCACTTACTTGCTCTCATGATTTCTTTCTTCAGTGGAATACAAAAGAAGAAACGAATGAGGACTTGCGATGAAAGAAACACCCTATAATTTAAGATTGTATACAATTTTGGTCTGTTTCCCAGATAAAGCTAGGATAGGGCTTCAGAAGACTTATAATATGAAATCATATGGAATATTATAGTGCTTTTTTGCAGCTTGTTCACTGTCACTGCATATGGAAAACGGGATTCAAGACATTTATCTAAACTTCTCTTTTTGTGCTCCACAGAACAAAGTAGGTTATTTGTTTCATTTTAAGGTGAACTAACTCGCTTATTATAAATAAACAGCTTATTTTTGAGAAATAACCGAAGTGCAGATGATAAGCTAAGATTGTATTCGTTGTCATTACCCATGACTGCACTGCATATCTGAAACTGCGATTCTGTACAGCACATTGAAATGGGATTCCCTAAAGTACTTGCAGTTTCACCTGTTGAACATGTTCGGGCACATTCTAGCCCTCAAGGGAACGATGCTTTAAAAAAACAAAACAAAAAAAAGTTACATAACCCTGAAAGACTGACACATTTGAATATGTTAAGGTTCGATGCAGCTTTGTCATCAGCCGCTCTGGCATCGTTTTTAATCCTTGTTTAAGTCCAAGCGAACGGCAATGAAACGTACAGTAAGGCAAGGTTTTATGTGGGAATATATTAGTGGGATTGCTAAGCGTGAGTGTATGCAGGGAAGAAAAATGAGGTCAGTCGGATTTGCAGGATCTTCACAGAGGCAATGGTTCCATCTCGCTCACTCGCTCTCCCGCCTGCGAGTAGACCACATGACAGGTGCTTGTTACATAACACGGCGTGCTAAAAATATCACGGCTGAAAGATGCATGAGCGTCGGGTACCGAGGAAGGACGGACTCACGGCCGAGCCGAGCTGGGGTTTGGACCAACAGGGCTGGTGGGCGGCCAGGAAATATTCCGAATCGAGGACGTCAAAGGCTCTGTTCCATTCATTTTCATAAACTTACACACACACACAGACAGACGACACTGAAAATCTAAGACTCAAAATCTAATTTTAACCTGGCAATAAAGTTTTAGGATGTTATGTAAAACAAAGAAACAAGTTCAAATGTGTAAGAAATATATCAGATTTTGCGTTTCTAGGTCACTAATCAAGTACATCTGTACACTGATTATGCGACTCAGATTTTCTTACCAAAACACAAGATAATCTTAGGATCTTTAATCAATATATGTTGGAGAACTCGATCATCAGGCTTTGATTAAGTCAGCTTGAATGCCACTGTTTGTACAGCAAAACTGGGACATTTACAAATTTGGTACACTGAAAATATGTTTGTACAGAAATGGTAGTAAAGAAAAATACTGTATTAAATAGCATATATGAAAATGTATATCACTGATATTAAATATTATAAAAGTACACTATAGATTACATAAAATAATAATAATAATAATAAATTAATTATTTTTGTGAATCTGATATCATTAAATATGATTAAATAAATTCACTTTTTTTATTATAACAATATCTACTAATCCATAAATCTATTAATAATAAATAAATACGATTTTACAAAACACATTTTAATAATGAAAAAAAAATATATAAATGAAAAACTAACAATAAATAACTAATTTATTTTGTCAAGAAACAACAGTAAAGGAAAACACTGTATTAAATAACATGAAAATGTATATCACTGATATTTAATATAAATAAAATATACTGTAGATTAAATAAAAATGACAAACTAATAATAAATTATTTTTGTTAAATATAATCACATAAATATATTTATTATATTTATACTTATTCATTATATTTATTAATTTATATATCTATTATGACTAAAAATAAATCATATTTTACAAAAGAATAAATTAGTCATGATTAAATATATAAATATAAATAAAAAGTAAAAACTAACTAACATGAAAATGTATATCACTGATATTAATTATGTTATATAAGTATACTGTAGATTAAATAAAAATTACATAATAATAATAATACTAATGATACTACTAATAAAATATTTTTGTCACTGATATCATTAAATATGATTAAATAAATAGATATATTTATTACATTTACATTATAATAAACATATTTATTAATTAAAACAATATCTATTCATCCATATATTTATTAATAAAACAGAAGTGCAATTTTACAAAACAATAAATTAATAATGAATAAATAAATATGAATAAAAACTAACAATAATTTATTTTGTCAAGTTCAAGGAAAACACTATATTAAATAACAAATATATAAAAATGTATATCACTGATATTAAATATTAAAGTATACTGCAGATGCTGATATTACCAAATATTAAAGTATACTGCAGATACTGCAGAATATATCAATTAATAATAAAATAAATACAATTTTACAAATGAAAATATATTAAAAATGAATAAATAAATACAAATAAAAAGTAACAATAAATAAGTAATTTATTTTGTCAAGAAACAGCTGTAAAAGAAAATACTGTATTAAATAAAATATTTATATTTATTTAATATTTATTTAATAAATATTAATCAAGTATACTGTAGATTAAATACAAATTAAATAATTTAATAATTTAATTAAATATAATTAAATATGATTACTTAGATATTTATTTTACTTATATTATAATAAATATGTTAAGTAATTATAACAATGTCTATTAATCCATATATCTATAAATAATAATAAATACAATTTTACAAAACAATAAATTAAAATAAATAAATAAATATACATAAAAACTAAAAGTAAGTAAATACTGCATTACATATCATAAAAGTCACTGATATCACAAATAAACAAAATAGTCAGAGGTCTCAAACTTTTTGCCCCAATTTCAACTGAAAATGAGGTCAGGAGAGACTGAAGCTATGCATGAAAGACCATAATATCCACTGACTAGTAGAAATAGAAGACAGAAATAGATTTGTAATGTGCATGTGTCCTATCCGTATACTTGACAAGGAAGTGGCTATATCCAGCCCTTTCACTCTAAAGCCCTAGATCTCCCCACAGCTGTACCAGTTATGCTATGCGTTCCTGTGCATTGAGGTTACACACACTGACCTACTTCTGCAGCCCTCATCGTGTTTGAATGTCTACATTCTGCCAGACGGGGCGGGAGGGGAAGAAACACGCCTCTCCGCTGCTCTTACACACATTCTGGAATTCTGTAGGGCCTCTCGCTTGACCTCAACAAATACTGTACACGGACCTACTGAACTCTTTTATAATCGGCTTTAGAGTTGCTGACTGTTCTTAAACGTGTCGGAAGACAATTGATTTTGAAGCGCCCACAACTGAAGTGAAAATAAGGTGTGACAACATAAGAATGTACACAACTTCATATACAAAGAACCAGGATTATGGGCTGTTTAAGAATTCACTGTATTTACTGTAATTCGAAAATTTAAAAATTGTGATTTTTGAAATTTGAAATTCTATTCTGAACGACGTAATGGTTGCTTTTTGTACTTAACTACACTGTAAAAAAACAACTTAAAGTAAGTGTTTGTGCTGCCTTAAAATTTTAAGTTTAGTCAACATGAAATGTTAAGTTGTACTACATGAAAACGTGGATATTTGAGTTGAGTAAACTTAAAATTTGAAGGTAGCACAAACACTTTTTTTAAGTTGTTTTTTTACAGTGTATTGTAAGTTGTAATAATAATTATTAATAATAATAATAACAATTAAAAATAATAATATAAATAAATATGAATTATATAAAACAAAAAACTAATCAGGCTAGATAACAAAAAGTGAGATGGCAAAGTTTTCAACTTAAAACTTAAGTTCAGCAGCTGCCTTAAAATTTTAAGTTAAACCAACTTTAAGTTAAACAAGTCATTTTAACTCATTTTATTGTAGTGAGTTGAAATGACTATTAAATTTATCATATTTATATTATAATAAATATATTTATTAATTATAATATCTATTAATCTATATATCTATTAATAATAAAAAGAAATTATATTTTACAAAACCAAAAAAAATTATAATGAATAAAAATAGAAATAAAAAGTACAACTGAAATGGAAAATACTGTATTAAATAACATTAAAATGTATATCACTGATATTAAATATTACATAGGTATACTGTAGATTAAATAAAAATTACATAATAATAATAATAAAATATTTCTATTAATCGCTGATATCATTCAATTTGATTCAATAAACATATTTATTGTTTATATTATAATAAATATATTTATTAATTATAACAATATCTATTAATCCATATATCTACTAATAATAAAATAAATAAAACTTTACAAAACAATGAATTCATAATGAATAAATAAATATAAATAAAAACTATAAATTAACTTAAATAAAAACGTTATTAATAATAAAAATAAATTATATTTTACAAAACAAAAAAAAATGTATAATGAATAAATATAGAAATAAAAAGTGCAACTGAAAAGGAAAATACTGTACTAAATAACATTAAAATGTATATCACTGATGTTAAATATTACAAGTATACTGTAGATTAAATAAAAATTACATTATAATAATAATAATAATAATAATAATAATAAAATATTTCTATTAATCGCTGATATCATTAAATTTGATTCAATAAACAGATATATTTATTGTTTATATTATAATAAATATATTTATTATTATAACAATATCCATCAATCCATATATCTACTAATAATAAAAGAAATAAAACTTTACAAAACAATGAATTCACAATGAATAAATAAATATAAATAAAAACTATAAATAATTAACTTAAATAAAAACTTGAGACTGAAACTGGCAAAAACCTTGTACAGTGCATTAATAAGGAGAGAAAAAATATTTCTCTTTTTATATCCTTATGGCCTTGACTTAAATACAGTTATCCATGCCAGTGGGACATTCAACAGTAAAATCTTCGGAAAACAACAGACAGTCAAACAGAATGTGCAGTACATAAAAAACTGAACTACTGAACTACTTCTATAATTCCTCGTTAAATATCAAACAGCCTATTATAAACATATGGCTAGTTTGCCTATTGTTTTACAATCATGTTTATTGCACCGACAATATTTCAAATTCACCTTTAACATGTCCTTTATCAACTTTTATTGGTTTGCGTTTCGAATCATGACCTATATTGAATCTTTAGTTCAGTGTGGAGCCTTTTGTTTTAGATACTAAAAGAGATTTCAATTAAAAGCCTGAACGCTCATGTGTGCTTTGCAAAAGGGAAAGTCCCAAAACAAAAGACCCCTCGGAGCCTGACCCCAGCCTGAACAATGCAGAGTTTATGCCAGTCACAATGTGGCACTTACGCCAGTCACAATGACTGGACAATCACAAGAAAGAGCGAAAGAAACACAAAAAGCCCTAAGAAACATTACTTATACCTAGTTATCTCAACAGCTGCATTTGAATATCGATCGCAAACTTTAACACAAGCAGCTGTGATGTAAGAATTAAGTATCTGCTGGTCTTTATCTGGGTCTCTGTTTTCAGGGTCAAATCTCAGCTCTGACATAAACAGGGTGTCATATCCCTTCGACATGTATACAAACACACACTTCTGATCAGAAGAGCAGGGAGGAGATAAACGCACAGCCTTAACAGCTTATGAGATTAGGGAAATAAGTGTGCGTGTGAGCGCTGGAGTCAGGTGACATGTTACGCGAGTGATCTTGGATAAGAGGGTGAGATCAATGACCAGGTTATGCAGAAACGTTATGTCAATCATTATGACACCTCATAAACAACACACATACACATACCTTTGGATCTGAAATGCTGTTAAAGTTACCTATATAATCATATTAACATTTGACATTCATTAACATGAATTATATGAAATGGAATAAATGGGTATATAAGAGAACCGTACGCTAGGTGAGTGGAGGAGATCTTATCACTCAGAATGAATGAATTATATAAGATGTGTTATGACAGAAGCGAGGCCGGGAGCGTTTTTGTTGGAGTTCTGTTATGTAGGCCAAATTATGTCTTTCAGGGGCTGTGTGTGTTGAAAGTAGGTCATTGAAGTGTCAAGTTCCAGCATCTGTTACTGACTGCACTCAATTACCTCCATGAAAACAGCAATCTGTACTCTAGCAATGTGTATATATGTAAGATCAAAGTTGTGGTTGGTATTCTAACAATTACAGAGCAAGCACCTTTGCTATCATGAATACCTGGTATTTGATGTCTATAGTTCACTAGTATCCAGCTTGTTTGGATCTTAACACTGCTGTCAATCGTTAAAAAAAAAAGTATTAATTGCACATTTTTTCTAAAATTAATCACAATTAATCAATTAATCACCATTAATTGAAATGTTTAAATATACTTGTATATTGTAAGTATTTCACATTCAATCTTTAAATTAATGTAAAAACAACATAAAGACAGTATATTTTTAATATATGTGACCCCAGATCATAAAACCAGTCATAAATGTAAATTTCTCGAAATTGAGATTTATAAATCACCTGAAAGCTGAATAAATAAGCTTTCCGTTGGTGTATGGTTTGTTAGGAAAGGACAATATTTGGTTGAGATACTACTATTTGAAAATCTTGAATCTGAGGGTGCAAAAAAATGTAAATATTGAGAAAATCACCTTTAAAGTTGTCCAAATTAAGCTCTTAGCAATGCATATTACTAATCAAAAATTAAGTTTTGATATATTGACAGTGGGAAATTTACAAAATATATTCATGGAACATGATCTTTACTTAATATCCTAATGATTTTTGGCATAAAAGAAACATTTATAAATATGACCCACGCAATGTATTTTTGGCTATTGCTACAAATATACTCGTGCAACATAAGATTGGTTTTGTGGTCCAGGGTCACATTTGTTATTTTTTTATGACTGAAGTTGAGTATCACTGAGGTCTCCAGGAAACTGCTCTTTTTTCCCCTAATATTTAACCACTGACTACAGCCATTCAGCATTACAGTATAATCATCGGTGCATTTATGCATGCAATTGAAGTGGCCATTTAACAGCTGATAGGACAGCAGGACTGCTACACAATTCCTACTAGCCTAAAACTAAGGGGGTTTCCTGGTAAAAATAAACATTTTTTGGCAGGGTTCCCCTGGTAAATGTAGCATTCCAGCGGTTAAATATCACGTTATTGGGGTCACTTCAACTCGTGGACATGAAAAACAACCCACGGCAACAGTGTTAAAGACTGTGCTAAAAAAAAAAAAAACCACAGACTTAGCAACACTGTAGAACAGGTAAAGTTGTTTTGACTGACTTATGCGATCCTAGACCACAAACCAGTAGTGTAGTAAGTAGCATTAATATATTTGTAGCAAAAGCCAAAAATACATTGTATGGGTTATCAAATTATCAATTTTTCTTTTATGCCAAAAATCATTAGGATATTAAGTAAAGATATTTTGTAAATTTCATACCATAAATATTTCAAAACTTAATTTTTGATTAGTAATATGCATTGCTAAGAACTTCATTTGGACAACTTAAAAGGCCAAATATTGTCCTATTCTAACCAACCATAGCATCAATAGAAAGAATATTTATTCAGCTTTTAGATGATGTATAAATGTCAATTTCAAAAAATGTACCCTTATGACTAGTTTTGTGGTCCAGGGTCACACATAAATTTATTATAGGATAAAAATATATTATAAAAATATTCATAAATACACATTAAAACAGTAAACAGGCAAACAGTAAAAATACTTGTGTCTTACCTCCACGCACTCCTTCCAGTGGATAGAAGAATGCTACCAACAGGTTCATGAGGACGGCAAGATTAAAGGAGATGCTGCTCCAAAAGGACATGTTACGGGAACACCAGTACAGGATGGGCTGAGCTGGAGGAGGCAGCAAGTCAAAAAAGATTCAATCCCAAATGTTGAGAAACATGTACACCAACACAGCACAATTTCCAGAGTGTTCATTTGGATGCCATCACAAAACTAAAAGGGTTCAATACTAGACCCCTGATGCACACCACATCAGAGCTCCACGTACATAGTTCTGACACAAACGGACAGATTTCTTTCAGAACCATTTGTTGATATACAAAGCCTTTGGAGATGTGTGTAAATTTATTTAAGCACTGACACAACGACATTGGGTCAAACCAATTGCGTTAATTTAGAACAGGATCACCTGGTTGCCTGGAGAATGGAAGATGGCAGTGTTTGAAGCTGATTTGGAAAGTCATTATTTTTGCAAACCGTGTTTGGTTTCGGCAGTAGGTCAGAAATTACACATCACACCTTTGAAACTGCCTGCACTGTGGTTTTAAGAAAGAAAATAATCTCACGTAATACAAAAAAAGGCCTGATGGGATGAAATAACAGATGATGTCACTAACAAGTTCCAAGCAGCACTGGTCATCTCTTACTTCTTCCAAGCTGAATTGTTTTTTTTATTGTGATTGATCGTATTATGTCATTCTACTGCCTTCGACTAAACAATTCGAGGACAGTTGTGCGTTAGTTTCCATGGCGATCTCAAGGACCAATTCTAAATAATCTCAAAGTCAAATGCGATCCAGCTGACAATGCGCATTTCCAATGACATCAAATCAGGACAACATCCAACGCACTAACTTTGTTACATCTAGTATCGCTTAGAAAATATAGCCTTTTCTTTAGTTAAACAATGTGATTCCACATATTGAATGAAGATAGACACTGTCTGGTCAGTTGCGCAGCTTTCCAGGCATGCAATTTCACCACCCGCACCTAAAATTGAAGTCAACAACTGTAGAAATAAGACCAATGAGTTTGAAAGGTATCTTAGTGTGGCCAAACCATATACGAGAGCTTGTTGACCTCAACCACCACCTTTGTTTTGACCCATGACTCTCTGAGGAGTCTAGCTGGAGGATTTAGTTTCTAAGCAATGGCTATTTTGACAGGGGGTTTTTGTCTGAAAAGAGGAACTGGAGGAGGGGACTTTCACACACAGGCCGCCACACTCATGACTTCGGGTTGCGGCAACGGAACATTGCTTTTACTTTGATTCAAACTGATAAACTTCACATGTCAGTCGTAGAGGTGCATTACTAACTAACATGGAATTGACACCCTCCTTTTTATTAGCAACTCATGACCAAAAGACACAAAGATACAAACTAGAAGTGAGCCCAAACGTTCCATGCAAGAAAATAGCTGTCACAAACCCCCTCGTCTATCTGTCTGCTTTTTGACACGTTTAGATCTCTATCTTGCAGGTTTTATCTTCTTATTGCGGTTCACCTCATGCTCTTCTTGTCTGAGAACTCTTATCCTTTTCCAAATAACCCATTTTCTACCATCCTTGCCTCACCTTTCTAAAGCCTTTTCCACAGAAGCCGGATTTCGTTTAATGCAACAGTCAAAAATGCATGGGTACTGGGTAATTGAATCAGTTTTTACCTTTGATATCTTTGACATCCCAATTCTCAGTGTTTGCACTATGCCAGCCTCGACCTCTGATTGGTTTTTGGTTAAAGCAGGATTTAAAACCAGCATGTTTTAAGTGCTGGTGCAGAGCCAGTTGGAAATGGTTCCAGATTGGTCACCAGCACCCGGTTGGTGGAAAATGGGTTTTAGAGTGTCTAGTTTCCCATCATCTGTTTATTCAATCCCTAGCTCAGCTTATTCTGTAATCAGCTTTTGTGATGTAAGCTGTTTGGGATTCATTCATGCTTCTCCCTGATCTGTCTTCCTTTTTTGTTTCTCAAGCACACATACAACTAAAATCTTAAGCAAGCCTAACATCATTTGTAGTTACAGGTTTTATCTTGTCTATCTTACATAAGTTAACGTTTACACCCCCTCCCCAGTGCCCTGGCTTGAGGGGTCAGGGTGAGGCATGCATCTCGGCACCAAGGCACAAAAAGTGGGGTGCCCTGCATGAATAGAGCCCTGATGGATCCCTGGAGGCTGAGGGGGTGGAGAGGGCGTGTAAAACGGCTTACTAGGTTATAGAGGAAGGGAGTGCACACGCACAAGGCACGGAGTTTGCGTTACCAGTGGCCTCTTGAGTACCTCGCAGCTTCTTCTGCCAGTTCATCTCGTTGAAGAGGTCTTCGGAGCGTAAGAAGAAGTCGTTGATCTTGCTGCCCTGCTCGTCACGCTCCGTGGTGTAATAGACGCGGAGTTTGGACTCTTGGGTTAAGAATTCACAAATGTTGGGGACGGGAAAAACAATCTGCTCCATTGTGCGATCCAGGCGGACGATCTGGGGAAAAACAGATGTTGCAAGCTGTCTGGATTGGCTATGGGGGTTACATTTGTGAAGACTTGCAAACACAGTTGCTGTTTTGGCTTTTACTTGTCGCCTCTAAAGGTGCAATCACATTAGCGATAATTCTGTGAATTTTCGAAGGTCAAAGGTAAAGAAAGGTCGACTGTCCAATGTCAATAGCAATAGCATTGCTTCAATAAGACACTTTCAAACCAAGCAGCGTTCCGCTGGGCAATGCGGTGAACATATGTAGCAAAATTACACTGGAGCGAAATTCGTAGGAACATTTTTTCGCTTTTAAGTGAAACTCACGATTGCGTAGATACTTTAAAATGGGATTTTGCCTGCAACATTTTGCAAATCAATGGTAAATGTAACCATACCTTAGGGGACAAAGCTATTTATTTGAGATTAACACAACATTTAGCGATTAAATTTGCATATGAACGAACTTGGTCGTACTTTTTATTTTCAGTTGCTATGCTATGCAATTGCTAAGATTTTCAGAGGGATTTTTTAGTGATGCTACATGGTTACTAGGGTGCTCTGGGTTAAAAATAAAGTCTCAATAAGGGCTGGACGATTAATTGAAAAGTAATCGAAATTGAAATTCAGAACTATTAATCAATGTAATTTTCCCATGTCAGTTACGCTGGTTTTTTAATTCCTGTTAACTGCCATTAAAAACATACTACCGCGTATGTAGTCAGCCCTATACAGACATGTATAACCGTTGCGCTCTTGTAAAACAAGTCATTTCCTGCTGCCAGCAGGTGGCGCTATGATTATAACAAAATAATGGCCTTTAGATGTATTCAGTCCAGGACTCTTATAAAACATGTAAAGTTATAACAGTTTCCTCTGACATGATGAAACATCGAATATTGTCAGGCCGCCACGGACACACCCTTTAACGAAAACTCAAGAACTTCGCAATTTAACAATGCGAAGGCCTTTAGATTAGACTGACCAAATATAATGTTGATGTCATTAAATCTCTATGAGAGTTCGTTAGAGTGTAAAACATGACACGTCCTGTTGTCAGCAGGTGGCGCTATGACTATTACTGAATATGGGCATGGGCATGTGTTCAGGACAGGACTCTTATCAAACAAGTGAATTTTGGTGCAGATCGTACATTGTATGCCTGAGTTATAACAACCTTTTTCACAGCACTGAAGTTTGTCAGGCCGCCACGGACACGCCCTTCAACGAAAACTCAAGATCTTCCCAATTTAACGTCACAAAGGGCTTGAGATTACACTGACCAAACTTGGTGATAATCTGTTTAAATTTGGTGATGAGTTTGTTTAAATAAAAACGCCTGAAGATGGCAAAAAAGGCACAAAACTTGCCGAAAAAATGTAAAATAACAGACTTCCTGTTGGGTTTTGGACTTCGTAATGAGGGAATTTTTTGTAGGTGTGTCTACCTAATTTCGTACATGTATGTGAAACATAGCTCGAGGGGCACTTTGTTGACATTATATAGGTGGCGCTATCGAGCCATTTTGCCACACCCACTTCTGAAACCCGTATCAGATGTGCATTTTCACCACTTTTGGTGAGCATGCAGTTTTGTGAGTTTTCAAGCATGTTTAGACCTTCAAGACCACGATTCATTTCGGAGAAGAAGAAGAATCTGAGCAATTCCAATAGGATCCTCGCACCATCGGTACTCGGGCCCAAATTAAAATACAGAAAACAAAAATAATCATTCATTATTTATAATCGAGATTTTGCTTTTAGGTCATATTGTCCAGCCTTAGTCTCGATGATATTCTAATCACTACAATGCAAGTGTATAGGATTTTTTGTACATTTTTTGTTCGCCAGGTGAAAACCATGAATCATGTCCGAACAACAGTGATGCTTGTGTACTCAAGTATGAGAAACTATGGATGCTGGTCACCATTGATGGGCAACACTGACCTCGATTTGTGCTGTGTGTTTGGCGTAGAACTCCAAAGCTTCATCTCCCTCCCCATAAGTCCCTCCTGGCTTCAGCATGGCCTGGAGTTCCTTGTTGTGTCTGGCTAGCTGTGGGTGTGTGTGGAAAAAGGGATGAGGCTTTGCTTGTTTTCATTGAGACATTGTATATATGCTGCAATGATGACCCATCTGGCCTTGTTGTTTTGCTCATAACACACTTTACTGTCAGCCAATACCTGTCTGAGAAATGCTTGTTTGAAATGAAGAGCACAAACCTTAACTCCTAACTGCCCAATGCGTAGGTTGCATTAAATTAATGACATACCTAATGTATGAATGTTTCAGAATATGTCGTCAAAACTGATGTCAACTGTGCTGTATTGTTCACATAAAAAGTTTCATCCCTAATCCTATAATACACCAAGGCAGTCATGTCACCCATACCTCGGGCAAATATCATGAAACATTTTACCAGTCTAAAACCTTTAGATGATGATAAATAACACTGTCACAATTAATCACTAATTTAATTACTTGTTATTTTTCATATATTTGTGAATGTATGTTTTCTCTTTTTTATTATGCATCTAAATTTGATCTGCTTCTCCAACAGCTAAATGGCCATGAAATAGCCGCATTCAAAATCCTCACAATGGCCCAATTACGACAACAACTGAGGGTCAAAGCCCAGCTTTGAACAAATAAACTCTGTTTAAAAAACACGGCCAGCGTAGCCACCACAGAAATGGATTAAATGTTCCTGCAATTATGGACTGACCTTTTGAGCCTCAACCTGCAAAAGCATATTCTCTCTTATCTGGGTAAAACTGAATCAAAGCGCCCTGTTTAATGTACGTTTTGTTCTCTGGTCTTTTCATTCACCAACTCCTGATGCCAAGCAGTGTCATTTGGAGGGCCGCTGGAAAAGCTGTACCGCTCCTAACACGGTTACATAACTGATCCTCCGACAATGACCCAGATAATTACGTGAATAGGCAGAAAATCTATACTGAAGCGCACGGGGTGGAGAAGGTTAGGCGGTGATATAATCCAGACATCTGACACAGTGAACGCAGTGAAAGTGTGTGTAAGTGCATATCTGCGTGCGTCACCTGATGAGCCAGGATGTAGATGTTGTGACCCACATTTCGCGGAGAAGCGGCGTGTTCTTCCTCACCATTCTCATCATCGTCGGTGTGCTCTACCTCAATTTCTCCCTGCATGTAGGCCTTTTTGATCACCTCCACCTGTGCACCAACCAGACATTTAAATATTGACAGTAGATGGTTTGCCACCATATGCAAAACAGAAGATCTGCCCACAGGAACAGGAGAAAGATGCAAAGTGCTATTCACCAGTTCTTTAGGCCTCATGTTATACAAGATCCTCTCTGCATTCTCACTGTCATGCCGGCTTTCCATGATGGCAAGCAGCAGCTTTGAGGCGTTATTCTGTAACAAAAAGACGTTTATGTGACTTATTTTGGAGTAAAGTGAAAACTACAAGTCCCATAATGCTGTGGAAGAGTTTTCACACCTTGAGCTCCAGGACCAAGTCCATCCTCTTTTTTCCGAGAGGGTTGATGTCATTGAGGATGAGAGCGATGATTATGTCAATGCCATTACATTCATGTGTGGCAATACAATTCTGAACAAGAGAGATAAAATAAAATATACACATTATAGCATTAAAACTGTTTAGATATATATATATATATTTTTTGTTTTTTCTTTTTTTTTTTTTAATGCAATTTATTCCTGTAATGCAAAGCTGATTTTTTAAAAAAATGTACAGATTTTTATTTATTTATTTTAAAAACGTACAAGTTTTTTTTCTGTCACTTTTGCTCTATTTAATGCATATTTAAATATTAATTAAAAAATAAATAAATAAAACAGAATTACTGAATTGAGAATTACAGAAACAAAAAAAATAAATAATAAAAACGCACACACATTCCTAAACGTTTAATATGAAAGCCAACCTGCAATTAAGCAATTATGGCCCTGGAACAGATTGCTTTAGTGAGAGACTAATCATCTAATCATTACAGGACAAAAGCACATTGTCGTCATACAAGCGAACTACATTTCCTCATAGAAAAGTAGGACAATGATCATAATCAGCTCCATTATGAATGAATGTCCTACAAAGTCAAAAAAAAAAGTTGCATAATGCGTAGCCCGAAACACAAAGAAAGAATTTGCCATCATTTTGATTAGACAATAGTGGGTATATAGTGTATGTGCGTCTAAGGCGGCATCATCTTAAAGGGATAGTTCACCCATAAATGAACATTCTGTCATTAATTACTCATCCTAATGTCGTTGCAAACCTGTTAAGACCTTCGTTCATCTTCTGAACACAAATTAAGATATTTTTGATTAAATCGGACTCCTGCTTTGCGGATTTCATCAAATATATCTTAATTTGTGTTCTGATAATGAATGAAGGTCTAACAGGTTTGGAATGACATGAGGGTGAGTAATGACAGAATTGGAATTTTTGGGTGAACTATTTCCTTAAAGGAGAAGTACACTTTGTGCTCACTAATGTACTCACCCATTGTCATCCAAGATGTTTATGTCTTTCTTTTCTCAGTCGTAAAGAAATTATCTTCGTTGAGGAAAACATTTCAGCATTTTTCTCCATATAATGGACTGATATGGTGCCCCGATTTTGAACTTCCAAAATGCAGTTTAAATGCGGCTTAAAACGATCCCAATGCGGTTGTAAACGATCCCAGCCGAGGAAGAAGGGTCTTATCTAGCGAAACGAACTGTTATTTTCATAAAAAATATACAATTTAAATACTTTTTAATCTCAAACGCTCGTCTTGTCTTGCTCTCGTTGAACTTTGTGTATTCTGACTCTAGACAGTTAGGGGTATGTCGAAAAACTCCAATCGTATTTTCTCCCTCAACTTCAAAAATCATTTCAGTATAATTCTACATCGCTGCAGAAGTACTGACTCAGTCTTTGCAAAGTAAACATGCAAAGAAGATCAAACACCCTTAACAAAAAAAGGTAAAACAGCAATATAGGACGATTTTGAAGTTGAGGGAGAACATGAGATTGGAGTTTTTCAACATACCCTAACTGTCATGAACCGGAACAAAAACAGGTTAGGCAGAGTGAGACAAGAGGAGCGTTTATTAAATTGTACTATTTTACAATTCTTAAATTGTACTATTTTTTTGAAAATAACCGATCGTTTCGCTATATAAGACCCTTCTTTCTCGGCTGGGATCATTTACAACCGCATTTGGGATCGTTTCAAGCTTCAATTAAATTGCATTTTGGAAGTTCAAACTTGAGGCACCATATCAGTCCATTACATGAAGAAAAATGCTGAAATGTTTTCCTTAACTCCCTGGGGTCGACGATCACGCCGGCGTGATCAGCTCACATTTTTTAAGATCAGTGCGAAAGACACTAAAAATACTCTGTCGATTTTGGTCACACAAATAAGTGTTATACATCACTGGAAACCATTAAGTGTATACTTTTATTTGAGCACACTCACAATAAAAACTGAACTGTGTGCTGCTTTAAATTAATGAAAATAAACAGTGTGCTTTCTCAGTCTTCACTGTCTCCGCGAACGGCTTTTAGAAATGCGTCAATAAAATGAAACTAAACTCAGTGAATACTTGGCACACAGACAGGAGAGATATATCTATAGAAAGCTTGATATCTCTACTTTTAAATAAATCAAGTCTTATCAAAAACAAATATTCTGTGCTAAAGTAATCCGTATGAAACAACGTGATGTCTAGTTTTTCCCTCAGAGCTAATTATTTTTAATGCGATCACGCCTACGAGCTGCTTTTGCTTTTGATATGATAAATAGCCACGTTTTTTTAATTTTGAATCCATGGAAGGAAGCAGCAAACACTTCAATATCAGGTATGGTTTACTAGTTTGACTTGCTGAACAGGAATGACACATGGTCTGTTCACATCTCTGTGGTTAGGTCAGTGAGTACAATAACAATCTTTGACCTTCATTATGTATGTTTTGATTATATTGTGTTGTAAATAAAATACGAATGACCAAAACCCCCCCATTATCTTACTTTCCTCTCATTCTTTGTTACCTGCCTCATAGTGACAGTCACAGTGATGGGCCATTAGGGGATGGCCTTTTGTCTCTCAGGTGTGAATCACTAAATATTCACGGCCGTTATCCCTCCCTCGCATACGGCTTTTTATCACAAAACACGTCTTAGAAAAAGAATTTCTTTACGACTGGAGAAAGAAAGACATGAACATCTTGGATGACAATGGGGTGAGTACATTATATGTTCATCTTTGTTTTGGAAGTGGACTTCTTCTTTTTAAGTATGGAATAGAAAGAGTATGTAGATATGTCAAATCCACCTGGTTTTCATGGCAAGGCCCCTGGCAGTACTCCGTCAGGCTCTCCACCGTCTGGTTTATAAGAGCGACGTTCTTCTCATTAATGTAGAGACCCAGCAGCCCCAGACCTCCTGTAGTGCTGCCACATATACAATCCAGAAACTGCAGTGTCTCACACACCAGGTTGTAGTTGTTTTTGTTGTTCTGACAGCGAAGGAAGTTCTAGGGAACAAGCGAGAAAAACAGGATATGAGGGACATGCTTTTGTACTTATAAGTCATATTAGAGCAAGAAGAGGCACAGACAGAGTCAATATAAAACTCCTAGTATGGTAAGGAATAACATTTCAGAGAGATAGATTCACAAAGAATCACAAAAAGGGGATTTCAGATTTTTTTAAATGCATTTTTTTTCTTTAATGACCTTGAGAAAGTGCAACCCAAGTGGTAAAAGTATAAAACGTGTATATGATGTAACCATCCACAGAATGGGGTTATGTAAAAAGTTAACAATACAAACATTAGGTAACCAAGGAAATAATTATAAAACAATTCACCAAATGATTAATGATAAGCTAACTGTAAAGCATGAAACTTTTCTTTGGAAAATAAACAATCAGTTTTACTTGCATTGCACTACTGATACTTTTCAGTACTGAATAAAAAAAAGTTTCTTTATACTGTAGATTTATATTGTATTGCTGTAAACATTTGCAGGGTGATGTAATGTAAGAAGTTCAAGATAAACAAAAAGCAAGGAAGGAAATGATTCTGAAACAATTCACAAAATGTGGCTCATTAGCTAATTACATTGAAACTAGCATGAGTCTCTTCCAAAATTGAGAGACATTTCTTATTTTAGCTTGTTATTAATACACTCCATTTACTTTCTTAAATACACATTCCTGCTCTTACTGCGTACAATTCATTTGCTGTACAAGCTTTTACTGTAATATTTTTAGCCTTTTCAACTAACAGCTTTCAGATCTACTAAGCTTTTAATCACTGGATCCATTCTGATAACCACTTTTCCCAATTTAATCAGCTGCCAATGGATGAAATTAAGTCCCTTCCTACATTTAAGTCTCAAATATCACTTTTCAGTGAGAAATACACCACAGTAGGGACCTAAAATGGCTTGCAAAGATCATTTCATGTTGAGTTGAATGAATAAAATCCTACGATTTGATCCTATGATGGCCCTGTTATTTCCGCGATACGGAAAACGTGGACAGAACCATGGAATGCAGTCATAAAAATGGACAGACTAGTGTCTGTAATTTTAAGCTGCAAAAACTGCAAGTTGTGCATGTCTCTGTGTGAATAAATGAGCAGGACAGACGTGCAATTATTTTTTAGTACACACATACTGAAGCGGCGTTTTCAGCATCTGCCACCTCATTATGTGAGTACATAATCAGTCTCTAGAAATGCTCTGAGAGTCATCTCAGGTCTCAATCTCAGGTCTTCACAGCAACCCGTCAAAATAACATTATTTTTTAAGAAATATTCACAGAAAAAAAAAAAAAAAAAAATCACCAGAATTTATTTAGCGGAAAAATTTAAATACACAACACTATATTTAAATACACAACAGTATTTTTGATTTTTTTATTATTATTAATTAATTAGAGATGCTTTCAATTATTAAAATGTAATGAAAACATTCAAATGCAATCCTGAAAACTAATGGATATCACAGAACTAGGTTAAAAAAAATAAATAAAAATAAATAAATAAATAAATAAAATAAATATACTGTATAATTAATTTAAAAATATATAATGAAACAAAAAAATTTAAATGTGGGGAAAAATACAAATTCCAGGAAAAAAATAAATAAATAAAAAAAAAAAATATATATATATATATATATATATATATATATATATATATAATCAAACAAAAAAAAAGGAAAAAAACAAATTCCATGGAAAATAAAATAAAATAAAATAAAAATAATAATATTTTTTTTCTGGAATTTGTTTTTTTCCCATTTTAATTTTTTTGGTTTCATTATAATTATATGTATTACAATATAATATTACATATTATTATTTTATAATAATTATAGATAGATAGATAGATATAGATATAGATATAAAGATTTCATGTATGTATGAGTGTGAAGTGTAGTTGGATAACATATGATAGTTGGGTGCCTCAAGGCAACAAACTTTTAAAAAATAAATAAAACAATAACAAAAATGTTTATTGATCATATTGTGTGCCGTAGAGGGTTAAAAGTAAGCCATTACAATATTGCATTACTCCATAAAAAAGTAACTAATTTCATTACTTAGTTACTTTTTATGCAAAGTAATGCATTACATTACTTTTGCGTTACTTTTTGTCACCTGAGCTGGGCTTGCTTATTTGTTTTTAATAACAAAGAAAAAACATTTCACACCAAAAATTTAATTTATAAGCCTCGAGCTGAAGAAACCAATTCTTTATCTGCACGAAACTCCTGTTTTCTCTCAACATGGGACAATAACTGACGTTACTTATTTGAAAAAGTATCTCAGATATTTCATTATAAATTTAAAAGTAATGTGTTACTTTACTAGTTACTTGAAAAGTAATTTGATTACATAACTTTATAATTTTATTACTTGTAATGCGTTACCCAATACTTTAGGTTACTTTTTTAGTTAACAATGTTTAGGAAACTTACTTAGCAACACCAACACTAATTTTCTCAAAATATTCTTCAGTACAGCAGCTGACCTGCAGTTCGCGGTTGTGGTTTTCACAAAGCAGCTGCAGGAGGCGCAGAATTGGCTGCATGATGGTTATGATCACACTCATCTCATTGTCATCCTGGTTCTTGTCGCCTGTGCTGCTCTGCCCTTCCGCCACATTCAGATGCTCGTCTGCGTCCGCCTCCCTTCGGTAAGCGGTGAAGGCCTTCTTAGTGGCCGTAGAAGCTTCGATAAGTTGCTCTCGCACTTCCTCGGTTACTACTGCAACATCCTTGACTGAAAAACGGGGAGGATTATATTTGTTTAGAATGGTGTACTTTTGCATGTCTGGGTTATATGATATAATTGTATGTGTTAAAATCACATGTAGTGGTATGTGTAGTTTATGGTCAGGCGTGTTGAGCCCTGACCTTTTTTGCGTGTTTGGGCGTCCTTGTCGTTGGTGTCCTCGTCTTTGCGCTTGCTGCCCAGATCGCTGGTGTTGACCGTCACAGTTGCCTTGATCTCTTGCTGGGCCAACTTCATCCGCTCGTAAAACACTTTGAAGAACTTCTCTGATTTACTGTCACCCGTCAGACGACAGAAAAATGACCGCTGAAAGGATAGAAAAATTAAAAGAATAGAGTTAGCATACTGTAAATGAGCAGAAAAGACAGGGTGGGAGATATGTGGGGGGTTTTTGTGCATCAATAACAGTCATAATTTGTCTTTCTCTGACCTTCAGAACTGAATGGAACCCAGATCATAAATAATTCCCATAGTCTGCATGTCATCTAAACACAAACCACATAGATACCAGGAAAAGCAATAGTTTTTTTTTTTTGTTTAAGTATATATATATATATATATATATATATATATTATATATCTGACATATTTCTTTTTCCATCTTCATATTTCCATCTGACATATTTCTTTAAAATTAGCATTTCTTACTGGCTACATATATATATATAAACACATACATACATACAAAAATTTAGATTTCACCTAAAGCAAAGTTTTTTTTTAAATATATTTTTGCATTTTATATTCTTTTTGTGTAATAAAAATAATAATGTATATTAAATACATATACACATATATACACACTAAATATATATTTTTATTTAAAAAATCCTATCTTTTATGAAAACTAATATCAGAATTAAAAAAAATAAATAAATAAAGGGCACACATATATAATTTGTATTTTAATGAATATAGATTTATTGTTTATAGAATATCTTCTATATACTAAATATTACATACATTATATATTATAACATTAAATCTATATAAATATAAAAACAAAATACAAGTTATATATGTCTATAATAAATTTTATTTTTTATTTTTGTATTTTTTTAGTAATTATGACAATAGATTTCATAAAATATGTTTAGTGTGTGTACTATATATAATATTAATATTATAGTTAATATTTTAAGTTAATATATGTGTGTGTGTGTGTGTGTGTGTATGAAAACTATTATAACTTAAAAAATAAAATATTATAGATGTATATGAGTTGTATTTTATAAAATTAATACATAAAATACACATATATATATATATATATAATATAATATAATGATATCACGTTTATATTTTTTATTTCATACATTATATATTAATATTATAAATATTAATATATGTAATCATTTTTATGTATGTGTGCGTGTGTGCTCGTAGAAATAATAATATATATAACATACACATGCACACTAAAGATTGCATGAAAATATGATTAATAAAAAAATAAATTATAGACATAATTTGTATTTTATATTTATATAGATTTAATAGATCTATTGTTTATATTAAATAATGTATAATATTATATTCAATAATAACAATACATTTATATAACATTGATTGCATATATTTGATATATATGTATTTTTAAAGGAAAAATTACAATATATTTTAAATCATAAATAATAATAATTATTTTATGTATTATTTCAAATGTATGTATTTAAAAATTATGTATTATTTAACAATTATGTATACACAGAGTTGTACTGTCAGTATTTATTGTTCATATATAACTTTAAATTATACATACAAGTTATACAAACACACCACACACACACACACACAAATAAAATTGTTTATTATATAATAATGAAATATTTCAATATATTCAATTCAAATTCATATATTCATTTGCAATATTTTTATTTTATATTTATTTCTTTTGTACACTTATATATCAAATAGTCAAGCCAAACTTGATTCCTAGTGAACCTTCTGATGTGCCTGTGCCACTCCTGCACCAGTGCATAAGGAGTTAAGCGAGCCGCGCGATGCAGCCATGCTCCTCAGCAGAGTTCTCACGTCCCTCCCTCCCCTCCACCCTGTTTACTGCCAGCCAGACTCACACCAATGCAGTTACATAACCCTCTCAGAGCGGCCCGACACACACACAAACTCTCAGCAATTACCACGGAAATAACCTGGAGTGCCTCCCTCAGCTCACCTGATTTTACACCATCTGTCTTCACACCGTCCCAAGCGCAACAAGGTTGGCACAGTCAACACGTTCACACAAACAAGCAGCGCAAGCGCACGATTCACACAGCGTGCTTTCCAACGACACCCATTCAAGTGGCTTGGTTGTATTTTATTTATAAAGTTACACCAAATTGAAGTGCGTTTTAAGAATACAACATCCGAATCGAAATATTGAAGGAAAACTTTCAGCTTCCTTCTACGAATAAAAGCGTCCTGCTGGTTATGTAGTGTTTTTCTCTGGTATATCCTGTCCTACTTTCACTCTTTTTTTTTTTTCCTTACATAAGTCAGTAATCAGCTGAGTGGCGGAGGGGATAGCAGCGAGAGACTGCTCATGCACGCTCGCACAGGACGACAGGGGAAAAAAAGGAGGGGAAAAGAGCGCAGAGGAAAATCCTGCCCTACTTTTCTCAAGCCAAACAGGCACGGAGCGGGCGTGTGATGCGCGACACAAGGAGGGAGGGAGGGTGAGTTATCAGCCGAATTCTGGGGCAGTTTTGAAAGCTCGTTACATAACCAGCCTTCTTTCCAGGTTAACAGTGAACGCAGTCATTCAGGCCTCTTTCAAACAACAGCGGGCGAATGAGAAACGCAACACACCCACAGCGACGCACACTCACACATGCACAAAAGAGAAGTACTTAAAAAATGATTCATCTGCTCCAGCACATCCAGTAAACCTCAGGACGTCATCGGACAATGTGCATTTTATATATAAAAAAAAAAAACTTTAATCTCTTTTCTATGAATGACCTCTTTGTTAAATGCTCCTCACTGGAGTTAACTGAAGGCAGCGCTGACACGGAGCCAGTGGTTCCGACAGATTAAAATGCGAACGAATCAACAGGTTATGTAAGACCCTGGAGCGGAGGAGAAGCGGAGTTTATAGCATTACGGCATTCAAATGTGCAAGTCTCATGACTGCTCTTATAAACAAGACAGCCACATCAGATGCGTCGCCGCAGTAAACATGTCAACACCTGACTGCCATATGACGCACATCCAGGAAAACAGCAAAACAGTGGAACGGTTGGGAAAATAAGCATGGAAAGTGTTTTCCAGGTGTTAGACAGGAGTCTTCGAAGTTTTTCAGGCCAAGGACTCCCTAGGGGAACCGTGTAACATGTTGCATAAAACTGAGTGTTGCATCTTAAAGGGGTCATAGGATGCCCTTTTTCCACAAGTTGATATGATTCTTTAGGGTCTTAATGAAAAGTCTCTAATATACTTCGATTAAAAATTCTCAATGGTTTTGTAAAACAACACCCTTTTTACCTTGTCAAAATGAGCTCTGCAAAAATCACCTCATTCTAATAGGTTGTTCCTTTAAATGCAAATGAGCTCTGCTCACCCCGCCCCTCTCTTCTCTCTGTGGAATGACGATCTTGTTTACTTTAGCCGCATTTAGCCGCGTTTAGCCGCTAAACTTTTTAACTACCATGTTATAAGGAAAGGCGATTGCAAAGATTCCTAAAAAATGCTTATACTCACTTCTGCTGTAAGTGAAGCTGGATCATGAATGATTCGCGCAAACATAGACGGATATATGTAGATCGGGAGGCGCAATCCCTTCACAAACAAACGTAATCTACTGTATCTTCAGCAGCTCAGATGTCGGGAGTAAATGACGACCACTATGTTCATTATTACATCCAGCAACACAACACCTCAATCGCTCAATCTGAGATATTCTTGTCTAACTTACATCCCTGCTTCGGCATCGAAACAAGGAAAGTTACTGGACTGTGACAGCTGGTCTGAGGTAAGACACTCATGTCAATCAACTATTGTGGGAGCGGCCTCTGTCGGTGTGACTGAGATCTGAGAACGGCTCGATTTGAAAAAGGGGATATTATTTTTACAGATTAATTGAAAACCACTGCATGGATTTTTATCATTATAGGGTAGATTTGTACATACACTGCCAACACACATTAATGTTCAAACAACATGAAAAAGTGAACTTAGCATGCGATGACCCCTTTAAGCCTGGTTTATAAGAACAATAATTAATTCTTAATATTTGTTAAAGCTCACGATGATTCTTACACTGCAAAGCCATTTTGATTAGCCATTATGATTAACAATTAGCTGAACTTAAGCTTCTAAAAATGTAGTTTAGCTGTACAGTTAGATAAAAAGTAAAAATAAATATATAAAATAAATGAAAAACAAATATATGCATAATTAAAAAAATAAATATTATAATTTAAATATACATACTTCAAAATAAAATTACAATAAAAAAATAATTAAAAAATGTATAATTAACAGTATAATTTATAATTTCTAAATATTACAATAAAATATAATTAATAAAAAGAAACAGAAAATAAAAATGTAGAAAAATAAACAAATAAATACATATATAAAAAAATAAAAAACAAATTAGAGTATAATTAAATAAAAATATAGAAAACAAATGTGTAACTTATAATAATTTAAATATACATAATATAATTCAAAATTAAATTAAATATTGAAAATAAAATGAATTAAAAATAAATGTATAATAAATAAACAAATATATACAATAAATAAAAACAAAGAAATGTATAATTAACAATATAATTTATAATCATTAAAATAAAAATAAATGCAGAATATAAAAAAATTGAAAAATAAATGAATAACCAAATACACAAAAAAACAAATAAAAATATATAAAAAATGTATAACTAATACCAATTTAAATATATGTAAAATAACTGAAATAAAATTAAACAATATTAAAATGTAAAAAATAATAATGAAAATAAATGCAGAACAAAAAAATGCTAATAAATAAAATAAATAAATGAATAAACCACTAAATATATAAACAATAAACAAAATGTATAATTAAATAAAAATATTTTAAAAAACTAATAAATGTGTAACTAGTAATAATTTAAATATACATAATATAATTCAAAATGAAATTAAATAATATAAAATAAACGAAATAAATATATTAAAAATCTAAGAAACGTATAATAAACTTTTTAACTTAGAATTTATAATTAAATAAAACCTAAAAATAAATAAGTGTGCAACTTATAATAATTAATATATATATAATATAATATTTCAAAATTAAATTAAATCATATTAAAAATTTAACTAAATACATAAATAAACAAAAACAAATATATAAAATAATTAAAAACAAAAATATGCATAATTAACTATTTAATTTATAATTTATGAATATACAACTTATAATAATTCATATATATATAATATAATATTTCAAAATTAAATTAAATCATATTAAAAATTTAACTAAATACATAAATAAACAAAAACAAATATATAAAATAATTAAAAACAAAAATATGCATAATTAACTATTTAATTTATAATTTATGAATATACAATCAAATAATATAAAAACTAAATAAATGTATAACTAATAATAATTTAAATATATGTAATATAATTTAAAATAAATAATATATAAAACAATAAATAATTACTAAAAATAAATGCAGAAAAAATAAATAAATAACTCAACAACACTTACAATTATGGAAATCTGAAAATATTTAATGTTTAAACAATTTTTTTTTTCCCCCATCAACTATCGCTGTCACTTCTGAACACTTAGGAATACTGGTACTCCCTAGTAACATGGAGTGTTGTGAATCTTATGTTATTTGCACAGCTGGAATTGATATAAGAGTTTCCAGCATACAATCAGCTCTGTGCACGGACATACTTGACTTCTGCATGACCTTTATGTGCTGTATGACACAAGCCCACATGGCACTTCATAATGCATGTGAGAAATGAACAAGATGCTGTATCATGAGCTGATGACTTTAAAAACAAACTTCTGTACGAAATTAGTAATTTATAATGTTACTAAAGATTTCTACTGCAAACAAATAATTTGTACAACATCTGATAATAGTAAGAAATGTTTCTAGA
Organism: Labeo catla; assembly: GCA_012976165.1. Lineage (NCBI taxonomy): Eukaryota > Metazoa > Chordata > Actinopteri > Cypriniformes > Cyprinidae > Labeo > Labeo catla. The sequence continues at coordinate 6,013,456 of VONZ01000001.1, forward strand.
ACAGCAAATCAGCATATCAGAATGATTTCTGAAAAATCACGTGACACTTAAGACTGAAGTGATGATGCTGAAAATTCAGCTTTGACATCACAGAATTAAATTGCATTTTAAAATATGCAAACTGTCTTTTATTATGATCTAATTCAGGTTCAAGGCCTGTCTTGTGCCTTGAACCCATCGTATCTTGACTACAAGCCTGTCAGCTTGTTATACATCCACAAGTGTATCCAGACAAGGTGACCAGCCACAACCTGAAAGGAAATGGGCTCTGCATGGGCAGGTGAACGTGGGCAGTTCCCCAATAGCAGCATCAACGCACGCATCGAAAGGTCAACCAGCAACCGCCTTCCCCCCTCCGTCCCCTTCTCGTCTATCCGTGCTCTTGGCATCAACAAGAGGATGTTATGTAAGATCTATTTATAAGCACGAGCTCAATCAGTGCCGTCGTCGTGCCCACCCCGCCTCGTAACCACGGGAACGGCTCGCACGGCGGTGGCTGGGGATGCGGGGAGATGTTGACGGGCGGCTACGCTGCACGTCCTTCACACTTCAACAGCAGCTGAAGGAAAGACTGCAAAACGACACGCATATAGACGCAGCAACTTAGGGATTTTAAGTGCACTTACTAAATCCATTAGAGAGCACTAAAGATGCAGCACGAAGCAGACCATAATAATACGAGACGAAGAGGGCGTTAACTCTATAATGCCTACTGTATCATATGTGAAATGGAAATTTCAAAGGCCTCTACATGAACAGAGCTGAAAAGCCTCTTGCGCTACATGCCTTCTGCAGTCTGATTGATAGTTTATACTAGCAACCACAGTGAAACAAAAAATACTACAATGTATTTATTTTGTGCTTTGTATACTAAAAACAAGGGCTTTTAGCATAATTCTAAAAACATTTACCTTTAGGTGTCTTCATGCTTTGAATTTTTCACTGTTAGTTTTTGTAAAATAAATGCAAGAATAACTTTTATATTGTTAGTGATATTTCAAGATGGATTAAAGTTTTTAATCAATATAAATATTAAGCAATATTATAAATTAGGTTTTATTTCTTTTATTTCTTCAGTTTAATTTTAATTGAATTTAATATATATATATATATATATATATATATATATATATATATATATATATATATATATATATTTTAATATTTAATTTATTTTTTTAATTCAGTTTTGGTTTTAGTAATTTAGTACTTCAACATAAACATTTATTTTAGTTAGGTGCCAAGGCAACTTAAATTCAATTTTTAATTCATTTAAATTATGATTTTATTTTTATAAAAAAAAAGATATATTTTTGTATTTGTATGTGTGTGTGTATATATATATATATATATATATATATATTTTTTTTTTAATATTTAATTTATTTTTTTTAATTCAGTTTTGGTTTTAGTAATTTAGTACTTCAACATAAACATTTATTTTAGTTAGGTGCCAAGGCAACTTAAATTCAATTTTTAATTCATTTAAATTATGATTTTATTTTTATAAAAAAAAAAGATATATTTTTGTATTTGTATGTGTGTGTGTATATATATATATATATATATATTTTAATTGTATTTATTTGTATTTAATTATACAAGTAATTTTACAGAATTTTAATTGTTTTTATTTTTTTTATAGATTTTCATTAACTTGTATTTTATTTAGGTGACAAGGTAAAAAAATTCAGTTCATTCATTTTTAAAATTAATATTAATCAATGTTTTGAATCGAGTTTTGTTCATTTATTTTTTTCAGTTTAATTTTAATTGTATTTAACTGTTTTTACTTTTTATATATATTTTCATTATTTTTTTTAATTCAGTTTTAATTTTAGTAAGTACTTTTTTCAATTTAAATTGTATTTATTTTATTTTGCTTATATTTTGTTTATATTTTTATATTTTCATACATTTTTTAAATTCAGTTTTATTTATTTATTTATTTAACTTTTTTAACACAATTATTTTAGTTATTTGCCAAGAGAAACACCTAATTTCATTCTATTTCATTTCTTCTTAAAAAAAAAATAATAATAATAATCAATATTTTGAATTGGGTTTTATTTCTTTTTTCAGTTTAATTTTAATTAGATTTAATTGTTTTTATTTTATTTCTTTTTTTATATTATATTTATATATATATATATATATATATATTTTTTTTTTTTTTTTTTTTTTTTTTTAAATTCAGTTTTAGTAATTCTAGAACTTCAACAAACATTCATTTTAGTTAGGTTCCAAGGCAACAAATAATAATAATAATAATAATAATAATATATTTACGTTTCTTATATTGTCTTGTAACTTCTTTTTCTGATTTATTATAATTATACAATTTTTGTTCTGGCAGATTTTATTTTCTCTGTTTTCCTTATGTTTATTTTTATACTATGTGCAGGGAGTCAAAAAAGGCATTCATGCAAGTATGAATTTAATAAACAATCTGATTTATTGTTTTAAAAGATCTCATTTACATTACAATCTATCAGAATTTCATCTTACTTTTTGTCCATATAAACATCAGCAACTGCACAAATCTCGTATTTTTGCTCAGTTTAGGCCTCTGAATAAAACCTTTTTACCTCCTACACATTCTACTACATTATACTGCATATGAGCCATAAAAGCCTGATGTATCAAACATGATAACATGCAAACTATTGCTTTTGGATTTTTAGAATATTTTGTCTTTCAAAAAACTAGTTCACCTAAAAAAAAAAAAATCTGACTATCATTTCATAAGCCAGGCTTTGTAGGCTTGAATAAGCTGGATGTAAATACGGTCGAGGTCAGCTTTAGACGCACTCTCACATGCCTAGAGTAATAACACTCACACCTGTTGTGCTTCATTACGCTCATGTGCGTCTGCTCGTGTCTTGTGGGGCTGTTTGCAGTTTACGGTAACCAAGAGGGCCGTAGGCAAAAACAGAGCTATGCGCACGGCTAACTTCAAGTGCACAGAACGTCTCCAAGGACGACTCAGACCGTGACAAAGTCTGAAAAAGAGTGTAAATATTTATAGGTCATGAAGTTAACAAACACACAAAAGCACTTCCCCCTCACACACACTGGGTGTTCGTTATGTAGGTCACGAGCTAATGTTTAACCGATGTGCGTGCATTTATGCGGCAGGCAACAGGTGCGGGGTGTGACCTGAAACTTCGGGAGGAGTCTTCCAGTTTGAGTTTGTGTCCTGCTACACCTGACGCCATTTTTCCAGCATTACATAACAGGCCTGACTATAATAAGAGGCAACGTTTTGAGTTCAAAAGAGCGAGACTGTCATTCTTCTGCATCTCCTCTCTTTTAAAGAGGTTCCAAATGGAGCTATGAGTCAGAACCTGAGCAAAAAAAATCATCCGATAATGGAGGCTAAACAAAAGCCATGACCTTTGGATCCCAATCTGAGGGCCAGTTTCTAAGGCTCAAGGATGGAGACCCTTCGTTCCTCTCCCAGGTGCCGGGAACGCATTTCTATTTATACTTTTCTCAGGAAATCGGCGAGCCATACGTGCGTACGTGTGCCAGCCAGCTGGAAATAACATGGCACGTCTCCTGCATTCAAATGACCGCGTCACTTTCTCTTTTTAAAAGAGACCAGGATGTAGCATATGTTGTCAAGACAAATAAGAATGCTTCAAAGAACTGTTCATTCAACTATGAAAATATGTCATTTACTATTCTCATGTCATTCAAAACCTATACGACTTACTTTCTTTAGTAGACTATGAAAGACGGTATTTCTCCCCCATACAGAAAAAGTAAATGGGACAACAAAACACACCATAAAAAAGGATTGTTAATATACTATTACAGTATTCTGAATTGTATTTAATTCCATTTTTTTTTATTTTTTGATATTTTCATTTATTTTTATTTTTTTTGTTTTAGTTTTAGTAACTTTAGTACTTCAACCTAAACATATTTATTTTAGTTAGGTGCCAAGGCAAAAATATAATTTTCATTATTATTATTATTATTATTCCCCCATACAATGAAAGTAAAAGGGATTCAAAACAACAAAAACACAACCACAAAAAATATTTACATTATATAGGAGTATTTATATACTATTACAACATTTATTAATTTTTTGAATTGGGTTTTATTTCTATATTTTCAGTTTTATTTAAATGTAATTTAATTGCATTTATTTTATTTTTTTAATATTTTCATTTTTTTATTTCTTTCAATTTTCAGCATTCAGTATTTATTAATATTTTGAATTGTACTGAATTAAATTTAATTGTATTTAATTCAATTTATATATATATATATATATTTTAATTTATTATTTTTATTATTTGTTTTCATTTTGGTACCTTTAATACACCAACCTAAACATTTATTTTAGTTAGATGCCAAAGCAAAAAAATAAAAAATAAAAAATAATAATAATAATAATAATAATAATATTTTATATATATATATATATAAATAATTTATATTTTTATTCCTTTATTTCAGTTTTAGTAACTTTAGTACTTTAAACTAAACATATTTTCATTTCATTTTTTTAATTTAAAAAAATGTCAATATTTAAAAAAAATATAATATTTCAATTATAGAGTAAATTATACATTTTTATTTTTTATTTCAGTTTACGTTTTAGTAACTTTAGTATTTCAAACCATATTTTAGTTAAATCGAAGGGAAAAAAAATCATTTTAACTAACATTTTACTATTGATTAAATATTGATTAAATATTATATATATATATATATATATATATATATATATATATATATTTTTTTTTTTAATTACAGATTAAATTAACAATAACAACACTAGAACTGTCCTTTTAAGATGTGGATCCCTGGAATACTTGATTCTGATTGGTCAATCATGACATTCTATGGTCAAATATTTTAGTATAATCATGGGTAAGCTAAAAAAATTTCCTTTGTCCTCTGCAACCAATTGCATACATTTCTCATATCATTCTGCTGTTTGCTTTCTGTTTGCATAACTCAAAAAATGAATATTACTCAAAAAAAGAAATCTGACCCATGCAATTCATCACAAACATATCCCATCATAATCTATGACATAAAAAAAAATCCCTCATTGCAAATTCACTGTGGCCTTGTGTTTGTTTTCCACCCTCTTGTGCAATACATGATGCATAAAAACAGATTGATTATTAATGACCGTCTATTTATAAATGAACTTTGGCTGTGTTGGTATATATATGATCTTCTAGAATGTTTGATTTGAGAATTTGACATCGTTCAGTCACAGAGGAATGCATACGCCGACGTCATAGAGCGGGAGATTGTGTGTGTGTGTGAATTGCTGCTTAAGCGTCTGAGGCTTGCTGCCCACTTGCTGCAGAGCGAGTGGGCGACGGCTTCCGTCACGGGTCATCCAGAACTCGGCAGTTCTCACACACTCTGCCTTTGCACTGTACTCTCGCTGCCTGTCTCTCGTTCCCTCCCACTCCTACTTGAGCATTACTCACCACAGATGAAGTCCTGTCTGCCCTTCCGACTCCTGTCTGGACTGGAGCTTTCATAGTATATGGCTGGAAGAATACAGGCCTGTATTTGAGCCGAGCGCCAGCGGATTCAGAATTCAGGACGGTTATTTCCACCCTCCCTACTAATTATGTCTATTCAGTTTATTGTGGGCCGCTTCAAGTGTGTGAAATTGGATCTCATGTATCCTGTGACCTCATCATTTTTCAATGGCAGCCTGTGACTTTCAGATGACTCTGGTGTGTGGTTTTAGGAAAAGCAATGATCAACACAGACTTGAGGCCTAGTCAAGCCAAGTCCTAATTTTGAGATTTTAAAATGAATCTAGATTAAATAATTCTTTAAAAAATATTTTTAAAAAGAACGTTAATTTAATATAACTTAATTTAAAATTTAATTTAACAAGAAAAAAACAAACAACTTAAATTTGTATTTAATTTAATTTAAAATTTAATCAAATTTATTTCTTATTTTTTGAAAAAATAAATCAAATGTAATTACATTTTTTATTCAATTTAAAGATTTAATTTTAAATTTAATTGTTTGCTTGTGCAACGTTAGGTACGACAATGAAACTACATTAAACAATTCTTTAAAAAGAAAACTCAATTTCATTTTAAATTTAATTTAATTTACATTTTTATTTTATTAAAAGTTGCAAAGTGAGGTACGACAATGAAACTAGATTCAACAATTTAAAAAAGTAAAAAAGAAAAAAGAAAACTCAATTTTTAATTTAATTTCAAATTAAAATTTAAAATGTAATTTAATTTAATTTTTTATTTAATGAAAAAAATGCAATTATATTTTTTTTATTTAATTAAAAAATTTGATTTAAATTTAAATTTAATTGTTTGTGCAAAGTTAGGCACAACAATGAAACTAGATTAAACAGTTCTTTTTAAAAAATTAAAAAAGGAAAAATAAAACTATTTAATTTAAAACTTATTTTTTTATTTATTGTAAAAATTACATTACATTAAAAATGTAATTTAAATTTAACTGTTTGTTTGCTTGTGCAAAGTTAGGCACAACAATGCTAAGGCATTGAATGTGATCCTCATAGCATTTATGACTCTAATGATGCAGATCATAAAAATATCATACAGCAATAAGGCTGCAATTTTTCCAGTTGATCAGAGGGCAATCATTTCATAAATAGTATAAAAAAAAATAATAAACACCACAGATTCATTGGATCAAACCTAATTGCCATTTTAAAACAGTGAAGGCTCCCTTAAACAAACAGGTGTTAAAAAAAGTAATTAAAATTTATTTACTTTTTCTTTTCTTTTATTTATTTACTACTAAAATTATTTTTTTAATTGTTTTAGAAATTATGCTTAAGAAGCCTGCATTTATTTGACCAAAAATAAAGAAAACGCAATAATATTGTGAAATATTATTGCAATTTACATATTCTACATATTCATAAATCATCTTATTTGAACAGTAGTTTATATTTATAAATGTGTAAATTATAACTAACAAAAACAAAATGCATTAAAAATTGTATCTTTTTTGGCAGCCTCTCCACTCTTCATCACAACATTCAACAACATATCACCACAACAAATGAACGGAAAAATGATTTGCATTTGAGTTACGTTCTTGTCAAACCTTTCCACAATCACAACCTTTTTTTTCCATATTCTGAAACAAACAGCAAGGCCTAAATGGAGCGAGACAAACTTCGTAGCACAGGTCAGTTTGTCACGGCGGCTAAATTTAGTGCCATTGATCAGCAATGGCCATGCAAAACCAACCTTGCACAATATTTTTGTTTGGGAAAGTCCCTAGTTCTTACTGTATTGTTGTAGCCGCTCCATATTAGGCATGCGGTGAAGCCATGAGCAAATACGCACACTTATACAGATACACATTTCCACACAGATCTGGAAGTTGGGGAAGCTAGACAGCGTGTGGTTTGCCCTGTCCCACTTCTCTTTGTGTTCACCAACACACTTCCCCGTAGTCTCTGCCTGCTTCGCTCGCTCTGCCCTCAACTTTTGCATAACCTATCTGCTTCCCTATTATTCAGTCCATTACCTCTCTCTCTCTCTCTCTCCTCAGCTTTCATCCCTCTTTCCCCCTCTCCCTGGTAACAGAATGTGTTATCCTGACGACCACCCCAGAATACCTCTGTAAACAAACAAATTGCGGAGGGGAGGTGGCTTGTGTTGTTGTGCAGCTTCCAAACAAATGCCTCTCTGTGCAGGAACCAGGCCATATTATGCAAGTCAAAGTAATGCGATTCATCCTCTGATATGTTTCAAAAGACCATTTGTATGCCTCTAATGAGCAGCTTTAAAGTTAATATCTTTCTTCTTTTCATGGGAATAGTTTCGCAGCATTAAGCCAAGTATCAGCGTGCCTGACCATCTATCAATCCGGATTGAAAAAATGTACACCAGCAAGAGCATCAATCTTTAGTATTACTTCTTGATCTGCCTGCACTTTCTTGGTTTTTATCCAATCTGCATAATACGTCAAACCAAATCCACAAACCCAGGGTTTGCTGTTAGGCCCGTTTCACTTCTGCATCCTAGCAGGTCACTCTAAAGAGTCAACCAATCACATGGCTCCTTTTATCAATGTCATGCCGACTATGCTGTGTTTACTGACTCAACTAACCTTTTGAGACCCTTGAGATATGATCTAGCAAACCTCCAAGGATTTGCCAAGTCCATGCTCTTATCAAAATGCACAATCTAAGGGTGTACTCACACTAGGCATGGTTGCCGTGAACCGGGCCCGGGTACGATTGTCCCCCCTCCCCACTCCCCCTCTGGCCTGCACTCACATAGGGTTTCAGCATTCGTGCCGGAGCACGCTTACGTCATTATGGTACGACGGTTTCAGGATAAACAGGAAGAGCGGCGCTCTCGCTGAACGCAATGGAGTCCATCGCTCTGGTTACTTTGTGGATAGTAATTTTGAGTCGTTTGGTCCGCGGTTGTCCACAGCCCTCTCACAGCCTGTTGCTAAACAGGTCTATCGCTTTTGTGGCACGAAAATTTTCACGCAATCGTGCTGCTCGTATGTGGAGGCTTGCAAGGTACTAGCTGAAGTGCAGCAAGGACTTTGCAGCTTTTTTTGCAGATTACCGACTACAGTTCCCGTACATCGGACAAAAAACGTGACGTCACGCGTCCTGTTCCGTGCTCCAGCACGGTTAGCGCTCACACTACATGTGAACCGCGCCCGAGTCCAACTGAACCGTGCTCCGGCACACCTCTTCCAAGCGGGCCAGGGACGGCTAAACGAACCGCGCCCGGGCATGGTTTGGAGCACTGACACTAGTCAAACGAACCGCGCTTTGGTGGTCAAACGCACTCGGGCACGGTTCAAACTGCCTAGTGTGAGTACACCCTAAGTACAATTTGAATTCACATACATTCATATCTGAAATCTCCTTATTTTTTTAATTGTGGCATTCTTTTCATTACTTTAATTTTGCTTTCATTTTGTGTTAATTTATTTTTAATTAATACATACCCCCTTCGCTGTAATATGATTTCTGTAACAAATATTTCAAAGATGCAGAAAAAAAAGTACACATTTAAATATATAATTATTTTATAATATATAATAATAAAAAAATCTATAATATAATATAATATAACAATATAATATAATATTATATTATAAATGCAATACATAAATGCAAAAAAAAAACTGTCAAAACTGTCATAAAACATTCAATTTTCAGTGGATAATATAATACAATGTAATATAATATAATATAATATAAAACCATAAATAATTGCATTAAATAAATGCAAAAACAACTGTCATAAACAGTAATAAAACAGGCTTCTTTTTTATTTATTTAAATTTTGGGTGGAATTACTTAAATAGAATAGAATAGAATAGAATAGAATAGAATAGAATAGAATAAGAATAGAATAAGAATAGAATAGAAAAGAAAACTATGCAAATAAATGCACTAAATAAATGCACAAAAATACTTTCAAACTCAGATTCTGAGTGGAATTACTTACATAATACAATATAATATAAAACACTATAAAACAATATAATAAAATATAATATAAAACTATACAAATAAATGCAATAAATAAATGCAAAAAAATACTGTCAAACTCATAAAAACAGGCTTCTTTTTTGGCTTCTTTTTTATTTTTTTAGGTTTTCGGTGGAATTACATTAAAATATAATATAATATAACAATACAATATAATATAACATAATATAATATAATATATATTAAGTGCAAAAAAAAATAATTATTTGTCGTAAACCTTATTTACTTAATTTGACTAATACTATATAAAAATAAAACACTGTATATTATGTATTAGAATGTTACAATGCATTAAGTAAATAATTAAATAAACAAATAAATAAATAAGTAAATACAAATTTGTCCTAAAATAGGCGTCTTGTTTGTGTAAGTTGATTTTGGGTGTAATTTTGGTCTAGAGATGTTGTAGAATGAAGTGAATCTGGAGTTTGAGAACGTGCAAACCGAGAGCATTTACCGAGAAAGGTGTAGCAGAGGACAGCAGAATAAATCATCTTAAAAGAAGCTGATTTACAATTGGTTAACTCAGTAATTCCCCTGTTAACACTGGAGAATGTTACCCCGCGCACACATATACACGTTTAAAGTGCAGACTACCCCCTAGTTCTCTATTTCTTTCATGTGGTTTCTTCACATCCTTCAAAAGACACCCGAATGACTCTGCAAACCAGTTGCAAATGTGTCATGCAGGTTATCCACAAAACCCTTTTAGTGCTGCAAGAATGCTTAACCAATCTAGCCCATTGCACTGAGGTTGATGCTTTCAAGCACAAAGTTAGTAACACATTATCAGGAATTTCAAGTATTGACGGATGAATCTCATGCAACCTGTCAAGACTCTATTTTAGGACCATTATAGATTTTAATGCACTGTAAAATTATTTTAATTGAAACTGAGCAATTGTTATTATCATAATGTGATATATATATATATATATATATATATATGTACACACACACACACACACACAGTGCTTTGCACTTCACACACATATACAGTGCCTTCATCAATGTACACTCCACACACCATGGTAGCAAAGCAAAAAACAAGTTTTTAACATCTTTGCAAATTTATTCAAATTAAAAAACTTGATTCCATGATTCCATTGCATAAATAGAGTGTAGATTGATGTGGGGAACAAAAGTAATTTAAAGCAGTTTAACATAAGGCAATAAATAAATAAATAGGCAACAAAAAAGAAAATATTCAATTAGAGGTACACATAAATATTCCTATGACTGGCTATATTATGATTTAATTTTTTATGATTTATTGTTATTATTTAATAATTATTATTTATTATAATGGCACATCTCAGAAACAATGGGGTTTCCAGTTATTAAAAGTAATTGTTCTGGTATCCATGACTGTTATTTAACTTATTTATAATTTTCTAATTATATTTAATTGTATTTTTTTTTTTTTGTTGAACCACTTCTATTTTTAAATTTCACTTAATTTATTTTCTTATTTATTTATTTATCATTATATTATATTTTATGTTCTTTTTTAAGCTCTTAAATAATTTTTAATGATTGTAAATTAATTTCTTAGTCTGTTCTGGGTTTGTCTGAGATTGAGGCAGATATTGTAAAAAACATTATCTGTGTACAATTAATTAAAAATTATAATGATCGTATACAACACTGAATTAAATCACCACTGAGAAACAGTGATAGAATAATAAAAAAATAAAAAAATAAACAAATAAGCTACAAAAGGTCCCAAAAATTATATATTAATATAATATAATATAATATAATGTTACACAAATAAATGCAATAAATAAATGCAAAAAAACTGCCATAAAAATATTGAGGATGTTGTCATTTTGGAACAACTTGAGAAACTTCAGTAACTGTAAAATAGTCCTAAATATAGGTTTCAACAATTTTCTGACTTTTCATGATTTAGAGGTAAAATATGACCCACACAGGTTTTGTGAGATTGACCCCATTAGCCTTCGTAAGGTAAACAAAGGTACCACACTATAGTGATAATGAGAACACAACTCTACTTCCTGTAATTATGGGGCATTTCACCTCATTACGGACACTTTTATCTCTTTCTGTGTACCTGTATATGTCCCTCTCAATTACTTTCCTCTCTTTTGTCCCTCTCAATCACGAAAGCACAGAGTGACCCAGTTAGCACAGACGTGGAGCTGTCAGGAGTGTTTTCTGCATTATTCACCACGGGCTTGGCTTATGTAATCTAGTCATGTGAGCGCCTCTAAGTGTGTTGGGAAGCCGGAGTATCATCAAGTAGAATGCCTATGCTAATAACAGGGCTGATTATGCAACGCGCCTATTTACAAAAGCACCCACGCAAAACACATGCGTGAGCACAGAAACCAGCTCTGCCAGGCTGGGAAATCTAATTGCTCTATAACCGACACAGCCATCCCTCCTTTGACATTGACTACCTCCGTCGCCACGCATCACCCCCCCCATACCGTGCGCCAACACGCATCGAGGCGAACGATTTGCCAGGTTGCCATAGCAACCGTACTGCACCCACAAAAACCTGGTTGGGCAACTGCAGACAGTGACGTGTGGCCCTGATCTGAACTGGACTGACTCCATTTGACGATGCGAGCGCTCGCTTTGCCTTGGTGTCACTGAATAACACACTATCAGACTACTACTAACACTGCAGTATACTGGGTTTTCATGCACATTTTCTGTATGCATTAAATATACAGATTACTACTACAAAATGTGCAGTATTTCACTTTTTAAGCAGGGTTATTTTACTTTACTCAATAAAATAAAGTAAAATAAAATAAAATAAAATACTTGAAATAAATAACTGAAATAAAATATATAAAAAACGTAAACTTTTTATTTTATTTTAGGTAGTTGACAAAACAACTTTATGTACTAAAATAACTAAACCTAAAACGGATATAAACTATATAGACATTAAAAACAAAATTACTAAACCTTTAACTAGAATTAAAATTAAAAAAGGAAAATTTAAAAAATAAAAACTAATTCAAAATATAAAAAATAAAATACTTAAGTGATACTAAAAATAATTCTATTTACCAAAATGCAATGTGATTTTCCAGTAATTTTTCAGCAATTCATTTTCAGTAATTAAAATTGCAAAGAAACATGCACCGCAACATGAAACATGCATGCCTTTGCTGCTTTGAAACAATATGTATTGTCAAAAGCAAACAAACTTGAACTGAACTGAAAAAGTTCAGAACTTTTTTGGTTCCAAAACAAACAAAACAAAACAAAAATTAAAAAATACCCATTTTGTTGGTTACAAAATAAAATAAAATAAACACATAAAAAATTAAATAACCTTTTTTTAAATTCCCTTTTTTTTTTTTTTTCCAACAAAATAAAACAAAACAAATAAAAATAAAAATATCCATTCTGTTACCAATATGAGCAAGCCAAATATTGTTTTGGTTCAAAATAAAATAAAATAATATAAAATAAAATAAAATAAAAATAGCCATTTTGTTACCCATCTGAACAAGCCAAATGTTTTCTTTTTTTTGGTTCAAAATAAAATAAAATAAAATAAAAAATATATAAAATAAAATAAACACATCAAAAATTAAAAATACCCTTGTTTGTTTCCATTATGAGCAAGCCAAATATTGTTTTGGTTCTAAAACAAAACAAAATAAATACACTAAAATAAAATAAACACATCTAAAATTAAAAATACCCATTTATGTGTTCCAAAACAAATAAAATAAAATAAAATGATACATAAAATAAAATAATAATTTAAAAAAATTAAACATATCAAACATTAAAAATACCCGTTTTTGTTTTCAAAAGTATATATAGGCAATTATTTAAACATGCAGCTTCATGAAGTCATATGACAAACATAATGAGGTCATGCGATGCTATAGTACACTACCGTACTTACTTCAGTAACCTACTTAATTATCATTTTATTTTATCTTGCATTTCTTTAGTTCCTCTCTCATTTCTCTCTCTATCTGTGCATCCAAGCTTTCTGTTTTCCTCAGTTTACCCATTGACTCCTCAGTGACCTGAGCTATGCAACGTCCTTATTGGTGTTTTCTTATCTCAACTCAATGCATGCTCTCCTTCCCTCTTCCTGTTTTGCACCAAGGGAGGATGCCCTGCATTTCAAAGGAAAGAACACGGCTTTCCTATGCAGAGATGAGATATGCAAAACCCCCACCTTGCATCAAAACAGCAATTCAGATAAAGGTTCTGGATATGCTTTAGTTCATGTGGTAATTAGCTTTGTAATGTATACTGTTGATTTCACCACATCTGCCCTGGATCAGCTGACATATCGTGCCACACACAAGAGCCACATCGGCTGTGTCGCCATCATCGTTCACTACACTATCTGAATCCACTGCGGGTTTGCACGAGAGTTTTAAAAGCAGAACAGAGGCTCAGCTTGTGTACTGTAAGTCATATAAACAACCCCTCAAAAACAGAAACATAAAATAAACAAAACCATAATAAAAATAATATGTATCAATAAGATTAAAAGCAGAATATAAAACAATAATCATTAAAGTATTAATCAAATTTAAAAAACAACAGACGTAACGCAAATGAAAGTGAGAAGTGAGAGCTCATCTTACCTGTATGACAGGGTTTCCTCCCTCCAGCAGAGCGATGGCCAGCAGGATGCTTTCCTGGAAGATTCGGTCACTTGTGGCGTTCATGATGAGGTCAATGACCAGGTCAGACGCACCCTCTCGATCCAGATGACACTGCACTTCAGCCAGGCTCATCTCCCCTCGACTGCTTGTTGAACCCCCACCACCTCCTGGGAATAAACAAATATTAAATACACACATTACGGCTGGTTTCACAGACATTATTTCACAGCTATTTTAATTAACTAAAACTAAAACCTTAAAATAAAATAATAACTGAAAATATATAAACACTTCTTATTTTAATTTTAGGTAGTTGACATAGCATTTGTCATTTCAATTTAGTTTAACTTGATGTACTAAAATAAGTAAACCTAAAACTGAAATAAACTATATAGACATTTAAAAATAAATAAATAGAAAGCAAATATTCAGTATAAACATTATGGCCTGGTTTCACAGACAAAGCTTAGACTAAGCCAGGAATAGGCCATAGTTCAATTAGGACATTTAAGAAATTTTTATACATGTGCTCGGAAAAAAAAACAAAAAAAAAAAAAAAAAACATACTGCTACTGATATACTCATATATTTTAAGATATTTTAAGACTTACATTTGAGTCTAGGACTAGTCTAGGACTTGTCTGTTAAACTGGGGGTATATATATAGCCCAGTTAAAAAGTTTCAAGATAGGATGATTTTTTTTTTTAAGAAATTAATTATTTTATTTAGCAACGACGCATTGAATTAATCAAAAGTTACAGTAAACACATTTTTAATGCTACAAAAGCTTTCTATTTGCAAAAAAATTGTTCTTTTTAACTTTCTCTTCCCCAAAAAAGCCTGCAAAAACAACATATTGCAGTTCCACAAACATATCAAGTAGAACCGGGTCCTATTATTTCCGCAATGCGGAAAACGCAGAGAGAATCCAGTCATAAAAATGCAATTTACTGTATAAAACGGAATGTCATGGAATTTGTCAAAGTTTGGATGAAGTAGTCAAATGTAGGTCAGGACACTTACTTCAAGTCGCGATATGGACTAGTATCTATACATAGTAAGCCGCAAAAACACTATGTAAACATGAATCCTGCATGTTCTGCGTGTCTCTGAATGAATTGCGCAGATGCGCGGTTTTGTTTAAGTTACTAACTTACACACATACTGAAGGGGGTGTGACGTTCGCGATGTTTTCGGCGTCTGCCCTCTTACTAAATGAGGATATAAATACATAAACAACATCTCCAGAATTGCTCTGAGACTACTGAGACTACTTGTTGAGCATTTTGCCGTTTCATTTGAGTAAAACTATCGTCATATCATACACAGAAACTTGAAAGGCAACCTCACGACAACCCGTCAAAATAAAAGTTCGTAAGAATATTTGTGGAACAACTTGAGGAACTTCGGTAATTTTATAATAGTTCTAAATTTTGGGTTTCATCCAGAATTATTTAATTTTGAGGTGAAATATGACTCACACTTATGTAAAAGGATCTCATGGCAACCCGTCAAAATAAAAGTTCGGGTTGGTTTTATGAAATTGTCAGAACATTACTGTTGTGCAGTAGAATGCACTACTAGTACTACTAGTACCACTAAAATATTATTTAAATTTAAAAAATAAAATAAAATAAAATAAAAATAACACAATAGGTCATTTCTTCCATGTTTTAATTTTAATAGTAAACCCCTTTGTTTTCAAAAAAAAAAAAAAAAAAGTCTGTTTAACTTTCATTTGATTAAAAGACTGAAATTGAATGTTTTATGCCTTCCTTTGATAACGAGAAAAAACTAAAATAAAATGCACAACACACAATTTCTGAAAAAAAAAAAAAAATTTGGTAACAATAAAACAGGATGTGAGAACAAAAATAAACATTTCATAGGCCACAAAAAAATATTTTTGTTAAACTTTAAACAACAAAAAAACTGATGTTAAATTGTATACATTTCATGATTTTAATTGAATAGGCATGCTTTTTGATTGATAAAATTTAATTTAACCATTAAAAAGGAGTCCAGAAATATTAAAACAGAAAAAATATGCACTTTAATTGTAATATTTTAATATGTAATATTTACAAATTAATAAAAAAAAAAAAAATAAATTAAACATTTATTTTAATAATGATATTACTGTTTTACTGTATTTTAATAGAATAAATTCAGCGTTGTGAGCTTAAGGTTTTTTTTTATTATAAATATTAAATATTAATTAGCTTAATCAGGTCAATGCATTTAATTTGTACTTGAGAAATGATATGACAACATTTTGATATTAGTCAGAATTTTAATGTGCATGTAATTAAACAATCACTGAAAAAGCATTTCATTAATTACTAAATAAGGAATTATAATTATTAACATTTTGTTTAGATACAGCTTCATTTCTTTGTTTGTTCGTACAACAAACATCAAACCAAATCTCAGACTGAATAATTTAGTAAAAAACTACAACTGAATCAAAAAACTAAACAGGCCTTTTTGAGCCTTTTGAGATGTTGCATCAGTTAAGAATGAAATCTAAGGGCTGGCAGTCAATAAATAATCAAAATTATGTATACATGCAGCAGAAAATGACCTTTTGACTACATTTGGGTCAAACTGCCCAAAACCTCGTTTTCTTATCAACTCCAGTCAGTTTCTCCTTAAGACAATTCCGCTTTAACACACTCGCTAGACCTTAAGCAGGTGTGTCTGGAGGCTATTCACTCAGGAAGTGTGGGTGCCACATTCTTGTCGCCTGGCAACAGCGATGGCTCTGAATATATAGGACACGTAGCATAAAGAGACAAGAGTGGTCGGGGAAGGAGTGATCTTTAGCGGCGGGGTATCACTAAATGAAGTTGGTCTCTAACCTGTAGGAGTCTTGGTCTGTCCGCCGGGGGTGAGCGGCCCGTTGCTGAAATTGGTCAAACTGTCTCGTCTGCCACCCGGCTTGAAGTTGCCATAGTAACGGTTCACCAGGACTTGCCTCAAAGCTTCACTCTAACAACAGAAAAAGGGGGCGGAGTCATGGGAGGAGCATTATGATGTACATCATCAACACCGAATATTAGTGTTTCACCATAACAGACATCAATAAATGGTAGATTTGAAAATAAAGAAATAAGTTAGGAAAACAAACACAGATTTTGACATGAATGCGGTTGCTGATTTTTTACATAGAGAAGGAGAAATACATGTATCTTTTCACAGGTGGTGGTCAATAAGAAACAAAGAGTTTGTGGTAACATTTAACTTGAAGAAACCATAGGAAAGTGTGCAAATCCAACCCAAATTTAGTACAAGTGTATTAAAACCGTAAACAGTAACAGAAAAGCCTGATGAGGATCTACAGGTCAAAACGGTGCAAATGATTAATATAACTTTGGAGCATTAAAATCAGTTTTTCAACATTTAACTTGAAGCTTGTATATTGTTCGAGTTTGGGGTCAGTATATATAAAAGTATTTTAATAAAAAAGTATTATAACTTTTGTATGATAGTGTATATGAAACAGCATATTATAAATAAATAAATAAATAAGTTATTTTAAATTGTATTGTATTGTATTATATTATTGAATGTTAGTTTTTCCAGTGTAGACTAAATGCAAATCTTAACCAAACTTTTGAATGACATGTATATAAAATACATAATTAATTTAAACACACTGCAATTTATTTTGAACTTTCTATTCAGTCCTAAAAATAATTTAAAATTTAAATAAATTAATTAATTAATTAATTTGCAGCACAACTTTTTTCAACATTACTAAGAAATGTTTCTCGTGGACAAAAACAGCATAACATTAATAAATAAATAACAGCTATTTTAAATTGTTATAGTTCAGAATATTACAGTTTTTCCAGTGCAGGCAAAAGGCAAATCTTAACCAAACTTTTGAATGATAGTGTATATAAAATGCATAATTATTTTATACACATATTATATTTATACACAATTTATTTTGAACTTTCTATTCAGTCCTAAAAAATTTCCAATCCAAAAAATAAATAGATTTGCAGCACAACTTTTTTCAACATTAATAATAAGAAATGTTTCTTGAGCACCAAAACAGCATATTATTTATTTATTAAATAAATAATGGAAAAAACAGTTATTTTAAATTATTATATTTTAGAATATTATAGTTTTTCCAGTGAAGTCTAAAGGCAAATCATAACCAAACTTTTTGAATTAAAATGTATATAAAATGCACAAAAATGCATAATTTTTCTATACACATATTATATTTATACACATTTTATTTAACTTTTATTTTAATTTTATTTAATTTAACTTTCTATTCAGTCCTAAAAAATGTCCAATAAAAATAAAAAATAAATAAATAAAAATTTGCAGCACAACTTTTTTCAACATTAATAATAAGAAAAGTTTGCTGTCACCAAAACATCATATTATTCATTTCATAAATAAATAAGGAAAAAACAGTTATTTTAAATGATTATTTCAGAATATTATGGTTTTTGCAGCGCAGTCTAAAGGCAAATCATAACCAAAATTTTTAATTTAAAGTGTACATAAAATTCACAAAAAATGCAAATTCACAAATGCAATTTATTTTGAACTATTAAATTCTAAAAAAATGTTTATTGTGCAACAAAATAGCAAATAAATCTTAACCAAACTTTTGAATGATAGTATAAATAAAATAATTAATTTGTAAACATCCTAAAAAGTCATTTCCAAAAAATAAATAAATAAATAAATAAATATATATATTCAAAAAAAAAAAAAATTATATATATATATATATATATATATATATATATATGATTAAATTAGAAATAAGTAAATAAAATAATAAGAAGAAGAAGAAAATTTGCTGCACAGCTATTTTAACATTTATAAGAAATGTTTCTTGAGCACCAAAACAGC